>CAMZMU010000062.1:8217919-8817919 GCA_947311845.1 Poa pratensis
CCAATCCACTAGGGTACTGGGGAACAATCCACTAGTTAGGGGTAGTGTATTGAATTCCCTAGGGGATTGAGAAAAAAATGAACTAGAGTTTGGGAATTTGTGGGAAATGGGGATAAAACATGTCAAACACTAGAAACAAACAATGTTTTGTAGTATGTGAGGATTTCGGGGTTTAACCGGGATAATCCCCACCAATCCCTAAAAATACTTAGAAACAAACAAAGCCTTAAGATGCTAAATCGTAAAAAAAATCAAACATCTGAAAACTCATCATTCCCCACATCTTAAAGAAAAGCAAAATATTTAGTGAGAAACAGATATAAATTCAACACAATGACACACACACACACACAAGAATGGGGCATCATGCGACTAATTAATCGAATCAACAATTAATTGAAGCAAGCCACTGTGTCTTCATGTCAGCTGACTAATTGTTACAGAAATGTTCATAATTCCTACAAGTCCAATTCACCACTGACCCGTGCATAGTACATAGAGGGTCAGTTTCAGCATGGGTTATGCAACATGCAATAACCTATAGCAAACAAGCCATTTCTGCATCAGCCACCAGAATGCAACCTAGAGATCTACCTACAGAGCAACCAATGTCATCAGCCAAAAGAATTTGTAATACATGGAAAATTCGCTAAGTTTATCTCACAATTTTGGTATGATTCAAACATGCATTAGATTAATCATTGCGGATATAGTGCCAAAAGCTCAAATCTATATCATCTCAGCATTGCTGGAAAAACCCAACAGCAGAAATAGCAAACACCAATAGTACAGTTGATTCGTCCAAACAAATTGTAGGTACACCGTCAATTTGTAGTGCCTTCAACTTTCTATTGTTAACATATTCTCAAGTTTTTCCTCTGATATAAGTAGAAGCTACATGACCAGTGGTTTAAATCCACCCTTCAGAGGCAATACTGAACAGCCCAAATATTACCCATGGCGGAGTATTTGCTATGATGGGCCTATGACTATGAGGGGCTTATGGAAAGAAAACAGAAACCTGTGATTCTATCGAATGGGCACATATGTTCATACTCCATGGTCCAAAACAGAGGCAACTTTTAAAACTCTTCATGGCATCAAAACAAAACTGTTTTGCTAAAAGCAGTTTTTGTGATGAAAGTATCAATGCAATTCTGTATCATGCGTTTGATAAAATTATTAAGCACCTATTGGTAGAGGTGCGCCCCAAATATTGCAACGTCTCGTTTGGGTCAGACATCAGATAAACTATACTAGCAAATCGGCTAAAATAGCATAACTGTCCATAAAAACTTAAAGCTGCAAGAAAAATGATAAATATTGGTATAAGACATCAAGTATTGGGACAATCAAACTGTAGACATAGGTACATCACTGCCAAATGAGCAGCAATGTGAAATGGCATAGATATAAGCCCATATAACTAAAAGAATTTGACACCAAATGCTAAGATATGTAACAACCAGTAGAAGTAAGGACATTGGAAGGATATAACTCTCTTGCCACTTAGTATGGCACCGTTCTCATCAATATAAGTCATATACGATGATACATATAGGGAATGTGGAATACATCACTCAATCTGAGAGGCTAGTGGAAAAGTCCTTGCACTATCCATATAGGGTATGTAACGACCAGTAGAAGTAAGGCCGGAAAATATCCATAAAGCATAGTAACGGGAAGGATATCAGTAATGATTGTTAAATTGAAGGAACGTAGCTGACTGAGGCCTTGTTTACCACAGAGGTATTTTTGGGGTTGGGAAGTTTGGGGATTGGGGGGGATTTGGTGAATCCCTCCCTTTCACCCAATCCCCACATTTCCCCACATATCCCCACTTTTCCCAATTCTTGGTGTTGTTTACTAAATTTGGGGATGGCAGGGTATTGTAGTGTGTTGAACTTGATAATAAAAACTAAATCTTTGCTCAAGTAAAAATCCAATCTTTGCATCACAGAAATTCTGTTCAATGCTAAAATAAATCTGCATGTAGTCAGTCATTTAATTCCACCGAAGTAATACATCAGATTATGTAATGCAAATTTCTGTTCAGTGGCAGAATAAATCTGAAGTTTAAACATATCCTACGAGCAAGACATAAGTTATACAATTAAAACATTACAACCAGATCATGCTCAGGTTTACAACTACAAAGTCTTGATCGAATGCTGATATTCTTTATTGCCTCAACAATGACACAAAAAGAAGCCCTCAACCTTCCTTGCATTGCCCTCGGAGTTCATCTTGCAAAGCTGAAGACGCGATCATATAAGATTGTGAAAAAAAATTCATAACCAGAGACAAGTTATGGGTACATGACAGCCTGACATGTGAAAAAAACTAAAGAACAATCTGATAAAATGCATATCCAGAATTAAGCAACTCTTGCAATGAAACAAAAGGTGCAAGCTTTGCTAGTACAGCTACAGATCAAGATGAAGATAACTTTGGGTACAGTTCAGACCTAGTTTCAGCAGAGAACAAGTTGCATGTACTTCACTACTGCCGTATGCTATGTAAGCTAGTTTGTGCAGGCATGTAATATATGTAACCAAAGTTCAGATATGCAAGCTGAGCAAATATAAAGGCAAACACTCCAGCAAGTACTCCCACTGAACCATAGAGCATTGTCATCACAGGCTCACAACAATAATTTATCATCAGATCAGTTTAGACTATAGAGATAAACAATAGTTCCTCAAACTTAGAGCTCACTCGACAATCCTTGTGACAAAACAACTACTGTACACAAAAACAATGACACCTGAGATCAACCTGGAGCGAGTAGACTAATACTACTGTACTAGAAAATACAAGTCATGTGCATTCAGCATACATATAAGAACACTTGCTGCCGGACAGAGTCTGTGAGGTAAACTCAGCAATGTTATTCCTCCAATCGGTATACAATCACAACGTACAAAAGGAAATAGCACTAAGATCTTCCAAGAAAAACGAAAAAACCCCTACAGATTATCAACCGAGACACCTACAGATTAGAATATAAGAGCTAAAGCGCCTGCAATATGCTCATAGAGATGCACAAGAGCAACTAAATTCATCCACGACCGTCATAGCTACCGCCGACGACGACGGACGGCGCCGTGAGGCAGACACTGGCGGCGGCCAAGAAACCTAGGGAGACCGAGAGGGGAGGAGGGGAAGGTGTTCAGGACTAACCGGACTGAACGTCGTTCTGTCGCCGGAGGAGGAAGCAGCGTCCGTCGGCGGCGGCGGCTCGAGCCTCGACGTGCGCATCCGCGCCGGGGCCTTGGGTCGGCGCTGTCGCCTCTGTGCTCAACAGCTTCCCGGCCGATACACGAGGGCAGGCTCGCGTATGATACACGAGGGTATCCCTAGGGTTTGGGTGGGGATTTTTCGGGATGGGCTGACCCAAACCCCGCACATACTCTCGAGGTAAACAGCCCACCGGGGAAGTTTGGGGATTTTCGGGGCCGGGAAAATACCCTCCGAACCGAGAAATACCTGCGAGGTAAACAAGGCCTGAGGGCATGGCGAAGGGAGTGTAAAGCTGCTGAAGGGATAAGGAAGCAAGGCATGGAAAAGATTAAAAGATGCAGACTGCCATGAGAGCATCATGGGAGGCAGACAGGTAAAACAGCTTAGCAAAGGATCATATAGAGCATCTCGGAGTCCTATCTTTCCATTTTAGATACCTCAAATTACATGCAGAAGATAAGTTTACCTGATCAACTCATGCATCATAGTAGCAGATCTGGCCTCCATCATGTTCACCGCCAATATCTGTTTTTAAAAGGATACGAAGTCAAGCAACCAATGGCATTCCAATAGTAATCCGAGTAGATATGAGAAGTTATCAAGGAGATATTTAGATAAACCTACAGGTGTAATTTCAGAAAAAACAACTCAGGTTTGATATAACATTAGGAATTGCTTGACAAAACTACACCTATTATCAAATTCAAAGAACAGAAGATCCCTCAAAACAATATGTAGACTCATTACTACCCTACAAAAATGAAGAACATGCACACTCCAACTTAGCTAATCAAAAGAGAGAAATCGTGTACAATTAAAACTCGTGTCATGCCATATCAAACAAAACAATATGTTCATACTAATAAATCCTAGCAACAGAATTAATCATGACAATTCAGATTTCTACTATCTTTAAAATAAATAAATCTATCCTAAAGATACAAAATGAACTCCATTTATTGAAAACATCCTGGCACAAATGGAATATGCCACTCACAGCAGTGGTTCTCCTACAAGTGATAAAATGAACACTTATTTCGTAAATTTCAAACCAAGTTGTCATTGTGGATTTACAAATACTAGAAGATCAACAGAGATAACAATATTGAATGACAGAAATATAACTAGCTTTAAGCTTCCAATGTAAGTGTTAATGTACAAATTTGTCATTTCAATCTAGTTTTTCATGAAGTTGTCTTCAACTTCCAACTGTTATGTATCTCATCTTAAGAAAAAAACTGCGCCGCAGCCATGCACCAGCACTACCATATTAAGTTCTTGTACCCGTTTCAATTGGTGTACAAAGAATTTGCTAACCTTGGTGCTAACTCTTTCTCTACGACACTACTTAAAATGGTTAGCTTATTGCCAAAGGATGTGAATTATTGAAAAATAACTTGTATTTGTTATAATCATATTGTAAAGGCATGCTATTACCTGCATATAGACACTTTCGAATGGATAATAGGGAACTGAAAGTTTGAATTCCGGTAGTTTCTTGAACTGCAACGACTGAATCTGGACCATAAAGGTGCCGATCGCTGTCCACAGGAACACCATATTATTTTCCTCAGCAAACCCTAGTATCATTATGTCACCCTGAACCTCTGAATCCAGGGAAAGCAGCTTGTCCAGCTCAATAGTTCTCCCCAACACCCATGAAACAACACCATTGCCATCGGTATTCCTCTCCCATAACTTGGCGGTGTAGTTTGACACGAAGAGGATACCAAGACCACCACCATCTGCCTTATAACCGTGAAGCTATTGTCATTCAAACACATCCAGTGGCTGAGAATTGGAGCCTGGGCAGTGCAGCCAAGGTAGCAGCTTCTCCTTACACAAATCACTAATTGAACAAACTTTTTGTGCTAAAATTTGAAGGATACTCGATGTGGGAGCCCGGGCAGCTACCCAAGCTAGCCCCCTGAGTCCACCGATGGGCATCTGTATCACAGCTAGGCTCTGCTTCTCCAAATCAAATTCTAGGATGCTCGATGAAAACGTAAGCTTCCAGTAAAGGGAATCCCTAACCAGCATAGCAGAATCCGTAGAAACCAACGTGCCAAATAAAATCTCACAAGGATCAACCCCAGAGTCGGGCTCTAATGGATTCGGCGTTGAGATGAGCTCACCCCATAGGCCGGTCTCCGACGAGTAGACGCAGGCCAGCGCTCGTTGTTTAAGTCGCGTAACGTCGTTGCTTGTTGCTACAATTACCACCTGAAAGTGGACGTCTCCGGCAGCACGAAGCACCGCCCCGTTGACCAACTGGATGTGGTAGCCCGGGGGGCTACCCAACCGATGGCGATGGGTCGTCGGCGGATTTAACCCCGGGGGAACGGGTACTGGTGCTGGTCGCCGGTGACGGGGTCCCACACCAGGTACAGCTGCCGCGTCAGGTCGGAGATGAGCGCGAGGCCATGGCGGCATCCGAGGGGCTGGAAATTGTGGCAGTACTCGAACAGGAAGGAGAGACGCCCGGGCGGGACGCGATTGGGGGCCTCCGTGGTATGTATGAAGCCTAGGCTGTCGAACTTTTCGATGTAGCAACCAAGGAGGGGAGCGTCGCGGCGGTGGTGGATGCGGAATCGGCGGAGGAAGCGGGGGTCGGAGACGACGGCGCGCCAGCGCTTGGAGACGGCGGAGGCGCGGGCGAGGGAGGAGGAGGATCTCGGCGAGGAGGTCCTTGACCTCCAGTGTGAGCGGAGGCTGCTCATCTCGCCTGCTCACTGACGTGCTTGCTCTTTTTTTTTCTCTGTTGGGAAGACGATGCGGGACCTGGTGAACTCGATGCAATGCGTACTAGAGTGGAGTGGAGGACGTGAAGTAACAAAAGGCCGAGGGCCAAAAGTGGGCTGGACACTTAAAGCCCACGATGGGGTTGTAAGCAAATGAGAATAGTAGTTTTTTTTCAGTAACAAATGAAAAGAGTTAATTCTGCAAAGCCACGTGTTTTGTGATGTATACGTGAAAACAATGCTTAATGTTTTTAGATAGCACAAATCTAAAAACATTTAATTCAAATCTTGCACTTTACGCTACTATAATAGGGATTAGGATGATCAACACTGAGCGTCCTCTTGGGATCGAAACCCACTAACCCCGCCTCCCTAGCTGTCAGATGTCGTTCTTCATGGGACCATCCCGAGTTGCTACAATAAAAAAGAAAAAAACTCTATGGCAAAAAAATTATGCTCTCGTATCTTTTTGTAACATTTTTTCGTCGATGGGTCAAAAACTGAAAATGAAAACATGACAACAATTTGAAAATGCCAACAACAACAAAATTATGTATATGTACCAAATTATCACTAATAGTTGCAAATCCACGTCGCTAGCATACAAAATCTTAAAAACTCAACACATGTATGTACCAGCAAATCCACGTCGCTAGCATACATCGATCGGAAGGAGATGGCGCAAACTGCTAAATTTCATTGATCATAAGGAGATGGTGCAAGAAACCTACATTGCTCGGTTTTTTGTGAAAGACAAAAAACTCAAAACAGCAGGCACCCATGACATTTTTATTTAGACGAATAATTTTGCATGAAAGATCTAATATCTTTAAGCAACTGCTTCTGATTTTACTTCAAACAGAGCGAGTCCTGGTCTCACATGGTACCATATGATGTTGGCTGCGATCGTAGCAGTATATAGATCAGTCCTATGGAATTTCGAAGGAAGCATGTTCTTGGTGTTCCGGGCAAATCCCTGTTGCTATTTTTTCTTTTTCTTTTTGGCTCTAAAATTTCGAAGGAGTACCAATTACTGTCTGGACCACAATAACCAACTGGTTCATCTTCTTTGCAAGGATAAAGAAAGACATTTTTTTCTTGAGAGGCTAAATCGTAAAAGGGAATTCAAACACCAGAAAACTCATCTGATTCCCCCACACCTCGAAGATAGCAATATATTGAACATTTCTTAGTGTGAAACTGATAGAAATTCAACACAACCACACACACAATGGGACATCATGAGACTAATTAATTGATTCAAGACCAACTGAAAGCTACTAATTAATCGAAGCACGTCACTATGTCTTCATGACAGTTGATTGATTGTTACAGAAATGTTCAATATAATTTATACATGTTCACTTCACCCTGACCGGTGCTGGGCATGCTGCATAGAGGTTCAATTTCCGCATAGAGAGTCGAACATGCACAAGAAGTCAAGAACCTCTAGAAAAATAGCCGTTCCTGCAGCTCAAGCCACCAGAATGTAACTCTAGATACCTGCAGAGCAACCAATGACATCAGCGAAAACAATTCAAAATAAACATTCATAGAAAAGCCATTAAGTTTACGTCACATCTTTTGTATAATTCCAACAGTGTGCAATAATAGTGCCAAAAGCTCAAAGCTGAATCATCTCAGAATTATTAGAAAATAATCCGTACTACAGAAAAATAGCAATGCAAGCATCAATAAGACAGCCAGTTCTTCCAAAACAAAGTAAGAAGAAGACAGTCAATTTGTAGTGCTACTATGGCACCCTTCAACTTCTATTGCCAACATATTCTCAAGTTTCTTGCTCTGATATAAGTAGAAGCTGCATGATCAGTGGTTTAAATACCTACCATAGAGAAAGTACTGAACAACCTACCTTATCAAATAATTTGGAATATAATGTGTTATAATGGGCATGCGACTATGAGGGGCTAACGGAGTAGAAAACACAAAGATATGTTCTAGCTCATGGGCACAAAAAAAGATACTCAGGTCAAAATTTATATCTCTGCACAACATAACAAACTTTTAACCATTACCTTTTATGATAATATGATATGAAATATGAAATAGTGCAAAAGTGCAAAACAAAACCAGTTTTTGTCATGAGTCAATTTTTTGTCATGTATTTGATAAAGGTTATTAAGCACCTATAGTGACAAAAAATAGAAGAAATTAGAGTGCACACAAACCATTGCAGCTTCTAGATTGGGTCAGACAAATTAGAGGCCAATAGCCAAAATGACTAACTAGATATCCAACAGTTAGATAGATAAACATATATATGTTTAGAAAATATTTAGCAAAACGACTATTGGGACAGAGAGAGATTAGTAATTAGTATTGATAAAAGAAGGTAGGTGGGTGAAGGCATGACGAAGGAGCTACTATGAAGCTGCTGGGGAGGCAATCACAAAGCAAGGCATAGAGAAAAGATCAAAATATGCAGCCTGCCATGAGAGAATTATGGGAGGCAGACCGGTGATAAACAGATCCGCGTAGGATCATATAGAGCATCTCGGAATCATACCTTTCCATTTGGTACTTGAGAAATGGTAGTGAAACGGATAGCGGTATTAGACAAAAATCATTTTAGATACCCAAACTTACATGCAGAAGTAAGCTTACCTGATCAACTAATACATCATGGTACCAGATCTGACCAGACAGTCAGCTTATGCATTGTGCAAAAGCTCACCTCCGTCATGTTCACCGCCAATGCCTGTTTAAAAGGATACAAAATCAAACAACCAATGTCATTCCAATAGTAATCCAAGCAGATATGAGAAGGCATAAAGGAGAACAGGTGTAATTTTAGGGAAACAACTCAGGTTTGATATAACATTAGGAATATCTAGATAAAACTACATCTATTAAAAATTCTCAAAACAGTATATAGACTCATTTATACCATAAAATGAAGAACATGCACACTCCGACTATTAGCTAATCAAAAGAGAGAAGTTATATATAATTGTTATTGAGCTCGTTGCATGCAATATCAAACAAAAATAATATATGACCATACTAATAAATCCTAGCAATAGAAGTGATCATGATAATTCAGATATCTATTATCATTAAATAAATCTAGCCTGAAAGTAAAATATGAGCTCCGTTTATCAAAAATATCCTGATGCAAATCGATTTGCCACTCACAATAGTGATTCTTAAAATGAACAATTGTTTCATAAATTTGAAACCAAGTTGTTGCTGTGGATTTGCAACTATTAGAAGATCAGAAACATAACAATATTTAATGCCAGAAATATGACTAGCTTTAAGCTTCCACATGTAAGTGTGGAGGTGTATATTCAATCTATTTTTTCATGAAGTTGTATTCGACTTCCAACTGTTATGTACCCCATCTTAAGAAAACACAACTGCATTGCAGCATTGCACTAACACTACATATTAAGTTCTTGTATATGTTTCAATTGTTGCATAGAGAATTTGCGAATCTTGGTGTTAACTGTTTCTTATACGAGACTATTTAAAATGGTTAGCTTAGTGCCAAAGGATGTGACCAAGATTCTATCAACCAATTATTTAAAAATAAATTGTATTTGTTATAATCACATTGTAAAGGCATGCTATTACCTGCTGTGTAGACACTTTCGAATGGATAACAGGGAACTGTGATGTTGAATTCGGTTAGTTTCTTGAACTGCAATGACGGAATCTGGACTTTAAAGAGGCCAATCGCTGTCCGCAGGATCACCATATTCGTTTCCTCAGCAAACCCTAGTATCATTGTGTTACTTCGAACCAACTCTGAATCCAGGGAAAGTAGCTTGTCTAGTTCAATAGTTCTCCCCAACACCCATGAAGCAACACCATCGCAATCGGTATTCCTCTCCCATAATTGAGCGGTGAAGTTTGACACGAAGAGGAAACCAAGACCACCACCATCTGCCCTTACAACCGTGAAGTTATCCTCATTTACAACCCCATCCATGGGCACCTGTATCACAGCTAGGCTCTGCTTCTCAAGATCAAATTCAAGTATGCTGAATGAACGACCAATAAGCTTCCAGTAAAGACAATCCCCAACCAGCACAGATGGCGCGGTCGAAACACTCGAGTAGAATAAAATCCCATAATAGCCAGCATCCGTGCCGGGTTCTAATGGAATCTGTGTTGAGATGAGGTCACCCCATAAGCCGGTCTCCGACGAGTAAACGTAGGCGATCGCTCGCAGTTCAGTATGTGTGTCGTCGCAGCCAGTTGCTACAAAGACCAGCCGGAAGTGGACGTCCCCGGCAACACGAAGTACCGCCGCGTTGATCTCGCGGGTGGCCTTTAGATCGAACACCGGGGGAATGGCTACCTGGTGCCGGTCGCCGGTGATGGGGTCGCACACGAGGAACTTCTGGCGCTTCCGGTCGCGGATTAGCGCGAGGCCATCTCGGCATCCGAGGGGCTTGATGTAGTCGCCGCGGGCGATCTCCAAGGAGACGCGATTGGGGGCCTCCATGGTAGGAGTCAAGGATAGGCCACGAGTTATTGCGACGAAGCAACCGAGGAGGGGGGGTTGCGGCGGTGGTGGATGCGGAATCGGCGGAGGAAGCGGGCGTCGGAGACGAGGAGGCGCCATCGCTGGCAGACCGCGGAGGCGCGGGGGAGGGAGGAAGGCTGCGGTGGGAGGCGGAGGAGGATCTCGGAGAGCAGGTCGTCGACGTCCAGCGGCGAGGCCGCCGACGGCGAGCAGGGGCGGCGGCGGCGGAGGCTACTCATCTCGCGCACTGATGTGGGTTGCTTTTTTTTCCCTGGGGGAAGACGACGTGGGATGTGTGGTGGGCTCGATCCAATAAAATGCGTACTGAAGTGGAGTGCATGGCCAAAACTACTCGATTTTTTTTACGTACAACAACAACTGGGTACATTTTTAAACCTTAACAATTGGATATTTAGTTAGTCAAATAAACAATCATTTTCATGTCCATTTGTGATCAATTGAATCTTGTATATTGTTGTAGTTCCATCCGCAGCCATTACCGTATGTCATATATATTTTGAGTTAAAAAAACGAAATAAATCATGGACATTGTTTATATTGTTTCTCATGCATCCACATATTTTCACCCAAAATATGACGATATGTGTCATGTGCAAAAAAATAGAAGACATAAGTAAGTAATATCATGTACTATTCACACATCTTTTGTTTTATTGTGTATGCCCTATATTGTCAAAATTTCAGATGAAAATTTGTGTATGGACGAGAGAAACAACATAACCAATGTCCACAATTTATTTCACATTTTTTGAAAATTGAAAGTGCGACATGTGGAATGGTTATGGGCGCAACTAGTTGCAAACTTTAGTTTCTTATCCTGTTTTGAGAATCCTGCCTCCTAAGAGCAGTGTGTCCAAATTCTTCTATCTATGGGGTTTTCGGCAGGTCAGACATGCACCTTCTAGAAAATCCTTAATGATGGTCCTGAATAAATGGGGGTTCACAGTTTATTCGAAAGTCTAGTGTGAAAGTCATGATCAATAACGAGTACGAGGATTGAAACACATGAGAATTCTCTAGGCCATCTAGAGATGCGTATACTAATAATTTATAGGAACATGAAAATCATAAGAATCATTCTCTATATTCACCACCATTCCGGCTTTTCTCCTCATAATTTGATGATTGCTTTCCTATTTGGTTGATTTGATGGAGTGGAATTCCACACAACAGACGGGACGGGATAGATATTGGCATGCATGGACAAGTGGGCCGGAGAGCACAAGAGACCCCACGTCAAGTTGGTCAAACTGAATAGAGGTGCTGGGTCTCGAAATAGGGTAGAGACCACGTCAAGTTTCGAAAATACGCCGGTCGAATTTGAACTCGCGCGCAGCTGCAGCTGCAGGCAGAGGTGAGGAAAGATCGCCAGTAGGCCAGACACAGAGTAAAAGCAAGGCGAGGAAGGAGCGGAGACCATTGACCCGGATATTGTTCACCGCAAAATGATTTGTTCAATTCCGGTATGTAGCAGAACAAAACCGAGTGGCGTGCGCGTGGGCCCACGCTCCGGTCAACCGCGGCGGCGACGCCACCAAACCGTTCTTTCCCAGTGCGCGCGCGCCCAGACCGTGCCGGAGCTAGCAAGGCATTGCGTGCCCTGCCCTCTTCATATTTATAGCGCCCAGACTCGACCACCGATCGAACACCACAGCATCGATCACCTAGCTCGCCGGGGAAGAACAAGAGGGAGCAGTTCGTCACTTCGTCTGATCGTCTCGACGCAAGCACGCACAACGATGGGCTCGCGGTACGAGGTGGAGGTGACCGTCGGCTCCGCCCGTGACCTCAAGAACGTGAACTGGCGCAACGGCGACCTGAAGCCGTACGCGGTGCTGTGGGTCGACGCCGGGGCCCGGGTGTCCACGCGCGTCGACCTCGACAACGGCGAGAGCCCCGCCTGGGACGAGAAGGTGCTCGTCCCGCTCCCGCCCTCCAGCCGCCTCCAGGACGCCGTGCTCTACCTCGACGTCGTCCACGCCAACGCCGCCGAGGGCGTCAAGCCGCTCGTGGGATCCGCGCGCCTCCCGCTCCGCGACGTCGTCGACGACGCCGGCGTCGGGGGCAAGGCGTCCAGGAACCTAAGGCTGAAGCGGCCCTCGGGGAGGCCCCACGGGCGGCTCGACGTCCGCGTCGCCGTCAGAGAGCCGTCAAGGTACTACGACGGTAACCAGGGTGGTGGATACCCTGCCCCCGCGGGGTACCCGCAGCCCGGCGGCGCCTACGGGTCCTCCCGCGACGCGTACGGCGCCCCTGGAGGTGGTGGCTACGGCGGCGGCGCGCCTGGTGGTTACGGTGCCGGAGCTGGAGGCTACGGGGCCGCCTCGTACGGCGCGGCGCCTCCCGCAGGGTACCCGGCTCAGGCAGCTTACGGCTCTGCACCGGCCTACGGTGCCGCATCGGCTTATGGTGCGGCACCGGCATACGGCGCCGCGCCGCCGGCTCAGGCAGGGTATGGATCGGCCCAGCCGGCGTACGGCGAGAGCACGGCGGCTTACGTTGACCCGGCAAAGAAGAAGAAGGGGTTGGGCATGGGTGGCGGTCTGGCGGTGGGCGCGGCGGCGGGCGTGCTGGGCGGCCTGGCGCTGGCGGGCGGGGCGAGCTACCTGGAGGACAAGTTCGAGGATCACGTGGCGGAGAAGGTCGAGGAGGAGGAGTACGGCGGCGGCGGCGGTGGATACGACGACTACGGCGGCGACGATGACTACTAGCCGATCGAGGCCGAGGATCCGAAGAAGCATTTCCCATTGCCACTTGCCAGAGTGCGTCGTCTCATTATGTTGACTTGTCCGTGACTATGGATTTCGATTTCTTTTTATTTTATTGTCTTCCTTTTCTTTTCGGCCTATTGAGTTGATGATGAGTATGATCGTTCAAAGACTTGAAAATGTTTGTTGTGCGGCAATATTATCAAGGTTAAATATTTTTCCTAATTTAATTTACATGTTGATCCACCTTCACCTTTTTTGTCGATGATGGGAACGAGAATCAGTGTGCCATCGCGCTGCGAGAGAATGAATGAATCTAGTTAATCAAATGGTCTACATTCCTTGCTTCACCTATCTTTGTGTGCAACTTGGAATGGTGGCTAAGTGGTTCCTTGCGTAGGATGGAGGCATGGCACAAGTTGAGAAGATGAAAGAGAGTGATAAAGACTTTGAAGAGGATAAAGTGAGACCGATTTTGTTTCCAGAAAATATATTTTCTAAATGGTGTGAAACTAGTCTTATTTGGCGGACGCTTCATCCCCTGACTCGAGACCGTCGACCCGGATCAAAGATTACAAGGTCAATGTCGAGGTGTGGGATTGATGCGAGATGGTGGCTGGATTGCAACCCGGTGCACAAAGGAAGGTGAATCTTGATTGACAAGGAGTTCGGAGACTTACCACGTGTTTGTGGTGTCCACCTTCCGCCATCGACCATAGCAAGTTTTTTTTCTTGAATACACACTAGGAGGTTATCACATTTCATAGTAGGAGAAGGCCAACATGGCCGGTGCAACGCCAAGCATGGCGACAACGATAACAAAATACCACATCATGTGGTTGGCAACACAATTTATACCAAACCGTAAAGACTCGTCTTGACCGTCGCCAGCCATAAATGGCGAGGAGGCGATACATCGAGCTACTAGACCTCATCATGACGGGTGGAGGAAAACTCCAGTAGACCGCCTTTTACTTGCACCGGGAAGTTTCACACTTTGAGGGGCGACCAACACTGACTCCATCTAACACATCAGGAAAACACAGACAATGCCTCCAAATTTAGGATATTAATAAGCTTCTCAAGCACTCAGCAACTCAACTCGCTAAGCTCATTTTTCTAATGAGCTAAAAAAACTCAACTCGGCTCATAAGTGTCGCATGTCTAGCGAGTCAAGTTAAATTTTCGAATACTTGTTGTTAAGCTCACGAGTTTCGAGATTTATTTCCACCCTGCACCTGATATTCTACGTATTCTTGCTCTTTTTTGTTCGTAGAAAAGCAAAATAGTGACAAATTGATGGCTGGCCCACCTCAACGTATACCTGTTTTGGTGGACCCACGTTGCAATACTATAATAGTATTTGGGCCCACCTTGCTCAATAAGTTCGGGCAACTACATGCCCACGCCACGCAAGCCATCGCTATCCACTTCCTTGCCTCGTTTGTTCTTCTTCTTCTCGTTCTGCTTTGCTTCGTTCCCAAGCGACCGACCAGCAACCGGAACCTCCCATCGATTCATCGGTAGGTTTTGCTTCTCTCTCTCTGTCTGCGACTCTGCACTGCCTGGATCTGTCTCTTCTTCTGCTCGACATGTGCCGATCCATGGATGCGCCCTCCTGACAGCGCCTCTGTTTCTTCTCTTTTCACCGACAGAAAGCAAGAAAATGACTGACGACGCCGGCAGCGACTCGAGTGGCAATGGTGGTGGTGGCGGCAACGACTGGGAGCTCGTGTCGCTCACCGCTTCCACCTACGCCGCTGCGCCAGGACCCGTCCCGCCACTCCTCCTCGACGCTCACAAGAACACAGAGATTCCTCCTGCAGCTGTTAATTCTGCCGTCTTCATGTCCCAGCACTTCAGTTTCCCAGCTGCAGAAGCACGTACCAATACTCTCAATGGATGCCAAGAAGAAGAGGAAGAAGAATCGGCCCCAGCTACGCTGCCGCGGGATGATGAAGGTGCCGCTGATGATCTCAACATTTCCTGTCCAGAAAACAGAGTCAGGGAGCAGGATGGTAGTACCATGACACGCCGTCCAGATTTCCACAAGGATCTCTCTACCGCCTTGGGCTTGGACGATGGGAATTTGTTTGTCAATGCTGGAAATGCCCTGACGGTGCAAGGAGGAGGGGTGCCAGTTTTGCACCACCATGTCTCTGATGCTGCCACTGATAGCATTATGGATTCTTCATCACCGCCCGCTCATGTCGTTCATGTGGGTTCAGGAGTTGCGCCAAATAAGGGCAATTCCTCCAGGATCCCTTGCGAAGCTCAAGCTTGGTGGAACAAGACATTCAGGTTTCTGCGCAGCAATTCCAGCGAGTCACTCACCTTCCGCTTCATATTCGTCGCTGCTACCATCGTTGGGATTGCGGTCCTGGGGCAGCGCGGCAAGTTGCAGCTCAGGCTTGAGTTCAATGTCGACAGCGAGGTATTATATTTATTACCCTGAATCTCGTCTCTCTCAAAAAGGCATTACCATACATTTCATGCAGCAGCATCAAATCTTGATAGAACTGTGTGTGTAGCTAAAGAAAACATCGTTGCGTAGATGTAGTTCTTCTTGTTGATGATGAAACTAACCCAACACCCATTGAAATGTCTGACAGTAAGCTGTGTGTGTAACTACCTAGCTCTGTATGTCAGTAGCATATATAACTGAAATCCTGAAAAACTAATTGCTTAGGCAGTTGATGCTGCAACGGTCATGCTTTAGGAATTTTCAGAAATGATGCCGCGTCAGCGCTGTCGTGTCATAGGTTGCAGATGAATGGTCCAATGGTAGTATATGTGCACAATTTTTTGTCCAAGAGCAGTACATATCTCAGATTGCATCTGAGAAAGATGATTAGTTATCTTGTGTGGCGATTACGAACATAGAAGACAATAATAGCGCTACCAGATTTTGAAATGACAATTAATCTTGCTCAACTCCTAATTTGGTGCTGCGATATGGCAAGG
Organism: Poa pratensis; assembly: GCA_947311845.1. Taxonomy (NCBI): domain Eukaryota; kingdom Viridiplantae; phylum Streptophyta; class Magnoliopsida; order Poales; family Poaceae; genus Poa; species Poa pratensis. The sequence goes on from CAMZMU010000062.1 coordinate 8,234,092, forward strand.
GAGGAAGATAACATTAGTTTGATTTTTTTCCATGGTATTGTTTCAGAAGATAAGTTGTGGCATGAGTGAGCCACCTGCACTTGGCCAGGTGAAAGTCAGCATGCTTGGCGGGAGCCATGTTGCCCAGGAACAACTAACTAGCTAAGGTGCATGTAAAAAGTATGTGACGGTGATGATGACGACAATTATGTACGGTAACTAAGAAGTTGATAATGTTGACAACTACGCAAGATATGGTAACCAGGAAGTTAATGATGACAACGAACAAGTGTGGTGAATCTTTCTAGCTTACCTTTCCCCGATGTAAATATTTCGGCCTCTGCGTGCCTCCTCCAATGTAGTAGTCAATGTAAGGAACATGTATGATCGCCCTAGCGATGGTTGACACTGGGCAGAAATATATGAGATGGAGTTTGTTTACTTGGTCTGGCAGGGGTGGGTAAGTGGGTATCCGTCAGCATCGATTATGCCACAACAGGATACAAAGTTCTGAACTAGTACAGATTGCAGGGTGAAACTCTACCAAATTGTAAGCAGTAAGCCATGTATTCAACCCAAAATTTGCGTCATGGGTAACAAACATGAGTCGTCTCTCCTACAACAGTAATGTAATTCAGACTCCTTTGTGATCATGATATAAATTCAACTCACTGCATCCAGGCAGCAATGCTATCTTTCAAAGAAACACAATATTTATCTAAGAATTCAACACATGCAAACAAAATTTGAAAGGAAACATCATGGGACATCACATAAACAGAGATTAAACTTGAAATATTAACCTGATACAACAGGGGACATAACCAAACTTTATCGACACGCTTGCCTCAACACGCTTGCTTGGAAGGCATCCAAGAGAGAACACATGAGATTAAGCGATTGGGATAACACCAATCATTTATCAAGCAAGTCACTTTGTGTTCATAAAGAAATTTGATAATATTAGGATAAGTTTGCAAATTAAGCAGTTAATTCCTACAAAAAAAACTTCACAGTTCACCAGTACAGAGGGCAAATTTCTGGATGGAGCACACGATACACCCATACGCGCACAGCACACAAAATGGAAGAACCTAGAGGGCACGACCCATTTCTGCATCTCAACCACCGGTATGTGATCTAGGATACCTGCGGAGAAACGATTTTATCAGTCTAAACCAACTTGCACAAATCGTTCATGGAAAAGCCGTAATATGTATCACACTTTTTTATATTACTCACATATTAAACTTTAGCTTCACTAGTATTGTGGAAATTCTGTTAACACCACACCAAGAATAGCTACAGGAAAATTTTAGCGTAATGGCACACCTATAAATTCTACTGCTACATAGTCTGAAGTTTTTGGATACATTTAATCTCAGTTGAGGATAAAAGATTAGTGGCTAAGATAGGGGATTTGAGGTAAATTCTATAAAGCCTAGCTTATCAGATCATTTGACAAATTCTTCGATATCGTGGGTGTATGAGTGTACATGGAGTAAGAAAGCAGAAAAATATGGCTTCAAGCTAATAGTCATACATTTTGGATATATACGAGCTACTAGTAGCTACCAAATCGAATTTAATTATATTCATGCAATAGAAACTTCAAGTAAGGGCTCGAGCATGATCTTATTAATAGATACTTCCTTCTAAAACTGACTTTGTGATAGTATGTTGGTATTAAGTGAAGCTCATGATGAAAGCAGCCCTCATGGTGAATCTAATTATGTCATTTTGATAATATATGTGGCGTGCTTGACATATTACAAAGTTACATGATTGGAGGTATAAATATCATTTGAAATATTATTTTTTAGCATGTGCATATGAGGGGCCTCACTGAGTAGAAAACAGAAACAACTCGTTTTCTAGCTCATGAGCATGTTTGTTAATACAATGTTGGTCCAAATCAGATTTAATTTTCTTTTAAAATTATGCAGAGCATACAAAAATCTTAGACCATTAATTTCAAATCTTAATGATAAAAATATATGAGATGTCAAATATGAAAAGGTGCAGTTTATGTCAAAAGTTTTTGTGATGAATCTGGTCATGATTTGTTTTATCTGAGCACAATATGAATTATTGAGCATACATGGTAACTAAAGTAGAACAAATTAGACTGCTCCCAATTAGCATGACAGCATTCTTATCAATGAGCAGGAGAAACATATGTAAAAATAGGGAATGGGAAGGCTCCTAATTCATCAGTTATCTGAAAAGCTAGAGGGGTAAGCGCTTGCACTATTAGAATGAACTGGGAAAGTACTAATAGAAAGCTGCTCAGGAAGGGATGAGAGCAAGGCCTAGATAAAAAGATCCAAGACTCAGCCTGGCATGAAAGCATGATGGGTGGCGGCCAGGTAAGCAATAGCTTCGCAAAGGTCGTAGAGAGAATTTTGGAGTCCTCTCTTACAATTTGATTCTTGAGAAATGATAGAAAGCGGTAGGCAATTAAAAAACATTCCAGATAAAGTTACATACGGAAGATAAGCTAACCTGCTCAAACAAATTAACGCAACAGCATATTGACTAGGCAATCATCTTATGCATTGTGCAAAAGCCCGCCTCCATCGTGTTCACCGCCAATGCCTGTTTCTACAAAACAAAAAGTCAAAGAACTAATGACATTCCGACAGAAAGCCAACTAGAAACGGCAAAGCATCAAGGAGATATTCAGATAAACCTACATGGGTGATTTTATAAAAGCAACTCAGGTTTGATACAACAGACAAAAGGAACGGATATAAAAAACCACAACCATTGTCAAATTCAAAAAATATACCTCAAAAAAGAATATATTCATATCGTAGAGTGGAGATAATGCAAACTAGGAGTATCACTAATTAAAGGAGAGAAGTTTTCTAGGATTATTCTTAAACCCGTTTCACGCCATATTGAACAAAATAAAATATGCTCTTACTAACAAATCCTAGCAAGAGAAGTGATCATGACAACTCAAAATTTAGATTGTCTTTAAAATTTATCCTTAAAATATCAAATGAACTCAGTTCATTACAAAAATCTTGGCGCATAGCTGCAGGACTCACTTCTAGGTGATAACGAACACTAGTTTCATACACTGATTAATGGATTTACGATTATTAGCAAGATCGGGGGAGGCAACAATATTACATGACAGAATTACCAGTAGCTAGATTGAGCTATGTATTTGGCATTTTAGTTGGTTCAATCTAGTTTTTATGCACTTGCCTTCAACTTACAGCTGTTATGTATATGATATTCAGAAAACTGCACTGCACTATGCAACAGCACTAGCATTATACATTTCTTGCCCATGTGGATAGGCAGACAACAAAGACGTATGATTCAATTGTTACACAAAGGATTTGCTAATCTTGGTGTTAACTGTTTTATTGTATGGATATTCGTATACTAAACCGACCAAGACAGTTCAATAGAAACCACATAGTCCAATAGTGATAATAATAACACTACTGTAAGAACATGAGAAACAACATTGCTACGTACTTTTTTAAATCGCAGATACAACGACAGTAGTAAATATTTTTCTATATCAGAACTAATACATAAAACAGCACCACACAAGCATCGACACAAAACACTACAGAACAATGCCACTGTACAAGGAAGAGATCATCAAGCAGCAAATGAAACAATTGAAATGGTTAGCTTCAGATGAAAAGACATGAACACGTTTTCCATCAACCAGTTATCGAATAATCAAAAAGTAACTTTTTCTTTTGATATACCCAGAGGGGTAAAGGCATGTTATTACCTGCAATATAGACACTTTCAAATGAATGATACATGCACATATAGGTTTGAGAGAGTTTCTTGAACTGCATAGGCTCAAGTTGAACCATGAAAACTCCGATAGGTGTCTCCAGAAATAGCACACTATTGTGCTCAGCAAACCCTAGTATCCTTAGGTCCGGCACTTCATCTCTGTCTGGTTCGAGGGAAAGTAGCTTGTCCAGTTCAATAGTTCTTCCAAGTACCCATGAAACAACACCATCAGGATCTTTCTTCATGTTCCACAATTGGGCATCAAAGCCTGACAGACATAGGAAACCAAGACCACCACCCTCCGCCCTCATAACCGTGAATCGGAAATCATGGTTGTCCACTGGCACATGTATCACAGTTAGGCTCTGCCTATCCAAATCAAGCTCGAGGATTCCAGCCGATTCCTTAGCCGACTTCTCATAAAGCAACCAGTAGAGAGAATTCCCAACCATGACACAACACATGGCCCTATCAATGACGGTGTCAGAGGGCAAGGTCGTTAAGACGAGGTTACTCCATAGGTCGGTCTCCGAGGAGTAAACGCGAGCGACGACTCGGGTCTGTTGTTCTTGGTATGTGCCTATCAGGATCACTTGGAAGTGGTGGACATCTCCAGCAACGCGAAGCACCGCTCCGTTCCTCGGAGCTGCCCCCGTATTTTCAAACCCCGGGGGAACGGCGATGCGGTGCTGGTTGCCGATGACGGGGTCCCAAACCAGGAGCTGGCCAGGCTTTGGGAGGAGGATGAGTAGGAGGCCATGGCGGCAGTTGAGGAGTCTCAAGGGACCGTCGTCGTCGGGGTGCGAAGAGAAGCTCCTGACTGGGGCAAGATTGGGGGGATCCAGAGTCGGTTCGAAGGGGAGATCGAGGTTAGATCCACCGTACTCCATGAAGAACCCGAGGAGTGGGGGCTTAGGGCGGTGGTGGATGCGGAATCGGCGGAGGAATCGAGGGTCGGAGACGAGGAGGCGCCATCGCTGGCAGACCGCGGAGGCGCGGGGGAGGGCGGAGGGCTGCGGTGGGATGCGGAGGAGGATCTCGGCGAGCAGGTCGTCGTCGGCCAGCGGCGAGGCCGCCGACGGCGAGCGGCGGGGTCGGCGGCGGAGGCTGCTCATCTCACGCGACGGTGGAGTGAAGCGAAGTGCTGTGCAGTGCAGGCCGTAAACTTGGCTGTTGACGAATGACGAGGCAGTCTAGTGAGAAGATTTGGAGGCCCACTGGGCTCACAGTTGGGCTCGTGGGACATTTCTTATTGGGCTTCAAAGCAGTGCGTTGCTCCTCTGTCCGAACCAGGCCAGACCACGGACCAACAGCCGGCGGCGACCGTCACCACTTTCCTCTCGCCGCCGCCGCCGCCGCGTGCGACCTGCTCCGCCTCCGGAGCTGCGTCCTCACCCATCTCCTCTCCTCTCCCGCCTCCCCTCTCCGCCGCCTCCTCTCCGCCGCCGCGCCCGCCGCTGTTTCTCGATTCGCCGTCGACGACTACCTCGTCAACACCTGCGGCCTCACCCGAGCGCAGGCCCTCAAGGCCTCCGCTAAGCTCTCCCACCTCAAGTCGCCCGCCAAACCCGACGCCGTGCTCGCCTTCCTCGAGGGCCTCGGCCTCTCCGGCGCCGACGTCGCCTCCCTCGTCGCCAGCGACCCGCAGCTCCTCTGCGCCGGCGTCGAGAGGACCCTGTCGCCCGTCGTCGCCGGGCTCGCCGGCCTCGGCCTGTCCCGCCCTGAGATCGCGCGCCTCGTCCCGCTTGCCCGCCGCGACTTTCGTTGCAGGTCCGTCGTGTCCAAGCTGCACTACTTGCTGCCCCTCTTCGGCTCCTTCGAGAACCTCCTTCGGGGGCTTAGGAAGAACTCGTACCTTCTCGGTGCCAACACTGAGAGGGTGATCAAGCCTAATGCCGTATTACTGCGGGAGTGCGGGCTAGGTGCTCCACATATTAACAAGCTGCTCAGCGCCAAACCAGAGAGGCTCCAGGAGATGGTGGCGTGCGTTGAAGGTCTCGGCTTGCCCCGTGAATCGGGGATGTTCAGGCACGCACTACATGTTGTTCAATTTCTCAGCAAGGAGAAGGTCGCCGCCAAAATGGAGCATTTGAAGAACACGTTGGGGTGGTCTGATGCCGAGCTGCGTCTTGCTTTTCGCAACGCTCCAATGATGCTGACCAAGTCTAAGGAGATGCTGCAGAGGAAGTCTGAGTTCCTTGTCTCTGAGGTGGGGTTGGAACCCGCGTACATCGCAGGTCGGCCGGTAATTCTCTGTCTTAGCCTGGAGGGCCGGCTCAGGCCCCGGTTCTGCGTTCTCAAGTTTCTTAAGGCAAATGGATTGCTAGATAGCAACTGTGGCTACTGCACGATTTTTAAGGAGAACGACAAGGTATTTGTGGAGAAGTTCATAAGCCCTCACAAGGAAGCTGCGCCATACCTCGCTGAAGACTATGCTGCTGCTTGCAGAGGTGAAACACCGACTAATTTTAGATTTGCATGAACGAAGAACAGGCTATCAGGATTGGTGACTGTGTATATCACAACAAAGTTTCCACCCTTACATGCTCGCAAATCATGTTTCAGTGTTCTCTGCCTAACTGAATATTTCTGAACCCTGACGAGTTGATGCCTCACTCTGTAGAGAAAAATCATCAGCTGCAATCTGTGACCTATGAGAAGTCCAGGAATACATTTAGGGTTCCAATTTCTGTTTAAGATGATGGAAATTGGATGTGGGTGGACCAAATTTCTGTTGAAACCAGGACCTGAGAACCAGAAAGCAAAAGTACTATCGTGCTGTGATCTGCTTTCATGCCTTTTTTGTTAGCATGTTCATTTTTCAACGCATCATTTTTTTGTTCCCTTATATGTCACAAAATTGCAGCTCAATGTTGAGAACTTCAGATTATGCTCAGAAAATATATTTCTATTTGGCGTATGCTTATTTGTGCCTTTTGATTGCTTTCCCTGTTTTCTTCAAAGATTGTTTCTAAACACGGCAATTGGCCGTACCTTTTCTGTAAAATGTTTAATATTGAAAAACTAAAGCATAATTAACTACTTCATAAATAAACCATTGGAGATGGTGTGAATTAGTTTTGTCATTTCTCTCTAATATTCAGTGCTTGCAGATGTGGAACTGTATCCAATCACAAAATGACATGTATATTTTGGCAGCAAAATTGTTGATTCAAAAACCGATCCTGTAAACAACAAAATTCAGACAAAAAATTGGTGCTTTCAGTTGAGCTATAAGCCTTAGAACACTGTCATCTTAGGCCTGTTGTCCATCCTAGCATAAGTGGCGAATGGCTGTGTCTACTGATGCAACCCTGTGCTGCGATGGTGTTTACTGATGCAAGAGGGGTACTAACCACTGTACATTCTTTTGAGATGGATCCTCTGTTATAACGCATGAAAGATATGAACTGGAGCTAAGAGAGTGTGAGATCAGACCATTCAGCAAGTGCATTCAGAGTATCAGTGAGCTATTCTTTTTACTTATCAAGTACAATAATCTGCAGTATAGGTTTGTCAAGCATTAGCCGTCACCGAGAGGCACTGCCTCTGATTTTCAAGTACCATCATCTGCTTTAGGTGTTTTTCGATTATATTCGACCCTTGTTGATGAACCTGTACTGTAGTGAGGTTTCTTAGGCATCAGCAGAGTATTTTTGTGCCTTTTGCTACAGAAGGAATATGTGGAACCTCAACCGAAAAATGAAAACAATAAATGGATTATGGATCTGCTCTGGTGAGCTATCATACTTTACGAACAAGTATACATGTGCAAATCAAGATAACTTGTAGCTTTCCATTTTGTTTTGTAGGAGATCGTTTTTAAAGGAATGCAATGGAAAGATCCTATGTAGCTTAGCAGTAACTGTTGATCTAAACTTTGCTTTGCTGAAGGTGCTAGATGGGGTGCTAGTAAGATTTGTCTTTGAAATATCCGTGTTTGTTGGGAATTGGTTTATGCATTGTTAACTTACACTTTAGCTGTTTGCTTCCTCACGGCAGTTCTGCTCCGTAGCGATACTCTGACAAGAACTTCCTTCGAAATCCATGGGTTATCCCACCAAGCTTCTCCTAATTATAATTTAACTTCAGTCTGTAAATTTTAGCCCTATTATATGGATCACCTTTATTCGGATCCTTCATTTTTGTGATGTACGTTCTATCTTGTCAATACTTTGGTTCATCCCAATTCTTTCTGTTTGTGGCAAGACGTATGGCAAATTTGCGGTGAAGCTAAGCAAAACAAATGCATCCATGGTCAGAGCCGTTGCATGGGTATGTGAAGATCAACAGATGTGCGTCGTTTTCGACTGAAAACTACTGGGGAGCGACCAGTGCTGTGGCACGCGATGAACAGGGGCCTTTTCCTCGGCATGACAACTTGGTCCATTGTCCATGCCCCTCTGCTAGTGTATGGCTGAAGACACAGCACTCAATTAATGGTTTTATTATTATATATGGCCAGTCATCTGGGATGCAACAAGCTGGTGTTGTACTCTGGTTGCCTTGTAAATCGTAACAGTCACGCAGGCTACATACAGCTGGTTACCTCAGACCTGATGTTGCAATCATCGACCCTGACTTTATATCAACCACGAATGTAAACCGTGCTGCTATTATCTGATCAATAAAGTTGTATTCCTGTAAAAAAGAACTCAACAGAACTACAGTAGCATTCTGGAAACAAACATGGGATATCCAGAATTCAGGCACCTGCGTGATCATGATGCAAATTCAACAGCAATTATATCTTTGTTTTCGTTTAGAAGTAGTACAAAATTTTGAGTAATGTGGATACAACAAACACAGACGAGAGACGTATGAACTAGAGAATGGAACATCAAGGAACAACACATAAGAGATTCTGAAGTTGAAATCTCGACCTGACACTAATAGAAGTACACGGCAAAGCTCACAAGCGAGCTGTCTCAACGTGCTTGCTTGGGAGGAGCAAATAAAGATTAACAGACAGTGTCAACACTAATCATTAATCGAAGCAAGTCACCATGTCTTCTATGCCAGTTGAGACAGAAATTAGATAATACAGTAGATGGTCAGTTCGCAGATTAAGCGATTAATTCCTACAAGGCAAACTTCACAATTGCCCCGAACGGAGGGCCGATTTCCGGGTGGAGAACAGAATACAAAATGGAAGAACCTACAGCAACCAATTGTGCATCTCAGCCACCAGATGTAATCCTAGATACCTGCAGCGCAAGCAAATTCATCAGTCAAACAAACTTGTAATATTCATTACAGGAGAAGTCATTAAGGTTATGTATCACAATTTTTTGTATGATTCAAACTGTAAAACATTAGCTTCATAAACAACATTAAAAACAGATGACAGCTACATGATATCAGTTGATTTCTACTGCCACACCATCACTCTTATTGTTAGCACATTCTCAAGTAAAGCATATAAGATTAGTAGTAGTTTCAAATAGCTCTAACAGAAGGAAATAATGAAGGTCCTAGCTTATCAAATCCTACCATCAAAGCAAGGAGGGGTATAATCGATTTTGACAGCATCATAAATAATACTTACTTTGACAACTTTTAATGATAGTATTAGTATGTTAGTAATATTATGGAATCACTAACGAAATAAGTATTCATGGTAATTCCAGTCACGCCATTTTGCCGTGTGTTTAATATAAAGTGTTAGACATCTAATGTGACCAGAAGTGGAGTTTGTCAACAAATCATAGCCTATTTAGACCAAACAAAATGTGTATTGTCAATTATTAACTACTGACGTAAGACGCAACATCATATAAATCACACTGAGACTTCATAGACCCATAACCACGAAAAAGTAATCAGAGGCATGTAACATAGGTATAACAGAAAACACCCATGGAGAAGAGTAAACAGGATGCATTTCATTATGCTAGCACTTAAAATATGCACAAAAAACAGGAAACGTCCTGTCTTCTGAGGAGCTAGAGGGGGAACAACCCACATTACCAGAAAGGAGATCAACTGAAAGCAAGGCAGCTAGATGGAACAGGAGGACAAGTAAAAGTGCACACATCCAATACAGAACATCAGCAAATAAAAGAGAAGGCAGGTGGTTAAAGTCATAAGAAGGAGATGAAGAGCTGTTGAAGAAGCAAGGACTGGAGAAACAATCCAAGATGCAAGGAGGTCGCCACGTGCGCTGTCAGAAACAAATACAGGACAAACAAACAAAGAGTGTGTTTATCTTACAGCCCTCTCTTCGAATTTGGTACTTCAGAAATGGCAGTAAAAAAGGATGGCAATGCATATTGTTTAGATATTTCAACATACATACAGAAGATAAGCATACCTGCTCAATTAGTACATCACAATAGCATATTTAACCAGGCAATCATCTTATGTATGCTGCAAAACGTCACCGGCATCATGTCCATCACCAATGCCTGTTTGTTCAATCATAAGAAGTCAAACAAAATAAACATATATCAATCCAACGAAATGAAAAATAGATAATGAGGGAGGCATCGACAAAATATTTAAGTAAACTCGCAGCTTAAATCTGAAAGAAAAGCACATTTTTTGTAAAACATTACAAAAAAGATAAACAAGCCACACATATTGTCAAACTTAAAGAATATTCTAGGAAAAATACACACTGAGGATTAATGAAGAACATGACACTCAGACACTTAGCTGCTAAGTGAGGAGCAAGTTATTCAGCTCTTTCCATGCCATATCCAAGAAGAAGAAAAAATGAAACTTACAACCATACTAATAAAGTGCAGCACAGACGTGATCATCAGTTTTCTGATTTAGATTATCCTCAAACAGATTTAGCGAAAACCAAAATGAACACCACATATTAGCTTTCCTGACTTGACACTTGCAGTAGGACTCTCCTAAAGTGGTAAAATGAGCAATTAGTCGTAAATTAGAATAAATTCATCATTATGGGTTTAGTATTCGCAAGATTAGAGGAGATAAATAATACTGAATGAAATAAATAAAACTAGTTTAAAGCTTCCAAACACCTATTGAGCCACCTATTTGAGAGTTCAGTTGGTTCAAGCTAGTTTTCATGCAGTCGTCTTCAACTTCCAAATGTTACGTATCTTATCTTGTCAAAAATAACTGCACCACGGCTATTTACATTTTCATTACAAAATTCTTGACTTGATTTTGCGAATAGGCATACAACAGGGTAATTTAGTTTAATATTACAGAAATGATTTGTGAATCTTTATGTTCATTGTTTTATCATATGGATATTCATACAAAGACATTTTGCTAATATGTCAAAGAGGCCATGAACCAGCAAAAGAAACAAGTAATACAACACTACTTAACAAGTTAACTTAACACGAAAGGATGTGAACCATATTACATGAAGCAATTATCAGAAGTTAACACGATTTTGTTGTAACAGATAGGTGAAGGCATGCTATTACAGTATTACCTGCAGTGTAGACACTTTCGAATGGATGATGATGTTGAAGGCAGTTGGTTTCATAAAGCTTCTTGAACTGCAATGACTCAAGATGGACCATAAAGACGCTGCGACAGGTCCACAGAAACAACACATTGTTTTCCTCAGCGAGACATACTATTGTTAATGATTGTGATATGTGTCGTGGCTCGAGGGAAAGTACTTTGCCCAGTTCAATAGTCCTTCCAAGCCCCCATAAAGCAACACCGTCAGAATCAGTCTTCATCTTCCACAACTGGATGCTGCTGTCTGCCGGGGAGAGTAAACCAAGGCCACCATCCTCTGCCCGCATAACAGAGAAATAGCCCCTTGCAAGCATATGCACTGGCGCCTGTATCACGGCTAGGGTTTGCTTCTCCAGATCAAACTGAAGAATTCCAACAACATTCCCAGTAGTCTTCCAGTAAAGGGAATTCCCAGCAAGCACAGAGGTATGCATAACCATGGTGGGACTACCATTTGGGACCTCGGATGAAGGCGGTGTTGAGATGAGATCGCCCCAGAGGCCAGTCTCCGACGAGTAAACGCAGGCGTACACTCGTCTGTGCTGCTTGTCGTAGTTGTCTCCCACTGTCAAGACCACCTGGAAGTGGTCGTCGACTCCTCTGGCAGGGCGAACCACCGCCCCGTTCATTAAGCTCTTCTCCCCATGTTTCGCAATCCCCGGGGGAATGGCGAGGCGGTGCTGGTCGCCGGTGATGGGGTCCAACACCAGCATCCGATTCGGCCTTCTGTTGAAGATGAGTACGAGGCCATGGCGGCATCCAAGGGTGAGGAAGCGGTCGCCGTCGCCGTCGCCGTCGCCGGGCTGGAAGGGGAAGCAGCCAGGCGGGACGCAATTCGGGGCGTCGAGAGTAGGTACGAAGGCGAGGACGTCGTCTCTGAAGAAGAACCCGAGGAGAGGAGGGTTGCGGCAGTGGTGGCGGCGGAAGCGGCGGAGGAAGCCGGGGTCGGTGGCGAGGCTGCGCCAGCGCTTGCAGACGAGGGCCGCGCGCGGGAGGGAGGAGGGCTGCGGCGGGAGGCGGAGGAGGATCTCGCCTAGGAGGTCGTCGTCTTCCAGCGGCGTATTCACCGCCGGCGAGTGGGCGCGGTGGCGGCGGAGGAGGCGGAAGCGGAGGCACCTCATCTCGCCCTAGTTCACTGCTCGTGAGTTTTTTTTTTTATTACAATCGCTCGTGAGGCCGTGACGTGATAATGTGGACAGCCCAAAACTGGGCTGGACACACTTCGAGGCCCGGTCTAATAAAACCCGGATATATCCTAACATAAAAACTTCAACAAGAAAAAAATCCAAAGGCATAGTTTTTTTTTTTTGGAATTCCGTAGTTTGGGAGATCTGTTTTCTTAAAACCACAGTATTCAAAAAATAAATTATTTGAGTGAAAGGCGGACGAATACTTCGGTTTCTTGGTTCAGCAAAACAGAGGTCAAGGTCAAAGTTTAGTACGACAAAAACTGCAGTTTGGGGGAAATATTTCAGTTTTAAAACCACACTATTTATTGCATCCAAACACCTCAAAATATTTAATACATCAGTTTTTTTTAAAACATAATATTCTCATAATGGTTCAAAAATACTTCGATGACAAACTGACCCAAACATACACGTCACCGATGAAAAATATGATGGTGTGGGCCCACGTATCTCTCGCTCATCACCGATAACAACAAATATAGGGATTAAAGGTGATGCTCGGCAAAAACACGCTAAAGAGAGAGTGGGAACTCAAAAAGATCGAGATTGAGGGAGAGCCATCATGATGTACGTTTATTGATAAGGAAGACTAGTTACATTGTTAGTAATTACAGCTTTGATAAAATATGGAGGTTCCGCATGCCACAACCCATGGTTCATCTCATTAAACCTAACTAACAAATGAGCTGCCATATTGGCTTTCCTAGGACAGTGCGAAAAGGTAACATGTTATAAGTTTTGACAATGGAAAGTATACTCCTATTAGATGGCAGCCACGGCTCCTAGCGATTTTCCTCCATTTTGCATGGTCTCCACCACCTCAGTACAATCTGACTCAACAACGAATATGTTACTACATCATGTTTCACCGGCAAGAAGCAGTTGTCACGTAGCGCACACGCTTCTGATGTTGACGCTTCCTCAACGTACTGTAGCGTCCACCTGCCCACCATCCACGAAGTTTCCAGCCATAACTAAGAAAGAGAGAGAGATTAAAACCGTAGAATTTTTTGCGCAAGTAATAGGCGAGACCAGGAAACCATGGGAATTACCAAACAATGTTAGACTAGCAATAGTGGGAGTAATATAGGTAGTATTATGCATGCCACGTTGGCAAAAAAAATGACGTGTCACTGCAGTTAATGAGGAGAGAGATTGTAGTGGTATCATAGGTAGATACCGTAATATAACTGATTTCAATGCAAAATGAGTGTGCATGCTAATAAATACACTAGTATATAATACTCCCTCCGTTCCTGATTATAAGGCCTATAGTTTTCTCTGAAAAGTCAAACTTGACTAACTTTGACCAAGATTTTAGAAAAAAAACTATTAATATTTCAAATATTAGGAATATAAAATGCAATAATATACTTCATGATGAATCTAAAGATACTGATTTGACATTCTAAATCCTAATAATATTTTCTCAAATCTTGGTCAAAGTTAGCCAGGTTTGACTTTTCAGGTAAAACTACAGGCCTTATAATCAGGAACGGAGGAAGTATCACAAATATGTTAGTACCCACTATGTAACTAGTAACATAGACTAGTATAATATGCATGATACTAGTATATGATTCTCCCCACTATGGCTAGTCTTAGCAGACAGCTAGACCGACCCAGCATGGGGCCAGATACTTCAGGCGGCGCGGTCGAAAGGCGTCGGTGACGAGGGAAAATCCTAGTCTTTATTTTGAAATTTTCCAATTATATTAGGTCAGCAAGCCGCCTCATTAAAACTCTGCCAGTCCCTTTCGGTACCCTGGTTAGGTAAAGAGTGCGTCTGAAACTTGCCGCCTTTAAGCATCGGTCACAGTTATATCGTCCGCTAGGGTGCTTACAAGATAGTCAAGAGTGCTAGCTAATGACCAGGAGCTTATTGAGAGAATTCCTTGTATAACACCCGGTTAAACTTTGTTCCTTATTTGACACTCACGAATTTTTTCTTCCTTACATGACCTCTGTCCAAATTTTGACACTCTAGTACATTTTCTTCACTGACTGTGTCAAAAGAGGGGGCATGCAAAGACCCTTTTACCCCTTGATACGTCTCCAACGTATCTATAATTTCTGATGTTCCATGCTTATATTATGCCAATTGCTACATGTTTTATTTACACTTTATAGCATTTTTATGCATTTTCTGAGACTAACCTATTAACAAGAAGCCACAGTGCCAGCTCCTGTTTTCTGCTGATTTTGTATTTCAGAAAAGTTGTTATGGAAATATTCTCGGAATTGGACGAAACAAAAGCCCAGGTCCCTATTTTTCTGTTACGTACACGGAGTCCGAAGGAGACACGAAGGGGCCGAGGAGGCGGCCACACCACGTGGCGGCGCGGCCCCACCTTCTGCCGCGCCGTGACGTGGTGTGGGCCCCGAGTCTCCACCGACGTCGCCCCTTGCCTATAAATTGATGTTTTCGGGAAAACCCTAGATACCCGAGTCATATTCCACGAAAAGTTCCAGAGCCGCCGCCGCTCAACCCTAACTCGGGAGGGTTCTGAAGCTCTTCCTGGCACCCTGCCGGAGAGGGGAATCATCACCGGAGGGCTCTACATCGCATGCCTGCCTCCGGAGTGATGTGTGAGTAGTTCATCCTTGGACTATGGGTCCATAGCAGTAGCTAGATGGTTGTCTTCTCCTCTTGTGCCATCATGTTTAGATCTTGTGAGCTGCCTATCATGATCAAGATCATTTATTGTAATGCTACATGTTGTGTTTGCTGGGATCCGATGAATATTGATACTATGTCAAGTTGAATATTGAATTATCATGTCTATGTTTTTATGATCTTGCATGCTCTCCGTTGCTTGTTGATACTCTGGCCAAGTTGATGCTTGTGACTCCAAGAGGGAGTATTTATGCTAGATAGTGGGTTCATGCTCCATTTAATCTGGGACAGTGACAAAAGTTCTAAGATTGTGGATGTGCTGTTGCCACTAGGGGTAAAACAGCGATGCTTTGTCTAAGGATAATGTGTTGTTTACATTATGCACTTTACTTAATGCAATTGTCTGTTGCTTGCAACTTAATACTGAAGGGGTACGGATGTTAACCTGAAGGTGGACTATTTAGGCACAGATGCATGCTGGATAGCGGTCTGTGTACTTTGTCGTAATGCCCAATAAATCTCATAGTAGACACTACTTGCACATGCATTGTTATGCACTTTCAATATTGTCAATTGCCCAGCTGTAATTTGTTTACCCAGCATGTTAGTTATTTTATGGAGAGACACCACTAGTGAACTGTGGACCCGGTCCATTCTTTTACATCTGAAATACAACCTACTGCAATCATTGTTTCTTTCATTCTCTGCAAAAACATCATTTTCCACACCACACTTTTAATCCTTTGTTTTCAGCAAGCCGGTGAGATTGACAACCTCACTGTTCGTTGGGGCAAAGTAGTTTGATTGTCTTGTGTGCAGGTTCCACGTTGCACCGATCCCTGGTGTTGCGCCGCGCCACATTCGCCACCAACAACCTTCAGAAGTGACTTGATCTCCTACTGGTTCGATTAAACCTTGGTTTCTTACTGAGGGAAAACTTGCTGCTGCACTCATCATACCTTCCTCTTGGGGTTCCCAACGACGTGTGACTTTCACGCATCAAGCACTTTTTCTGGCGCCGTTGCCGGGGAGTCAAGCCTTCTGCAAGGGGAGTCTCTCACTTCCAATCTCTTTACTTTGTTATTGTCTTGCTTAGTTTATTTTTATTTTGTCTTGTTTGCTTCTTTATCAAAAACACAAAAAAATTAGTTACTTGCATTTACTTTTTATTTCGGCCTAGTTTATTTTGCTAAAATGAGTACTCCTGAGAACACCAAGTTGTGTGACTTCACTAGCACAAATAATAATGATTTCATATGCACTCCTATTGCTCCACCTGCTTCTAAAGCAGACTTTTATGAAATTAAACCTGCTCTGTTAAATCTTGTTATGAAAGAGCAATTTTCTGGTGTTAGTACTGATGATGCTGCTGCTCACCTTAATAATTTTGTTGAACTTTGTGAGATGCAAAAGTATAAGGATATAGATGGATATTATTAAACTGAAATTATTTCCTTTCTCTTTGAGAGGAAGAGCTAAAGAATGGTTGCTATCTTTGCCTAGAAATAGTATTGATTCATGGACTAAATGCAAAGATGCTTTCATTGGAAAATATTATCCTCCTGCTAAGATTATATCTTGAGAAGTAGCATTATGAATTTCAAACAATTTGATAATGAGCATGTTGCCCAAGCATGGGAAAGGATGAAATCATTGGTAAAGAATTGTCCCACCCATGGACTGACTGCTTGGATGATCATCCAAACCTTTTATGCAGGACTGAATTTTTCTTCAAGAAACCTTCTGGATTCGGCTGCTGGAGGTACCTTTATGTCCATCACTTTGGGTGCTGCAACAAAGCTTCTTGATGATATGATGATTAATTATTCTGAATGGCAACCGAAAGGACTCCCAAGGTAAGAAGGTAAATTCTGTTGAAGAAACCTCTTCCTTGAGTGATAAGATTGATGTTATTATGTCTATGCTTGTGAATGGTAAATCTCATGTTGATCCAAATAATGTTCCTTTAGCTTCATTGGTTGCTCAAGAAGAGCATGTTGATGTGAACTTCATTAAAAACAACAATTTCAACAACAATGCTTATAGGAATAATTTTGGTAGTAACAATTATAAGCCTTATCCTTCAAATAGTGGTAATGGTTATGTCAATTCCTATGGTAATTCCTACAGCAATAATAGAAGTGTACCCTCTGATCTTGAAGCCATGCTTAAGGATTTTATTACACAAACTGCTTTTAATAAATCTGTTGAGGAAAAGCTTGGTAAAATTGATGTTCTTGCTTCTAAAGTTGATAGCCTTGCTCTTGATGTTGATCTTTTGAAACTAAAAGTTATGCCTAATGATGTTAAAGAGAACAAGACTTTTGCTACTGCCAATGCTATCCAAGTTAAAATTGACAACAATATTAGGATGTTGGCTGAATTGCATGCTAGGTGGGAAAGAGAGATAAAATTGAAAAGAGAATAGTATAGCTAGAGTTTGTACTATTACCACCACTAGTAATGCTAATGTTTCACATGCTAGTAACCTCCTACTATCAATGGTAACATAATTGGTGTTGGCAATGTTTCTACCTGCAAAACGTTTAAAATTGCCTAAAACCACTGAAACTGTTCCTGATAAAAGTGCTGAAATTTTTCGAAATATGGGAGACAATGGTTCCACCCATTGATCATAATGATTTTGATTTTGATGATTGTAATATTTCTGAAGTAATTATGTTCTTGCAAAAGCTAGCTAGAAGTCCTAATGCTAGTGCTATAATTGGCTTTTACAAAACATATTACAAATGCTCTCATGCAAGTTAGGGAAGAGAAATAAAACATGAAGCTTCTATCCCTAGGAAGTTAGAAGATGGTTGGGAGCCCATCATTAAGATGAAGGTGAATGATTTTGATTGTAATGCTTTATGTGATCTTGGTGCTAGCATTTCTGTTATGCCTAAGAAACTTATGATATGCTTGATTTGCCACCTTTGGAACACTGTTATTTGGATGTTTATCTTGCTGATAATGCTATGAAGAAACCTTTGGGGAGATTGATGATGTTCTATTATGGTTAACAATAACCTTGTCCCCGTTGATTTTGTTGTTTTGGACATTGAATGCAATGCATCTTGTCCTATTGTTTTGGGAAGACCTTTTCTTAGAACTGTTGGTGCCATTATTGATATGAAAGAAGGAAATATAGGTACCAATTCCCACTCAAGAAAGGTATGGAACACTTCCCTAGAAAGAAATGAAGCTACCTTTTGATTCTATTATTAGAACAATTATGATGTTGATGCTTCTTCACTTGGAAACACTTGATTTTCACTTTCTGCGCCTAGCTGAAAGGCGTTAAAGAAAAGCGCTTATGGGAGACAACCCATGTTTTTATTTCTGTATTTTTTTTATTTGAGTCAAGGAGTTGCTTACTTCTGTAACAACTCCTTTGTATCTTTATTTTATTGCATTGTTGTGCCAAGTAAAGTCTCTATAGAAAGTTGATGCTAGATTTGGATTTCTGCGCAGAGACAGATTTTTGCTGTCCACGTTTTGAGCTGTACGCACTCCAAAAAATAAAAATTCTGAAAAATTCACGCGTGATCCTCAGATATGTACGCAACTTTCATTAGTTTTGATTTTCTGATCTGAGCAACTTAAGTGCCTCGAAAAAATTCGTCTTTACAGACTGTTCTGTTTTGACAGATTCTGCCTTTTATTTTGCATTCTCTCTTTTACTGTGTTTGAGTGGATTTCTTTGCTCCACAAAACATCAGTGGCTGTAGCTAATGTCCAGAAGTATTGGAGATGATTGTGTCACAGAACATGTGAATTTTTGATTATGCACTAACCCTCTAATGAGAATTACTTTGAGTTTGGTGTGAAGGAAGTTTTCAAGGATCAAGAGGAGGATGATATGATATGATCAAGAAGAGTGAAAAGCCTAAGCTTGGGGATGCCCCCGTGGGTCACCCAAGCATATTTCAAGAAGACTCAAGCGTCTAAGCTTGGGGATGCCCAAGGCATCCCCTTCTTCATCAACAACTTATCAGGTCATCTCTAGTGAAACTATATTTTAATTCTTTCACATCTTATGTGCTTTACTTGGAGCGTTGTGTGCTTTTATTTTGCTTTGTTTTTATTTTCTGAATAAATTGGATCCTAGCATTCTTGTGTGGGAGAGAGACACGCTCCGCTTTTTCATGTGAATACTCTATTCTTCACTTATATTGTTGAGTATTCTTACTAGCTACTGCAATGCTTTTAGCTCCTGTTTTTCATGCATCTCTTGTTCAGAGCTGTTAGTTCTTGTAGAGAAGTACTCTCTTGTTTCATTGTTGTATTATTTGGAGAGTTTTTGTTGAAATAAGTTGATTGGTGTTTGGTTGGAAACAGAAAATGCTACATGTGGTAGATGGTATATTGAAAAGACATACTCATTCTTGTAGATCATTGTCTTGGATAATTTGATGCTTTGCAATTGTTTTGAGCTCTCAAGTAGATCATGTTTAAGCTCTTGCATCATGTAGTTAAAACCTATTAGTGGAGAACTACCGTAGAGCTTGTTGAAATTTGGTTTGCATGTTTGTATCTCTAAGGTCTAGATATTTTCTGGTAAAAGTGTTTGAGTAACAAGGAAGACAGTGTAGAGTCTTATAATGCTTGCAATATGTTTTTATGTAAGTCTTGCTGTACCGGTTGATATCTTGTGTTTGCTTCAAACAACCTTGCTAGCCTAAACTCTGTACTGAGAGGGAATGCTTCTCGTGCATCCAAACCTTGAGCCAAAACCCATGCCATTTGTGTCCACCATAACTACCTATTATGTGGTATTTTCTGCCATTCCAAGTAAATACTTCATGTGCTACCTTTAAACTATTCAAAACTTTATTTCTCCTTATTTGTGTCAATGTTTTATAGCTCATGAGGAAGTTATGTGGAGTTTCTCTATCAACCTTGTCATTTACTCATGACAGACTTTCACCAATAGACACAGATAGGTCCTTCTGGTAAATCGTAGAAACAGGTCCCTGAGAAATAACGAACAGGTCCTGAGAAATAACGCACAGGTCCCTGGCGCATCACGAACAAGTCCATACATTATATTACACGATCACGACGAACAGTTCAATCAGCTCTTTCCGCTGTTCTCGCGACGACGACGCCGTCCGCTGCGGCGACTGCTGCGCCGCCGCCAGACTCGTGCCATGGCGCCCGAGGTGCAGCTCTGGCCGTGGTTTGCGGAAGATCCGGACTACGGTATGTTGCAGTTGCATCATCCCTCTCTTCTCCCGTGGTTCCTTCTTCGTGAGCGGGCGAGGTCGACGCCGCTATGATGATCGAGGCATTCCCTGCTGGAAAATCTCGATGAAATCAACAATTGGATAGATAATAATAGTGCGGAAAGGGTTTGTAGGAGGATTACCTCATTTGGGTGAGAAAAAATTCGTGCCCTGTTTCGGCCTACTGTGCGTGTCCGCCGGAAGCCAAATTGGTGCTACAATTGAGTGTTTTATGCACAAATTAGTATCGCATAGCATTGCTACATGTTGTGGCATCAGTACTTGACGAAAAAGTTTTGCCTTTTTGCGTTAGATTTGTGGTAACTAAGGCGCCAGTTGCTAACACTACATTTTCTGAATATTTCAGTTGCTAACACAGCATTTTCTGAATATTTCAGTGTTCTGTCCAGAGTCAAATGAAGATTTGTTCACCCTAGTAGTGGAGCACAATGGATTCTTCACTGGAAAGGACCCACATTGAGTTATGATTCATCCACAGCAGATTATGTGGATTTTGTTAGCAGGGAGACATGGTCCATTCTTTGGATACAGGAAATTCTGCAGCTACTAGGATATTCATTTGATGGGAGGTTACATGTGTACTGTTGTCCACCATGGAAGGAAATTCATGAGTTTGAACAAAAAGGTCTTTCATTCATCCTTGCACTTTATCAATTCGACATGATACAGCAGTAGAAACACCAATACAGAAACTCTAGCTTCTAAAGCTCAAACAAAGCCTCTAACTAACAATGCTGCAACACAATACATAACTACAAAGCTAGCTGCAACTAACACAAACAAGACCTCCTTCTTATCCCTCCCTCTCATCTCAGCTCTATGATCTCTCTTCATCTCTTTCATTTCAAGCTTCAGAATTCTGATCATATCTTCAAGTTCATCAATTTTGCTCTGTTGCTTCTCATCTTCTCCTGCATCTTTCTTCACGAAATTCTCAGAACTGGGCGCAAGCTGAAATGAATTGAAGAACAGAGCTGAAATCAAGCACAAGAACAGAGCTGGAAATCAAGCACAAGAACAGAGCTCACGGCTGAAATGAAGCACAAGAACAGAGAGAAATTACGTACCTTCACCACCGGCGGCTTCACCTCCCGCTCCGTGTTCCAGTAAACCACAGCGGTTTCCACCCATTCCTCGCCGCTGTTCCGCACCTCGTGAAGAAGACATGCCTCCGCAGCACCTCCCCGTCGCCGCTGCCTCGAATCGACCCTCGCCATCACCGCCGCTCACCTAGAGTTAGGGTTCGCCGTCGCCGTCGCCTCCGCTCGATTTGGGGATTTTGTCTCCTAACGAGGACATACCGTATCACAAATATTTTACAACTCAGGGGGTATCTGTAAAAGTGGTAATGAGCAGGCGTGTGCCCCGTCCGAGCTGGCAGTTCCACGTGTCGCCTCCTCACTCGTCTGGACCAAAACGAATCCGCATCAAAGTTTGTGTACCACTGTACCACAAAAATAAAGTTTGTGTATGAAAATTCTCATAGAGGTAAAGTTTATGTACCAATGGTGTTATTGACTCTTTCAAAAACTTGAAAAGCTCTAGCACATGATTTAATCCCTACTTCCCTCTGCGAAGGGCCTTTCTTTTACTTTATGTTGAGTTTGTTTACCCACTTCTTTCTATCTCAGAAGCAAACACTTGTGTCAACATTGTGTGCATCAATTCCTATATGCTTACTTATTGCACTTGTTATATTACTTTGTGTTGACAATTATCCATGAGATATACATGTTGAAAGTTGAAAGCAATTGCTGAAACTTAAATCTTCCTATGTGTTGCTTCAATGCCTTTTACTTAGAATCTATTGCTTTATGAGTTAACTCTTATGCAAAACTTTTTGATGCTTGTCTTGAAAGTACTATTCATGAAAAGTTTTTGCTTATATGATTCAGTTGTTTACTCTTTATCTACTTGTTAGCAAACTATAGACCATTGCTTTGAGTCACTTCGTTCATGACATGAGCCTTGCAATATTATTTGATCAAGATTGTGTGAAAGCATGTCTCCTCAGAAATTATTTTGTTGTTATCGTTTTACCTACTCGAGGACGAGTAGAACAAAGCTTGGGGATGCTTGATACGTCTCCAACGTATCTATAATGTCTGATGTTCCATGCTTATATTATGCCAATTGCTACATGTTTTATTTACACTTTATAGCATTTTTATGCATTTTCTGGGACTAACCTATTGATACGTCTCCAACGTATCCATAATTTCTGTTGTTCCATGTTTATATTTTACCATTTGCTACATGTTTTATATACACTTCGTATCACTTTTATACATTTTCTGGGACTAACCTATTAACAAGATGCCACAGTGCCAGTTTCCTGTTTTCTGCTGTTTTTGGTTTCAGAAAGTTACTTCTGGAAATATTCTCGGAATTGCACGAAACAAAAGGCCAGGTCCCTATTTTTCCAGCACGTACACGGAGTCCGAAGGAGAGACGAAGGAGAGCCACGAGGTGGCCAAACCACCTGTAGGCGCGGGCCCACCCCCTGCCGCGCCTGGGTGTGGTTTGGGCCCCTCGGGGGTCCGCCGACATCGCCCCTTCGCCTATTTATTCCCCGAGGCGTGAAAACCCTAAAACACCGAGCCATTCATCCAGAACATATTCGCTGCCGCCGCCGTCGTCAACCCTAACTCGGGGGGTTCCTGAAGCTCTTCCCGGCACCCTGCCGGAGAGGGGAATCATCACCGGAGGGCTCTACATCGCCATGCCCGCCTCCGGAGTGATGCGTGAGTAGTTCATCCTTGGACTATGGGTCCATAGCAGTAGCTAGATGGTTGTCTTCTCCACTTGTGCCATCATGTTTAGATCTTGTGAGCTGCCTATCATGATCAAGATCATCTTATTGTAATGCTACATGTTGTGTTTGCTGGGATCTGACTTATATTGATACCTATGTGGAGCTGAATATTATATTATCATGTCTATGTCATTTGTGATCTTGCATGCTCTCCGTTACTTGTTGAAGCCTTGGCCACGTGAATACTTGTAACTCCAAGAGGGGGTATTTATGCATGATAGTTGGGTTCAACCTCTATTTAACCTGGGATAGTGACAGCAAGTTCTAAGGTTGTAGATGTGTTGTTGCCACTAGGGGTAAAACAGCAATGCTTTATTCAAGGATGAATGTATTGTTTACATTACGCACATTACTTAATGCAATTGTCTGTTGCTTGCAACTTAATACTGGAAGGGGTACGGATGTTAACCGGAAGGTGGACTATTTAGGCATAGATGCATGCTGGATAGCGGTCTATGTACTTTGTCGTAATGCCCAAATGAATCTCATAGTAGACACCACAGCTCACACATGCATGTTATATGCACTTATCAATTGTCAATTGCCCAGCTGTAATTTGTTTACCCAGCATGTTAGTTATCTTATTGGAGAGACACCACTAGTGAACTGTGGACCCCGGTCCATTCTTGTAGATCATTGTCTTGATTTGATTTGATGCTTTGCAATTGTTTTGAGCTCTCAAGTAGATCATGTTTAAGCTCTTGCATCATGTAGTTAAAGCCTAGTAGTGGAGAACTACCGTAGAGCTGGTTGAGACTTGGGATGCATATTTGTTCTCTCTAAGGTCTAGATATTTTCTGGTAAAATATTTGAGCAACAAGGAATACAGTGTAGAGTCTTATAATACTTGCAATATGTTTTTATGTGATTCTTGCTGTACCGGTTTATACTTGTGTTTGCTTCAAACAACCTTGCTAGCCTAAACTCTGTACTGAGAGGGAATGCTTCTCGTGCATCCAAAACTTGAGCCAAAACCTATGCCATTTGTGTCCACCATACCTACCTACTATGTGGTATTTCCTGCCATTCCAAGTAAATATTTCATGTGTTACCTTTAAACTATTCAAAACTTTATTACTCCTTATTTGTGTCAATGTTTTATAGCTCATGAGGAAGTATGTGGTGTTTTATCTTTCAATCTTGTCATTTACTTCTGACAGACTTTCACCTGGACTAGTGGCATATACATCCGCTTATCCAATAATTTGCAAAAAGAGCTGGCAACGGGGTGCCCAGCCCCAATTAATTACAACTTTCATTAATAATTCTCTTCACATGTTTTGCCCTGATTTATCAGTAAGCAACTTAATTTTGCAATAGACACTGCTCCATGGTATGTGAATGTTGGAATGCACCCGAGGATTCGGTTAGCCATGGCTTGTGTAAGCAAAAGGTTGGGAGGAGTGTCATCTATAAAGAAACTAAAATACATGTGTAAACAAAAGAGAAGAGGGATGATCTACCTTGCTGGTAGAGATAACGTCCTTCATGGGAGCCGCTCTTTGAAAGTCTGGTTGACAAGGGGGTTAGAGTGCCCACTACCATTCGTTGACAACAACAAACACCTCTCAAATACTTATTTTGTGCTCTCTATATGCTTTCGAAAACTTAAAAAGCTCTAGCACATGATTTAATCCCTGCTTCCCTCTGCGAAGGGCCTATCTTTTACTTTATGTTGAGTCAGTTTACCTACTCCTTTCTATCTTAGAAGCAAACACTTGTGTCAACTTTGTGTGCATTGATTCTTACATATTTACTTATTGCTCTAGTTATATTGCTTTATGTTGACAACTATCCATGAGATATACATGTTACAAGTTGAAAGCAAATGCTGAAACTTAATCATCCTTTGTGTTGCTTCAATGCCTTTTACTTTGAATCTATTGCTTTATGAGTTACCTCTTATGCAAAACTTTTTGATGCTTGTCTTGAAAGTACTATTCATGAAAAGTTTTTGCTTATATGATTCATTGTTTACTCTTTATCTATTTGTTAGCAAACTATAGATCATTGCTTTGAGTCACTTCATTCATGACATGAGCCTTGCAATATATTGATCAAGATTGTGTGAAAGCATGTCTCCTCAGAAATTATTTGTTGTTATCGTTTTACCTACTCGAGGACGAGTAGAACTAAGCTTGGGGATGCTTGATACGTCTCCAACGTATCCATAATTTCTGCTGTTCCATGCTTATATTTTACCATTTGCTACATGTTTTATATACACTTCGTATCACTTTTATGCATTTACTGGGACTAACCTATTAACAAGATGCCACAGTGCCAGTTCCCTGTTTTCTGCTGTTTTTGGTTTCAGAAAGTTACTTCTGGAAATATTCTCGGAATTGCACGAAACAAAAGGCCAGGTCCCTATTTTTCCAGCACGTACACGGAGTCCGAAGGAGAGACGAAGGAGAGCCACGAGGTGGCCAAACCACCTGTAGGCGCGGGCCCACCCCCTGCCGCGCTTGGGTGTGGTTTGGGCCCCTCGGGGGTCCGCCGACATCGCCCCTTCGCCTATTTATTCCCCGAGGCGTGAAAACCCTAAAACACTGAGCCATTCATCCAGAACATATTCGCTGCCGCCGCCGTCGTCAACCCTAACTCGGGGGGTTCCTGAAGCTCTTCCCGGCACCCTGCCGGAGAGGGGAATCATCACCGGAGGGCTCTACATCGCCATGCCCGCCTCCGGAGTGATGCGTGAGTAGTTCATCCTTGGACTATGGGTCCATAGCAGTAGCTAGATGGTTGTCTTCTCCACTTGTGCCATCATGTTTAGATCTTGTGAGCTGCCTATCATGATCAAGATCATCTTATTGTAATGCTACATGTTGTGTTTGCTGGGATCTGACTTATATTGATACCTATGTGGAGCTGAATATTATATTATCATGTCTATGTCATTTGTGATCTTGCATGCTCTCCGTTACTTGTTGAAGCCTTGGCCACGTGAATACTTGTAACTCCAAGAGGGGTATTTATGCATGATAGTTGGGTTCAACCTCTATTTAACCTGGGATAGTGACAGCAAGTTCTAAGGTTGTAGATGTGTTGTTGCCACTAGGGGTAAAACAGCAATTCTTTATTCAAGGATGAATGTATTGTTTACATTACGCACATTACTTAATGCAATTGTCTGTTGCTTGCAACTTAATACTGGAAGGGGTACGGATGTTAACCGGAAGGTGGACTATTTAGGCATAGATGCATGCTGGATAGCGGTCTATGTACTTTGTCGTAATGCCCAAATAAATCTCATAGTAGACACCACAGCTCACACATGCATGTTATATGCACTTATCAATTGTCAATTGCCCAGCTGTAATTTGTTTACCCAGCATGTTAGTTATCTTATTGGAGAGACACCACTAGTGAACTGTGGACCCCGGTCCATTTTTTTACATCTGAAATACAATCTACTGCAATCATTGTTCTCTACTGTTTTATGCAAACAAACATCATCTTCCATTCGATACGCTTAACCCTTTGATTTCAGCAAGCCGGTGAGATTGATAACCTCACTGTTAAGTTGGGGCAAAGTAGTTTGATTGTGTTGTGCAGGTTCCACGTTGGCACCGGAATCCCTGGTGTTGCGCCGCACTACACTCCTCCACCAACACCTTCGAAGCAAACCTCGTTTTCCTACTGGTCCGATTAAACCTTGGTTTCATACTGAGGGAAAACTTACTGCTGCACTCATCATACCTTCCTCTTGGGGTTCCCAACTGACGTGTGACGTACAAGCAATTGTTTCTTGCACTATTAACCTAGAGCCACCAACAACGTTTTCTGGCGCCGTTGCCGGGGAAAACAGAATTGCTTCTGCAAGGGGAGTCTCTCACACCCAATCTCTTTACTTTGTTATTTGTCTTGCTTAGTTTATTTTTATTTTATTTTGTTTGCTTTCTTTATATCAAAAACACAAAAAAATTAGTTACTTGTTTAATTCGGTTTGTTTTGTTTTTCAAAATGAATGCTCCTGAAGTTGAAGTTCGTTCTTTTAGGCAACTAGGAGGTGAAAATTTGAAAGATGCTTGGTATAGAATTAATGATGCTCATCATAGATGTACTAAGAAACACTCTACCACTATCCTCCTTATGAACTTTTATGTTGGTATCTCTAGTAGGTATGTTCTAGACACGCTTACAGGTGGAAATTTTTTGGGTACTCCTGGTTTAGAAGCCTGTAATATTATTGAAAGTTTGGTAGGAACACCACCCACTAAAGATATTAAAGTTGAGATCACCTTGGAAGATGTTATAAATAAGTTAGACTCTATGGAGAATTTTTTTCCAAATTTTCTTGATTGTATTGGTAAGACTAATGAATCAATAGCCACCATCAATGAAAGAATCACTGTTCTTGAGGATAATAATATCCATGACACCCAAAATCATAGAATTGATGAGTTAGAGGAAGCTATTGAAACCTTAAGTTCAACCTTTACTTCTCTTAAGTCTAAAAAGGAGAAAGTTTATGTGGGTAGAGAGCAAAAGTTTATGTATGTTCCTAAAGTGCCAAAACCAAAGACTCATTATGAGCTTAAAATTGATAAAACTTTTAGTACGGGTAAAGGTAATGAAACACCTCCAGGAACATCTAAGATACCTATTGTTACAAGCTGTGTGTTGGAAGAAGCTTTTGATGATGTTGATGCTTCTTCTCTTGATAACACTTGATTTTCACTTTCTGCGCCTAGCTGAAAGGCGTTAAAGAAAAGCGCTTATGGGAGACAACCCATTGTTTTTATTTTCTGTTATTTTTGCTTTTCTTTTTGTTTTGAGTCAAGGTGCTTGTTACTTCTGTAGCAACTCCTTTGTATCTTTATTTTATCGCAATGTTGTGCCAAGTAAAGTTCTATATTGAAAGTTGATGCAAGATTTGGATTTCTGCGCAGTGACAGATTTTTAGCTGTCACGGATTTGAGCGTATCTCCCTGTAGAAAATTCAAAAAATTCTGAGAAAAATCACGCATATTCCTGAGATATGTACGCAACTTTCATTATTTTAGCCCAGATCCATCTGAGCAACTTAAGTGACTCGAAAAAATTCGTCATTCCAGACTGTTCTGTTTTTGACAGATTCTGCCTTTTGTTTTGCATTCGCTCTTTTACTGTGTTTGTGTGGATTTCTTTGCTCCACAAAGCATTGGTGGCTGTAGCTAATGTCCAGAAGCTTTGGGATTGATTGTATCATTACAGAATATGAGAATTTTTGATTATGCACTAACCATCTAATGAGAACTGTCTTGAGTTTGGTGTGAAGGAAGTTTTCAAGGATCAAGCGAGAAGAGTGATATTATGTGATCAAGAAGAGTGAAAAGCCTAAGCTTGGGGATGCCCCCGTGGTTCATCCCAACCATATTCAGAGAGACTCAAGTGTCTAAGCTTGGGGATGCCCAAGGCATCCCCTTCTTCATCAACAAACTTATCAGGTCATCTCTAGTGAAACTATATTTTAATTCTTTCACATCTTATGCGCTTTACTTGGAGCGTCTGTGTGTTTTTATTTTTGTTTTTGTTTGAATAAATTTGGATCCTAGCAATCCTTGTGTGGGAGAGAGACACGCTCCGCTTTTTCATGTGAATACTCATGTTCTTCACTTATATTTGTTGAGTATTCTTAACTAGCTACTGCAGTGCTTTTAGCTCCTGTTTTTCATACATCTCTTCGAGCTGTTAGCATTAGTTTATAAATACTCTCTTGCTGCATTATATTATCATTTGGAGAGTTTATGTTTAAATAAATTTATTGGTGTTTGTTTGGAAGAAGAAAATGCTACATGTAGTAGTTGGTATTGGAAAGACATATGCATTCTTGTAGATCATTGTCTTGATTTGATTTGATGCTTTGCAATTGTTTTGAGCTCTCAAGTAGATCATGTTTAAGCTCTTGCATCATGTAGTTAAAGCCTAGTAGTGGAGAACTACCGTAGAGCTGGTTGAGACTTGGGATGCATATTTGTTCTCTCTAAGGTCTAGATATTTTCTGGTAAAATGTTTGAGCAACAAGGAATACAGTGTAGAGTCTTATAATACTTGCAATATGTTTTTATGTGATTCTTGCTGTACCGGTTTATACTTGTGTTTGCTTCAAACAACCTTGCTAGCCTAAACTCTGTACTGAGAGGGAATGCTTCTCGTGCATCCAAAACTTGAGCCAAAACCCATGCCATTTGTGTCCACCATACCTACCTACTATGTGGTATTTCCTGCCATTCCAAGTAAATATTTCATGTGTTACCTTTAAACTATTCAAAACTTTATTACTCCTTATTTGTGTCAATGTTTTATAGCTCATGAGGAAGTATGTGGTGTTTTATCTTTCAATCTTGTCATTTACTTCTGACAGACTTTCACCTGGACTAGTGGCATATACATCCGCTTATCCAATAATTTGCAAAAAGAGCTGGCAACGGGGTGCCCAGCCCCAATTAATTACAACTTTCATTAATAATTCTCTTCACATGTTTTGCCCTGATTTATCAGTAAGCAACTTAATTTTGCAATAGACACTGCTCCATGGTATGTGAATGTTGGAATGCACCCGAGGATTCGGTTAGCCATGGCTTGTGTAAGCAAAAGGTTGGGAGGAGTGTCATCTATAAAGAAACTAAAATACATGTGTAAACAAAAGAGAAGAGGGATGATCTACCTTGCTGGTAGAGATAACGTCCTTCATGGGAGCCGCTCTTTGAAAGTCTGGTTGACAAGGGGGTTAGAGTGCCCACTACCATTCGTTGACAACAACAAACACCTCTCAAATACTTATTTTGTGCTCTCTATATGCTTTCGAAAACTTAAAAAGCTCTAGCACATGATTTAATCCCTGCTTCCCTCTGCGAAGGGCCTATCTTTTACTTTATGTTGAGTCAGTTTACCTACTCCTTTCTATCTTAGAAGCAAACACTTGTGTCAACTTTGTGTGCATTGATTCTTACATATTTACTTATTGCTCTAGTTATATTGCTTTATGTTGACAACTATCCATGAGATATACATGTTACAAGTTGAAAGCAAATGCTGAAACTTAATCATCCTTTGTGTTGCTTCAATGCCTTTTACTTTGAATCTATTGCTTTATGAGTTACCTCTTATGCAAAACTTTTTGATGCTTGTCTTGAAAGTACTATTCATGAAAAGTTTTTGCTTATATGATTCATTGTTTACTCTTTATCTATTTGTTAGCAAACTATAGATCATTGCTTTGAGTCACTTCATTCATGACATGAGCCTTGCAATATATTGATCAAGATTGTGTGAAAGCATGTCTCCTCAGAAATTATTTGTTGTTATCGTTTTACCTACTCGAGGACGAGTAGAACTAAGCTTGGGGATGCTTGATACGTCTCCAACGTATCCATAATTTCTGCTGTTCCATGCTTATATTTACCATTTGCTACATGTTTTATATACACTTCGTATCACTTTTATGCATTTTCTGGGACTAACCTATTAACAAGATGCCACAGTGCCAGTTCCCTGTTTTCTGCTGTTTTTGGTTTCAGAAAGTTACTTCTGGAAATATTCTCGGAATTGCACGAAACAAAAGGCCAGGTCCCTATTTTTCCAGCACGTACACGGAGTCCGAAGGAGAGACGAAGGAGAGCCACGAGGTGGCCAAACCACCTGTAGGCGCGGGCCCACCCCCTGCCGCGCTTGGGTGTGGTTTGGGCCCCTCGGGGGTCCGCCGACATCGCCCCTTCGCCTATTTATTCCCCGAGGCGTGAAAACCCTAAAACACCGAGCCTTTCATCCAGAACATATTCGCTGCCGCCGCCGTCGTCAACCCTAACTCGGGGGGTTCCTGAAGCTCTTCCCGGCACCCTGCCGGAGAGGGGAATCATCACCGGAGGGCTCTACATCGCCATGCCCGCCTCCGGAGTGATGCGTGAGTAGTTCATCCTTGGACTATGGGTCCATAGCAGTAGCTAGATGGTTGTCTTCTCCACTTGTGCCATCATGTTTAGATCTTGTGAGCTGCCTATCATGATCAAGATCATCTTATTGTAATGCTACATGTTGTGTTTGCTGGGATCTGACTTATATTGATACCTATGTGGAGCTGAATATTATATTATCATGTCTATGTCATTTGTGATCTTGCATGCTCTCCGTTACTTGTTGAAGCCTTGGCCACGTGAATACTTGTAACTCCAAGAGGGGTATTTATGCATGATAGTTGGGTTCAACCTCTATTTAACCTGGGATAGTGACAGCAAGTTCTAAGGTTGTAGATGTGTTGTTGCCACTAGGGGTAAAACAGCAATGCTTTATTCAAGGATGAATGTATTGTTTACATTACGCACATTACTTAATGCAATTGTCTGTTGCTTGCAACTTAATACTGGAAGGGGTACGGATGTTAACCGGAAGGTGGACTATTTAGGCATAGATGCATGCTGGATAGCGGTCTATGTACTTTGTCGTAATGCCCAAATGAATCTCATAGTAGACACCACAGCTCACACATGCATGTTATATGCACTTATCAATTGTCAATTGCCCAGCTGTAATTTGTTTACCCAGCATGTTAGTTATCTTATTGGAGAGACACCACTAGTGAACTGTGGACCCCGGTCCATTCTTTTACATCTGAAATACAATCTACTGCAATCATTGTTCTCTACTGTTTTATGCAAACAAACATCATCTTCCATTCGATACGTTTAACCCTTTGTTTTCAGCAAGCCGGTGAGATTGACAACCTCACTGTTAAGTTGGGGCAAAGTAGTTTGATTGTGTTGTGCAGGTTCCACGTTGGCACCGGAATCCCTGGTGTTGCGCCGCACTACACTCCTCCACCAACACCTTCGAAGCAAACCTCGTTTTCCTACTGGTCCGATTAAACCTTGGTTTCATACTGAGGGAAAACTTACTGCTGCACTCATCATACCTTCCTCTTGGGGTTCCCAACTGACGTGTGACGTACAAGCAATTGTTTCTTGCACTATTAACCTAGAGCCACCAACAACGTTTTCTGGCGCCGTTGCCGGGGAAAACAGAATTGCTTCTGCAAGGGGAGTCTCTCACACCCAATCTCTTTACTTTGTTATTTGTCTTGCTTAGTTTATTTTTATTTTATTTTGTTTGCTTTCTTTATATCAAAAACACAAAAAAATTAGTTACTTGTTTAATTCGGTTTGTTTTGTTTTTCAAAATGAATGCTCCTGAAGTTGAAGTTCGTTCTTTTAGGCAACTAGGAGGTGAAAATTTGAAAGATGCTTGGTATAGAATTAGTGATGCTCATCATAGATGTACTAAGAAACACTCTACCACTATCCTCCTTAGGAACTTTTATGTTGGTATCTCTAGTAGGTATGTTCTAGACACTCTTACAGGTGGAAATTTCTTGGGTACTCCTGCTTTAGAAGCCTGTAATATTATTGAAAGTTTGGTAGGAACACCACCCACTAAAGATATTAAAGTTGAGATCACCTTGGAAGATGTTATAAATAAGTTAGACTCTATGGAGAATTTTTTTCCAAATTTTCTTGATTGTATTGGTAAGACTAATGAATCAATAGCCACCATCAATGAAAGAATCACTGTTCTTGAGGATAATAATATCCATGACACCCAAAATCATAGAATTGATGAGTTAGAGGAAGCTATTGAAACCTTAAGTTCAACCTTTACTTCTCTTAAGTCTAAAAAGGAGAAAGTTTATGTGGGTAGAGAGCAAAAGTTTATGTATGTTCCTAAAGTGCCAAAACCAAAGACTCATTATGAGCTTAAAATTGATAAAACTTTTAGTACGGTTAAAGGTAATGAAACACCTCCAGGAACATCTAAGATACCCATTGTTACAAGCTGTGTGTTGGAAGAAGCTTTTGATGATTTGATGCTTTTCTCTTGATAACACTTGATTTTCACTTTCTGCGCCTAGCTGAAAGGCGTTAAAGAAAAGCGCTTATGGGAGACAACCCATCGTTTTTATTTGCTGTTATTTTTGTTTTCTTTGAGTCAAGGTGTTTGTTACTTCTGTAGCAACTCCTTTGTATCTTTATTTTATCGCAATGTTGTGCCAAGTAAAGTTCTATATTGAAAGTTGATGCAAGATTTGGATTTCTGCGCAGTGACAGATTTTTAGCTGTCACGGATTTGAGCTTATCTCCCTGTAGAAAATTCAAAAAATTCTGAGAAAAATCACGCATATTCCTGAGATATGTACGCAACTTTCATTATTTTAGGCCAGATCCATCTGAGCAACTTAAGTGCCTCGAAAAAATTCGTCATTCCAGACTGTTCTGTTTTTGACAGATTCTGCCTTTTGTTTTGCATTCGCTCTTTTACTGTGTTTGTGTGGATTTCTTTGCTCCACAAAGCATTGGTGGCTGTAGCTAATGTCCAGAAGCTTTGGGATTGATTGTATCATTACAGAATATGAGAATTTTTGATTATGCACTAACCCTCTAATGAGAACTGTCTTGAGTTTGGTGTGAAGGAAGTTTTCAAGGATCAAGCGAGAAGGGTGATATTATGTGATCAAGAAGAGTGAAAAGCCTAAGCTTGGGGATGCCCCCGTGGTTCATCCCAACCATATTCAGAGAGACTCAAGCGTCTAAGCTTGGGGATGCCCAAGGCATCCCCTTCTTCATCAACAAACTTATCAGGTCATCTCTAGTGAAACTATATTTTAATTCTTTCACATCTTATGCGCTTTACTTGGAGCGTCTGTGTGTTTTTATTTTTGTTTTTGTTTGAATAAATTCGGATCCTAGCAATCCTTGTGTGGGAGAGAGACACGCTCCGCTTTTTCATGTGAATACTCATGTTCTTCACTTATATTTGTTGAGTATTCTTAACTAGCTACTGCAGTGCTTTTAGCTCCTGTTTTTCATGCATCTCTTCGAGCTGTTAGCACTTGTTTATAAATACTCTCTTGCTGCATTATATTATCATTTGGAGAGTTTATGTTTAAATAAATTATTGGTGTTTGTTTGGAAGAAAGAAAATGCTACATGTAGTAGTTGGTATTGGAAAAGACATATGCATTCTTGTAGATCATTGTCTTGTTTTGATTTGATGCTTTGCAATTGTTTTGAGCTCTCAAGTAGATCATGTTTAAGCTCTTGCATCATGTAGTTAAAGCCTAGTAGTGGAGAACTACCGTAGAGCTTGTTGAGACTTGGGATGCATATTTGTTCTCTCTAAGGTCTAGATATTTTCTGGTAAAATGTTTGAGCAACAAGGAAGACAGTGTAGAGTCTTATAATACTTGCAATATGTTTTTATGTGATTCTTGCTGTACCGGTTTATACTTGTGTTTGCTTCAAACAACCTTGCTAGCCTAAACTCTGTACTGAGAGGGAATGCTTCTCGTGCATCCAAAACTTGAGCCAAAACCCATGCCATTTGTGTCCACCATACCTACCTACTATGTGGTATTTCCTGCCATTCCAAGTAAATATTTCATGTGCTACCTTTAAACTATTCAAAACTTTATTACTCCTTATTTGTGTCAATGTTTTATAGCTCATGAGGAAGTATGTGGTGTTTTATCTTTCAATCTTGTCATTTACTTCTGACAGACTTTCACCTGGACTAGTGGCATATACATCCGCTTATCCAATAATTTGCAAAAAGAGCTGGCAACGGGGTGCCCAGCCCCAATTAATTACAACTTTCATTAATAATTCTCTTCACATGTTTTGCCCTGATTTATCAGTAAGCAACTTAATTTTGCAATAGACACTCCTCCATGGTATGTGAATGTTGGAAGGCACCCGAGGATTCGGTTAGCCATGGCTTGTGTAAGCAAAAGGTTGGGAGGAGTGTCATCTATAAAGAAACTAAAATACATGTGTAAACAAAAGAGAAGAGGGATGATCTACCTTGCTGGTAGAGATAACGTCCTTCATGGGAGCCGCTCTTTGAAAGTCTGGTTGACAAGGGGGTTAGAGTGCCCACTACCATTCGTTGACAACAACAAACACCTCTCAAATACTTATTTTGTGCTCTCTATATGCTTTCGAAAACTTAAAAAGCTCTAGCACATGATTTAATCCCTGCTTCCCTCTGCGAAGGGCCTATCTTTTACTTTATGTTGAGTCAGTTTACCTACTCCTTTCTATCTTAGAAGCAAACACTTGTGTCAACTTTGTGTGCATTGATTCTTACATATTTACTTATTGCACTTGTTATATTGCTTTATGTTGACAACTATCCATGAGATATACATGTTACAAGTTGAAAGCAAATGCTGAAACTTAATCATCCTTTGTGTTGCTTCAATGCCTTTTACTTTGAATCTATTGCTTTATGAGTTACCTCTTATGCAAAACTTTTTGATGCTTGTCTTGAAAGTACTATTCATGAAAAGTTTTTGCTTATATGATTCATTGTTTACTCTTTATCTATTTGTTAGCAAACTATAGATCATTGCTTTGAGTCACTTCATTCATGACATGAGCCTTGCAATATATTGATCAAGATTGTGTGAAAGCATGTCTCCTCAGAAATTATTTGTTGTTATCGTTTTACCTACTCGAGGACGAGTAGAACTAAGCTTGGGGATGCTTGATACGTCTCCAACGTATCCATAATTTCTGCTGTTCCATGCTTATATTATACCATTTGCTACATGTTTTATATACACTTCGTATCACTTTTATGCATTTTCTGGGACTAACCTATTAACAAGATGCCACAGTGCCAGTTCCCTGTTTTCTGCTGTTTTTGGTTTCAGAAAGTTACTTCTGGAAATATTCTCGGAATTGCACGAAACAAAAGGCCAGGTCCCTATTTTTCCAGCACGTACACGGAGTCCGAAGGAGAGACGAAGGAGAGCCACGAGGTGGCCAAACCACCTGTAGGCGCGGGCCCACCCCTGCCGCGCCTGGTGTGGTTTGGGCCCCTCGGGGGTCCGCCGACATCGCCCCTTCGCCTATTTATTCCCCGAGACGTGAAAACCCTAAAACACCGAGCCTTTCATCCAGAACATATTCGCTGCCGCCGCCGTCGTCAACCCTAACTCGGGGGGTTCTGAAGCTCTTCCCGGCACCCTGCCGGAGAGGGGAATCATCACCGGAGGGCTCTACATCGCCATGCCCGCCTCCGGAGTGATGCGTGAGTAGTTCATCCTTGGACTATGGGTCCATAGCAGTAGCTAGATGGTTGTCTTCTCCACTTGTGCCATCATGTTTAGATCTTGTGAGCTGCCTATCATGATCAAGATCATCTTATTGTAATGCTACATGTTGTGTTTGCTGGGATCTGACTTATATTGATACCTATGTGGAGCTGAATATTATATTATCATGTCTATGTCATTTGTGATCTTGCATGCTCTCCGTTACTTGTTGAAGCCTTGGCCACGTGAATACTTGTAACTCCAAGAGGGGGTATTTATGCATGATAGTTGGGTTCAACCTCTATTTAACCTGGGATAGTGACAGCAAGTTCTAAGGTTGTAGATGTGTTGTTGCCACTAGGGGTAAAACAGCAATGCTTTATTCAAGGATGAATGTATTGTTTACATTACGCACATTACTTAATGCAATTGTCTGTTGCTTGCAACTTAATACTGGAAGGGGTACGGATGTTAACCGGAAA
This sequence comes from Poa pratensis, assembly GCA_947311845.1. NCBI lineage: Eukaryota > Viridiplantae > Streptophyta > Magnoliopsida > Poales > Poaceae > Poa > Poa pratensis. The sequence goes on from CAMZMU010000062.1 coordinate 8,270,731, forward strand.
GTGGACTATTTAGGCATAGATGCATGCTGGATAGCGGTCTATGTACTTTGTCGTAATGCCCAAATGAATCTCATAGTAGACACCACAGCTCACACATGCATGTTATATGCACTTATCAATTGTCAATTGCCCAGCTGTAATTTGTTTACCCAGCATGTTAGTTATCTTATTGGAGAGACACCACTAGTGAACTGTGGACCCCGGTCCATTCTTTTACATCTGAAATACAATCTACTGCAATCATTGTTCTCTACTGTTTTATGCAAACAAACATCATCTTCCATTCGATACGTTTAACCCTTTGTTTTCAGCAAGCCGGTGAGATTGACAACCTCACTGTTAAGTTGGGGCAAAGTAGTTTGATTGTGTTGTGCAGGTTCCACGTTGGCACCGGAATCCCTGGTGTTGCGCCGCACTACACTCCTCCACCAACACCTTCGAAGCAAACCTCGTTTTCCTACTGGTCCGATTAAACCTTGGTTTCATACTGAGGGAAAACTTACTGCTGCACCCATCATACCTTCCTCTTGGGGTTCCCAACTGACGTGTGACGTACAAGCAATTGTTTCTGGCAATATTAACCTAGAGCCACCACCTATTAATAAGATGCCACAGTGTCAGTTCCTGTTTTCTGCAGTTTTTGTATTTCAGAAAAGTTGTTCTGGAAATATTCTCGGAATTGGACGAAACAAAATCCCAGGTCCCTATTTTTCTGTCACGTACATGGAGTCCGAAGGAGACACGAAGGGGGCCGAGGAGGCGGCCACACCACGTGGCGGCGCGGCCCCACCTTCTGCCGCACCGTGACGTGGTGTGGGCCCCCCGGGTCTCCACCGACGTCGCCCCTTCGCCTATAAATTGATGTTTTCGGGAAAACCCTAGATACCCAAGTCATATTCGACGAAAAGTTCCAGAGCCGCCGTCAACCCTAACTCGGGAGCGTTCTGAAGCTCTTCCTGGCACCTTGCCAGAGAGGGGAATCATCACCAGAGGACTCTACATCGCCATGCCTGCCTCCGGAGTGATGTGTGAGTAGTTCATCCTTGGGCTATGGGTCCATAGCAGTAGCTAGATGGTTGTCATCTCCTCTTGTGCCATCATGTTTAGATCTTGTGAGCTGCCTATCATGATCAAGATCATCTTATTGTAATGCTACATGTTGTGTTTACTGGGATCCGATGAATATTGATACTATGTCAAGTTGTATATTGAATTATCATGTCTATGTTATTTATGATCTTGCATGCTCTCCGTTGCTTGTTGATACTCTTGCCAAGTTGATGCTTGTGACTCCAAGAGGGAGTATTTATGCTAGATAGTGGGTTCATGCCTCCATTTAATCTGGCACAGTGACAGAAACTTCTAAGGTTGTGGATGTGCTTTTGCCACTAGGGGTAAAACAGCGATGCTTTGTCTAAGGATAATTGTGTTGCTTACATTATGCACTTTATGCAATAGTCTGTTGCTTGCAACTCAATACTGAATGGGGTACGGATGTTAACCTGAAGTGGACTATTTAGCTACAAATGCATGCTGGATAGCGGTCTGTGTACTTTGTCGTAATGCCCAAATAAATCTCATAGTAGACACTACTTGCACATGCATTGTTATTATGCACTTTCAATATTGTCAATTGCCCAGCTGTAATTTGCTTACCCAGCATGTTAGTTATCTTTATGGAGAGACACCACTAGTGAACTGTGGACCCTGGTCCATTCTTTTACATCTGATAATACAACCTACTACAATCATTGTTTTCTTTCATTCTCTGCAATTAAACATCATTTTCCACACCACACTTTTAATCATTTGTTTTCAGCAAGCCGGTGAGATTGACACCCTCACTGATTCGTTGGGGCAAAGTAGTTTCATTGTCTTGTGTGCAGGTTCCACGTTGGCACCAGAATCCCTGGTGTTGCGCCGCGCCACATTTCGCCACCAACAACCTTCAGAAGTGACTTTGATCTCCTACTGGTCCGATTAAACCTTGGTTTCATACCGAGTGAAAACTTGCTGCTGCACTCATTATACCTTCCTCTTGGGGTTCCCAACGAACGTGTGACTTTCACGTCATCACCCCTGACGTATAATGTGACAAATATTAGTACAAGTCAATAGCTACAGTAATAATATATACTGGTCTTGGTTAAATGACCAATTAAGATCCCATGGATTAGATTTCAATTCAAAATAGATTCAGAAATTTAACACGCGAACTAATTTCAGAAACAACCTCTTGGATCCAACCAATTCAGAATTGTCCCCTGCCTGAGTTCTTGCGCAACAAATAGCCAAATATCTACTCGCTTTCTTCCAGGAGCACACTCCGGATCGGCGTCATGGCTGAGTTCTGACAGGCCGGTTCTGTCAATTAGTCATGAATCCCGACTCATAGTCATGCAGGGTCGGTCCTGCTGGTGATTTACTTCGCCGAGATGACGTGTCTCGCGGTGTGCTGGCTCTGGAAGTACCTGTCAGCCTCTCTGCCTAGCATGTTCTCGGTGAAGTCGGCCGGATTTTCTTGGCGGAGCAGCAATCTACTGCTACTACCCACTATCTGCTGCTCAATCTACTGCAACTACCTGCTGCTCAATCTACTGCAACTGGTCTCACCCTGCCGAGAATGCAGCAGCGCCGTGGCCAAAGCCCGGAGCCCCACCATGGTCTGCGCCCGCGGCTGAGCTCGCCGAGCAGTGTTCCTCAACCGCGCCGTGACCTCCCGACGCCGCGCCTTGCCTGCAATTCGTAGCGGTGCCTGGCCGCCTTGCTGGCTCCGACCTGGGCCGTGACTCCCGCAGCCGTGCCTGGGCCGTCACCCGGAGGCAAGGCGTAGATCATGACATCCAAGCCTCGGCTCACGCCACCGCCGCCGGAAAGGCGACCAATCTGGCGCCGCCGCTGGGGTTAGGGGTACGGGATAGGGACGAACGCGAGATGGGGAATTTTGGTTGGATTCTGTTCGGTTCGATCAGTTGGATTGGATGAAGGGTAATTTTGTCCGCCCCACAAAAATTTAACGGAACAGTTTGACGGAACCCACGGCAGTGTCATTTAGGGAAAGAAAATTTAGACAGATGACATATAGGGAAGAAAATTTTCGTGAGTGTCAAATAAGGAAGAAAGTTTTAAGGGAGTGTCATACAAGGAATTCTCTCTAGCTTATTAGTTCCCGCACACTCCATCGTGGGGGCCTAATAAGTAGACTCCCACTTATCGGTATTTTTGGGCTCAATTTTTCTTTTATTTCCTTTCTTTATTATTTCTTGTCTTATTTATTTGTCCATTATTCCTTTTCATATTTATTTCATGTTTATTTATCTATTATTTAATTTTTTCAAATAAGATGAATTGAGTACTTTTGTTCAAATAAAAAAGTTCAAAAATTTAAAAATTAAAAAAATTGTGCAATTTTCGTAAAAAATTTGAGTTTAAAATATGTTAGTTTTTTGGGAATTGTTCAAAAAAATTTTAAAAAAAAATCAAAAGTAAATTTGTTCACAATTTGAAGATGTTCAAAATTAAATATTGTGCAGTTTTCGGCAAATATAAAATAAGTGTTCATTTTTTTTAAAAAATAGAATAAAAAATGATTAAAACATAAAATTGGTCATTTTCGAAGAAGTTCAAATGTGGAAAATCTTCAAATTCGCAAAACTCAAAGAATGTTTGATTTAGAAAATGTCTTTTAGAAAATGGAAAGGAGGCAGCTGGTCGATAGGTAGGAGCTGCCGCTAATGAGGGGTATATAGGAATGGCCAACAAAAAAGGTTATCGAAGAGATATAGTTGGGTGGGCTAGATTTTGTTTGTTAGGCGTTCACCCAAATACAAAATAACTACACCGCTGAAAAGAAAAAGAAAGAACGAAAATCGCATCAGTACGTGCAGGTCAAGTACACAACGAGTGGTGGTCGTAGCGGTACACGTCCACGTCGATCTAGCTAGCCATATTTTTTTTTTTCAAAACACAGTACAACACAGACGCTAACATACACGCGTATACCCTTATCCCTATGAACGCACACACATATTCTATCTCTATGAGCACCTCCGAAAGATTGACCTAGCGGTTGGGTCTTGAGATTGACGAAGTCACCACAGCGCCTCGCTATTGACGGGAATGTCCCCTCCCACTGAAGAATATTCCGCCTAAATGAGAAACCAACGTCAAAACTAGTGTTTGAACTCTGGTGAGCTGGGTACAACCATCACCCTCTAACTATATTGCCACATCCAAGTTCTTCCGTATTAATTAATCAACCAAGTGTTGTTGCAGGGCGGGCACGATTGTATTGTACTTGTACCAGCGACGACGTATGTTTTCTTGGTCCCTGGCCCACACACAGTACTCGCGCCTCACCTGGCCCCATGCAATTCCATGCCGGTGGTTCCTCCGCCGCCATCACAGAATCAATGCCATGCCTTACCTTCTCCTCCATTGCAGATTCATTTTGAGCACGATCGAGTTGAGACGTCGCTGTCTCTCTCTGTTAGACTTGGATCCATCTTGATTGTTGTTTGGACCATGCATTGTCATGGACTCATTGAAATGCATGCCTAAATGGTCCAAATACAACCGCAAAGTACGTCCGCCAGCATAATGGAGCCAAACTAGCTAATGGCTGTCAGCAAGCGCTTGGTTGGACTAGCTAATTACCACACAGAGTCGTATTGCTAGCACTTTAGTACTCGCTCCTTACCAAAATGTCGTGCATATACGCAATATTCTTTAAAAGTCACAAACTGATGTAAAGTGTGACCAAGTTTATCGAGAAAATTATCTATATCTACAATATAAAAAAAATTGTACGAAATAATACATCATGACAAAAAGAAATGAGCACAACTCACTTGGTTAGGAAAGTAGATGTACATTCCAGCAATCCAGGTTTAAATTCTCATTTAAGGTTCTTATTATTTTAAAAAATTGCATCACGACGAATCTTTTGGTATTTTAGATAGATATCTTTTATACATAATTGCTTAAACTTTACATAGTTTTACTTTAAAAAAAAACTTACATGCACTACATTTTGGCAAGGAGGAGGGTGTGCTGCTTTTGTTCCTTTATACGTTTTGACAGGTCAATTTTGAATTCCAGAACGTTTATATTAAGGACATAGGTACTAGTATACAATTAAACGATCAAGGTTTCTTTTTTGAAGAATAAAAGATTATAAGGTTGTTCATAAAGTTGTATGTGTACTGTACATCATAGGTAGGTCGATTGCCAATTGTGGCTGCCACTGTAGGTGTCGGTTGAGCATAACTTTGCACTATCTTGGTCCTGGTATTTATCAACGTCTTACTTTTTCTCAACAAATAAACAACTAGGTTCTGCTTATATATGGAGTGATGGAGGTTGTTGGACGTTGAATTATTAGTCCTCGCATTAGTAAAATCCCGGCGTGGACTCAACACTAAAAGTTCTTCGGAGTATCTTGGGTTTACCTCTTTTCTATATTATGTTTTCTTTGGATCATGTCACATCTCCGATTAAAGCAGCTAAACTTAGCGCGCATCATGATATGACAGAAACATATATCCTCCCAATATTTAGTTATTGAGACCATGCACGGTATGTGTGATCTATCTATCGATCATATCCACCAAAAAGATAAATAGATAAGTATGTGTTCAATTACTCATAATTGACACCACCAAACAGCAACTCTGGAAATATATGATCCTCTTCTAGTAGTAACAGTTCCAAAAGTCATCAAATAATGCATGCATTGCCTCCTCACTCTCGCACATTCCGAGAAAATCGTGACGATAATCGGATGGGCTGGATTAGGAATGGCGAGATCATGTGATGTGATGCTCAAGTCATACACCTTGTACTCCAATCACCAAACAATTCGAAAAAAAATCTCTTTTTGATAGCCATAAGTCATATTAGATCGACTAAGTGTGATCCTTAAATGAACATTCAAAAATAATATAATTATGAACATGCAAAAAGGAAATTATCCGTTGTCTCTAACCTGTAGAAGTCGATAATGCAGGCCATGAGCCATCCTCGATGCAGTTCACGGGTTGGAGGCATAATCGACAATTATAGCAGAGTTCGTCGACCCGCGGAAGACGAAGTTGATCATGTTTATATTTTGTCTCGTTTCACTTTACTAAGTTCAGTTAGCACCGGTGATCCTCATACTAATCAATTAATATTTATTACTTATAATTAATTAGTGACCAAAGTACTCCCTCGGTTAAGCTTATACTGGCGACCAAACTTCTAAAATTTGAACAACCTTAAAAAAAACTTGGTAATATTTGCAAGATCAAATAAATATCACTAGATGTATGTTGGAATGATTCATAATCTATTACTCTCTCCGTCCGGAAAAAGATGTATTATATATATCTAGATTTGAATGTATGTGTATACTAAAACATGTCCGTATATATCCAAATCAAGATATATCTAAGACATCTTTTTCGAACTGAGGAAATATTTTTTTAAGAGAGGGTAGGTCTAGTGGCTCGCATGCACGCACGCATGACATGCTAGGGTGGAGAACCTCACACACGTGGGGCAAATCGAACATGCCCAATGCACACTCACCCTCTCACACATACTCCGTCAAGTATAGTAATAATGCTATCTTTCCCAACACTGAAAAAAACATGCGTCTCCGTTAAGTATAGTAATGCTACCTTAGGATCATACGGGTTGATTCAACCAGTATTGTAGTAGCTGTGAGAACGAGCTGCCGAAGTCTGCCAAAGTGAGGGAAGAACACACCGCTAGATTCTTTGTAGAGAAAGACAAAATTCATCGGCACATCCGTCGATTTGTAACCCCGCTAGTCGGATCCGCCTACGACCGCCGCCCGCGTTCGTCTCGACGCATTGCACTCATCAAATCTCGACTTCCGGTTGACCGCCGCCGCCACATTCTTTTCCTCCAGCGAAGGTCCAGCACCAACACATTCTTGCGTTGCTCTGTCCTACACGACGCTTTCTTCGTGGGAGATGCCTTCTGGTCACGGAGGCATCGCCACACAGAATTTTACTCAGGGATGAACGGAAATGGAAAAAACAAAAAATATAGGGTGTATAGGCACATAAAAAACGGACGGCCAAGTCATCGATTAATTGTTCGTCCTGGTTGATTAAAATGCAACATCTTTACAACTTTCTGATGAGACAGTTTTCTTAAATAATTAAATAAATATTTTACAGTTCCGAACTTCCGATGGTCATCCATAGATGATGGATGCATGCAAGAAGCAAACCAACTTTCCATTTGTAAGTCGGCATAAACAATAAAACATCAAGCTAGCAAAGTAGCCAAACTAGTTAAATAATGGCTCCTTTGGGATGGAAAGTGTACACCGTTTCGTCGGTTAATGGAAAGTGTAAAACGGCGTAACCAAAACCCACAAAACCCCAAAACCAAAACCCAGCCGATGTATTCCACTGACGCCTGGGCCCGGTCCACGTTATTTCCACCGCCACAAAACCAAACATTCCGACCAACCCCCTATAATTTTTTCGTATATAAATACAGGACACACTATTAGCGGCGACACACACCCTCGCCTTCCCCCACCGACCACAAGAAACAGAGCACCCACTTCGATCGCCGGAGCAGAGCAGCCGTCAGCCATGGCCGCCCGTCCTAAAACCCACTAGTAACCACCACCACCACCGCAATCCCAATCCGATCGTCGGCGATGAAGCTGGCCGTGGAGATCGCGGACGCGTCGGACCTGTCCCCGAAGGACGGCGCGGCCTCCTGCAACGCCTTCGTGGAGGTCGAGTTCGACGGCCAGAAACCGCGCACCGGCACGCGGCCCGGCGATCTCTCCCCGCAATGGAACCAAACGCTCCTCTTCGATGTCCGCGAGGACCCGACCCACCCGGGCGGCGTCCCGTCCGACATCCCCGCCGTGGAGGTGTCCGTGCTCCACGACCGCCGCCTCAGCGACCACAACGCCGTCCGCGCCAGCGCCTTCCTCGGCCGCGTCCGCCTCGCCGGGGACTCCGTGGCACGGTCGCCCGACGAGGCCGTGCAGCAGCGGTACCCGCTGGAGAAGCGCGGCCTCTTCTCGCGCGTGTCCGGGGACATCGCGCTCCGCCTCTACCTGCTGCTCGATAATGAACGTGCGCGTGACGGCGATGCTGCTGCCGCGAGTTCGAGTGCTCCTAACGCGGCTCCTCCAATGATGAACGATGGCGATCAAGACCAGCAGCAGCGTGCCGACCCTGACGCCGCCGCGAGCATGGACCCCGATAGGATCGTCAGGAACGCCTTCGCCGCCGCCCCGTCGGAGGCACCGCCAGCCGAGTCCGCGGGAAGGAGGAGCAACCACGAACAGTCTCGCGTCTTTCGCGCCGTGCCCTCCTCAGAGCCTCGCCGCGCCACGCTGCACGCCATGGCGGCGCCGGGCGCGCCACCGGGTCAGACCGTGGTCATGCCAAAACCCGCAGGAGGTTCGGCGCCAGCCCAGGCACCAGGCTCCGCCTACGGCCTCACGGAGACCAAGCCTCCCCTTCCGGCCAAGATGGCGCGCTCCGCTGCGGCGAAGATCGCCTCCACCTACGACATGGTGGAGCCGATGAACTACCTCTACGTGGCCGTCGTCAAGGCGCGGGACCTGCCCACCATGGACCTCACCGGCTCGCTGGACCCGTACGTGGAGGTGAAGCTCGGCAACTTCAAGGGCGTGACGCGGCACCTGGAGAAGAACTCCAACCCGGTGTGGCGCCAGACGTTCGCCTTCTCCGGCGCGCACCTCCAGTCCAGCCAGCTCGAGATCATCGTCAAGGACAAGGACCTGGTCCGGGACGACTTCGTCGGCCGCGTCATCTTCGACATGTGTGCCCAGCCGACTGCCGCTCGACTCGCCGCTCGCGCCGCAGTGGTACCGCCTCTCCGACGGCCACGGAAACAAGCTCCGCCACGGAAGCCACCACGGCTTCGGCGAGATCATGCTGGCGGCGTGGCACTCGGACGCGCACTCGCTGTCGCCGGAAGGGCTGACCAACACGCGCGCCAAGGTGTACTACTCGCCCAAGCTCATCTACCTCAAGATCTCCGTCATCGCCGCGCAGGACCTGATCCCCTCCGACAAGGGCCGGCCGCTGGCGGCCACCATCGCCAAGATCCAGATGGGGAACCAGATTCGGCGGACGAAGCCCCAAAGCGGGACGGCAAACCCGGTGTGGAGCGAGGAGTTCATGTTCGTCGCCAGCGAGCCGTTCGAGGACCCGCTGGTGGTGACGGTGGAGGAGAAGGTCGCCGCCGGCCGTGACGAGCCCATAGGACGCCTGATCATACCGGTCAATTCGCCGCACGTTCCGCGCAACGACCTGGCGAAATCGATTGCGTCGAAATGGTTCAGCCTGTCGCGCGGGATGACGGTGGAGGAGGCGGCGGCGGACGCGACCACCAGCCTGAAGAACAGGGAATCCTCCAAGACGTTCGCCAGCAAGATCCACCTGAAGATGAGCCTGGAGACGGCGTACCACGTGCTGGACGAGTCGACGCACTACAGCAGCGACCTGCAGCCGTCGGCGAAGAAGCTGCGGAAGAGCCCCATCGGCGTCCTCGAGGTCGGCATCCTAAGCGCGCGCGGCCTCGGCGGCAAGAACGCGTACTGCGTGGCCAAGTATGGCGCCAAGTGGGTGCGCACGCGGACACTGCTGGGCACGGCGGCGCCGGCGTGGAACGAGCAGTACACGTGGGAGGTGTTCGACCTGAGCACCGTCATCACCGTGGCCGTCTTCGGCAACGCCAACCTCCACCACCATGGAGACGGCGGAGATAAAGACAAGAGGATCGGCAAGGTGCGCGTCCGGCTGGGCACGCTGGAGTCCGACCGCGTGTACACGCACTACTACCCGCTGATGGCGCTGAGCCCGTCGGGGCTGAAGAAGACGGGGGAGCTGCACCTCGCCGTCCGGTTCACGTGCACGGCGTGGGCCAACATGCTGGCGCAGTACGGACGGCCGCTGCTGCCGAAGATGCACTACACGAACCCGATCTCGGTGCTGCAGCTGGACTACCTCCGGTTCCAGGCGATGCAGATGGTGGCGACGCGCCTGGGCAGGGCGGAGCCGCCGCTGCGGAGGGAGGTGGTGGAGTACATGCTGGACGTCGACTCGCACATGTTCAGCCTGCGGCGGAGCAAGGCCAACTTCTACCGGATCACGTCGCTCTTCTCCGGCGCCCTGGCCGTGGGCAAATGGTTCGAGGGCATCTGCAAGTGGAAGAACCCGCTGACAACCATCCTCGTCCACGTGCTGTTCCTCATCCTAGTGTGCTACCCGGAGCTGATCCTGCCCACGATGTTCCTCTACCTCTTCATGATCGGGGCCTGGAACTACCGGCGGCGCCCCCGGAAGCCGCCGTACATGGACACGGTGCTCTCGCACGCGGAGCTGGCGCACCCGGACGAGCTGGACGAGGAGTTCGACACCTTCCCGACCTCCAAGCCCAGCGACATCGTGCGGATGCGGTACGACCGGCTGCGGAGCGTCGCCGGCAGGGTGCAGACGGTGGTCGGCGACCTGGCCATGCAGGGGGAGCGCGCCCAGTCGCTGCTCAGCTGGCGGGACCCCAGGGCGAGCGCCATCTTCATCACCCTCTCCCTCGTCGTGGCCATCGTGCTCTACGTGACGCCCTTCCAGGTGGTGGCCGTCATCGCCGGCATGTACCTGCTCCGCCACCCCAGGTTCAGGAGCAAGCAGCCTTCCTTACCCTTCAACTTCTACAAACGCCTTCCCGCCAAGGGTGACATGCTCCTGTGATCGACCTGGCAAATCTCTTCTTCTTCCTTTTTGCATATAAAGAGTTACCAGTATATACATACCACGTTAATTTAGCAAATATTTACAGTGAGTGGACACTCACAAAAATAAATGTGTTTGGACTTTGGAGTGGATATAGATACTACTCTGAACTTTCAGAATCTTCCTCGATCTGCAATTATTGAACTGAATTGGGAAAGAAAGGGAACAAAGCAGCAGATGCTTTTTTCGAGAATAAAAAGCAGCAGATGTAAACACTCTTTTCATCCAAAATTTCTCTTCATTCTTCCTCCTATCTCGTTGGATACATGTAGCATGCGGAATAAAGTTGCTCAAGCTAACAAGAATAAACTTGTCCAATCCTATAACAAGAATATACTACCGCTGTATCCAATTGACAACTTAAGGCTTTATTCATCAAACAATAGCAATGTCATTTACAAGAAGAGATGAAATAAAGCCAGGTATACCATCCTCCCAAACCATCGAGGATCTATAGAACTATAGGCTGATTTGGCTAGGCAATCAGCAACTGCATTTGTTTCTCTAAAACTGGTAGTGGTAGGGCCTTCCGTGTCAACTTTATTCTAGTCAAGTGGCCAGTCCATATGCATCCATGATCAGTTCTATTTGGTGTCCAATATATCCAATTATCCAATACAACTATTGTCGAATAATCAAGTAAGCTAGCTACTTAGTAGCAAGATACATACGTAGCAGTCAAACATTCATAAGCTAAAAGTACAGAAGAACACAAACAAGACAATAGTCAAGAAGCAGATACGGGAGCAGAGCCTGCGTGGTTGAAACTCACACTTCAATTTCTCAATCATCATCATCAAGCTCAGAAGATGACATCAACAGAACCCCAAATAACATCAGAACTGCAACGATCTGTGGTAACAACTTTAGGGGCCTCAGGATCAGCTTCAGAGAAGAAATGAACAGACATCCTCCTTATGTCTTATCTCAAGATATCCTAGATGACACAATTCATATGACTGGAGAAGAATCAATGTTGGACGACTTCACTCAAGTTCTTCAACTTCTCAGTATAACACCTTCGAAAATTTCAAAAGTAAGTGGGTTTGGAGTGGCTATAGATACTCTGAACATTCAGAAGCTTCCTCTGCAATAATTGTATTGAGTTGGGAAAGCAAGAGAACAAAGGTGCCAGTAGATGCAACATTATTTTCATCCCAATTTCTCTGTTCCACTGCGCTACACTAGACTACATGTGGTATATTCCATCGTTTCTTTTGTCTCTGCACCGGTTACCATGTCCATGCGCAATGCCTAAAGGTATGTACTTTCTCTTCCTTCTTCTTCCTTGTTCAATACGTGTAGTGTGCGGAATAAAGCTGCTTAAACCTTATAACAAGAATAAAGTTGCTTCAATCCTTATAACAAGAATATACTACCACTGTAGACATTCTTCGTTTTGAACTAGTGCTGTCGATGCTGATGTTTGGTGTTTGGTACATGGTACTAGATATTCTCCATATATATATTACATTTAATCTTATTCAAATTCAGGTTCAGGAGCAATCAACCGTCCCTGCCCTTCAACTTCTACAAACGGCTAGGCGCCAGACAAGTGTGACATGCTCCTGTGAACTGGAAATTATCTTCTCATTTTTTGGCACAGAGTTAATTAATAGTACTACGATCAAGAATTAAGTAAATATTTACACCGCTCAATTATGCTTTAAGTGTGAGTGGACACTCAGAAATAAGTGAGTTTGGAGTGGATATAGATACTCTGAACATTCAGAACCTTGCTCTGCAATTATTGAATTTTAGTTGAGATTTGGGAAAGGAAGAGAACAAAGCAGTAGATGCAACATTCTTTTCATCCAATTTTGTTTGTTCCATCACACTGCATTACATGTGGTATATTCTACTGTTTCTTTTGTCTCCACACCGATCACAAATCACAATGTCCTTCTTCTTCCTCCTCGTTGGATATGTGTAGCGTGCGGAATAAAGTTGTTCTAGCTAAAAAGAATAAAGTTGCCCCAATCCTTATAACAAGAATATACTACCACTGTATTATTTGTTTCGAACTAGTGTTGTCGATGTCGATGTTCAGTGTTTGGTACTTTGTACTAGATATTCTTCATATGTACTCCATTTTATGTTATTGACAAAGTAGCTGTACTGCCAACAAGGTGAAGTATACAACCAAAACCCATGATGAATTCCATCTCACATCCTGCCAAATGTATGGTTCATCACATGCATGGCCGGTGGCTAATTAGGTCGACTTGATGTCCAGGAGATGGACAGGGTAACCAACCAACCCAGACAACCAGACAGGCCCAGTTGTACTCACTACTCAGTGTGCAAAGATCGTCGAACTGCACTTGACTGCAGACAAGGATCGATGTCCATGTGCAGGAAATGAATGTATGGCCGGCCGGCTGCGGCGGCCCCGTTGATACAGGAATTAAGCAACATGCAGATCGCTACTGCACCTGTTGAATGATGTTTTCGTTAGGTCTCTTACTGTTGAAAGAACATGTACATATAATCCAGAACTATGTGTGATAGTTCAGGAACGACAGTTGGGTGTGTCGTGGCCGAGCTAGACTGGAAATGGAAACGGACGTGCAACTGCACCGGTCAGTGTTCTTAGCCACCGGCGTAGTACTTTTAAAAAAACTAGAAACATATTTAATTCAACAAAAAGTTAAGACCGTCGCACAGATGTACCACTTACCTGAAATCTTTGGTGTACTTTTCATTTAGGAGAAGGTGCGTTTAGAAATCTACAACTAAACATTCTGATTCTTTCGGCAAGCATGATTTGAGAACCTGAAGCCAAGGTGAGCCTAGTAAGAGTTCTTGTACTGTTATGGCGCTACAGCCTAAGGAGTTGTGAATGAGAAGATCCTGAACATCAGGCGTTACCCTTGGAGACTGCAATGGTGATGTGGTAATGGCTGCAGCAGGCCACTTGTATGCCCTCCATCTCCATGGTGCAGTACAAGCTAAAGCTGATGTGTGTGGTGGTCCGATTGACAGCGGAAACTGATGCCTCCAGGACTCTGTTGAAGATGATGAGGTGGGCAATGGCGAAGATAACACCGTCTTTGGAGAGTTCATCAACTTATTTTTTGTAAATTTGTCGAGGCTCAAGTTCTGTTTTGCCCCCCATATTTGTGACTCTGCTGCCCATTAACTTGCAATTTATGGGGCGTCTCTGGGGTCCTCGAACAATCATGTCTGGCTAGATGAATGCCCAGAGTTTGTATCACCTCTTGTGGCTAGCGATTTACCTCTTTCATGTTGCCAAATGAAATCCATATAGTTATCTATCTCACAAACTTAGCAGAGATTTAAAGTTGAATCTCAACCTGAACCAAAGCCGAAATGAGGCGCACATACAGACACTAGTACACAACAGGTGAGCTGCCTCAACATGCTTGATCAACACAGGGCCAACAATAATCGTTAAGCGAAGCATGTCGCTAAATTGCGCACATAAATTCGACAAGTTACAAAATTAAGCCATTAATCCGACAAGTCAAACTTCACAACTGACCAGCACAGATGAGAGGGCCGATTTCCCGGAGAAGCGCAGCAGCACAGGACCTAGATACCTGTGGAGCAACAAATTTCATTAGTCTAACTAGTTTGCACATTCATTAGGAGAAGTCGTTAACGTTAAGGTGTTTGTTTCAAGAAAGGAAACACAAATGCAATCAAGTGACATTGTTGCTGTTAGCGGTATGGAAAACACCCGAATCTGTTTGGTAATAAAAAATGGTTTAAAACGTTAATCACTACCTGGATGAACTGACAAACAGAAGTAAAAACACAAAAAAGACACAAAATCACCAATAGCGGAAATAAACTCAGCAGATCATTAATTGATCAAATCTGACTGCAATTTTCCGTCCAAAAGGAATAAATTAGAAGACATGAGATGAGAAGAAATCAGGAATAAGAACCCAACTTACATCAAGCCATTATCTGTTTCCGGCATCCAGCCATGGACAGGGTGACTTGATCCACATAGTTTGTGTGTGGTTCAATTACAAATGTATATGCTACTCGCAGCAAGGACTCTCCTTTTAGTGATAAAATTAATAATTATTAGTCGGTTTCAAGCAAACTTGACATTGGACAGAAGATTAGTAGCAAGATTAGCAGAGATATTATTATAGTAAATATTGACCAAAAGAAATAGTGCTAGATTTAGCTTATGACAGTACCTACTGAGTCACCTATTTGATATTTCAGTTGGTTCAGGCTAGGTTTTCGTTATTTCTCTTCACTACTTCAACTTCCAACTATTTAAACCACCACTGCCCAATTCTTGCATATGTAAATAGGCATGCATCAGTGACATTTTAGTTCAGTACTATAAACAAGAATTCGCCAATCTTGGTGTTCATTATCTTATTATATGAATATTCATATGGTAAACAGATTAAGACAATTTGCTAGCGCTGACTTGAACAGCAAAAACAAAAATGAAGCTAACATTAGACCAATTCCAGCCACCGCCTGGCTTCAGAGCATAAAATAAATTAGATACCACTAGAAGATCTTTTGTCCAAATCATAATCATTACATAAAGCACAACCACACAAGTATCAGGGAAGAAATATTGCGAAAACAAATTCTATCTGTGGTGAATAGGTCATCAAGCAGCAAAAGAAACAAGTGGCATGACACTACTTAGAATTCTTAACTTAACAAGAAAGGATGTGAACTCATTCCGTCAAGCAATTATCGGATATTAACTTGGTTTTGTTGTAACGGATATGTGAAGGCATCCCATTACCTGCAGTGTAGACACTTTCGAATGGATGATAATGACAAGGTCTGTCGATTTCAAATAGTTTCTTGAACTTCAACGACTCGAGATGGATCATAAAGAGGCCGCCGCATGTCCCCAAGAACACCACATTATTTTCCTCAGCGAACCCTCGTATTGCTAACATCATGTCCCGTGATTCTAGGGAAAGTACCTTGTCCAGTTCAATAGTTCTTCCAAGCTGCCATGAATCAACACCATCACAACCAGTTTTCCTCTCCCACAAGTGGATGCTGCAGTCTGAGTGGAAGAGTAAGCCAAGGCCACCACCCTCTGCCCTCATTATCCAGAATCGGTAATGCCCCTCTTCAAGCATATGCACTGGCACCCGTATCACAGCCAGGCTTCGCTGCACCAAATCAAACTCGAGAATTCCACTAAAATTCCCAGCAAGCATCCAGTAAATGGAATTCCCAGCAAGCACATCAGGCCTTTTGGCATAAACCACGGTGGGAAAATTACTCATAAGAACATCACTCCTAGGAACCTCGGATGGAAGCGGTGATGAGATGAGATCACCCCATAAGCCGGTCTCCGACGAGTAAACGCAGGCGAGCGCTCGTCTGTGTTGTTTGTCGTGGTTGTCTGCCACTGTCAACACCACCTGGAAATGGGCGTCTCTGGCGCGAAGCACCGCCCCGTGGATCGTCGTTGCCTTCACATATGTGGCAATCCCCGGGGGAATGGCGAGGCGATGCTGGCCGCCGGTGACGGGGTCCCACACTAGCATCTGGTTCGGCGTCATGTCGAAGATGAGGATGAGTACGAGGCCATGGCGGCATCCAAGTGACAGGAAGCCGTGGCCCTTAGCGCGATGCAAAGAGAAGCGTCCGGGCGGGACTCGATTCGGAGCCTCGAGGGTGGACGTGAAGGAGAGGCCATCGTCTCTATTGAAGATACCGAGGAGGGGAGGGTTGTGGCGGTGGTGGCGGCGGAAGCGGCGGCAGAAGCCGGGGTCGGAGGCGAGGCCGCGCCAGCGCTTGCAGACGAGGGACGCGCGGGGGAGGGAGGAGGGCTGCGGTGGGAGGCGGAGGAGGATCTCTCCGAGGAGGTCGTCGTCCTCCAGCGGCGTCTTCACCGCCGGCGAGCAGGGGCGGCGACGGAGGCATCTCATCTCGCCCTAGAGCTAGCCACTGATGCGGGATGCGTTTTGTTTTTTCTGTTTGTGGTGGAGTGGGCTCGAATTAGAAGGAAGTAAAGTGCAGTGCAGGCCCAAATAGTGCCAGTGTCCAGTGAAGCCCACGGTGGGTGCAAACTGACGGGGGAGGGGAAAATACACTCGAAAGTTGAAACCATAGATGGAGGCTCTATGGAGCATTTTATTTTTACAAATTCGGGAAAAAATATTTTCAAGTTTTAAATTTTTTGAAGACAATCCCGTTGGTACACAATGATGATTCTATCAAATTGAAAATTTTAATTCAAATTATTTCTTATATTGAGTACACAAAAATAACAAAATATGACAATTTTTAGAGAGTTAAAATTTTACACGGTTACCTACTTGAAAAAGTGTACTATTCCACTGGGGATCCGTCGCTTGCGTCCTCCGCTGGGTGTAAATAATCAAACTCGTATTTGCAAATAATCAAAATCGTATGACTCTTGGGCTCCAAGGTATTTTGCAAATAATCAAGATTGTATTTAATATTTAAAAACAATATGTTTTTATAGGTATAACGAGCCGCAAATTTGAGCTCCATGGAATCCTTGCATATATCCATTTTGAAATGATCTTGATTTTGCATTTCTAAGCTCAATAAGTTGTGTGAAGAAGATAATGTTTTTGATTTGGTTAAGATTGCACATGTCTGTAATGTTTATATTAAGATAGATGTGATGCATGTCCTGAAATATGATGGAGAATTAAGCAAATATTTACACTTCTCCATGAGGCTAAATGTTTGAAGTGGAAGTGTGAAAGGAGAGAAATGCCACCGTGTGTTTACGAACAAAGCAACAACGTCTAATATGCTCGTCGAGAAGATAAAAGACAAGGCGTCAATGTTGTACACTGATTTATATAGCGAGACATCTCTCAAAACGCTATAGCAGCCTGTTAGCGGCGCTATAGCGATTTAAACCGGAGCCAACCCGAGCACTGTTCATGTTGAAGCTGTGGCACGCGCCAGGGACGGCTCTGATGTCCTAAAGCTACCACAAATGCTCAGAGTTTGTATCAGCTTTTGCGTCTAGCGATTTAGCTTGTTCATGTTGTTAATCTTTATGTTTTTCTACCCAAGAAACTTGCCTAATACGAATGCACACACATACAAAGTACAAATGCGAACATCATGGAATGAAACATAAGAAGAGATTTCAGATTTTGAATTTCAAATCTCAACCTGACACAACATGGGGCATAAGCAAATGACACCGAGATTAAGCACGCACAGCGACACAGGTGAAGGCATGAAGCACATGAACCCAATATTGGACAGAGGGTCAAGACTAATCGCTGATACGAGCAAGTCATTGTGCCTTAAATTCCAGTTGACTAATGTCTATAGAAATTAGATAATAGACGACAATTTATCAAATTATAAGCCATTAGTTCCAACAAGCCAAATTTTACAATTGACCTGTCGGTGGGCCGATTCCCGGGCGGCGCACAACATACGAAATAGAAGAACCTACAGCGCAACATGAACACCCAATTACTGCATCATAGCCACCAGAATGTGATCCTAAATACCTGCGGAGCAACCAGTTTTTACAATTCATTAGTGGAGAAGTCATCGAAGTTATGTATCATAACTTTCTGTAAGACAAAGACCAACATTAGCCTCAGCATTATTGGACAAACCGAACATTAGAAACAGAGAAACACTACAAGATATCAGTTAATTTTTACCGCTACACCTTCAACCCTTATTGTTAGCACATTCTCAAGTTCTTTGGCTGCATCTAGTATTCTGTTCTCATTAAAGGTTATAAGATTAGTAGTTCAAATAACTCCATTAGAGGGGAATACTGAACATCCTAACTTATCGAGTCATTTAGAAAAACTGTTATGATGGGCATGCGACGGGATCATGGACTATGAAAACAAAAACCATCTGGTTTCTAGCTGCTAGATATACTTATAAGAAATGAACAAGCTAGCTAGTGGCTAACAAAACGGTTTTAATTAATCTCATGCGGTAAAAATCTCAAGTAAAGGATTGTGCACCATGTTATGCTCTTCTAGTACTATGACAATCATTAGTTCACTAAGTACCTTCATGATCCAAAGTAAGCAGCAACGTGAAATGGCATATAGTAATAAGCCGTTTAAATAAAAGAAGCATGAACCAAATGTTCATGTACTGTCCGTTATCAACTACTTAGTAGAGATAAAAACATATAAACTGCACTCACAGCAGGGACTCTCCTATAGGCTATAGTGATATAATGAACAATTATTCATCAATTGGAAACAATTAGACATTATGGACTTAAGATTAGTAGAAGATTACTAAACATAGTAAATATGGAATAAAAGACTAGATTTAGGCTTCCAACCGTAGCTATTGACTATCCATTTGACATTTCAGTTGGTCCAAGCTAGTTTTTTAGTTGTCTTCAAATTCTAAATGTTATGCATCTTATCTTGAGAAGAACTGCGCTGCATCTATGTACTAAAACTAAGAGTGAAACAAAAAATTCTTGCATATGCAAATAGGCGTGAAACAGTGAATATAGTTCAATATTACATACTGAAATTACCAATCTCGTGTCCATTCTCTTAGTGAATTTACCAATCTTTGTGTCCATTGGTTTATTGAATGGATATTCATACAATAAAATTGATGGAGATTTTTCTAGCTCTCACTTTGAATCACAATAATTTAAGAAATGAAGTTAACAGTAGACCAACTGCAGCCTGCTACCTGGCCACAGAGAGTACAAAAATAGATACCACTCAACAGATTTTATTCCTAGAGCATAATCACAATTACATAAAACACCACCACACAAATATCAGAACAGATCGGCAGACATCCCATAGAAACAAAAACGCTCTATGTAGAAGAGGTCATTAAGCAGCAAAAGAAACAAGTGATAAGACACTACTTAAAATTGTTAGCTTAATATGAAGGCTGCGAACAAAATTTGAATCAATTATCGTACAGTAATTTGGTTTTGTTACCACCGACATGTGAAGGCATGCTATTACCTGTAGTGTAGAGACTTTCAAATGCATGATAATGAGGAAGGGTGTAGGTTTCGAATAGTTTCCTGTACCGCAATGACTCAAGATGGACCATAAACATCTTGCCACATGCCCACAAGATCACCACTTTATTTTCCTCAGCGAACCCCAGTATTATTAAATCCGCCTGACCCAGGGAAAGTAGCTTGTTCAGATCAATAGTTCCTCCAAGCCCCATGAAGCAACACCATCAGAATCAGTATTCCTCTTCCATAATTTCAAGCCGCTGTCTGACTGGAAGAATAAACCAAGGCCACCACCCTCTGCCCTCATAATCCGGAATTGGTAATGTCCCTCTTCAAACATATGCACTGGCACCTGTATCACAGCTAGGCTTTGCTTCACCAAATCAAACTCGAGAACTCCAACAAAATTCCCAGCAATCGTCCAGTAAAGGGAATCCCCAACCAGCACAGCAGGATTGCCATTATAAACAAAGATGGGATCATCACTAGTACCAATATGATGACTCAGAGGAACCTCTGTCAAGATAAGGTCACCCATAAGCCGGTCTCCGACGAGTAAAAGCAGGCTAGCACTCTTCTGCGTTGCTTGTCTTCGGTGTCTCCCACTATCAAGACCACCTGGAAGTGGTCGTCGACTTCTCTGGCACTGGCAGGGCGAACCACCGCCCCGTTGATTACTGACTTGTCCCCATGTTTCGCAATCCCCGGGGGAATGTCGAGGCGGTGCTGGTCGCCGGTGACGGGGTCCCACAGCAGCATCTGGCGCGGCTTAATGTTGAAGATGAGCACGAGGCCATGACGGCACCCAAGGGACATGAAGCGGTCTCCCTCGCCGCGCTGCAGAGAGAAGCGTCCGGGTGGGACACGATACGGGGACTCGAGAGTCAGCGTGAAGGAGAGGTCGTCGTCGTCCCCGTCGAAGAACCCGAGGAGGGGAGGGCTGCGGCGGTGGTGGCGGCGGAAGCGGCGGAAGAAGCCGCGGTCCGAGGCGAGGCCGCGCCAGCGCTTGCAGACGAGGGAGGCGTGCGGGAGGGAGGAGGGCTGCGGCGGGAGGCGGAGGAGGATCTCTCCGAGGAGGTCGTCGTCTTCCAGCGGCGTCTTCACCGCCGGCGAACGGGGGCGGCGGCGGAGGCTGCTCATCTCGCCCTACTCACGGACCTTGTGGGAGACGACCCGGGATGTGGTGGACTCGAATGGATCTGATGCCTAGAGAAGCGAAGCGGCCGTCGGCGAGCTGGGGTGGGGGTGGCGGCGGCGGCGGAGGCTGGCTGAACTCGCCCAGTCAATGGAGGGAGAATGTCGTCAAGACATCAAGTACCAAAGTAGACTGGGCTGCAGAGAGAAGCCCACGGACCCGCCACAGAGATTTTTTTTTTTTTTGAGAGAACCACCACAGAGCAGAGCGTCTATACACTGCGTTCTAATGCTTATCTCATTTATTTATGTGTGTTTTTTCCTCTTTACCATCGAAATGACTATCTGTACCGTTTCTCTGAGGTCGCTGGTGGTTTTGGCAGGCTAGCTCGGAGGGAGTTCAGCTGGTGGCAACCCCCGGCGCTCGCTTCGGCCTTTGTTCGGTGCCAACAATGTGGCGTCTTTGGGCATCACGATCTTTTTGGAGGCGTCGTCATGGTGTTGCATCCTCCTCATGAGTTTTTGAGCTATAGGGGAAACCCTAGCTAGATTCGGGTAGCTTCGGATCGGTCGATAATGGCAATCTTATGTCTTTACTCTTCTTAGAGACATCGGCTTGGAGTTTACTTTTATTGGTGATTTGTTAGGCAACGATGGCCGTGGTGAGGTTGTGAATGAGTTTCTGTTCCTTCCAGCGCGTTTGAAGATTTCATTTCCGTTCGTTGCCTATCTTCATAGAGTCGTAGCCGCAGACGAGGAGTCTTTGCGATGGTGATGACTCGAGCTAAGCTAGGTCTTCGGTTGTTGGGTGCTCGGCTGGTGCAAGCTCATCGCTCTTTCACCTGCAATTTTTGTCGCGAGAGTCAGAGTTTCCTGGCCGCTGGCACGCGGGGGTGTCTGTTTGGCATGGGCCGACATTGGATGCGACGTCTGTTGCGGCGAGAGTTTGTTGGTGGGAGTCAAAAGTGAAGTCGAAGCCGCTGATCCATGAAGGAGTGATGACGATGACCCTCGATGAAAGCCTCAACGGTGGTCTTTCTTCTCGGTGATGTGGATGCGCTTCATGTGGGTAGCCAGATTGGCTGGGCCATCTGCTGTCGTGCTCCATGACGACAGTGTATTGTGTCGGTTTTAAAGGTGGATTGAAACTTGTAGTTGTGCATATATCCCGTAAAAAGGGAATCTGCAAGTCTTTTTAGTTTAAAAATATCCTTTAACGTTGATATACTCTTTTTGCAATGTACGGAGTATTTCCTAGACCTTTTTTTTTTAGAATCGACTTGAGGACTTGTAGCAAACTAGCAATGTTTTTTTAATTTAGGGATACGGTGTATCTGCGAATATGGACGTGGGCTTTGTCTTTGCTTTAGCTGTCGTGGGCTTGTTCCCAAAATAAGAAACAGAATTGGGCTCCAATGTCATGCGCACCCGCAAACGTCGCGTCACTTTTCCCATCCACACTCGCAGGATCCATCGCATGAGCACCAGTGAGGGCGAGATGAGCAGCCGCCGCCGCCCCAGCTCGCCGGCGGCGCCGCCGCTGGAGGATGACAACCTCCTCTCCGAGATCCTCCTCCGCCTCCCGTCGCAGCCCTCCTCCCTCCCCCGCGCCTCCGCCGTCTGCCAGCGCTGGCGCGGCCTCGTGTCCGACCCCCGCTTCTTCCGCCGCTTCCGCCTCCACCACCGCCGCAACGCGCCCCTCCTTGGTTTCTTCGACAGAAGTTTGTACCGCATCTACTTTGTACCTACCATGGAGCCCCCCAATCGTGTCCCGCACGGCCCCTTCTTCTTGCAGCTCGACGACGGCGACAGTGCCCGTTTCCAGCTCCTCGGATGCCGCCACGGCCTCGTGCTCATCTTCCACGCGTCGATGGACCGGATCCTGGTGTGGGATCCCGTCACCGGCGACCAGCACAACCTTTCCGTTCCCCAAGGCTTCGACATGCCGAACACACCAATCCACGGGGCGGTACTTCGCTCTGCCGGAGACGCACAACACTTCCAGGTTGTCGTGGTTGGCACAGTGCAAGAGAAAGAACATGCACCAGCTCGAGCGAGCGCCCGGGTTTACTCGTCGGAGACTGGCGTATGGGGTAATCTCATCTCAATTCCGCTTCCACCCAAGTCATCTGGTAATATGATCCGGCTTCCTACCAGGGTCTATACGTCATTTCCCGGTGTCCTAGTTGGGGATTCCCTTTACTGGTTGCTCTGTGACAGTATCCTCGAGTTTGATCTGGTTAGGCAGAAACTAGCTGTGATACCTGCGCCAGTGGACATGTATGCCAATGGCAATTGTCACTTCTCGGTTATGCGGGCAGATGATGGTGGGCTTGGTTGCTTCTTTCTGTCAAAATTAAGCGCCCAGTTGTGGAAGATGAAGACTGACTGTGATGGTGTTGCCTCATGGGTGTTGGGAAGAACTATTGAAATGGACAAGCTACTTTCCTTGAATTCACCGAGGGAGAGAGCGAGCCTTATGATACTAGGGTTTGCTGAGGACAACAATGTGGTTTTCTTGTGGACAGCTATCGGCCTCTTCACGGTCCAGCTTGAGTCGTTCAAGTTCAAGAAACTTTTCCAAGTTGACATAATCTCTAGCTACCATCCATTTGAAAGTGTCTATACTGCAGGTAATAGCATGCCCCTTTGGATTGTGGATATCAAGATTTCTGCTTGATGATCTTTTCAGCATAGTGATCTTAAGTTCTTTCTGAAGTTTCTGTGGCGGTGTTCTGTGTGATACTTAGTTATGATTTTGAAAAAAATCTGCTAGTAGTAGCCATCTAGTTCTGCTGTTATCGTGAGGTGATTCTACTGCATCGTGATTTTGAGTTCCCTTAGCTGAAGGTTGTTGGCTTGCCACCGTTCTGAAAAAACTTAGTGACGCTGTTTTTTTTGGGCCTATTGTCATACTATTATTATGGAATCGTGGTATTGGACATCCTAGAATAAAACAATGAACAAAAAGATCAGCAATTATTTGTATAATAACAGAGGTAATTTTGTTATTGCCTACTTATTGACATATTCATGATTGTATAATGGTAGTATGAGTATGTAGCTATTTGTCAAGATGAGATACATAACGGTTGAAAATTGAAGACAACTACATGAAGAAAAATCAGCTTGAACAAAGTGAAATGTTTAGTTAGTTCCATATGCGCATTCTGAACTCTTTTATTCGTTGTTGTTTTCATTGGTTTTGCCCATCTGAAATCCACATTAATGACTTGGTTTGATATGTAAAAGTCGGTTGATCAGTTTTAACACTTTAAGAAGACCACTGCTACCAATGGAAGTTCATTTATGTGAGAAATTTACTAAATTGAGTTTATATCTTCTTTTCCGGCTAAATTGGTTTGAAGATATGAAAGTCATGATCAATTTAATTGCTAGAACATATTAGCATGGGCTTATTCTATTTTATCTGATATGGCATGGAACGAGCTTAGGAATAATTATAGGTAATATAGTCTTTCCGAGTTCCGGCTATCCAAAAGTCTTGGTGTGCATATTCTTCATTTGCGTGACACTTGTGAGTTTATACTGTTTTGAGAATACTCATTATCTGATAGTAGATGGGGTTTTGTTTTTATACTCCTAATATTGCATTAAACCGGAGTTGTTGTAGTCAACAATTACATATTGAATTTATCTAAATATCTCATCGACGCCACTAGCATCTCTTTGACATTTCGTTGGAATGCCTTTGGTTTCCTGACTTCATATGCTTGTAGGAACGTCTGTTGGTGGTGGACATGATGGAGCTGAACTTTTGCAGGATACATCAGATGTTCGGTCAGATTGATATGCTATCGTTTGAGTAGGTAAGTTTATTTTTAAGTAGTAATAGAATGAAACATTTCTTATTCCTTTGCTTTGTGGATATTTTTCTCTTTTAGTTTTACTGGTTGCTACATTGCTTTGGAATTTTTATGGCTATGGATCAACCAAGTCTGACTGTTCACTGTTGTATGTGTGTTGTCCCCTCTATACAAGTAGTAATTGATAACCAAAGTACCTTAGCATTTGGGGAGTTGCCATTTTGCATGGCTCTTCATTCTGATCATTACAATGCCTAGTGCTTGCTTGCAGTTATTGTACAATTATGTTAATCTTGGGCAGTTTGCTTAAATATTTCTCAGCATATCTTTGCTTGTCAGTCTAACTCAAATATTTCATCGGCTAGTAGCCCCTAGAGGGGTTTGACTTCCTAGATTGTTATGGTCCATCGGTCCTACATGTTCCAAGAGTTCACATTCATATAACCTCGTAAGAGGTACTAGTTCTTCCATTACCATTAAAGGACTAGGATAGTCAACTGCCATGCAGTAAATCATGAAATAGACAATACGATGGTATGTTTTTCATTAAAAGATTGGCTGCCCTATCTGATGAAATGTGATAGCCTTCTTAAGGAAATCCTAACTAGTCACTACATTAGAGTTTCGAAAACATAAAAAATCCTACAAATAAATCCTGATTTTTGTAATTGAACTTACAAGATCCAAATTATACTTTGTCATCCTCATCCTATAACTGAATTTTACATCCGAGTTTTAATATGAAGTCATACCACGTGAACGTTTTGTGTACAATTTTCACGATAAAAAATAAATAAGTACGAAATACTAGTAAATAGGTTTTTCCACCTCGGTTGCTTAGACTTCAGTTGTTCCTGACATCATTGTTAAAATTGTTTCAAAATGCTCAGATCACTTGTCTTCTGTTCTGTCCATTCAGACAAAAATCCCTAGAGCAAAAGCCTTTCTGCTTAGAGAAATTTATCACGCAAGCTTCATGGAGCTGGTTCAACAATTTTGGGGCCTCTCTTGCTAAAGCAGAGACAGTGCGGGCATCATCTCCTCTAAACTCAAAAACAGTAGAAAAACCTTTTAAATCTGGAGCAGAGATATTTCCGCCTTACAAGGGGACTCCTTCTGCAAGCCTTTCTTTTTTCAGGCGACGTTCACTGCAGTGTGACACAGTTCAAAGGAATTAAGCGCTAGAATCTTCGATAATGTTAGCCTAGCCATGCACAACCACTTGTAAATTTTACCTTCAGCTACAGGCTTTAGATTGAACAAATTCACTCGGCCAATCCACATTTTACCCCTTCTACCATTTTATCCTGAGTGCTTTGTTAAATTTGTACTTTTCTTCTCCTGTAAATCTGTGTTATGTCCTTGTACGGTGCCTGTTTTATTTTGCTTTGCTTTAATAGGTTTCACTATCTGCCCCCTACAGTTTTCTGTCAAAAAGAAAAAACATGAAATGCATTTTGTACATCCATAAACCATATACTCCCATGTATTGTTTTCTGAAGTTAAATGAAAGAGGCATGGATTGTGTCCTCGACTCTTTGGCCATATATACACATTAAGATGTAGTCTGCAATACATGGGAGTAATCAGTTTATTTAATCTTTTGAATAAAGATAGTTAAAACGCTATATGTGGAACACCCAATTTTCCGTTGATCAATGGACTACTCCTCTTATCGCGTAGTAGGTTATTTCGAGCATCATAAAAGGGATCTAGCCTATAATATAGTTTGTCTGGTCCAAACCACATCCTATGGTTTCGGTGCCATCTAATTTCTTTTGGTTACTATAGATGTTTAATAATTCACACTTTTATATTGAGTACCTCATATGTCCATGACAAGAAGAATGCTTATAATGATTTGAAACTTGAAAGCCAGGTAGCTCAGCATCTCTCTAACGGTGGTTTTTGAACAGCTGGTCTTTTAGCTTTTGATCAGATCAGATGTAGCCAAATAAGTACTTGATAATATGTCAAAAGTAGGTTGAAGGTTTCTGGTATAAAATAGATGTTGAAGGTGCGCTACTTCAAATAAATTTAGTTTTGTCTAATAGATGAGATGAATCAACTTTGAGATTTTGGTCCAGTTTCCACACTGGTGAAGCTGATGTTCAGTGCTAGTCCTACGGTCTGTCAGATATAACTTAGTTTTATTTGTATGTATTATGTCTAGTACAAACTGGTTTGACCGATGACACTGATTTTTCTGCAGGTATCGAGAGTTGCATTCTGGTGGCTGAGATGTAGAAATGGCTTGTTGGTGAATGTCCATGTAGCATGTAGCATGCACCGGTGAACTACCAGTTTCCACTTGGCAATGGACCTCCATGTAGCATGCACCTATGAACTTTCGTGGACCCCATCTATTATCCAATTTCGTAGACAGTTAGTCAACTGACATGAAGACGATTAATTAGAACCTTGTGGCACGTTTGCTTTATGGGCTGGCACGTTGAGGCAAAGCTGACCTGTCTGTTGATCTTGTCACTGCTTTTCGTTCGAATATGCTCCATGTGTTGTAGTATATCAGGTTGGGAGATTATGCCAATGTCTTGTGCATGTTCACTCCATGTCCCAATTTCTTGGTGTGTTTTTGTCGAACTTTTATCTAATTTTGTCCAATGAATGTTGAACGTTGAATTGCACCTGCCTGTCTATTGCTACTCCCTCATTGTCTAATGAATGTGCTTGAGATGCGGTGGCTCCGTAGGATTGGACGAGTTGGCTGACTTCCGAAACAATTCATGAGTAGGTTCTGAACTTCTGATCGAAACTTACAATATTAGTTCAAGTTGTTTGAATTTAGCTTTATGTGTTTTTTCGAGGTGCCAACAATGGAGCTAGATATAAAGAGTTTAGATGAGTCTGGCATATTAGGAGCCCGGCGTTATTTTCTCTTGCTCCTCTCAACTTCCCTGTCACCGGTCGAATGGCGAGCCAGCCGTGGCCGCCGGCGTGATCCACCTCAGATGGCCGTTCGCATCCTCCCGCTGCACAACGCCGAGGAACACGAGAGGAACATCTCCAACCGGATTTAGCCCACCTTCGTCAACTGGAGGAGCCCGCAGTCAAAATTCCCGCCGGTGCATCTGGTAAGATCGTGCTACCAGGTGAATATTACTCGGTCTGAAGTGTTCCATGTGATTTGATTTGTAACTTTTGCTCTACTTTCATCTGTCCCGCAAAAAGATTTTTTTCCCTCGCCAAAGATGCTGGTTTCCGAGATTGGGTCGTAGAAACTAGAGGTGCCAGTGTTCCCCAATCTTCACCCACACGTGACTGGGGTTTCTCTGTCCGCCTGACTAGACCGAATCGGAATTCGATTCATCTCCGGCCAGAATTCGGAAATCCGAGCCCGTGTGTTGGTAGAACTCCGTGTACCTGTTCTTATACTTTACCTCCAATTTTTTTGGGGCCATATATAATTGAAAATTACCCCTACGGTAACGTCGCCGAGGTTCGACAAGCCTTACCTCCCCGAAGACCTCATCTTCTTCAACATCCTCGCGCGGCTGCCGCCCAAATCCGTCATTCGGTTCAAGTCCGTATGCAAGGCCTGGCGCGACATGATGTCCGGCCCCTGTTTCATCAACGCTCACCTCGAGTGCTCCAAGGAGAGACCCTCGTTGCTCATGGTGCCTGCCGCGTACCATAATCTGTGGGACGTGAGTCTGTGTTTCTGGATAGACTTCTACAGATACAGAGTTGGTGATGAGCCGGAGTTGATGCACTCGAAGGAATTTCCGGGCGGCATTTCTCTGTGGACCAGCCCTTTGCACTGCAACGGACTGCAACGGTCTGATCCTAATCTCCACCCTGACCGAGAGGATGATGATTTGCAACCCAGCAACAAAAGAGTTCCTTACCCTGCCGAGAGGGTGCCCCAGTGTTCACAAAAGAAACTTAAGGGCTGGGTTTGGTTATGACGCCAGTAGCAACAAGTACAAGGTGGCTAGATTTTTCTACCAAAGGAGTAAAGCAACGTCTGACGACCCTGTCTGCAAGTTTCAAGTCCTTACTCTTGGCAATGAAGAAGTATGGAGGCAAACTGCAGACGATCCACCGTATCCGATTCTTGGACAAACTCCAGTTCATGTCAGCAGTTCCATCTACTGGACGCTTGGCGCAACCAAAAGTTGCCCTGATCCAGGGCCGGTCCTGAGATTTTGGGGGCCCGGGGCGAAACTAGAATTTAGGGGCCCTTAATATGAATAAGTAAACATATATATCTTACTTAAATAGAGATCAAACCGAAGAAACAAGACATAATATTGTATGAAGTTGACTATGATGTCTCTTCTCCTATAATGTGTCCCTTAGTTTGTTATCAAGACAAGTCCAATTTGTTGAGTCATAAATATACACAAGAACTAAGATTGTGTAGAAGATGAATTAAAGATGCGTTGATAATACTCACATTGCTATCTTTCGCGTTGTTAACGTCAGCATTGTCTTCTATATGGAAATTATCTTCTAAATTAACATTAACTAGTTGAATGCCCGTGCGTTGCTACGGTTATCAATTTATCAATATTTTTCTCGACATGCATGTGTAACATAATAATGCACTTGAAAATCACATTTTTCATAAACATGGCTGCATTTGTTTGAAATAATCGACACAAGCTATAATTCGACGATGTATGCATAAGGGGGTCATCTTTGAAGGCCAAACAGGGGGAATGGTTGGCGTTTGTCTCTCTTAGATTTGGCTACCACATTCGGGGTGTAATAAAGATTTAGCGCTAGGTCACAATTTCCGTTAAGATAACTTCACCACCAGATAGTTGAAATGTCATCCAACAATCATTTGGGCTATGGCCAGAGATCTAGTGGCTTGCATACATTGACTGATATAAACATCTATTTTCTTTAGTGTAAGTTCGAGATCAGAGAGCATGTAATCGTCCATGTAATAAGTCGGGAAACATACCACACACATTGAGTTGACAAACATTTTCGATGAACCTCAACATGCTCTATAATAAATGCCATACATGTTCAAAACTATATGCTCTTCTCAAATTATGGTAGTTAACTAAAAGTTGTCTCATTGAAACAACTATAGCCTGAAAACCTGTAAAACAAAAAATGGTATTCCATGTCCATGCACCACTAAAGCTCAATATACCACAAGCTACACAACTAAGCCCAACAAACCATAAGGTTAAACGGCTTACTCTGCCAGATTCTAGTTTAAGCATGATAAAATTCACAAGTAACCTGAAGTTAACAGCATTTCTGGGTAAATATCCCTAATTCATCGGCCTACGACGTCTTGTCCTTCTACAGTTTGATGAAGCTTGGATAATCAACCTCTGAAGAAGCTGAACACAAGAGAAACAGACGCAACCTTGTCGTCTATTGATAGAAGACTGACTTGAGAAAAACCTACTGTGAGGGAGTGAAGTGAAATTGTCCCGGTGATGATGTCGTGTACTGTGGTGCCATCCTTCAGCTCGATGGTGTCATCTCGTTCTTCAGCTTCATCAAGAAGCTGTGACCAAACACGAAAGCCACACCATAAAGATCAGTGAGGAGTGGCAGATCGAAACCAACCAGAGAATATAGATGAGGGGGAGACATAGCGCATTACCGGACGAGCTTCGTCTTGGCGGTGGCTCAGAGGAGGCCAGGTTGCTGCCGCCCAACAGTGGTCTGTGGTCACGGAGGCGCCACGGCTTGGAGGAGGCAGAGGGGCCAGGTTGTGCAACTTATGCTACGACAACTTATCTACCTGCCTAGATCTCACTCCCATCCATGTCTACAGCTTATGCTATTGCATTAGCGAGAAAATAAGAAAATAGTTGTGCAATTTGGATGTATTAGCAGTGTCGTACTACATCTACATGCATGTATATTGGACCAATAGCATCCTATGAAAACATGTTCACACTATCTACCTGCTTACTATTCAGCTTTCTGACATTTCTCTACTAATCGATTGGCTCTCACATTTGAAGTAAAGATTTTCCTTGGAGAAAGATTAACAGAGGTACACATTTAAGAATAGTTGTTGTTATTATAGCAGTATAATTCTGACAATCCAAAGCTCCATAGCAAGATTAGCACCTTGATTCTTGTTTCCCACCATCAAGAAGTTCCAACCTTTCTTGAACATAGCTACCAAATAATACAGAAAGATGCTATGAAAATATGGTACACAACAATCAAATAAGTTGCCAGCCGAAAATAATTCAGCTCACTGTGTATGAACATCAAGTGCACACCAACAAGTAGGAGATTTGCCATGCATCAAGTGAGTACTTTAAAACCACCTCACATGACAAACATCGGATAAAAGAGCACTACCTTTTCTTTGCCTATTTTATTAGATCATCACTCGCCTTCCTTCTTTAGACTGGCAGAGGTGAGCAACCTTTTTCTCCAGTACTATGAGTTTGAGTTCATGCGAGCAAATTCTTCTACAATTATTGCAATCCTACCTAGTTCAGCCATTTGCATTGTTGCAGATATTCATGTCAATCCCCAGCCGCTCGGGCTTAATGTGAGATCTAAGAAAGTCCAAAATTCCAAACCCAGGCACGATTGATAAGAACAAAAAGAAGGCGATCTGCAAAGACAAGACACAGGCTCAGAATGCGCTGCAAGAAGCTGGAGTGCCAACTCAAGCGACAGCCCCGAGACCGCCGCTATGAACCACAAAGCCAGGGAGAGGAGTCGGGACAGGGACGAACTCCATATTTGTTGTACGCATACACGTTATTTATCAGTACTACTAACTTCATCTTGCAAGTCCACTTGATGTCTCCTATCTAATGTGGACCAGGAAAACAATAGGAAAAAGAAATGCATTAGAGAATGAATTATTTTCTCATTGGTTCAGTTGGGATAATTGCATCCTATATATGCTAATCAAAGTAAAAAAGAAAGATCACATAACATGATGAATGATCCTTGCCACAAATCCTCTACCATCTCAATATTTGGCATCTCATCTTGACATATTATTGTGTCCAAGGCTGAAACAAAATTCACGCAATTATAGTCATGACGTAGTATCCCAAATAATTGCTGCTCTTTTAACCAAATTGTGGATTTTATCTTGTCATCTCAGTGCATGCAAGAGCTTCAACTTCATGTGTGCGCTTATAGTAAATATATTCTATCCAGAGTTCTGCCAGGCAGAGTACCATGGTAATCACATTAATCAAGTTCGATGTAGAATGCATCTAAAAAGATGATTGCTAATCATACTGGTAAATGATCTGGACTGAACTGACCTCTTGTACAAGAATAAATTAGGCCGTGCTGCCTTGTAGATTCCATCATATAGCTCTAAATTGGTGTTGCCGATGTGGTTGGGCGTTTCATCAAACAGCTGAAAGATATAGCGATTAAGTAGGGAAACTGCAAATCGCACTACAGAGCACATCATCTCTCTGTGCTACCTGAAATCAGAATCCGAAGCTGGGGGTGGACGCGATGGGGAGGCGCTCACCGGGCCTGATCTGGAGGCGGTTGAGCCCCGTTGCGGTCGAACCTTGGGATGCCTCGTAGGCGCGGCGCTGCTCGCCGGGGATCAGGACTCGATGGAGTGGTGTCTGTCGGCGGCGCCCCCGCCTGCCGCGCGCACCTTTATGTAGGTGGCCTCCCCGCTGAGCACCTCACACTACATGGCCGGGAAGTTGATGACGGACACCGTCAGGACCAGTCCATGTCGAACACCACGCCGTGCAGCGCTTTGGTCGTCCCCGTCGGCCCCCAGTGAGCTCCGCCGCCTAACCTGCCCTCGGCTGCTCGCTGTGGGGCGACCGGCAGGCGCGTAGTCCCGCACGGATCCCTGGTCTGTGAGGTGAAGAGGGGAAGGGTAGGAGAGGCACATGGCCGTCCGAGGACGGCCGGCGGTGGAGTGACAGGGGTGGCCGGCAAGGTGGGTGGCGGAGGCGGCAGAGGTGCGATTGGGATCGCGATTGGGAGAGGGTTTCCCCTTTTCGCACGGTGGATTTTTGTTGCGGGGGCGTCCGACGGTAGAGATTCGTTACATGGAGAGAACCGCGTCGCTGTGGGCTGGACGAAGGAGATCGAGCGAGCCGTGGTCCGCTTGACGTACGAAGTACCTAACTCCCATATTCTCTACTGTAAAGGTATGGAATGTCCTGTCTCGGACGACGACGGACGAAGGCCGGTCATACGTCGCGGACGTTTTCACATACCCCCTCAGAATTCTGGAAATCAACCCGCAGTTCACTATACCTCTTTGTCCCCTTCGATAGAAAAAACAGTTCCAAGCGAGATCTGGTCAACATCGTCCAGGATGCCTGGTGGTTGCTGGCGTCGGAGAAGAGGTCTCCGAGATCCGCGGCATCGAGGCGCGAAGATGGCGCATTCCATGGAGCTCGGCGTCGTTGGGTCTCGCGAGTCTCACTCCCGATTGGACTCGTTGAGTCGTTGTCTCGCCGCGCCGCCGCTGGTGACCGCCCCGCCCTCCCGTCCTCCTACTCCGGCGAGGTCCTTCTGCGCCAAGAGTCATGGCCTGTTTCCCTCCATCCGAACGTCCGGGATGTGAGGTAAGAAGGGGATTTGGAGGGGACATGGTGTCCTATGCAGAGGAGGAAGGGGAGGGAACTCGCTGTGGCTGTGGAGCCGGACAACCTACCCACCGTGCTCGTGCTCGTGGAGGAAGGGAAGAGCAGCCAGCAGGGAAGGAATATGAGCTCGCCCCACGCCCGGAAGCTCCAGGCCGCACGCCTGCAGGGGAGGTAGGAGGGAGGCGCACCACCACGCGGCGAGAAGATCGAGCTTGTGGACGCGTTCCCCGCCGGCTCGGTGCGTCGGCGTGACTGTTGCCTTTGTTGCGCTGGGCTCCCACCTCCGCGCTCCTCCACTTCCCCGTCGTGGGCATATACTGAACCACTGGTCGAGCTACACCACGACTGTAAACTCCAGATTTCTGACAAGTTCTACTGTCGTGTATCCTGTGTGTGTGTGATGCTAAGACAATGAGCAAAAACTTCTTCTGCTACTTTTTGCACAGGCTTGTACCACCGGTTGTGAGCAAAAACTAAATTGCAGAGTAAACTTTGTTGTATTGCGGGTACACACCTGTAAGTTCATGTTTTATATTCAGTGAACAGTTTAGCATATCAATTTCTCACGGCAGTCTTTAATATGCCGAAGTTTTGTCAGGCGTTTACTGAAGAATGAGCTCGTTGGAGGCAGGCTACATGCTACACGCTGTACGTAGAGCTAGCATGAGAAAGTGAAGAAGACAGTATCCAAAACGCAGCTTGTTCAAGTATTGCTAATGCTTATTCATAATTGTGCGAACAGACTGAATCTACTGGAAGCACCACATGGAATTATATTGGATCAATTAATAAATCCATCAGTTGCACAAGCTATCAGTAGTATCCATGAGTTGGGCAAGACGAGCACATTGATCCACCGGTTAGTAGTAAACACCATATCCTATACACATACACTAGTAGAGAAATGGCCATTACGACCGGTTTGTAAGGCCCTTTGGGACCAAATACACATCCGGTGCTAGCAAAGCGGGACTAAAGGCCCCCCCCCCCTTTAGGACCGGTTTCTTACGAACCGGTCCTAAAGGCCTCCACGTGGGCACACAAGGGACGGCGCTGGTGGAGGACCTTTAGGACCGGTTGGTAACACCAACCGGTCCTAAAACTTTTCCTTTTTTTTTTATTTCCTCCTTTTTTTCCTTTTCTTTTCACTTATTTTCAGGGTTTCCGTTTCCGTGTTTCCGTTGGGTAGGGAGAAGGTGGGTGGGACCTACCACGCGTCTCGCGGCGCCCAATCCTTTTTTGTAAAATAAAACTTCGGCGATTTTCATTCAAACTTTAGGAAATTTTACAAATTTGAATGAAAATTTAATAAACCTAATCTACTGGCGGCGGTAGCGGCGCCTGAAGGCGTAGTAGGGGTCCTCTTCATCCTCCTCATTCTCCTTCTTCATGCCGGCGGCGCCACTGCTGGGTCCTGCGCCGCCGTCCTCTTCCTTGATGCGGCTAGGGCTTGCGCCGTCGTCGGTGAGGTCGAAGAAGGGCCTGCGCCGTGTTTCCGTTTATAAAACTTGAAATATATATGTACATGTACCATGAAGTACTCGATCGATCATTACATGGAGATCACTGCTAGCTCTAGTACATGCATGGAGGGAGGCTATTTGTTCATAGGAGAAAAAAATTCTCCGGATTCATCTAAGACTTGCTTAAGGAAAAATCCCGCCAATTCCTCTGCAACTGCCTTTACACGGTTGATTGGTTGTAGCCTGCTCCGCTTTCGTTGCAGCTTTAAAAGAAGAAGATCAAAACAATTAAGTTATGAAGGAAACTAAACATAATTGATGGCAACAAAAAAAAGTTGTGAAGATCCGGTTACGTACCTCTAGATTTCTTTGAGTATTGCCTCTCTCATTGACAATCTTGTG
Source organism: Poa pratensis (assembly GCA_947311845.1). NCBI lineage: Eukaryota > Viridiplantae > Streptophyta > Magnoliopsida > Poales > Poaceae > Poa > Poa pratensis. The sequence goes on from CAMZMU010000062.1 coordinate 8,305,861, forward strand.
AATGTACTCGCAAACGTAGTATCCACAATAATCAGTGCCCTGTGGTTGTTGCGCGCAGGCCTATATACGAGAACAGATTCAGTCAAATTAATAATAATCAAGAGAATGGTAATGGTATTGAAACCAGGGTACGTAGTACTACTTACTTTGTTAGTCTGAAAGTGCAGCATGTCTGCCCATTTACCGGGTTCATCCTTGATGAACTGTTTCCAAACCCTGCCCGACAAAGAAAAATGAATACAGGAGTTATTACTTACTTGATATCAGAAAATGAACGAAAGAGGCCGATATATATATATATATATATATATATATATATATATATATATATATATAGTTCTCTGAAATTACTTTCGGAGCATCTGACGCGCGCTCTTGTATGTTTCAGGCGGATAGGTTAACGAGTCCCAGACTTCAACTACTCCATCATCGATTCTAATGATAAATAGTATGAAGTGGAACCTGCGCACGTGTACACACGCAGTCATGCATACTCATCAATTACACTTAACATCAGGTAAGCAAAATAGAATGTGTACAAGACAGTAACACTCACTTGAATCCGTAGGGCCAAAGTATTTCTTTTTTGGTACTTTGTCGCTTCAAAAACATTAGCAAAGTCTCCGGTGTATCTCTGTTATGAATTTCTACGGTGACTTCATTCATGGCATTCGGGTCAATGAACCCAATGTCCCAGATTCCTCCCAGTCTGCATTCACGAATCTTCATTCTGCATAGTAGCGTACAAAAAGAATGTCGTGAGGGATAATTACCGGCAATGAACTAGAGCTTAACTAAATAATTAAAGTACACAAATAAATCACTTACAAACAGTAGCAGCTGATGATAGATTTGTCGAGGGCACGTTGATTGTACATCTGAAAAAGTTCGGAGAACGCAACCTCCACACCGTAATCTTGGAAGTAGTGTTGTTCCTGAACTGTCGCCATGAAACAGGTTCTCTTTTCCTTTGCGGCCTCCATGTACCAATGATGTAAATTCCATAATTGTGTTGTTAGAACACTCGTATCTTCGACCAGAGGCTCCCCGGGCGTATATTTATATACCACATCAGCAATGGCGTAACCTACGTCGCCCATGCGACCAGAGGCTGAAGCCTTATCAGATAACACCTTGAGCGGGGCAATCGACTGTGCTTCTTGTTCTCCGAGCTGGGGAACTTGTTTCCCGCATTTCTTCTTGTTCTCCTCCTGCATCTGTGAGCTGAGTGTCTTGTCAATACATCGTTCATAGTCTGTAAGGGGCGGCGGTGGAGGGTTATATAAGTTGTCAATGGTGTGGTCAAGGTTCTCCCTTGGTATAGTCTTCAGAGTTTCCTTCCAGATGTCTGGAGGGGGCTGTCTAGGAAACTGTGAGAGCCATGCTTTCACCGAGGCGCGCGAGCTCGCTTCTAATTCCTCGTTAGTCATCTCGTAAGATAACTTCTCAGGAGTCTTGACTTTCTTGGGTTTCCTTTCACGTTTCTTGGGAGGAGTCCCGTTTCTGTTGAGTTTCCGCTTTGTCAAATTACTAGTGGGCGCATCCGTCGGCTCACGGGAGTGCGCGGGCGATGGACTCGCGGCGTCGGGCTCCCAAGCTTCGTGGGGGGATGGACTTGGAGGTGGTGCATTTCTACTCGGAGGAGTCGGTGGCCTTGGCGCCGCGTCAGGAAACACGATGTGTTTCTTCTTCCACAGAACGATACCAAGCTCGACTTCTCCCAGTGTCTTCTCGTTTTCACCTCCAGGAATGTCAAGCTCAACTGTGTGGCATCCCGGCGTAATTTTTTGCACCCCGACAGGAGCATGGGATGCTGGAATCTGACCAAAATGGTAGGTTGCTCCAGGTAGATTGGGTAAAGCATAGCCTGACGCCACCGGGAAGGATATGTTCCCCATTGGCATATGTAGCTCACAATTTGTCTTCTCCGTGATATCATCCACGGGGTAATGAGCCGCCGGCGGTTCGACTGCAGTACCGTCTTCTAGAAGCAGCTGCGTGGAACCCACGCTGCTTCTACGCTGAGATGGGACGGCATCAGCTACAGGATCTGCTTGCTGCTGATCAGCATCACCTGCAGGATCTGCTTGCTGCTGATCAGCATCACCTGCAGGATTTGCTTGCTGATGATCATGTCCCCCTTTCTGCATGAGATGCTCCACCTTTTCTTCTAATGCCGTTATCCGGTCCAACGCCTTCTTCTTACTTCTAATACGGCTTCTGTAAGTGCCAAGGTCCGCCGGAAACCCTTGTTTCCACGGGGTAGTGGCTCCATAGCCTCGTGTTCGTCCCACCTTTTCGGGGTTCCCGAGGGCCTTCGTCAGCTCGTCGTTCTCTCTATCGGGAACAAAAGTTCCATTTCGAACAGCCTCTATTGCATCCTTTAGATCTTTTACGACTTTTGTAATTGTGTCCTTCCAGGCTCCCTCTGCAACAATCATTCCTGTCTCAGGGTCCAGCCCTGCCCCATGCGCGAACAACCAGAACTTGGACCTATCGGGCCAGTCATGTGTCTGTGGGGGATCCCTTCTTTAAGTAGCTTCTTTTCAAGGGCTTCCCACTTAGGCAGGGCAGTCCTGTAGCCACCTGACCCCAAATGATGGTGATATTTCTTCTTATCAGCATTCACCTTATTTGTGGCCGCTCGGGATATAGCGACACCCGATTTCTTGTACGCCTTAAATTCGGGCCAGGCATCTTTTATCTTCATTAGATTGCCCTTGAAAACAGGATCTTCAGCGTTATATTTACTCCACAATGTATTCTTCCACTTCTGGAATTGTGTGGCCATCTTCTTCAAAGCCCACTCCTTGACTTTCTCCTTCTTATCTTCCGGTACGCTGAAATTTATGAAGAGCGTGTCGCAAAGATGTTTTTTCAGCCTTTTATCGACATAACTAGCTCCAACGTTGGCGCCTGTCTTCGGCTCATTCCATTCTATTAAGTTGATCGGGACGGTGTCTCTAACAATAACTCCGCACTGATTTATAAATTTACGGCAATGGTCTTCGGGTTCCAGCGGGTTGCCATCATCAGCAACTCTTTCGATCGAGTACCTTACTGTATCTTTCAACCTTTGGGCCGGGCCTCGTTTCGACTTTGTCTCAGTAGTCACGCTAGATCCGGAGGGCTAAAAGGAAAAAAATGATTCGTTAATAAGTGCAATACAAATCAATTATTGCGTCAACAGAGAATTGATATTATATATATATACATTGGCGGAGTTTGTTAAGGGCTCTTCGTCGTCGACGTTGTCGTCGTCCTCTGCTATATCTTCTAGCGCAACTCCCTCACCGGAGTCGTTCAAAAATTGATTGCTGAACGCCGCTCCACCGTCACCATTTGGTCCAAGCATTGCTTCGCCCATTATGATCTGGCGCATATAATCTTCCTTCTCCGCCTCACCCATTCCCTCGAGCGCCTCATCGGGATCCATAGCTCAATGTATACACCTGCTAGTAACAAGAATTTATAAGAAATTTAACTTAGAAAAAATATTTCTAAGACATTTTTAACTTAGCAAGTTTAGTAGATGAAACAAATTGCTATATTTTCTCACTAGAAATGAGTTAGCAAATTTTGCTAAGTTAAATATTTCTATATTTCTATATTGTTGCTAAGTTAAATATTTTTGCTAAGTTAAATATTTTTGCTAAGTTGCAATTTCTAGTGAGAAAATATAGAAATTTGTTTCATCTACTAAACTTGAACAAGTTAAATATTTCTATATTGTTGCTAAGTTAAATATTTCTATATTTTTGCTAAGTTAAATATTTCTATATTTTTGCTAAGTTAAATATTTTTGCTAAGTTGCAATTTCTAGTGAGAAAATACTAATTTTGAGAACAAATTGGCCATTTAATAACTAAAGCTTATAAAAATCTAATAAAATAGGACAAGCAAGATATCAATCAACCAGACCACATGCAATTGGATTCACTTTAAAAACATAAACATAATTTAAACTAAAATTCAAGCAGTAGCTACTGCCACCAAAATGGTTTTCATAACCATTTGAAAACTACAAGGCTTTTTGCAGCAAACTAAAATCTATCAGAGAGTACATGCAAAGCACAAGCAGTAGCAAAAGACCTCATATTTTTCTGATCTATAAAAATGTTCTTATTGATTTTGGAGTGAAAAACACACAATAAGTGGTATTAAATCGAGGTGAATTTGTGCAAGGGGGAGGAGGACAGGGGCAGCACCAGCGCGGCGGTGGCGACCGAGGCGACGTCGTCGTGGTCGCCGGCCGATGGAGGCGCCGCGGCGGGAGAGGGTCGACGGCGGCGGCAGATGGGAGCAGGCGGCGGCGTCGGAGGCTCGACGACGACGGCAGATGGGAGGAGGCGGCGGCGTCGATCGGAGGGTCGACGGCGACGGCAGATGGGAGGAGGCGGCGGCGTCGGAGGGTCGACGGCGACGGCGACGACGCGCGGCAGCCTGGCGGCGTGACGGCGGTGGCGACCGAGGCGACGTCGTCGTGGTCGCCGGCCGATGGAGGCGCCGCGGCGGGAGAGGGTCGACGACGGCAGATGGGAGGAGGCGGCGGCGTCGGAGGGTCGACGGCGACGGCAGATGGGAGGAGGCGGCGGCGTCGGAGGGTCGACGGCGACGGCGACGACGCGCGGCAGCCTGGCGGCGTGACGAGCAGAGGAGCGAAGTGTCGATTTTGGGATCGATTTTCGCCGTGAAGCTGAAGAGATAGCGCGAAATCAACCTTTGGGACCGGTTGTTGTTAACAACCGGTCCTACAACAACCGGTCCCAAAGGTTGATTTTTGGGCCGCCAGAATTTTGCGCGCGAAGCCCACCTTTAGGCCCGGTTGGTGTTACCAACCGGTCCTAAAGGTTTTTTTTTCCTTTTTCTTTTTTCTGTTTCCTGTTTTCTTTTTCTTTTTTGTTTCCTTTTTCTGTTTTCTTTTATATTTATTGATTTAATTGTCCAAATTAACTAAAATTAGACTCTAAAAATTTGTATAATCAAAAGCTTTTGTAAAATCAATTATTTATAAAAAACATATTTATATTTTATGATATTTTGTGTAAAAATTGTCTAAATGTCATTTTTAACACTTCAAAAATAAAAAAAAGATATTCCAATTTCTATAGAAATATTTAACTTAGCAAAAAGATATTCCAATATTTTGTGTAAAAATTGTCTAAATGTCTTTTAAAATGTTCCAATATTTGAAAATCATATCTTTTTCTTATTTCCTATTTTTTAAATCTCACTAAACTTTCAACATGAAAAGTGTTTGAATTTGAATAACGAATTCAAAACCCTAAACCATTTTGCCATTTTGCGCTAGTAGCAAGCATTAAACATAGCATAAGTGCATCAACACAATACAAAAGTATCCTCAAGATAAACCCCTAAAATCTCGAACAACGGGTATCATTACATGATCAATCCCATCCAATCCCCATCCACCTCATATGCCTACAGCGGACTACTCACACAGCGGACTAATCTGGCCGCGTGGGGTCCCCTCTTTTCCTGCTCGGACACTTCCTGCAAAAACAACCAGAAACGAGACTTTGCTAAAAACAACGTCAGATTCAGCAGTTTTATTCAAATATGGGAAGACTCTGGAGCAAATCGACCTTCGATCCACAGCGGCAAGACGTCTCTGATGATCTACGACCGTCCCAAAAAGTGTTGGGAATGTCGCAGATCATCAGAGCGCCTTGCCGCTGCTTGGATCGGACCGAGGGGCATGGCTACCACTTCCACCACCACCACCACTCCCACCTCCTCGGCAATTCATCATTGCGTCACCCTAATCCAGTGGCTGGATTCAACCTACCTGAGGGCTTGTGTTTCCAACAGCGTCGTTGTGTTGTCATTGTTCACCGACCTACAGGAGGTGGCTCCAATGGCTGGCCGGTGAACAAGGACGAACACAATAATGCCAGGGAACATGCCAGCAGGTAGGCTAAATCCAGCCATTGGATTCGGTGGCGAAGGTAGACGCTCGTTGTGTGCCATTCGCTGCAGGGACGCCGCTATTTATAGGCGATTAGAAAGTGTACCTGTGGATGAGGTGGGAGTGGTGGTGGTGGTGGGAGTGCTGATCCAACAGCTGACAAGCCCTCAAAAGAAACACACCCCTGATCCAACGGCTCACAAGCGCTTGAAAGAAACACACGATCCGTGTGCTTCTTTAGTCCCGGCTGGTAACACCAACCGGGACTAAAGGGGTGTTTGAGGGCAAAATCAGTGTTGGATCAGTCACATGACCCATTATCACAAACTATGTCACGGGAATGTTTTCATAACACAATTACATAAAAGGTTTAATACATTATTACACATCACCAACAACACCCCCTATCTATTTTTCTTCTTCGCGTATGTCTTGCCTTTCTTCTGATTGCGCCGTAACCATGGAGTATCTTCATCATTTAACGGGATGCTTGGATCATCTTTGACTTTGAAGGGCGGAATTTCATCAAATTTATTGTAATCTTCTGACATGTCTGTCTTGTCCTCGACTCCCACGATGTTTCTTTTCCCTGAAAAAACTATGTGGCGCTTTGGCTCATCGTCTGATGTATTCGCTTCCTTCTCTTTTCTTTTTTTCGGTCTGCTAGACATGTCCTTCACATAGAAAACCTGAGCCACATGGTTGGCTAGGACGAATTTATCATTGTCGTACCCAAGATTCTTCTGATCCACTGTTGTCATTCCGTACTTCGGGTCTACCTTTACTCCTGACAGGTTGAACCATTTGCACCAGAACAAAGGGACCTTAAAGGAAGGTCCATAGTCAAGTTCCCATATCTGCTCTATGTAACCATAGTATGTGTCCTTTTGCCCATTGTCGTTTGTTGCATCAAACCGGACACCACTGTTTTGGTTGGTGCTCTTTTTATCTTGGTCTGCCGTGTAAAATGTATTACCATTTATCTCGTACCCTTTAAAGGTCAATATAGTCGAAGATGGTTGCTTGGCCAACAAGTATAGCTCATCTTCAACAATGTTGTCATTAATGAGACGTCTTTGCAACCAACCGCCGAAAGTCTTCACGTGTTCTCCACCAATCCAATTTTCAGGTTGCTCCGGGTATTCCGAGCGTAAAATATCCTTGTGTTCCTCCATATATGGAGCCACCAAGCTGGAATTATGTAGAACTGTGTAGTGTGCTTGAGTGAAAGAATCCCCGTCCATACATGTTGTTGATTTCTTTCCTAGCGTGCCTTTTCCACGCAGTCTCCCCTCATGGCGCGATTGAGGAACACCGATCGGATTCAGGTCAGGAATAAAGTCAACACAAAACTCAATGACCTCCTCTGTTCCATAGCCCTTGGACATGCTTCCTTCTGGCTTAGCACGGTTATGAACGTAATTCTTTAAGACTCCCATGAACCTCTCAAAGGGGAACATATTGTGTAGAAATACAGGACCGAGAACGGAAATCTCTTGGACTAGGTGAACTATGAGGTGCGTCATAATATTGAAGAAGGTTGGTGGGAACACCAACTCAAAGCTGACAAGACATTGGACCACATCCTTCTGTAAACTTGGTAGAGTTGCTGGATCGATTGCCTTCTGAGAAATTGCATTGAGGAATGCACATAGCTTCACAATGGGTACTCGCACGTTTTCTGGTAGAAGCCCCCTCAATGCAATCGGAAGTAACTGGGTCATAATCACGTGGCAGTCGTGAGACTTTAGGTTTTGGAACTTTTTCTCTTCCATGTTTATTATTCCTTTTATGTTGGACGAGTAGCCAGACGGGACCTTGATACTGCTCAGGACTTCGAAAAAGATCTCCTTCTCTTGCTTGGTAAGAGCGTAGCTGGCAGGACCTTTGAAATTCTCTGGATTCATCAGGTCGTCTCGTTCGTGCATATGTTGGTGGTGCAGCCGTGCTTTTGGTGTATCTCTCGACTTCTTCCCATGCACGCCCAATAAGTTTAGCAGGTTCACGCAAATATTTTTCGTCACGTGCATCACGTCGATTGCAGAGCGAACCTCTAGGAATTTCCAATAGGGTAGATCCCAGAATATAGATTTCTTCTTCCACATGGCTACGTGGTTGTCAGCGTCATTCGGAACAGATTGTGCGCCAGGACCCTTTCCAAAGATTACTTTTATATCTTTGACCATGTCATATATATCAGCACCTTTAGGGAGGGTAGGCTTCCTCCGTGTATCTGCCTCACCTTTGAAATGCTTTCCTTTCTTTCTTACGGGATGCCTGTCTGGAAGAAATCGACGATGCCCCGGGTACACATTCTTGCCTACATGTATACTTTCAGTCTCGCCTAAACAGTGTGTGCATGCGTTGTATCCCTTGTTTGACTGTCCTGAGATGTTACTAAGAGCGGGCCAATCATTGATGGTTATAAACAGCAACGCTCGTAGGTCAAATTCCTCCTGTTTGTACTCGTCCCACACACGTACACCTTCGTCAGCCCACAACTCTAAAAGTTCTTCAACTAATGGCCTCAGGTACACATCAATGTCGTTGCCGGGTTGCTTCGGGCCTGGGATAAGCACTGGCATCATAATGAACTTACGCTTCATGCATAACCAAGGAGGAAGGTTATAGATACATAGAGTCACGGGCCAGGTGCTATGACTGCTGCTCTGCTCCCCAAACGGATTCAGGCCATCTGTACTTAGACCAAACCTTAAGTTTCTTGCGTCACGTGCAAAGTCCTTGAACTCGTTGTCGATGGTTCTCCACTGCGACCCATCAGCGGGGTGTCTCAGCATCGCGTCTTCCTTACGATCTTCTTTGTGCCATCGCAACAACTTGGCATGCTCTTTGTTTCGGAACAAACGTTTCAACCGTGGTATTATAGGAGCATACCACATCACCTTGGCAGGAACCCTCTTCCTGGGGCGATCGTCGCCCTCAACATCACCAGAGTCATCTCGCCTGATCTTGTACCGCAGTGCACCGCATACCGGGCATGCATTCAAATTCTCGTGCTCACCGCGGTAGAGGATGCAGTCATTGATGCATGCATGTATCTTCTGCACCTCTAATCCTAGAGGGCAGACAACCTTCTTTGCTTCGTACGTACTGCAGGGCAACACGTTATCTCTTGGAAGCATCTTCTTCAATATTTTCAGCAGCTTTTCAAATCCCTTGTCAGATAGTCCATTCTCTGCCTTCCATTGCAGCAATTCCAGGGTGGTACCCAGCTTTTTCTGGCCATCTTCGCAATTTGGGTACAACAATTTTCTGTGATCCTCTAACATGCGCTCCAACTTCGACCTCTCGTTTTCACTTGCGCAGTTTATCTGTTCATCAAGAATGACCCGACGAAGATCATCATCAGACTCATCAACAATGTCCTCAAGTTCAGGCTCATCAACAATGTCCTCAAGTTCAGGCTCGTCTTCCCCCATTGCAGTATCACCGTGTTCACCGAACATAGGATAGTTGTCATTATCCTCTTCTTCTTCAATGTCTTCCATTATAACCCCTCTTTCTCCGTGCTTGGTCCAACAAAAATAATTGGGCATGAAGCCTTCTCGCAACAGGTGGGTGTGTATGGTTCTTGAGGAAGGGTAATTCCTCTTATTCTGGCATTTATCACATGGACAAAAAATAAAACCATTCTGCTTGTTTGCCTCAGCCACATCGAGAAAACTATGCATGCCATTAATGAATTCGGGACGACGTCGGTCACCGTACATCCATTGCCGGTTCATCTGCATTATATAAATTTATCAAAAACCAATATACTAAATCATCATGAATAGGGAACTGACTAAATTAATTAATTAATACAAGTTCATCACACGTTAAAACCAAAGTAGCGTAGTGACCATACATATATAGTTCTCATAAAAATACACACTGAAACCAACCATAAAACTCTCTAATTAATGCATTTAAATACAACAACAAATGCGATCAAAATCGCAACAAATGTAACAATTGACCCGACGGCATAATGATACCAAGCCTCTTTACTAATTGCATATTTTCTAATCTTTCTAATCTTCAGGCGCATTGCATCCATCTCGCTCTTGTGACCATCGACGACACCGGCAAGAACCTTTTCCAAGGTCATCTTCTCTCTTTCAGTTTTTTCCAATCTTTCTTCAGTTTTTTTCAATATTTCTTTCAGGTCATCATTTTCTTGTTCAACTAAATTTAACTTCTCAACAATAGGGTCGATTGGCATTTCCGGTTCCACTACCTCCTACATAAAAATATCTATGTCAAGTTGGTTGGCGTAATTAATTGTCATATAAACAGGAAATGAAAAAAGAAAATAGTTATAAAAGATAATATACCACATCCGAATCATAGACTGGACGAGGGCCAACGGGGACGGATATCAAAACCATGGCACTATACATAAAAAAAATTCATACACAACTAAGAAAATTATATACAAGTAAATATGTAAATCATACAAATAAAAAATTGTTTTGCTAAATAAGAACAATAGGCTCACCAAGGTGGTGTCGGTGACGGGGCGGCGCGGGCGATCGACGGCGGTGAGGAAGGGGACAGGACGGCACTAAAAATCCACAAATCATAATTTAATTTGAGCTCAAATTGCATATAAAACAAATGATCTCTGTAACTTAGGCATTTCATCAAACACCTAGCTAGCACAAGAAAAATGAAATGAGCAAGAAAATGAGCAAAACTTGCAATGCCGGAAGAGGGGATGAAGTTGCTAACCGTAGGACCGATGGGTGCCAACAATCTTGACAAATGGTGGAGAAAAATGGGGATGAACTAGAGCTCCCAAGAGGAAGGAGAGAGCAAAAATGGAGTTGAGCTCGAGCTGGGAAAATGGAGCTGCAGCACGGGGTGGAAGAAGGATATAGGGGGGACCTTTAGGACCGGTTTGTATTAAAAACCGGTCCTAAAGTGTCTGACCGCTGGGCCCCCCTACTGCTGCAAACTGCCGAAAACCTTTAGGACCGGTTCGTGTTACAAACCGTACAAACCGGTCCTAAAGGATTCGCGGCCGTTTGCGGCAGGGGGTGGGGCCAGCGGTCAGAACCTTTAGAACCGGTTTGTAACAAATCCGGGTCCAAAGGGGCTGGCTCAAAGCCCTTTTTCTACTAGTGATATATTTCATTCAAAGTATTTACTCGACTTGCAGACCATGATTCAGATTTACTGCATCATTCTTGTCTGGTCTCTGGTAGCCTGTGTGTCATATGCCAGTAGATATGCTACTCTGCATACTTCCAGTGTCCTGTTCAGAAAAGTTGCAACATTTTTATGGTCTGATTCTGATTACACCTCCTACATAGGTTTCAGATCATGCCACAGCAGTAATTAAGTTGGGTCATTGGTTGTTGCTGCGTACTGAATCTATACTCACAACTCATGTATTCAGTCTAGGTTCGAGTAAATTATTGATATATTGTAGCTTCAAGATCGCAAGTAATGTTGTTACAAGTCTTTTATGCAAGTCAGCTATGCATAGTGATTCTTTTTGGAACCTTGAGAATTAATAACCAAAAGCAATTGTAAACAAAGCCACAAGGGAAATAAAATACATGTAGTTTAGAAATATTCTTTTCAACCATTTTAGAAATGTTGTGACGGCACAGTTTAAGTGCGTAAAAATGAGCATCCGCCGTTTCCATATTGATGCTATGTCTGTGTTGGAATGGAGCTGATCCAGGGTACTCAAAATATTCTTGGTTCTTGCTACTATATTGACCACTAGCTCCTTGACCAATAAAATGAGCATCCGTTGTTTCCAAATTCATGCTATGTCTGTTTAGGAATGGACGCTTGAAGCTAACTTGTTTATGTCACACTTACGGCCATGCCAATAAAAACTTACTTTGTAAGCCTCCATAAATCAGATTTCTTTCTCACCCGTTGCAACGCACGGGCATATTACCTATGTATATATATATTTTTCATGTCCGGTAAAGTCAACGAATCCACGTCCATATCATGCTAGCCGCGCATAACGCGCATAATCATATGATAATTTTTTTATGAATAGATTTTTCTTCATATTTTTTATGATAACACATGTACGGTGATGAAGTTGGCGTGGTTAATTACAGTATCACAATAAATAAGTTGTGGCGAGTCCGACAGGCCGTAGCAACGCACGGGCATTTCAACTAGTAATAGTAAAGATTTGTTTCCCCACAAGAAATTACGCCAACTCGTGTTATGCTCAGAAATTTATGAAGAAATCCCCTGTGATTCCATCAACTTTTGTTCATCTTTTCTTGTTTTTCTTTCCGCGGCACTGCATAAAGACTTCATAACAGCGCTGAAAGTTAAAATCAAGTACTAATCTAAATCAGGGCGAATTAGAAAAGATAGATTTGATAAATATACATGTGTAAGATGGTTGGTCTCCGGCGGCGTTGTGCGATCGGAATTCGAAAGTACATATGTATACACCCAATCACCCATACGGGAAGTCAGGCATCGGTGCGCTGCCACTGCGGCCGGCGAGACGAGAGACGAGAGAGGAGGCGATCTGCGAGCGGTGACCTGGTTTTACTTTTTACTGGATCGGACGAGCCAGGAGTACAGGATCGAGCGATTCGTAGTTGACTTGTACCTGACTGCATCGCCAGCCTGCTCCTCTCCGGGCTCTCCCAGGCCTGCCTATCGTGAAAATGAGCGGAAACAAAAGGCCCAATCGGCCAAACTCTAGCGCGGAGCGGTAATTTCCTTTAATTTTATTTTCCATGCCATATACAGTATATACAAGGCCTAGTGTACATATACCTAAGACGGGCCCCTAAAATTTCTGGACCCGGGGCGGCCGCCCCTCTCGCCCCCCTCAGGACCGGCCCTGCCCTGATCCACCCTATGCGTTTCTCCGGTTCAGTTTGTCTGACGAGAACTTCAGTCTGGTCCCGTATCCTCCTAGCAGTCTTCCACCTGTCAGTTTCATAGATTCAGAGAGTGAGCTTTGCTGTCTCTGCTTCTGCAACCGAACGCTTAAGGATGTGTTCGCTTTGAGAACGAGAGGGAATGGGATGGAATGGAACCATTCCATCCCGTCCCGTCCCGTCCCAAGCAATTCATCTCCATGTTCGGTAGTTGGAAAGAATGGGGAATGGAATGAAATCAAACTAATCTAAACATTCTATTAATTAAACCCTAATTTAATCTAAACATGCAATTAATCTTTAATTAGATCCTAATTTGGTACAAACGGGTCAGGCCATCGCCGCCGGCGCGCATGGCCCTCGCCGCCGGCGCGCTGACCTCCGTGCAGGCCCGCGCCGCCCAGGACGAGGACGGCGTCCCCGCGCCCGGCGAGCTCCGGCGAGCTCCGCGCCCGGCGACCCCGCGAGCTCCGCGCCCGGCCAGCTCCACGCCCGGCGACCCCGCGAGCTCCGCGCCCGGCCAGCTCCGCGCCCCGCGAGCTCCTGGCCCGGCCGCCGCCGCGAGCTCCTGGCCCGGCCGCCGTGAGCGCCTGGCCGGCGCCGCCGCGAGCCGTGAGCGCCTGGCCGGCGCCGCCGCGAGCTCCTGGCCCGGCCGCCGTGAGCGCCTGGCCGGCGCCGCCGCGAGCTCTTGGCCCGGCCGCCGTGCGCGCCTGGGCAGGGATGCGTCGTTCCGCGCGATTAGCGATTGGCGATGCGCGATTAGCTAGCCGTCCCGCGTCGTTCCGCGTGGTCCGGCCGATTTGGCCGGATGCCTCAGGACGGCATCTGGGGCGAATATTCCTTTTCGGGGGATCAGTTGGTTCCGTTCCTCTGTCTAACCGAACACAAGAATGAGCTCTAGGAACCAGTCCATTCCATTCCATTCCCCCATATTCCCAAACCGAACACATCCTAAGTGTTGGGCGGCAGAACCATCAGTGGACTCAACAGTGCGCTGCAGATATCCCACCTGATCTAGTTGTAGTGCACCCTCCAGATTGGTCAAGAGAACTTCCTAAAGTCGTTCTTCATGGCAAGAGGTTGTTTCTGCAAGGACGGCGGAAGGTGTGCCAGTACAACATCCACACCTCCAGGGTTGAGAAGATAGCTTCGGATGCTCATGACATCGGGTCCTGTGATCCGGTGTATTTGCAGAAGCAGGTGGTTTTACATCTAACTAATTATGCCGAAAGTCTAGTGCGAATTGCAGAGCTTTGAAATGTATGCTCTTGGTATGTTGAAGCAAGCATTTTTCAGAGTAGGGTCTCTAGTATGGTGAGAAAATTCTCCATTCCGTCTACCAAAGGTCATGTCCCCATTTGGGTTCCGATTGGCTGACGTCGTGAACCAACGCCATTGGCTGACTTTGCCTTCCCATCCAGCGTGCGTTCTCCATCGAATGGCTGCTACTCATCTCAGCTTTCTAAGTGCAAAAGACCCGCCCGATGCAAGAAAAAGCCCAGCAGCTGCCCAGTTCAGGGATTGAGGCTACACAGTGAGTATACAAATCATTGCTCTGTTCTAGACTTCAGTACATATTTTTTCTTCAATTAGCACTAGATTTAAATAAGCACACTGTTGGAGAAGAACTCTCCAGAACCAGCGATACTTGGAGCACACGACAAGGAAGCGAAGCTGAGACTTACCATGCTTGTACACAATTGTAATCGTACTCCCTCCGTTCCTGATTATAAGGCCTATAGTTTTCTCTGAAAAGTCAAACTTGACTAACTTTGACCAATATTTTAGAAAAAACTATTAATATTTCAAATATTAGGAATATAAAATGCAATAATATACTTCATGATGAATCTAAAAATATTGATTTGACATTCTAAATCCTAATAATATTTTCTCAAATCTTGGTCAAAGTTAGTCAGGTTTGACTTTTCAGAAAAAACTATAGGCCTTACAGTGAGGAACGGAGGGAGTATGGGTCTACCAGAGCGGCCTTAACGTGGGTTTCGGTGGTGCATGGGACTCTCGTGGTCATCTGTCAACAAGCTCATGTGCGAGATTTTTACCCCAGGGCTTTGATCTCGTCAAAACCGTGTGTGTGAGTCTACTGGAAGGTCTAGCATTCAGATTGGAGACAGACCTCTCATTTTTCACGAATCTCGTCTGCAAGCCTTATACATATTTGTTGCCGAAGTGATCTAGAAGACGAAGCATATTATGTAGTGGTATGGGTGTTTGTGTGTGCTCTATAGTGTCAAGACTAGAAGAACACATGTGGTGGTTAAGCGGATCGATGCATGCCACATTGGTTTGGTGGTGTTTATTTAGTACCGAAACTAGAGCTCCAGGGTGAAAGCCTTCGGTGTGACCTTCATCGGTAACTAGTTAAATTTTGCGCGGCGTCACGCCGCGGCCTTGCTGAGATTAATTTGTGGTAATTTGTGTTTTTTTTTTAATCGTGGTATATATATTGTAAGGAAAGGCAGTAGTTATAATGTGTATAATGTAGTTAGCGCAAATTCAATTTGTAATCATCCTGAAATGTGCATGTAATAAAGCGTTATTTAAATTTAAGTTCATATTTAAAGAGATTTAAGTTTACTTTAAGCATTTAGTAAATTGAATTGTATAATTGGAGCGAGTTTAGGTATATTATTTGTAAATGTTAACCTAGTCGGTTTGGTATGGTATGCTTGTGTTTTATCTTACGTATTAAATTTAACTCAATAATCGGAGGGAATTTTAATTGAACCCAATATTCGGAGGGAGTACATTGCTTGAGCATTTTTTGAATTTAATTTTAAACTCATAATATGTGGAAAATGAATTTGCAGGAAATATTTTGTATAAGCATATATTAAAGTAAGTACATAATTAGCTGAAATGAGTTTGTATTTCCTACAAATACCCAACTAATCAAGCATTTTTAAATCTAAATAGAAATTAGAGAAAACTTAGCCATATTGCCTCTAATATGTTAACTAAATTGAAATGATAAAATTTGTTTCCTATTCTGACGTAAGTAGTTTATTTAAATTCATAATTAGAGGAAATACATTATGATTATATCGAAATATTCACCAGTTTGAGTATTTATTAAATTTAACTACATATTTGGAGAGAGATTAGTTATATTATATTATATCTAAATGGGCACTATTTTAAAATGTTTGTATTTTGTTTTAATCATTTATTAAATTAAGTCCATAATTAGAGGAAGTGAAATTGTATTTGCTTTAAATATCCATCTAATAAAGGTTTTTAAAATTTAAGTATACAATTAGAGAGATTTTAGTTATATTACATCTAATATGTTAGCTAGATTTAAATGATAAAATATGTTTTCCTTGGTGACATAAATATTCTATTTAATTTCATTTTAAGAGTAAAAAATATTATGGTTATGTAGATTTTTTAACCAATTTGAGAATTTATTTAGTTAAATTGCATACTTAGAGAGAGTTTTGTTATGTTATCTTTAAATGCAAACTGTTTTTAAATGGTATAATATGTTTTTATGTTGTCTTAAATAGTTAATTAAGATAGTTAAGTAGAGGAAATAAAGTATATAATATTTTTTTAATTCGAAATCAACTTCATTTAATGGTAGATTTTAAACCATTAATTTTATAGTATTATTTATTTCCTGCAAATTATTTAAGTGAGTTGGGTCCAATTTAGAAAATATCAAAAAAATGTTTGTATTATGATATAAGTAATTAGAATTTGAATTAGAATTTATTTTTTCTGATTATTTCGATATATTTTGCATATTTTTGTGGTAGGTAGATTTAAAACCATTAATTTTATAGTATTATTCATTTTCTGTAAATTGTTTAAGTGAATGGGGTACAATTTTAAATATGGAAAAAAATGTTTGTATTATGATATAAGTAATTGGAATTTGAATTAGAATTTATTTTTCTGATTATTTCGATATAGTTTGCATTTTTTTGTAGTAGGAAGATTTTAAACCATTAATTTTATAGTATTATTCATTTTTTGCAAATTATTTAAGTGAGTTGGGTCCAATTTTAAAAATGTAAAAAATGTTTGTATTATGATGTAAGTAATTAGAATTTGATTATCTGTTTGTGCTGATATGTTTTTTACATTTTTTCTGGTAGATAGTTCTTAAACTATTGATTTTGTAAAAAAAAATTCATTTTCTGCAAATTCTTTAAGTGAACTGGACCCACTTGTCAGGGTTTTAGTATTCACGCCGCGGCCTTTAAGAGAAATTTTATGTATGAAATGTTTTGTTATGATGACATAATAAATGTCGAAGGAATTTCGAATTTGACGAAATTCGTGGAATGGTTGCGCATATATTTCGTGTATGTATTTTGTGGGAAACGCGAGGTTTTTGGCGAAAAATTTGGCAAAATTCGTCAACGTTTGTGCGAATTTGGATCCAAAATCGAGGAGTTAGAGCCGACAAAACTCGAAACCGTTCACGGGGATGGAACCCACTCGTCGACGCGAATATATTTCATATATGTAAGTTTTGGGGAAACAAAAAAAATTTGAGAAGAAAAAGTGAGGGAAAAAATGTTTGGGAAAAAAAATCTTTATAGTATTATTCATTTTTTGCAAATTATTTAAGTGAGTTGGGTCCAATTTTAAAAATGTAAAAAATGTTTGTATTATGATGTAAGTAATTAGAATTTGATTATCTGTTTGTGCTGATATGTTTTTTACATTTTTCTGGTAGATAGTTCTTAAACTATTGATTTTGTAAAAAAAAATTCATTTTCTGCCAATTCTTTAAGTGAACTGGACCCACTTGTCAGGGTTTTAGTATTCACGCCGCGGCCTTTAAGAGAAATTTTATGTATGAAATGTTTTGTTATGATGACATAATAAATGTCGAAGGAATTTCGAATTTGACGAAATTCGTGGAATGGTTGCGCATATATTTCGTGTATGTATTTTGTGGGAAACGCGAGGTTTTTGCCGAAAAATTTGACAAAATTCGTCAACGTTTGTGCGAATTTGGACCCAAAATCGAGGAGTTAGAGCCGACAAAACTCGAAACCGTTCACGGGGATGAAACCCACTCGTCGACGCGAATATATTTCATATATGTAAGTTTTGGGGAAACAAAAAAATTTTGAGAAGAAAAAGTGGGGGAAAAAATGTCGCCAAAAAAAAAAAAATTCTGGAAAAAAAAAAACTCTACGGTACCTGGGCACTGTAGAACACTGTAGATGAACAGTGGCATCTACAGTGCCCGGGCGCCTCACAGGCCGCGGAAGTGCACAGCTTTTATATATACTATATATATATATATGATGATGATGATGATGATGATACTTAGCATTGACTGTGTTTCGGCATCATTGTCTTGCTTAAGGCATGGTAAGGTATTTGCTAAGTACTGCTCTTCTGGTGAGAACACCCGATCTTGACTCGATCCGATGACGTTACACTTTGTGAATGCTTTGCTTTGGAGAACCTTTTCAGAACTTGTTTATGTTGTCGGAACAATGGTGGATGTCGTTGTTAATTACAAAAATCTTAGATCTTCTCTTTTATTTTTAATAATTGTTACATGTGAATTTTCGATGTCTTAAATTACTTGTGATGTTGAATATGGCTTAATTTGCTTGTGATGTTGGCCTCAAGTGGTGATCCGTTTTTTATAAAACATTTGAGGGTACACATAGACTTTGACCGAGATTCGTGGAAAATGTATTAGTGGGCACAATTTTGTCTAGATACACATGTATCTAGTCTAAATATTTAACTAGATACATATGAATTTAGACAAAACTATGTCCACTAATATGGATCAAAGGGAGTATAAAATTTGCCAAAGTCTTGGTTGGTCTTTAAAAAAAGTTTGCCGAATCCTTCAGTCAATTGGCTTTGGCCGCGCACGGCAACTGCGATGTTTTTGTTCGCAGCACACTTTCTGGCTGCGGACCCCTAGTTCAAAAGAATCCAAAGCATAACAGCTTGACCGACGCCGTGAGACACGATCTTGGTCCGACCATGTCGCGCTTCCTCCGACGCGCCGCCTTCGCCGCCGCAGTGGGAGGGGTCCTGTACGCCGCCGCGAAGGAGAGGAACCCTTCCGAACCCCTCCCCCGCCCCGGCCCTTCTTCCTCCTCCCCGTCGTCCGCCGCCGCCGCCAGCAGCCACCTCGCGCTCATCCGCGCGCACCCGGAGCTCCGGGACCTCAACGCGCTCCTCACCCCGCAGTCCTTCCTCATCGACGCGACCCAGGCGCTTTCGCCTCCGCGCTCCGCTGCGCGCCCGACAGCCCCCCGGCGCGCCGCCAGCGCCGCGGCATCGTCTCCAGCCAAATCCTCTCCGCTGAGGCCAAGGGCAACGCGCGGGCGGCGAGTCATGGGCGCCTTCACCTCGCCTTGCTCGACGCCCGCGACGGCCACCTCGAAGACGCGCTCGGCGCTTGCGCGCGTGTGGCCGCCGCAGAGCCCAACAGCGCCGTCGCGCGTCTCCACGCCGCCGTTCTCTGCCACCTGCTCGGCCGGTCCGAGGAGGAGGCCCGGTGGGTCCAGGGCGTGCGCGGCCTCACCAGCCCCCTGAGCCCCGACGTTAAGAGGCTGGTAACTTTCGTCGCCCGCGAAGCCACGATGGGTTGCGCACCGCGGGCGGGGAGTTCCGACAAGCTGGTCCTGGCCACCATGCTGGGGCTGGTCGAGATGTCGATGTGGTCCATTTTCGACGACGGGTGCCTGCCCGACAGGCTCCAGGTGCTGGCGTTCATGCTTTTCTTGCGGCGTCTCGTGGCCATGGATTCGGGAAATGCTGCTGCGGGCACATCTCAGGACACCACACCAACAACTAGCTAGGTAAAAAATATCAGAATTTGATGTTCTGATGTGATTCGTATCAAATCTTTAGACTCTTAACTGAAGAACTGCAGGGTACCTCATTTTATTTTCCGGTTTGAAGCTATGCCAA
This sequence comes from Poa pratensis, assembly GCA_947311845.1. Classification (NCBI taxonomy): domain Eukaryota; kingdom Viridiplantae; phylum Streptophyta; class Magnoliopsida; order Poales; family Poaceae; genus Poa; species Poa pratensis. Next base: position 8,325,601 of record CAMZMU010000062.1, read on the forward strand.
CCGAATTGTCTTATTAGAATTTGACGAATTTGCTACAAGTGTTTGTCGGGCCAGAGAGTTAATTCTGATATTTAGGAACAATTTCCTATTGCATATTATTTGCATTGCCTTTTCATGCTATAAGAATATGTAGCAACATAAATTTGTCAAGATCCTATCATCATAATGCCCATTATTTTGGAAAGAGTGAAAGGCACCGGAGGTCACGAAGTTGCGCGAAAAGAAAGGATTGGTCACCAAGTTGCGAAACCTCAATTATGGGTCACCAAGTTGTGGAAATGCCAAACTTTGGTCATTCCGTTAGCAGTGCCGTGAACTCGCTGACGTGGCACCGTGAGCTGCTGCCCGTTTTTGCAGAAAACACCCGGGAACAAGTTAGCTTCTCATTTCGATGTCCAGTTGACTCTCGAATAGTCAATTTGACTCTTCCGGAGGGGATGGACAAGAGGAGTAAGACAGAAAAAAAATCGCTACAGTATTACTCATACGGAGCAGGTAGAGTGCAGTAGATGAGCGTAACGAAATGAATTGACGCCGCATTGATAAGGTGCAAAGCTCTCTGCTCTCTTGTCATCATTCATTCATTCTATACAGGACGAGGCTTATGTTATGTTGATCTCTGCATGCATGCACCGCAGTGACTACCTGCTGGTGGTGCTCACCGGCGACGCGACGGGGCGGCTGATGCGGTACGACCCGCGGACGGGCGACGTCGCCGTGCTCCGCTCCGGCCTGGCCTTCCCCAACGGCGTGGCGGTGAGCGCCGACCGGACGCACCTCGTCGTGGCCGAGACGTCGACGTGCAGGCTGCTCCGGCACTGGCTGCGCGGGCCGGCCGCGGGGCAGACGGAGGTGCTCGCCGACCGGACGCACCTCGTCGTGGCCGAGACGTCGACGTGCAGGCTGCTCCGGCACTGGCTGCGCGGGCCGGCCGCGGGGCAGACGGAGCTGCCGGGCTACCCGGACAACGTGCGCCCCGTCAGGGGCGGACGGGGCGGGTACTGGGTGGGCATGAACCGGGACAATGACTGGGCCGACACCGGCACCACGGCCAACTCCACCAGCGCCGTCAGGGTGGTCGTCGCCGGCGGCTCCAAGAACGGCGGCACGGTGGCCACGGCGCTGCGTGGGTTCGGCGACAACACGGTGAGCGAGGTGGTGGAGCGGAACGGCTCGCTCTGGATCGGCTCCGTCGACACGCCCTACGTCGGCCTCTTCAAGTTCGCGTCGCTCGAACACAGCTAGCTGCTGTAGATGCCTACATCAGTAGGCATGAGTGATCACTGGTACAGGCGGAGACTATTCGAGAGTCAACTGGACATCGAAATGAGAAGCTAACTTGTTCCCGGGTGTTTTCTGCAAAAACGGGCAGCAGCTCACGGTGCCACGTCAGCGAGTTCACGGCACTGCTAACGGAATGACCAAAGTTTGGCATTTCCACAACTTGGTAACCCATAATCGAGGTTTCGCAACTTGGTGACCAATCCTTCCTTTTCGCGCAACTTCGTGACCTCCGGTGCCTTTCACTCTTTTGGAAAATATATCTCATATTAAGTAAATGGAGCTGTTTCATACTAATCCACATATAAGACTAGTCACAATGGGGAGTATCATATACTAGTATCATGCATATGATACTAGTCTATGTTACTAACTCCACAATGGGTAGTAACATATGTGTGGTATCATATAATACAACATTAATTAGGTTGTAGACTCATATTGCATTGGAATCCGTTATGTTACGGTATCTATCTATGATACCACTATCACCTCTCTCATCATTAATTGCAGTGCCACGTCAGCTTTTCGCCAACATGGCATGCATGATACTACCTATGATACCACCATTGTGGCTAGTCTAAATTACTTCACATTCAGGTTAGTGGACACTAATTGTTAGTTTGTTACCACACTATATGTGCTGTTCTTGCGTTAGCTTTTCAGAATTGGTAGGAAAGCCATGCATAAACAAGAAAATTGCCCTATTTAATATTAGTAGGTATTTCGTGTGCTTCCCTCTATTCATAGTAGTCTGCCTAGAATATCTCAAATGTATACTCCTATAGCACTATAAATAAAATAATATAAATACTACTTGGCGACATGCGTATAGCGAAATAGTCCCCTTTTGCTGAAACTGCAGAGACAAAGACAATTTCTACACTGAGAATGTATTGACAAACTTGTGTTTTGGCTTTGCATTTGTGTGATCTGTAATAGATATATGCTATTTGGAGCATGCATATCGTGGGATCTGAGATAGTCCCTGAGCATAAATAAGTTGGTATCTGAATTACTCAGTGTCGATGTGGTAAATTTTCGACAACGGGGCCTGACCAAGAGGCTCCAGGTTCTGGCGTTCATGCTTTTCTTGCGCCGCCTCGTGACCTCGACGCCATGAATTTGGGAAATGCTGCTGCGGACACCTCCCAGGACACCACACCAAGCTAGGTAAGATCAGAATCTGATGGAATAGTGATGTGGTTCGTATAAAATATATGTACTCTTAACTGAAGAACTACAGGGTGCCTACTTTTCTTTTCCGGTTTGAAGCTGTGTCAACCGAATTGAATTGTCCTAGAATTTGACGAAATTGCTACAAGTGTTTGTCGGGCCCATGGGAACAGACCCGGTTTTTTTTTTGACTAAGTTTATACACAAATCAAAATATCAAATGCTGTTTGACAATGATGTAGATGAGTAGATCACAAAACAAGGCCTTTGCTACGTTGAAATCATCACCTTTCAACAGGGCCATAGTGAAGAAACTGGCCAGAGGGAAGAATAGATTGCATACATTAAGTACACAGCAAATATGCTGAAATTATCGCAAGACACATCCGTGGCAATCCATCCAAATTATCGCAAGGCACATAAGTTGGTATCTGAATTACTCAGTGTTGATGTGGTAAATTTTCAACGACGACGGGGCCTGACCAAGAGGCTCCAGTTTCTGACGTTCATGGTTTTCTTGCCGCCTCGTCGCCATGAATTCGGGAAATGCTGCTGCGGACACATCTCAGGACACCACACCAAGCTAGTAAGTAAGATCAGAATCTGATGTAGTAGTGATGTGATTCGTATCAAATCTGTAGACTCTTAACTGAAGAACTGCAGGGTGTCTACTTTTTTCTTTCTGGTTTGAAGCTGTGTTAACTGAATTGAATTGTCCTAGAATTTGACTAAATTGTACAAGGGTTTGTTGTGCCCTTAGGGAACATACCCGGTTTCTGTTTTGACTATACACGAATCAAAATAAAAAAATGCTGTTTGACAAGAATGTAGATCACAAAACTAAGCCTTTGCTACGTTGAAATCATCACCTTTCAACAGGGCCATAGTGAAGAAACTGGCCAAACGAACGAATAGATTGCATACATTAAGTACACAGCAAATATGCTGCAATTAAGTGGACATCTGACAGTTTTGTTAGGGCATAAACACCAAACAGTGCCACAAACAACAGCAACAAAATCGAGATAATCTATTGCCAAATCGTCCTGAACTCGCTAGAGATTAAGCTGTTCATCAGACGAAATAATTCAGACTGAACAAGGAAACAAGCGATGTTCATTCAGCGCCGCCATCCCCTTCGTCGTCCTAGCTAGCTATTTGGTCTCCAGGAGCCGCACCTTGGCGTGCAAGTAGACGCGGAGCGCCGAGAGCTGCAGCCTCTCCGCCGTGGACAGCGTCTCGTCCTGCAGCGCCGCCGCCAGCCACGCGTCGACCTCGCCGCAAGAGAGCCGCATCAAGATCTTCCTATCCTCCGGCCTCCTGAGGTCGTACACGCCCCCGAGCCCCGCCGCGATGATCAGCTCGTGGACGAGCGGCGCAGTCTCGTCGGACTCGAGTCCCGGCGTGCGTTTCCCTTTCCCCTCCTCGTACGGGACGAGACAGCTGTAGGCAGTCCTCCACTGCGACGCCTCGCTGGGGGGTCGCCGGGCCATGACGCAGAGGGCGTGCGCGAGGGCGCGGGGCCGGGGATCGAACGGGGCGTCGCGGGCGGCGTCCGCGTAGCGCTGCAGGGCCTCGTCGGTCCGCCCGTCGCGCGCGGCGAGGAGCGCGAGGAGGAGGCGGAGGTCGGCGGCCGTGGCCGGGTCGCCCCCCTCGGCATCGGCGCGGGCGAGGTCTTTCTCGGCCTGGGCGCGGACGCTGCGGAGGTGAGCGCCGGAGAGGGGCTGGGCGCGAAGCACCGCGGCCTGCAACCCCGCGGCGGTGTCGACGAGCAGGTGCTTTGGGGAGGTGCTGTAGGAAGTTGTGGTTATGGACTGGGGCGGCTTCCATGTGGCGAGAGCGTGCAGGGACCCCACGGTGGCGGCGGCGATGCCGAGGGCAGCGGCGCGGCGCAGGACGCGGCCTGCCATTGGAGCGGAGCGGGCAAGTTAGTTCCGCAGATCCAAAGATTCAGCCTTTGTTGTGAACATCAGATTCTAAGTTAATTAGCTTACACAAGCCCAGAATCTCATTCTCTTTCCTCTCTCCCTGACTTGGCGGCGACAGTAGGGGTAGCCAGGCGCCGATTGTGGCGGCGCGGCGGCGGCAGCTGAGAACTCAGACCATGCCGTCAGTTCGACCTAATTTCCCCCACCATGGGCGTCCTCTTTTTTATTTTTTTTGAAAGCACCATGGGCTTCCTCTTGGCAAAAGGACGACCACAAAGCCTGTCATGGCCTCGTGGGTCCGACTGCACAAAACAGAACCAAAACCGAAAACCGAACCCGAAAAAACCTAACCGCAACCATATGGCCGGTTTTTTCAGTTAGTGGTTAAGGTTACGGTTAGTGAAAACACTAACCAAACAGATTCGGTTATTTCGGTTAATAACCGAAAAACCGTCGGTTAAACCGAAATTAACCGAGACACACAGCGCGGCCGAAAGTGGCCCATAGGCGCGAGCGCGATAGGCCCAAACACCGTCTTTGAAGAGATTGCTGCTGTCAATTACTTGTTGGGTGAATGGAGTGAGCATGTGATTTGTGGTGATGATGAAATCTTTAAAAGTATGGCTGTCAAGATGAAGGATAAGTATTTGAAGTATTGGGGTGATCCGGTGAAGATGAACAAATATATTTTCATTGCTGCCATCCTGGATTCTAGGTATTAAATTGTTTATGTGCTATTTTTGTCTGTTGCTGTCATCATATGATCATATGGCTGTTTGTATTCTAACTTCTCATGTCTTTATTATTTATGCTAGGACCAAGGAATCTCATTTCTTCAAGGACCTAGTTGAAGACACATATGACAGTACTAAAGGTACCGCAATCTTGACTGCTACACACACTGAATTTGTATCTCTTTTTGTATAATACAAAAAACTGTATGGTACTCCTAGTGCTACTAGTGAATTAACAGCACAATGCGAAACTAGTCAAAATGCTTCTGAGAGTTCTCTTATGAGGGCACGATACAACAAGAGAATGAGACTTAGTAGTGGAGATGCTAACACAAATAGCAAAACTGAATTGGACAAGTACCTAGCTGAGGATACAGAAGAGCAGTCTCCTGATTTTGACATTCTTTTGTGGTGGAAGTGCAACTCAGCTCGCTTTCCTGTCCTTTCAAAATTGGCACGTGACATACTAGCAATCCCAATCTCGACTGTTGCTTCGGAATCAGCGTTTAGTACTAGTGGTCGTATTCTAGATGACTTCAGAAGCTCTTTGACACCAATGACACTACAAGCCTTGATATGTACACAAGACTGGTTGCGCCGCAAGCGTATCAATGTTGAAGTTGATCTGGCTGTGTTGACCAAACTAGAGGAAGGTGCGAAAAGACAGTGTGCATTTATAATGTTTATGTGCTATGCAATCTTCCATACTAACATATTTATGTTGTTTTATATTGTAGAATTTGGAGGCCTCCAAGTGGATGATGATGAGATAATAACTGTTGATTGATCTTCATGCGTAGAGTGGGAAGCGGCTCAGTGTTGGATGAAATTGATGTACTCGGATATTTTGTTGTTGAATGTATGTGAATGACTGAATGGATATTTTGTTGTTGAATGTACTCGGATATTTTCCTTATGCAGTTGTGCTTAGTCGTTTCTGGTTGTGTGTTTCTATTTGACAATTACTTCATGGAGCTATACATGTGTCATGACTCATGTGATACTGAGTTGAGTTGATCGAACATATTATGTTCTGATTTAAGCAAAGAGGTCATGCGAGATATTTTAGTTGACCGAATACTAACAAAAATTCATGCCAAAAAGTTGATGTCATCTAAAAATCCGCGTCAACTTTGGTTAGTTTGGTTATTACCGAAACCGAACCGATATTAAATGGTTATTACCGAAACCTAACCGTATTGTCGTATAAAACCGAATGAACCGAAGTATCAAAACCGTATTTACCTTATAACCGTATAAACCGAACCGAATTAAGCATATTAACCGAACGCACAGCCGGACTCGTGGGGCAGCAGACGAAGAGAACAGACAACGAATGCATAATCCGGCATCGTTTTATCCAACCAGAACCAATCAATCAAGTCAGCTAATACCAACAAGTGCTCTCAAAAAAAGAAAACTAATACCAACAAGATAATTGGGACTTGTATTAATAATTACTAGCAAAACATGCCCGTGCTTTGCTACGGGAGTTAAAAATAAACGAACGTGCGGTCGAGAAATGTGGCAAACCCAAATTATAGCCCAAAATTGATTGACCGATTAGAATAACATTATTTTTTGATTTTACCAAGCGCGTAAGTTGACAACAATAAATAACTTGACGGGAAAAAAATATACATGTTGATAGTATTGTCTCCGTAATAACTTGATATAAATTTATCGCAGATCATCTCTTGCTATTCATTGAAGGTCTACCCTTACTAACTTCCTCTTCTAATTTGACCCATGTAGGGTTCACCATCGCAATTGATTCTTTGCACAGTGTGTTGCGTCTAAACTCGCGATTAGCTATAATTTGCTCTATTCTAACTTTTTTTGTTCTGGCTGCATATTTGCATATTTTTGTTTTTCCCGCGTGCATTTTGTTGTCTTTAGTTCAGGCTCAAAATCTACATATTTCTTCCTCCCTTTCGTGTATTTTTTTGGCACCTGGGTTGAATCCTTCATCGTTTTGTTTTGTTTATAGGCTTGACGACGCTTTTTCAGTTTATCTTGTTTTTCTTCGTCGGTCATCCGCGCATACCGATCCCTATCTTTCTGTCTTCTTTGTTCCTTGACATCTATGATTGGAAATTGGGTCCCAAATTGCTTGCCTGCATGAGAATTTTCCGTACTGTATGAATCTGTCATTGATTAAAAAGAAGAAATTGATTAGATTTTATATCACACGTGTATAAGCTCCAGTCTGCCGAGATACGGACGTATTGCCCTCTGCATGTGCCATGCCATGGCTCGCTGAACGTCAGACGATGGCGCCAGCTCGACAGAATGAGGCCTGAGTCTTCCTTGCGTTTTGCCGTCGCAGTCGCGGCAAAGGTGATCAGAGACGACGGCGGCGGCTACCTCGCCAGCCCAAAATTTAACGAAAACCTCCGAAAAAACATCTTTCCTCCCGTCGCCACTCCCTGACGTGATGTTCTGCCACTAAAAACGAGTGGGTGAGCGGTCAAGATCTAGATGGAAGAGAAGATCTTACCTGCGCGTTCGTGATCAATCATGGCCGTGCCGCGGCGCTAGCTGCACGCCTGCACCATCCGGATCAGAACTGCCTGGCGTTGCGTCACACGACTTGATCGATAGCGCTCCCTTTGCCTATCCCAACGTCAGGCGCACATCAGTTGAGTCGTGCTGCTTCAGCGGGAGACTTCCTTGCCGTCGATGGCGTTGCTGCTGTCCAGATCTAGCGTCATGGTACAGCTCTCGTCGCCCGTCAGGTCTTCGGGAAGATCGCGGCAAGGTGCGACTTGAGTCGTGGCCACGAGACGTGTTTCGATCGCTGGTTGGTTGTTTCCCCGTCCACGGGGTTCTGTGCGATTTGATCCGCGGGGTTGTGTAGATTATATGGATGGGACGCCTACGTTATACAGCCGTGATCTTGTATATAATCGAGTCGGTTTCAAAATCCAGTCCTGCACGTACTCATCTTTTTCTTTTTCTATCGGGAAAACAAAGGCTACAACGTACGAAACCAAACGACGACGGCAAGAAATGCTCTAACGGACGAAAATTTGGAGGAGGAAACACTCCTTCTAAGGTATAGATTTTGTACGAGCATCTCCAACAATGTATACATTTGACTCCTCCACGGACGGCTATGGACAAAGATCACAATGACATCAGAGCCGAAACTCTTGGCCTCACGATCGTGGCCGTTCATCAATGCAATGAGGGCGACGTCCACGGCTCCGTCCGTGAGCTGCTGCTCCGCCTCCAAGTAGGAGAGACCCTCTATCCAGGCAATACGCTCACCCGCCACATCAAAGGTTATTTGCACACACATGTAGGTGGCCACGAGCCCACGACCTCAGCCTCGACATCGCCCTCTCCTATGGCCACAACCTCAGCCTCATCAACACAACTCGCCATGGACATGTGTCCACATACATCCAAATTTAGATATATTTAAGACATCTTTTTCCGAATGGAGAGAGTATAAATTTGACCCTCCGCGGACAGCTATCGACGAAAATTACAATGACGACGGAGCGGGGCCATCGGCCTCGTGGACGTGGTCATTCAATAGTGCAATGAGGGCGGCGTCCACGGCCCCGTCCGTGAGCTGCTGCTCCGCTTCCAAGTAGGAGAGACCCTTTGTTCCCATGGCAAGGTGAAATTCTCACCCGTCTCATCGAAGGTTATTTACACATACATGTACGTGGCCACGAGACCACGACCTCAGCCTCGACATCGTCCTCTACTATGGCCACAACCTCAGCCTCAGCAGCACAACTCGCCCATGGCCACACCACCAGGCGGAGTGCGGAAGGTTCACATCTCCGCGTTGTACTCCGCCGCATGGCCGGCAAAAGCTTTCTCCTTGCGGGCGTGGAACTCCGCCTCGATTCTCTGGGGTGAGCTTCACGTAACTAATGGGCTGTCGGCTAGGCATGGTCTCGTTGTTGGTGGATGAGGAAGGGGACGGGGAATGGGAGGAGGCAAGAGCATGGCGGTATGGAGGGAGAGGAGGAGTGGCGTGGATAGGATAGGATTGGTTGATCCGGTAAATAAAGCACGAGATGGGCTCCTCGAGTGAAGCGTCGGTTAATCGGTCTAAACAACGAGGCCGATCACTCAGACGTGGCGGACGCGTTTGGGCGTCTCCAACACCCCCCTCCTCTCCCCGCTCCCTACCTATATCAAAGATTGTCGAGCAATACACACATTTGGGCTAAGTTTGGGATTCAACTTGGTGAGGGTTTCTGTCCGGACATATGGGGGAAAATAGAAAGGCCGGTTAGAGATGCTCTTAGCTCCCATTTGCTTTATCTGTTTTTAATTCCATTTGTTTACTCAAACATAATCGCACTCGGCACTTAGTTTGAAAGACAATTTTTTCGATAGAATATGCTCAATCATAAAATTAGGGATAACTTGGGAAGAATAAAAAACAGAGATAATCATAAGCAATGATTAGCACAACATAGGCCTAAAATTCGAGTAGCTCGACTCGTTAAAGTTCCTTTAACTAACATTATTGTATGCGCTTCTAGAGGAGTATGTATGCTAGAAGTAAATTCTACCCGCTTTTATTGAATCCTAAAATTCGATTTGAAGGATAGAAAGGCCATGAGGGTGGGAAAAGCAAAATCCAATCTTTTTAATTAGTTCTCCTTATTTGCAAATTTATTTTCTATTCCTTTAAATTTTTTACAAAATATTTTTTATAGAATACTAAGACAACTTGACTCGTTTGACAAACGAGTTCAAAACGGGAACTCGGCTCGGCTCACAAATCTCGCGTTTAACTCGGTAAAACTATCAACAAACATTATCATAGATTTGATATATATTTGTATCGTGAATACAACGAAATTTTGGCTTGCTCGTTTAGCAACGTTACATGTCGCAGCACACTTTCTGTCCTCGGCCACGGACCCTATTCAAAAAATCCAAAGCACAACAGCTCGACGACGCCGTGAGAGACGCTCCTGGTCCGACCATTCGCGCTTCCTCCGACGCGCCGCCATCGCCGCCGCACTCGGAGGGATCCTGTACGCCGCCGCGAAGGGGAGGAACCCTTCCGACCCCTTTCCCCGCTCCGGCCCCTCTTATTCCACCACCGCCGCCGCCGCCACCGGCCACCTCGCGCTCGTCCGGGCTCACCCGGAGCTCCGGGACCTCAACGCGCTCCTCACCCCGCGCTCCTTCCTCATCGACGCGACCCAGGCCTTCCTCGCCGCCGCGCTCCGCTTCGTGCCCTCCTTGCCCGCGGAGCTCCGCCTGCTCCGCGCCACCGTCTCCAGCAAAATCCTCTCCGCGGAGGCCAAGGGCGACGCGGAGGCGGCGAATGATGGGCGCCTTCAGCTTGCCGCGCACGACGCCCGCGACGGCCGCCTCGAAGACGCGCTCGCCGCCTTCGCCCAACAGCCCAACGACCCTGTCTCGCCCCTCATGGCCGCCGTTCTCTGCCACATGCTCGGCCGGTCCGAGGAGGAGGCCCGGTGGGTCCGGCTCGTCCCCAACCTCTCTGACCCCGTGGTGAAGGAGGCGTTCCAGAAGCTGCAAGCTCTTGCCGTCCTCAAAGCGACGTTGGGTTGCGCGCCGCGCGCGGCGGGTTCAGACAAGCTGGTCCTGGGCACCATGCTGGGGCTGGTCGAGATGTCGATGTGGTCCATTTTCAACGACGGGGGCCTGACGGAGAGGCTCCAGGTGCTGGCGTTCATGCTTTTCTTGCGCCGCCTCGTGGCCATGGATCTGGGAAACAGTGCTGCGGACAGATCTCAGGACACCACACCAAGCAGCTAGGTGAGATCAGAATCTGATGTTGTAGTGATGTGATTTTTATCAAATCTTTAGACTCATAACTGAAGAATTGGAGGCTGCCTACTTTTCATTTTCTGTTTGAAGCTAGCTGTGTACAATTTGACCAAATTGCTAAGTGTTTGTCGGGCCAGAGAGTTGATATACAGAGTGATAATATATTTGGCCCCTGTCAATTTGATAAGAAATCCATGCGTGAAGATAGCTTGGACTGAAGAGTTGGATAAACTTCACTCAAGTTCATTGTTAATTTGTGCACTTAGTTGATATATGGTGACCAAATGTGCACTGACGCAGTTGGGTAATGCACTTATTATACACCAGAGACATTCTGCTAGTTAGGAACAATTGCCTATTCATCTAAAAAAAAGGAACAATTGCTAACTGCAGAATATTTGCGTTGCTTTTTTAATGTTATAGAATGTGCAGCAACATAAATTTGTGCTGTGTTTGTGTTAACTATTCATGATTGATTGGAAAGCTATGTATAAACCAGAAAATTGTCCTATTTGATATTAGTAGGTAGCTCGTGTGCTTCCCTCTATTCATAGTAGTCTGCCTAGAATATCTCAGATGTATACTCCTATAGCACTATAAAGAAGAAAAATAAATACTGCTTGGCCACATGCTTACAGAGAATTAATTTTTTTGTTCAAACTTTACATACAAAGATAATTCTTCACCGAAAATATATTTGTGAACTTGTCTTTCGGCTTTGCATTTTTGTTCATTTTTTTGATCATTGTATTGTGATAAATATGAGTGTTTCAGTTTTCAGACTAACTTGAGCAAAGTTTGGATTATGGGGTGCTAGACTGGTGGGCGCATGAATCCACCCACCAGGGTTTAAATCGAGGTGTTTACTACTTAACTATATACACACGTGGTTTGTTCAATCATCTATGGCTGTTAGGCCACTGATGAGCACGGCTGCTCAGGCCATTTGCCGCATGTGTGGCCCGTGGCTTAGAAGGGGAGCGGTGTAGTGCTGGTTGTTCATCGGGGAAACAGGATATGGCGCCGGCGCCTCAACCTTCGGTGCCTGGAGCGTGCCCCTCTCCCCCGGTTCGACGTGGAGCCGATGACCCCTTACCAAAGCTCTATCCCCTGCTTCCCTCCTCCAGATCGGCGCGACGACAACGCCCCTTGCCCTCAGCACGACCCCTGCTACAGGTCGGCGTGACGGCGAGCCCTGCTCAAGATCGGCGCGGCATGAAGTACCCTGCTCCAGATTTTATTGCAGTTTGTTGTTGTTTCAAATCTTCTCCTATAAATCTTATGGATCAATTTCTTCAGTAATAGTGAAGTTTTATCTTTATCTTTTTCTCTGAATTTGTTTCATGGATGGCGATCGAGGACAGGGCTCAGCATGGGTCCCTGGATGGGGATGAATGGAATCGCGTAATAAATTATTCATCAATTAAATAATCTTGATCCGGTCCTGGCGAAATGGCAGATCCTGTTAAATCTTTGCCTGTTCATTTTGTTTGTATAAGTATTGCAGATCTAGAAAAAATGGTAATGAATGGATTTTCGTATTCACATGAATGTTAGCATGTCAGGAACTCTTAGGCCTGTAATGTAATCTGCTAACTTTTGGACATATCTTTCATATTTTGACCATATAGTTTAAGTTGGTATTATTTTTATGCTTATCATGTAGATGGCTATAGCTCATGTGTAGCTAGGTTCAGAAGTTGTGATGCATATTAATGTTAAAATATTGCTAATGCTATCACCCAGCCTTTCCTGTTATTTCTGTATCATACTTGCATTGAATTGCAATTATCTGAAAATGAAGGAAGAGAGGGTCACAAAGAATGTCAGCATAAATTTTCTCATCTGATGGCATGAAATCTATGATATGAACCCCTGCACTCTCGCCCCCATCCACTTCCAATCCCAATCCAAGTGAGACGTCCCCCTTAATTTTCAGTTTCCAGCGACTTGGAGAATGCGCAAGGAGGAAAGCGTCGGTGACGCTGGCCTGCCGCTGGGCGCTCAGAGCGTAGGCATCTCCCGCGGTGCCACGTCGGGGACACTGCTCAGGATAACTTCTGGCGTGGAGCTGTCCGCCAAGCCATGGGGGCACCATCAGTCGAAGCACGGTGTGTTGACGAGTGTGTTGACGAACAGCAGCCCAACGTCGATGGAGAGGTATGCGTTTCATGTCTTGATTGAGGTATCCGCATCACTTCGACATGGGTTTAGGATGAGCAGCAGCGCCTGTAATTCTTGGCTGGGTGATTTAGCTTTTTGGGGATTCCTCTGCTTGGCATTTAAGTTAACTAGATGACCGGTTGCGCCTCTGGCGCAGATGCCAAAATGTAGCCTTAAGTTTTTATATATTTAACATAATGTGTATTTGAGAAAAAAAGGTATGAAAATGGCAATTTTGTGAGTATGAAACAGCACAAAGGGAATAGTGGATATTATGTATTGATAAGATGTCTGTAAACGCGGATATAATTTGATGAATGCATACAAATATAAAACCTAATTTGGTTGTGTTGCACATACTAATATTTCGATAAACTACCTAAACTGTGGTATAAAATATGATAATTTACCTGGCTTACCTAATTTTAATAACATACATACTAAAAAAATAGCATGCCTTCAAATTACCTCTATAACTGGTACTGATAAAAAAGTGAATACCTGTAATATTCTGCGAATGTTAATGAAAAAATGATCTTGAGAGGAACAAGATGTTATTCATGGCATACGATTTACTATCTTTTTTTGTCTCTTGTAAAATAGTTATTTATATTTTATAAATAGAGGAACAGGTTGTTAGTTTTCCTTTTTAGGTTTCGACTCGACCACGTGCCTTTCGGTGAGTTCGATCAAAAGGGGATAGGATCCTGTCGCCTGGTTCGCTTCTCATCGTCAGTTCTCCAAATCGTGCTCTTTGGTGTTCACTGCGAAGGAAAACTGGAAGCGCTCGGCCGGCGGAGGAGCCAGCCGCTACCACCTCCGTCGCCGCCCCCGCCGTGGTCACGGGTCCAGCCCTCCACCTGGTAAGGCTTAAGTTTCTCACGCGCACTTCGTCCCCTGCTCCGTGTATTCGCGTTAGGGTTAGGTTGGACATCGCTGCCGTTTATCGGTCGCCGTTTTAGATCCTGCATATTTGTTCGAAGTACTGTCAGGTTCGTGTGGAGATTCTTCCTCGGTCGGATTAATTTCCCTGTCTAAATTTAACCCGATAGTATCATCGCGGCCTACTATGAATTGTCAGGTGCCGAAAGTAAGGATGTAATTTAGCATTAAGTTTATATATTTTGCGTCGTTTGAAATTCTTGTGGCCATCATGTGGCAACCATCAATAATTTATTAACAGGGGTTTCGCTGCTCCTCTCCATATGCCTACCATTAGGGATGTAAATGGGTCATTAAATGGCGCCACATAATCCCGTGTAAGTGGCTCGTAGTTCATTTTTCAGGGAACGGAACACGTTTTTAATGGGATTATGTGGCGCCATTTAATGGTCCATTGACATCCCCACCTACCATCAGATTCTTCCCCAACGCCCCTTTTAAAATTCACATTCTTCCACTTACTGCATTTTTTTTACAGTTTGTGTTGTCATTTGCCCTTTTGACATGTTTATCTTTTTTTACAGCTTGTGTTGTCATTTGCCCTTCTTGACCTGTGTATGTGTATGGTGTTGTTGTTTTCGTACAATGTTCGCAGCTTGATCTACATTGTCTTCGTATTGTAGCCAACGATTAAACTTGTATCGAACGCTTTTTTTAGCTAACTGTAAACATTCAATAACTAAGTGAAAAGCTGTGAAGGTGCTTTAATTGGAACTTGTTATTTATGACCTTTACATCCTTGCCTGGCTTTGAGATCTTAGGAGTAGTCCATCTCATGAGCCACTGTTTCACTGCATAACAAATACAGTGCAGACAGATAAATGATCTGCAATTTGTGCTGAGTTTCTTGTCAGCTACAGAAAGAGAAGGAAAGAAATAACACAAGTAATTCAGTTTGATGCACACACACACTGAGCTCCAATATATATTTATATTAGCCTGAAAATTCTGAAACTTCTTCAAACAAACACCAACTATAATTGATACTGTCAGCTGAATTTTAGATAGGCCAGAGTTATAATTTACTAAGGCAGCAGATTCATATGTTTAAGAAACAGAGTACTATTTATTAGTCTCCCATAGACCCAAATCAGCTAAGTAACTTAGACTGAAGATTTAATACATACAAGCTATGGAGCGTAGGTACTCTAAGTACCAGCTATATAGAAAGCATACTGGAGGTTCATCCCAGCTACTTGCAAGAATCTTGTTCTATGTTGCACATTCTCTAAGTTGCAGCCAGGCAAAAAAATAAGCTGAACATTGCTTTTCAGTCCTGCACTTCAAGCCCTTCGCCTGTGTTATCAGCTGAACATTGTTTTTCAGTCCTGCAATTCAAGACATCACCTAGATTGGACCTGTCAAGATATAGAAATGTGAGGAGGAAAACACCTGTGAAACGAGGCATATCAGAGGGCTTCGTGAGATGAGCTATGGGAGTCGCCCCATTAGTGCAGAATGAAAATTTTGCCTCCAGGCCAAGCCTCTCAACAACAGAAGTGTATCTTGTAAACTTAACCATACCCTGACTCTCAACCGGCCTGAAGACATATTTCTTTGGAAACACCAAGAAATTGCGAATATCATAGATAACAAAGAAAAAGGGCAGCAATGAAAACTAATGATAATAAAGCTTGTCGGTAAGGATCTGCACCATGGTAGGGACAAAATAAAGAAGAAAGGCACATGTGCATCAAGGAGAACCAGGTTTGTATGCTTGATCGGACCAACATCGATGACAATTGCCACCTCGATAATGCCACAGACGTGACACATACACGCGAACACAGCAGATGATGCTATCCGGACTGAGACTAATCATTGCTTCCCGAACTGAAGCACTCAACCCCGTTGAGCTCATCACAAATTAGAGTAGTATACGCATGTGAACAGGCTAAGCATAGCAAGAAGCATAGTTTTATTTAAAGATTACTGAAACTATGAAAAATGAGCAACATATCCATATTGCTTCCCAAACTGAAGTACTCAGTCCACCTGGGATAGGGATAGGAGAGGGGATATTTACCTTTCTGGCATTTACCAACAGGACCCTCAACGATATGCCCAAGGTAATTTTCCCAGTGCTTGTCAACCACTCAACCTTAACATCACCCTATTTGACTTCTGCGGGAATAATAAGACAAGATACTGAGTAATATGTTGGGCAAGGAGCAACTGTCGCCATTAGCAGACAGAAAACTAACTGAAAAGGGCTGTGAACAACGTTGAAGGGAAAAGGACTATAGATATAACCGAAGCATTATAACAATTTTTACACCAACCTACATTGAATGAAAAAGTACTGAACAAAAGATGTAGTATGAACTGAACTATCATCAGTCCCGTATGCCAAGTAAGAAAATGCATGAAAAAATCATAGTAATACAAAGGGGCACAGTAATAGGATGTGTAAGAATTAACCAACAGACCAGTGCTCAGAATGCAAAGATTGTACACCGTGAGATAAGTCCAAAAAACCATTTATCATGATTACATAGTGCATTGCACTTCACTGAAATGAATGTCCAGCCTATGCCATTATAAACTGATGAGCAACAGGGGACCTTCTTTCTCAAGTTTTAGTGAAAAACAACACCTAATATGAGAAAGAAAAACTATGAGATGCATATAGCTGCATATACTCATGGAATCTAATTGGTATGTATAGAAAGAAAATAAATAATTACTGGCCATCTGAACTGTAGCTCAGGCAAGTAAATAATTGTGCATGCAAAAGAAAAAGATATGAGGTCCCATGGGCTGAAGTTGAAAATCACATAAATTTTAAATAAAAGAACTCAAGATTATACCACTTCAAAATCACATTACCGAGATATTGTAGCATTCTGAATAAAATAATTGCTTATCACATCAGCAAGTATGTACCCCATAGATAATGAAACTGGTGTACTCTGCCCTTGTTCATCCGGAAGGACACTGGCCGACAGCACAACTGTGTGGCCATTCATATGTCCTCAAATGTGGATGTGTCCTGTACATGAATATGCATAGGAAAACTTAACTTGTGCTGTCACATGGAAACGAGAAGTGGTGCTTTGTCATATAATTGGAACCAAGCGCAAAGGAAATGAGCTGGACTGCATGAAGACAGATATATGATCTAACATAGATATATTACCCTCCAATGAAAAAACATTACGGAAATGTAAACTGATATTGATAAGAAGACCACAATTATAGAGCATTACGGAAATACTATGTTAAAGAAGATTTAAGACTAAATAAGAGAACAGAGACTCAACGTTCACAATAGTCTTTAAAATTTTCTATCCGTGTGTACCCCCGTATTGATAAGAAGATCACTAAGAGCATTGGTGACAAAGCCATCAAAGACAATTGTCCAAAAGTTCACAAAAGAGCAAGAGATTGCAGCAACTGAGGCATTAATACATTGTTATCTAGCAACGTCGGCGATATATAAATCGCAAGAATTAATTTTATATCTGTGTGTACCCTCGTATTGTAAGAAGATCACTAAGACCATTGGTGACAAAGTCATCAAAGACAAATTGTCCAAAAGTTCACAAAAGAGCAAGAGATTGCAGCAACTGAGGCACTAATACATTGTTATCTAGCAACGTCGGCGATATATAAATCGCAACAATTATTATATTTCATTGCAACTTCAATCAAAATAAAAATGACTTGTTTTTGTTCAGCTTTCTAATTTTCAGTTATCGTTCAAAAGAGTATCTCCAGTTCAAAAGACAACAAAACTCCAAGGATGGCATATATAACTTTTAGTCCATGTACAAATGGGCTCCAAGACAGAGCAGTCACCTAAGGTGCTAGCTTGATACCTTGATAACTTTGTTTCTTGGCTTTGAAGTGGTGGGTTTAGTACTTGTGAGCCCACACCTTAATTTCAAGGATGGGTACCAAGTTCAGAGCTTGCCTCTTTACATGGTTACCTGTCAGGATTTTAGCCCTTTCCCACATGTATTCTTCCCTCAAAATCTCAGATTAAGACAAAAGGGCAGGAGTACCAATCTCTTACTTTTTTTTCCAGTTTTTACCTAATATGCAGTATAATAAATGGTGCCATTAGTTAGAATTGTTGGTTTGCTATTCACTCAAATCAAGTACACAATCAACAAGTTGCATCACACAAACAGATTGTTCATGTACAATACAGAGGCTTGAAGGAACAGACCTTTGAGATCGGAGTCGGTTATGAATTTTCGAAGGATGAGGCGAAGATGTTGCTTTGCACTCTCTTCTTGACACTGAAAATTAACAAAATTGTCTTTTCAATACACTGCTGAAAACAGAAAGTGACAGTTAAGCGGTACGATCAATTTAAAGACCAGCAAAAACTAAAAGCTGCAGTCCAAGAAGTGTGACACATCAGAAGTATATACACATTCTATTCCTCCCCCTATCAAAAATAACCATAAAATACTTCAGATCTACCAAATAATACACACGTGCAAGCGCATCGCCAACTAAAAAGAGCAAGCGTGAGGTAAATGTGTAATATGAGGCTGGCTAGGGGTGCAAACCAAGAAAGCTTACTTTGCTCACTTGATTTGCTGAGAAGAGAAGGTCTCTAAGCTCTGGTGTTGCCCTCCTTGCTCATGAACAAACCAATGGCCGCAGAAAGTGGACAGCTTAGTTGATGGCTTCACCAGCAGGCCCATACTTGCGAAAAATAAATGGATGCATTGATTAAAGCAACTGAAACTTTGAGATGAGCAGGGGAAAACTTCCAAGCAGAATAAATCCATAATAGAGTGTTCCAAACAAAATAGAAATCCTTAACATTCATAGATGATCAATCAAAAGGCCTTTTATTGACCGATAGCGCGACAAACAATCTTGTAGCCATGAAATTTTAAAAAAAAAGGACAATATGCTACTGCAGAACTAAATAGAAACCAATAAAAATATGGAAATATATATAATGCTAAACCACATATATGCAAGGTAGGTACAAAAGAGGAAGTATATAACCAATCAGCTAAAAAATGTGAAGCAATCATATACCTGATTATGTGTCAACTAAAACCTTTGCAGCATAAGAAATCTTTGTTCTTGGTCTGATCACTACAGGTTGGACATATGGAAATATCCCTAGCAGTTCACCCATCCTTTGAGAAACTAAAGCTACAGGAAACAAAAAACATGCTGCCTAATTAACATAATCAGGTAGGACTTTCTCAAAGAAAGCATAGAGTCACACAATATACATCAGAACACAAAAACATATTACATAGGCAGCTTTCTTAGGGCATTCAACTCGTTCCTTCCATCAAGAGGGTGCACATCAAAGAGGGCACTGGCTGTGTTGATAGCTGAACCTGAGAAAGCTCAGAGACCACAAGATTAGTAGAAACATAGAAGATACAGGAACACTCAAACACAATGTGTATCTACAAAAAACTGTAATTTCGATTTCCATATCAAGCAACGAAAAATGCATGAGAAGAGGTACAATATTTTATATAGGCGCACCATATTGTACAGAATGGTAGAGAAAAAAGGGGCAACAAACAGAGAATAGTTACTGAACTCCACACTTTTCATATATATATGAGTAAAATTCTTAGTTTCTCTAAGATATAAGAGCTTCATATGACCTTCAGAAGAACAAGATGGTGTGGAGTGGCTTTGTTCTTCTGCGTCTTTGACATCTGTCAAGTAAAAGAGAATCAAAGAACATAAGCACATGGTTCAGAAATGGATAAATCATTCAAGAGCAGCAAGAGAATCTCCACACTTTTCATATATTTGAGTAAAATTCTCAGTTTCTCACTACTTCACAACAATTTAAGATTTTCAAGTGTTAATCCGAAACCAGGACATCAGCTAATCATCAATTCAAGCCCATAATATTATCGTGGAGTCTTAGTTATATAAAACTTCTTACCATTCTACAGAGTCTGCAGCAGATCCTTTCCCTGACCATGCCCAGAATTGTCAGATTGGGAATTACAAGAGCTAGGGTTAGGATTTTACCTGGTAGATGTGGGGCGGTGTGCTGGGATGACCTCAGAGAGGAGAGGAGGTGTGGACCGCCTCGGGATGTCCCGTCGTGCAGCAGCCGCTCGCTCCGCCGCCATCATCTCATCGTGTAACAGGAGGGCAGAAAGCTGGAGCCTCGTGCAGCTTCTCTTGGTCCTCCCTCCAGCACCGGCAGCGCTTGGCCTCTCCTTGCTTGGTCATCTTCAAGCGTGCTGTCTTCCCTTAGATTCTGGTCTCCATTGCAAATTTCGAGTACTGCAGAGTCAAGAACAAACACCCAAATATCAAAGAAACAAACAGCCAAGGAGCCAAAATAGATCAAAAATCCAAAAGAGCAGCAGAGTGGAGAGAGATGCAACCAAAAGATGAACAAGAGATGGGAACGAGACAAAACCTCGCTTGCTTCTGCGTCCTCCGTGAGGGCCGCGCCGTCGCCCGCGAGCCGCAGAGCCGGCGAAGGTGCCACGCGCCCACGCCCTCACTGCCGCCTCCCGCAAGCTGCCGCGCCGGGCAGGTCCTTGACCTCGTCGGCGTCGACCTGCGCCACCTCGAGCGGGAGCCTGGCCACCGGCCTCCTGTCGCCGGCCGTCGAGCCGAGCGCCCGCGGCCTCTGACCTTCCGGTCGCTCTCAAGCTATGCGGCCGCCGCCGTCCAGGCCGCGGTCCTCCTCGCGCCCTCAACCGATTCGTCCAGATGCGCCTTCCACACGAAGAGAAGAGGAGGCGAGGCAGAGGAGCAGCAGCCGGCGGCGTGAGGAGAGGACGATGGGGGCGGGGAGGAGCGGGATGGGAAGGGGAGACGAGGGCGCGGGGCTAGGGTTGCCCTTTCGCGGCGTGAGGAGAGGTGGAGAAGGCGTCGCTTCGCGAGGGGTGCGGCCGTGCGTCGACCGGAGGCGTCCGCGCAAAAAGAAAGGGCGACGCGGGCGACGTGCTGCAGGTGGGTCCGCCCCGGTGCAAACCCCACATGTCATCGACCTAACGTGTGTGGGAGCTGGTAAAAAAAATGAAAAAACGAAGATCCAACGGCCAGGGTTGATTGGACGGTGGGAACGGACGGTCCAGATAAGCTGCCTAAGCACAGTACCACGGCTGAGGACACTCCATGGTTGTGGTTGTCATTTATAGGTTAAATAGTTCGAATTTTGATGATTTTACGGTTAAACACACACTTTGACCAGCTGGGACGATGTGATCCAGATATGGATTCAGTTAATGGAGCAGACATACCGCTACAGGCCGCTTCATTTTTATTAAACTGGTGACAGTATACTATTTGAAACCTGAAATGAAGCAGGCTACGATCCAAATGGTGCTCAGGCTATCATTTATAAGAACATTTGAGTGTGTTAATAGCCTTTGATTTACCAGAATAATTACAATCATATTAGGCCTTCTCGGCAAATGCTATGCTCTGATTCAAATAAAAAATCCTGAGAATTCCATTACGACACAGTCTCAAGCCAAATCACTGTCCAGTGATAACGACCTAGGAATCTGCTAGCTCGCCCCCCCTCAAATTACCATACTATCATCCAAGTTGGTCCTTAGAGCATACTTTGCAGATAACTGGAAATAAAATTTCAAATACAACTATTCAAGTATGTTTAGAAAAGGATTAGGTATTTAGTACTTAGTTTTTCTGATGTTTTGTACTGTTTCATGATAAACAAAAAAAACTATTTAGCAGCTGATTCATGATGAGTGAGCACTCAATTATCAAATAGGAAGTTCTACGGCCTTGGATATCCAAGGTTTTTTTTTCCTTTTCTTTTCCACATTGGTAACTATATTGAGATCACATGAAGCCATTGGAATATCTATAATGAAATTGCCTCTCAAAAGCAGCAAAATGCTACATACATAGTCAGTTATTATTGTTTTTGCTTCATTGAGTCCTATAGCATAGTTGTCCCATGCACATCTTTAGTCAAGTGCAAGACAGAATGAGCACAAATGGCCTGTCTATGGATCCTTCAATACTAAATTTAGAGCTGACGTTGACTGTCAAGGTAAATAACATCCATCTATAGATCCTTACCATTCTTGGCTCAGTAACTGAGATCAAGGTTTGACAAGGCTATTCGCTTTTTTGAAAATCTACACCATTTAAAAAAATCATATATATATATATATATATATATATATATATATATATAGGTAAATTAACAGATGCTCCCTGGTGCCTGGGCACCTGGATAGAATACAGTACATTTTGGGTATGTAGATGACACCTATACCTCGGGTATGCACATGTTGGGTATATAGGAGGTATACATACCCTTGGGTATGTGTATTCGAGGTATCTACATGTTATATATACCTTGGGTATGCGTGTTCAATTGTCCGCGTACAGATCAGGTATATATATAAATAACTTAGGTATGTGCACATTATTAGGTATGCATACCCCATAATGTGCATACCCAAAATCATATGTACCTCCTACATACCTAAGTTACACATACCCAAGGTATATGTATATGTCTACATACCTAAAACTGTTCGTATTCTATCCTGGTGCCCATGCTCCTAGGTGCTCCTATTTTCGATATATATATATATATATCGAAAATAGTGGCATAACATGGGTGATACCTGTGCATGGGCATCCAACCATTGGATTTGACATAGAGAGCACACGGTGGGGACGTTCATCCATCAAGCTCCACCTTCTAACTCTAACGCCGTCGTATCGAGAGCACACCGCTAAACGTTTTTTGTCCATCGTACTCGGTTCGTTTTTTGTGTATATTTTCGGTTGGGTTGAGTAGCATCACGGCCCGTGCTTGATTCGTTTTCTGGTTACACTCCATCAGCGATTGAAAACACAATGGCAGTCGGCAATCGCTGTAGGATTCAAATTATTTTGAATTTCGAACAACACTATTCTACAGCGATATATTATATGGTTGCATAGCCACGACGTCAGGTTTTCTCAACTGTGATAATCTGACCTCCATTCAAACCACCTCCGTCCAGCCTGCATAGCTTGAGACGAGAGAGACGTCTTCTTCTCCAGAGCATCACCAGGTACGTCGGTTCAGTCCTCGGTTAATCATTCAATGATTTCGTTTATTTATTCGGTGTTCATATCTAGGCCTCGGTGTGGGATACGGGGCGTGAAGGCCTCCAGTTCTGTTCCGTGTTTCTTCGATGTATGAATATGGCCTCCATGTTCTTTTCCAATTTTTTTCCCTGTTGCAATTTCTTGCATTCCAGTTTTGGTCCATGATGTACAAGCACCGTTCAGAATACAGAGTAGGCACCGATTTTTGTTTGGATGGACTATGTTCCCCTTCTCGTGGTCATGTATGCCGGTTGGGACTTGGGAGATGAAATGAGGATTCTGGTTAGTGGCCGGCAAATTTATTTTGTTACTTATGGTACTTTCTGCATAATCTTTTGGTCACTCGATCAATGTGAGATTGAGGAACTCTCTGATTGTGATGTTGTCGACTTCGGGTCAATGGTGATTTATTTTTGAATGGGTTTCTTTTCTTCTGAATAGTCATTTTCTTCCCGTGATTTTCTCTCCCATCTGTTGCCAGTCCGTTTTTCTCCGGTGATGTTGTTTTCTTTCTCCGGTGATGTTGTTTTCTTTCTCACGCATCGGAGTAGTAGCAGGATATTAGTTTTTCCAGCCGTACGGCCACCATCGGGCACAGCCTCACAGGTGCCTTTCGTCGGATTTTTTACAATTGACATCCAGCGACGCAAACAACAGAAGCCACCGATTCGTTTCTTTTACAAAGTGACATCCGTCAACATAATCGGTCATGGAGATATACGGTTGCGGACGGATCGGAAGCACATAAATCGATCACCGGCAACAGCTTTGTCTCCTGCTCAGTTTCACCGTACCACAGTATGTATATTTTCTTTTTTGACATGGTATGTCTATTTTCGACGTAGACTGCCCGCGTGATCGATATATTGTGCGATGCGGGGACAGACCACAGATTTTTTTAAATAGAAAACTCATTGTTCTCGCAAGGCCGTTTATTAGTTTTCGTCATGTAAACTAGGACGTCCTGTGCAAAAATTAGTTCGCCCCACCCAATTAGCTCGAGAGGCTGGAAATTTTTCTGTCCAATATTGTAATAGGGAGGCAAATAGAGTAGCTGATTTCTTAGCTAAGGTTGCTGTTGAGTCGAATGCAACTTCTAGTTGGGAAGGAGTTGCGCCTAGCTTTATTCAACTCTTTTGAGTTGTAAAAAAAAAACTGGTAATCCCACGTTTCAGGGAACCCACACAACTATACTTTGGCTGGTCACGGATGGAAGCAAGAAATCTGACGTCCCTAACTCCGGTTGTGTTTGTTTTCCACGGAAAGAAACCATGAACGGTGAGCCGACTGATCTCACTAGTCCGGATGTACAGCATTCATGTGAGCACGATATCCAATGGCAACGAAAACATGCGTTGCTATCACCCTAGTTAGGAAATCCGCGTCCATATATATATACCCCTGCTATTCTAGACACCCTTGTAGAATAAGTATTCTGGTCAATTTTCGGAACTTCCGTTTAAATAATATCTGAACTTCCGGTCGGAACACTTAGATTTGGTGAGTTTTTCTATCGTGGATTTCAAACCATTTGTCGGATTGAAGCAAATGATACGCCGTTGGAAAGGTATGGAAAATGCGCACCTTTTTCACTTCTACAAGATTTTGAAATTAGTTACGGTTTTAAAATAATTTTAAATATACGAAACACTGTTTTTCACGTACTTTCCTCGTTTTCGTACTGTTTTGGACGCCATTTTCAAACCGTTTGTCGGATTGAAACAAATGATACGCCGTTGGAAAGATATGGAAAATTCGCACCTTTTTCACTTGTACAAGATTTTGAAATTAGTTACGGTTGTAAAGTAATTTTAAATATACGAAACACTGATTTTCGCGTATTTTCATCGTTTTCGTACTGTTTTGGACGCCATTTTGAAACCGTTTGTCGGATTGAAGCAAATGATACGCCGTTGGAAAGATATGGAAAAACCGCATCTTGACTATCTCAGGTCAATTTTCGTAATTCATCACGGAATATGAGCAGTTTGAAAAATTAACAATTCTGTTTCTGAATATTTATGTCCAGCGGACAGTATTTTTTAAATTACTTTCAAACCGCTTATCGAAACGTAACAAATGATATTGCGTTGGAAAGATATTGACTATACGCAACTTTTTTGTATATAAATTGTTTCCAAATTCTTTATGATTTTTGATTAATTTTAAAAATACGAAAAACAGTGAAACGAGATTACATAAGAACGATTCAAAATTGACTCGATTGTGGTGCTCGGACTGGGCGAGTCAGCGTGGGAGAGTAAAATTAGACTCATATACTCGACAATTGAATCCAGCGGCGGTTGATTTGGACAAACGGAAATCATAATGATAATTTTAACGCGTAAGAATCCCGTCTTTGAAAAACAGAGTATATGAACTCTCTGAAATACGTGTAGTGAACCTCTGTTTTATGCCTAAGTGAACTTCTGGTAACACTGCTCGTAATTTTTTATATATTTTTTTTCTAAAAAATGAATGCCTGCCGTGTCAATTTCCAATTAAATACAAGGTGAACTTTTCATATCGCCGTAAAATATGAAATGAAATTTTGCAGTGTTAACTTCCGATTTAATATGAGGTGAATTTCCGTGATTTGATATAGTGAAACTCCGTTTTTGTTATATTTTTCTAAAAACCAAACTCCGTGGTGAGAACTCCCGTTAAATACGATGTGAACTTCACATATCGTGGTATAATATGAAATGAATTTTTTTTGCAGTGCTAACTTCCGTTTTAATATGAGGTGAACTTCCGCGATTTGGTACTACGAACCTCTGTTTTTTGTTATATTTTTTTAAAAGCGAACTCCACGGTGTGAACTCCCGTTAAATACGATGAACTTCACATATAGTCGCATATATATGAAATATACTTTTGCAGTGTTAACTTCCGTTCTAATATGAGGTGAACTTTCGTAATTGGGACAGTGAACCTCTTTTTTAGAAAAACATGATAAAAAAAAATTCCATAATTTTCCGAGGGTGAACATCTACCAATTGTGAAGTTCGTGACAAAACATTGTGAACATTTTTTCACTTTCATAATTTGATTTTTTAACCGTCATAAAAGTAAACTTCCGGCGCGTTCGTGTGAACTTCGGACGCATTTAAAGTGAAGTTTTGACTTATTCAAAGCGAACTCCCGACAAAGAAGTAAACGTCCAACACATTTTAGTATGATATTTTGACGCAGTCGAGGTGAACTTCGGGCCGAGCACAATGTGAACTTCACGACATTGACGAAGTAAACTTCTCGACATATAATATGTGAACTATGGGTCGTGATACAATACTTTTTTATTGGCGTCTATTTTCTTAGTGGACTCCACACATTCACATACATACAAACCTAATTTCCCTAGTAGAGAAAAGTGAACTCTAGCGTGTTAAGCAAAAACAATGCACTTAACACATTTTAATAGTGAATTTATAGACATATTGACAGTAAACTATACAAAAGTGAACCCATAATGGACTGCTTAAGATAAAATTCACAATTTTTTAAAAAAATAGCGAACCTCTGAAATGGACGGCCTAAACCCCTGACCTTAAAATAGCGAACCTCCGAGATGGACGATCTAAACTCCCGATTTATCAAAAGCGAACCTCCGAGATGGAAAAGATTTTCAAAATAGTGTCACGTGGACATTTCTATCAATATCTTTTTAAAAAAATATTTTCGGTATCTATTTGTTGCCTCAAACTTTTTTTTGCCTGCCCCCATGAAAATAGTGTCACGTGAACTTCTTTTTTAAAATAGTGTGACCTGCTTGTTGCCTGCCCCCATGATATTGTCCTTCTAAAATAATACAAGTTGTCCGTATGAAAATTCAAAAAGCAATAGCCCAATTCAGCCAACATTGATTTTTCTCCACCACTCATTCTAGGTGCAAGCAGTAGCTTGGGGTGTGCGGTTCCGAAATAGTTCATATACGGTGCAGACTGGTGCATGGCTGACGAAATTCAGAGGAGGAACCAGAGCATTCCCGTGCCGACACAAAGGGCAGAACTGACTGTGAACTCAAGCGCAGAAGAGCGCCTTCTCCTGCTCTCCATCGCCGTCCCTTGCTTCCAGCTTGACTCCAGGTCCCAGCCTCAATCTCAGTCGAAATTCTTCAGATAGCAAAAGAAACGCGAGCTGAACTCCCAACGGACACACGGTGGACTACACGGGCTGCACTCCGTGCACTCCCGATAGATTTCACGTGGGGCAGGCGAACAAGACGACGGCGGGATGCGCCCCGTAGGCGAGCAGGAGGGCAATCCGTGGCGGAGAGAAGCAGATGGATCCGTCCAGCAGAGATGAGCATGCCCCGCGGAGCAAGATGTCCGAGCGACGGGAGCAGGTAGCCTGCGGTGAGGGCTTGCAGATCTCGGCGGCCGTAGAGGGCTGCTTTGGCCGCGCACGCGAGCAAGGGAGGACCGCGTGATGGCGCGAGTTGGAGGGCCATGCCCAGCTCGCCGGCGGGGAGGTGGTGGGCCGCCGTCGGCCTCCCAGGGCAGCGGCTGTGAAGGGATTTCAATCTCCCTGGGCGGCAACGCGTCGGGGAAGGATGGGCGGCGTTGGGGCTCCGAGTCGGGGCTGGGGCCGGAGGTCCCGCGTCGGAGAGGAAGCGCCCGACGGTGGCGCGCTGGAGAAGGGCCCGGCGGCCGCTGACGCTGGTGGGAAGGACGCGGGCGCGGGTGGGACAGAACCAGTGGGCTGCCGCCGGTGGAGAGGATGGGGCTGGGCCGGAGGATTCGGGGCGGCTCGCCGGCGAAGACGGGGGCGACGCACCGGCGGTGACGAGGGCGGGTGGTCCGTTCGTGGCTTGTTAGTGTGGTGGTGTACTGCAGTACTGCGGTGTGGTACACGGGATAAGAAGGTCTTTAGAATCAGGTCTGTTCGGATTTAGAAGGTCTTTAGCATGGAGAAAGTTGACTAGAATAGTTATTCTACAAATCGCTATAGGGGTTGTGTAGAATAGTCCCACTCTATATATATATATATATATATATATATATATATATATATATATAAACACCATTTGTTTTTCAAAATAAGCGAAAAAACAGAAACAAAAGAATCAAAAGTAAGTGAAACAAAAAATACAAAAACAAATAGAAATTGTTCATGTTAAGAAACTAAGAATTGAGTTGGGCCAGCCTCCGTTAAGAAAAGCGTATGCGGGCAAGGCGAGAGTAGGACTCACAAAAAGCGAGGAAAAACCTATTTGACGCCCGTTATGGGCGGAACGCATACCCCACCCATCGATCGGTTGCCTAATTGGACCGGCCTAGGTAACTCCTCCAACTGGTTTGTGAACATCGAGAAGCTTTCGGTCCTGACACAACAAGTGTTTTGTAACATTCCAGAAGCTTTGGGCCGCCCAGGTAAATCTTCCAACTGGTTTGTATAGGAGCTCCCGAAAACTTGTCAATGGAAGATCGTTTTCACTGGGCTTTTATTCGAAAGAGATCACCATACATAAGTCTCTTATAGGGTTTTCCAAGCTTAAGATAGCTACATGTGTTTTTTCTGTTCATTTCATAAAGCAGTTGTTTAAATAAAAAATGCTGAAGCAGTTTCCCCAACTTTTCAAGCTAAATCATCTTCTCGAAATTCTTCAGCGCGTGATGTCCTCCTCTAGCACAATAACCAGCCGATGGCCTACTGTCAAGATGTTGCACAAAAGTTAATCAATGGTTGTTTTGGATGGATATGTACTGCATGCAGCAGCTGAATGTTTGATTCGATGGATTATGTCAGCGGGATCATCGTCGTTCCAACGCTTTCTTGGCACCACTTGTGACTTGTCCACTTCGATCATCGTCGACCGAGCAAGTTGTATGCTCAGGGTCAAATAATCGCCGATCGCTTCGTGGCGTGGAAACCTCCGATTTCAGCCCACATGATCATCCAGCTAATGAGATCTTCGTGAAACCATGGTTACTTAGCCGTAAGATAGACCAAGCAAAGTAGTAATGTAAAACTGTATAGAGAAGATAGATTTGATTAGTTAGTCCGGGCATGCTAGAGGCTTATGTACGCTAATCAGATCTTCTCGAAATCATGGTTACTTATTCATAAGCTAGACCAAGCTTGATTAGTCCAGGCACACTAGAGGCTTATGTACGCTAAGCTCTTGCTTTGAGAGGATAATCGATGGTGCTGGCATATCCCATGGTTTGACTGCGTGGTTTGCCGTTTCCTACGTAACACGGTTGTGTGTTTTGCCGTTTCCTACGTAACCCACGGAATATGTCAAAGTCGACTACGTAAACTTCGATCGAGGTCGTCTCTCCAGTGCCAACTGGAGCTGTGGATGTTTGCATGTACTGTCAGAATGTGGATGCTACGGCAAAGGTTTATTGAAAAAGATGGGAAATTAGATGGTTAATTTGTGAGTTAATTTTTAATCTGTACTCCTAGTTACGGTCTTGCGATAATGTCTTACGCATTTATCTTTACTATGACCGCATTACTGGAAATTGCGTATCGCTAAGCGAAAAAGAGATTTACAAGGCCATATGGCGCCAAGGGGAAATCTGGGCCGTCCGTTTTGTCTATCCGACGGACGAGATTCGTCGTTGACCGACGGCTGAAAACGGAGGAATTTGGGCAAATCTGGTCCGATCGCTAAGCCTTTTTACATGAAGGTTTCAGTGCAAGTGCGTATGGTCAAACCAATTTGCAGCAGGCACTTGATTTTTCTTGCCAAAAACAAAAGCACAAAGTGGAATCTATCTTGATTATTATAATAAATTCTGAATACATTTAATCACGTTTTCACCAATGAAAGAAAGGACCATTAGTTTCACTCCTGCATTGTTATGACATACAATACGGCTACTGAATAATAGGAAGGCACATCCTATACATAATTTACTCTTCATTTTAGAGAACAGTTATTAATCTAAAGAGAAAAAAGTGATCAGCTATCATAAGATTCATAACCTGTCGAGATAGAGCATCTTCGCGAAAAATACCACGATCTCCTCCGCTACCACTACGATTTAATAGCCAGCTGATGGCATGCTGTCAAAGATCTTCATGAAATCATGGTTACTTAGCCCCGTAAGATAAACCAAGCAAGTTGTGATGCAAAATATAGAGAAGAGAGATGGATTGATTAGTTAGTCCGGGTGTGCTAGAGGCCTATGTACGTTGAGCTATTGCTTCGACAGAATGGTGAATGACGCTGGCACACTTGCATGGTTTACATGCATGCATGCATGAATGCGGATGGCTGTGGGTTCTGTCAAAGTCTACTACGGAAACTTCGATGTCGTCTCCACGGTATCAACTGGAGCTGTGGATATTTGTATACGTTGTATGAATGTGGATTTGACCGCAAAGGTTTATCGAACAAGATGGACAATCTGATCATTAGTTTACAAGATTTTTTTAAAAAATACTCATAATTACGGTCTTGTTACGATGCTTTACAAATTTCGAAAATATTTCACTACTTAGTTATGACCGAATTACTCCAGATCAATGCAAGTGCATATGGTAAAATCAATTTGCATGAGATACTTGAATTTTCTTGCCGGGGTAGAAGTACAAAGTATAATTGCGTTAATTATTATTGTATATTCTCAATATATTTCATCACTTTTTCATCAAAGAAATAAAAGCACCATCACTTTCACTCATGTAATGTTATGAACGATCAGGCTACCAAATAATAGATAGAAACATCCTATATGCTTGATCCTATCCACCATTCAAACTACATGAATAAATCCTGCAAAGCTTATCAGCTTATGACTATGGCTATCACCTTCCATTTTCAAGTCTCTACTTGGCCTCGATGACAATTCTACACCATCAACATGCTATTAATATAAGAAGAGTGCGTAGCCTCTAGCGCTATAAATACCAGCTTGCAACCTTTGTAGGAACTCACCTCACTTGAACTCCCACAATGGCAGCCACAAAACTAGCGGCTCTCGCGTTGATTGTCTTCCTGAGCATTGGCTTAACCAATGCTGGAAGGGTGGCTAGATACTCTAGTTCTCAAGGAACGGGTTCTGGAGGGGGAGGGGGTGGGGGCGAAGTGAGTGGTGGTGGCTCAGGATCAGGGACTGGAGCTGGGTATGGCGAGAGTTCAAGTAGTGGTGTGCATGCAAGTAGTGGAGGTGGAGGTGAAGGGGGTGGTGGTAGCCAATACGGTGGTACTGGATCTGGTAGCGGGTCTGGTGCGGGCTCAAGCTCAGGCTCCCATGGATCTGATGAGTATGAAGGTGATGTTGGTGGATCTTCTAGCGCTGGCGGTAACGGTGGTGGCGGTGGTGGAGGACAAGCAACCGGAGGTTATTATGGATCTAGTGGCTATGGTTCTGGTAGTGGTAGTGGATCCGGCACTGGTGAAACTTCTAACTACTATGGAAATGGTAATGCAAATGCATATTCTTATGGTGGTGGCAGTGGCAGCGGACAAGGCGCAAATGGCGGGAGCGGAAGTGGCACCGGCGCTGGATCTGGATTCGGCAATGCCAACCCGTGACACTCTTTATCGTGCTAATTAAAATTTGTAGCCCAACCTGCTCTATGTCTGAGTGGGTACCATACATTTATTTTCCTTTGTTTGTACCTTTCATGTTGTTTGTTTCAAGAAATAAAGGGCTTCATCATTCCAATAATACGTTAGTAGTGTCAATAACAATAATATTGTGTGACTATGGGAGTCTTCTAAATGTAACATGTCTTTCTCCATTGTATATCTAGTTATATATACACAGTTTCAAAGGAATTAAATTATGGACTACTCAATAGTGTTCTTCATGTGTGCATATTGTGGAGTACAAGTCTAGTATCCAGCATTGATGGTCCCATTCTTAACTTGACGACGATCTATATGTTCAGCAAGTTGCTCATAATCAAACCTGGTATCCATGCTAGTTTTCTTTCTGGTTAGTGGTTGCTACGCTTAATGGCGAACAAAGAATCACGAATGGGCTAGTTCCATAATTAAGTAGAGTATGCCTAGTCTCCCACTATATATGCCCGGAGACTTGCAAAATGATGGAGCTCACTCGGGCTACTATCTTGTCACCTTTTGAACACATGATATTTATTGGACCTAAGAATTGAACAATCATGCTAAATATTTGATAATCTCCTATATACTCTTGTACAACCATGTTGAGATGGATCTCCGACAACAAAACTATTCTCCATACTACAATCGATTGTAGTACTGCAAGCAAATCTCCATTTAGAAAGCGTGTGGTAATTATTTAGAAACCAACAAACAAATACTAACTTTGTGATGCTGCATTTAACTGATTAGGAGAGAGGCGATTGCATCTGGTTCGCGCCTCCCGTCGGCGGCCGCCGCAGGTCTGCCCCGCCTCTGTGCCTTTAGGCCATGGAGGCGCGGTGGATCTTGGCCCTTGTCAGCGGGAGGGCTCCGTTTTTCTGGTTTAGTGTTCAGGTTTGCTGGGACGTCGTTTTGTTGGTGGCGGCGGCGCTTCTTGTAATAATGTCTCCCCGGTTTCAGCCCCATCTCGACGGCGACGTCGAGAAGCTCGTGGGAGTGGTGTGGTTCTGGAGGACTTCTTCTGGCGGTGACGGTCTCTGGATCGTCTTGGACCTTCATTGGCGGTTCATCCTTCTTCTTTGGCTCTGAGACGGATGTGATCTACAGTGCGCGCGCATCTACAGTGCGCGGCCGCTCCGCGCCGTCCGATCTGGATCCGGCGGTCCTCTTTTTCATGATACTATATACACGAAATATATGCGCGTCGACGAGTAGGTTCCATTCCCGTGATCGGCTTCGAATTTGGTTGACTCTAGCTCCTTAATTTTGGGTCAAGATTCGCAAAAACATCTGACGAATTTTATGAAATTCGTCGCACTCAGTCATCCGTTTGAATTTTCCTTTCACGAGTAGATGGATATCATCCTTCCAAACAACTTTCATGCTTTAACCTTTTTATTTCGACGGACATATATATATTTCTCTATAATCTTCAAATTCGTTGTATTTTTTGCTGCGCAAAAAAGACAAATTCTGACGGATTTCAAAATTTTGAAACTCGAGGTGGTCAAGTTGCCCGGGCACTGTAGAAGCGCCGTCGCTTCGTCATCCGCCGGTACGCGTGGCATTTTTGTGCAAAGGCCCCTACATATTCTGAAATTTGCGAAACCGGTCCTCCTCGCCCTCCTCCTCTCCTCTTTCCTCCTCCGCTCGGACGGAGACGCCGCCGGCGCCGAGCTCCTCCCCCGACAAATCGAAGCACACAAGGAACTCCGCCGTCGTCTCCTCTACCTCTAAGAAAATTTCATATTTAAGAAATTTCCAAATTTTACACATAAAGGTTGCACCAAATATCCACTGTGTACAAAAGTGAAACTAAGAAATTCTTAAAATTAAGAAATTTTTAAACTTTTCACATAAACTAAGAGATCTCCGTTTTGTTGCAGATTTTTTGGATTAGTTTTCGAAATAATTTTTGTATTTTTTGCTGAAACAAAAAAAAAACCAAATTTCAGCGGATTTCACAATTTTTTATCACAACGGGCGCGGCGTGTCGCCGCGCGACATTTCCTAGTCATGCATGATGATGATCGAGAATAACGATTTAACGAACTACAACAGTGCAGTTTGGTAGCCACAAACATGAGCCTCGCTCGCGTGCTCACAACCCAAGGCTAGTTATAGATTCATAGACTTTGCATTCGCCACCGCAATCATCGCAAGCTTTTGATGGTGGTATCTTGTGTTTTTTGTTCTCGCTAACAACGGTTCGGGACTGGGACGTCATAAAGCTATGTTATGTTCTTTTTTCATTTTCGCAATGTGGGATTTCTTAGTGAGCTGAGATGGCATAAGAAAGAAAGAAAATACTTCGTCTTGCAGTGGTAGAAGTAGAGAATGAGATGCATCGTGGCAAAAATGATAAATAAAAGTATGTTGGTGATTTTGGCGTAGAAGAATGAAGCGTCTAGAGTCTCGCACGTATGGCAACATAGCGAGAAAAACGACATGCATGTCATGTGTACGGACGTCAAAATAAATACCATTTGAAAAGGTCTCTACCTTGTAATTACATGGAAACACGCTGGTAGTTAACCAATAGTCCATGTCTCTCCAAGCTCACAAAGGCTACGGAGCGATTTGCACGCCGCACTACCGGAAAATCGAGTTTTGCCGTGTATACGGCTCTTTGCCGTGTGTGTCAAGATTTGCGGAACACGGCAAAGACAGACTTTGCCGTGCTGACCGGAAATACACACGGCAAAGATTCGGTGCACGGTATCGTCCACGCATACACATGGCAAAGAAATACACACGGCAAAGATAAGCAAAAACACACGGCAAAGAAATACACACGGCAAAGACAAAGGAAAAACACACGGCAAAGATAGGTACACGGCAAATAAAATGGAGCCAAACGGAAACGCGAACGGTGTGGCCACGGCAGCTCTTTGCCGTGTGTTTGCACACGGCAAAGATTAAATCTTTGCCGTGTGCTTGCACACAGCACACGGCAAAGACCAATTTTTTTTTTTCAACTTTAGTTTATCTACTTGTAACAACAGTATGACTATTCATGTGGCATAGTTTGTGATAAATTATCCATATTTTACACATGAGTGTGTCTTGATAAGGCAAACAATGTTGTCAAAAACAGTTTTCAAAATATTTTTTGTAAATATTATTTTCTATTTTTTAAGTGCTAAAATGACTTTTTTTGTTAAGCAAGTATAAAAAATATGATGCAAAATGGCACCCATCTAGATTTCACACAAAGTAGACCATATTCTATGGACAATCCAAAAATATTAGGAATTTTCTCGCTTTCTACCTAATTTCGCGTATTTAAATGACTTTATGCCGATTTTTCGAAAGTAATTTAAATTTGAACTACAAGTGTGTAATAGTTTGCTCTGAATTTTTTTCAAAAATCATTTTAAGATATAAAATTAGTGGTTATATCATAGAACCGTCGATAGTTTTGAAAAATTCGACCCCTTTCATTGAATAGACACGGCGGCCATTTTGACCGTTTTTTCAAAAAAATCAAATAAAGTGATAAATTGCTCAAAAAATGAAATCTTTTGGCATGGAGCTCTTTTATGTGTAGTAGCTGATATAAAAAATAATAAACTTGAGTTTTTACAAAATTTCCAAAAAATTCTTTCACAAAAAGGTCTGTCGTCTACAAACATGTTTAAGTTTCGAGACAAATAACTAAGATATGACCATTCCCGTGGCATAGTTTGTGATAATGTGCCCATATTTGACACATAAGTGTGTCTTGGTATGGCAAACAATGTTGTAGAACTGAGTTTGTTCAAATTATTTTTATAAATATCATTTTTTTATTTTTTAAGTGCTAAAATGACTTTATGCCGATATTCCGAAAGTAATTCAAATTTGAACTACAAGTGTGTGATAGTTTGCTCTAAATTTTTTTCAAAAATAATTTTAAGCTACATAAATAGTGATTATTTCACAGAACCGTCGACGGTTTTGAAAATTTTGACCCCTTCGACGAATAGCCATGGTTGCCATTTTGACATTTTTTTCAAAAAAATCAAATAAAGTGAAACATTACTCAAAAAATAAAATCATTTGTCTTGGAGCCCTTTTATGTGTATTAGTTGATAGCAAAAATAATAAACTTGATTTTTGATAATTTTTTAAGACACACGGCGAAGGGGAATACACGGCAATGTTTGTCCAATTAAATTGCACGAAGCAGCCTCCCACGGATCACCATTTTGTGCCATTCGATCACATTCATCCCACGGCCCATATCCCTCCAGAGAAAACACACCCTGCTACCTAGGCAAGCCCATGCATGCACTGACAACGCACGCACCCACACCACCTCACCTCAGTACGCACGCACGCGATGCCCCTGGCCTTATCCTCTCGCTGGCCACCCGCGTGCGAGCACAGCAAGGCCGATCGCCGCCCCGTGCGCGTCGTCCAGCCCATCCCCTCCAGCGAGCCCTTCCTCGTCCGCTTCGACGAGAGCCTCGCCTTCGAGCCCGTGGCGTCGCGGGACGGCCTCGTCGTGCTCCGCCGCCTCCGCCTGCATCGCCATTCCCTCGAGGAAGGCCCGCCCGGGAGCTTGCTCCGCGTCGTCAACAGCATCACCGGCGACGTCTCCGTCCTCCCTTCCGTCTCCATTAGGGACTACCGCAAGCACGCCTTGCTCAACGTCGAGGACCACGGCCGCAGCTCCTCCAAGCCCATCCCGGCCCTCCTCCTCATCCCTCGCCGCCGCGCCTGCTCTGCCTGCGCTCCAGTCGACGCGCCGGCCCCGGCCCTCGCCCCGGTCCCGCAGCTCCAGGCCGACGCGGCGACGCCCGCCGCCAACCCTCCCCGACGCTGCTCCTGAAGCTCCAGCCCGCCTCAGCTCCACCGCGCGGCTTCTCCTCTCCGCCGTCCTCCGACCTCGCCAAGCCCCCTGCTTGGCGCCGCCGCCTGCGCCGTCCTCTCTCCTTTGACACGCTCCAAGCTCCGGACGATGAGCACGGCACCTTCAGCCGCCGTCGACCCTGCCATTGGCGAGCACCCTCTTGCGGTGTGGGCGGCCACGCCGTCCAGGGCGAGGGCGGACGCTGACAAGCCGTGCACCTCGAGAGACGCCGGACCGCCGCGATCTGCAAGGAGCACGGTGACCTGCGCGACTCGCCGGCGACCTGCGCGCGAACTCGACGCCTCCACCGGTGTCCCCGCTTGCCCGCCGCTCTCCACGAACTCGCCACCCCTAGGCCAGCTCCGCCTCGCCGCGGCGGCGCCCAGCCCCGCGAGCACACAGCACCGTCGGTGATTTTTTTTAATCCTATTTTACCTGTTTGCCGGGTGGAGAAAAAACACACGGCAAAGTACCGGTGAAAAACACACGGCAAAGAATCGGGTTGGTCGTTGCCCAACTCTCGCAAATCTTCGGTACACGGCAAACCGTTGGCGCACGGCAAAAAGTCTTTGCCGTGATGTTTGCGGAAAGCGCATGGCAAACGCTCTTTACCAACGCGTATTAGGCCGTGTGGAGTTTGCCGTGCAGTTCGGCACGGCAAAGCCTTTGCCGTGTTCCGCAAAGCCTTTGCCGTGCAGTTTTGCCCCACGGCAAATTCCAACTTTCCGGTAGTGCCGGGGCCGGCCGTTTATGACGGCGCGGTTGAGGCAGCTCCGCCACAGGGGATGATCTGAACACAAGTCCAAAATCTGCTGTAGCTACAGCTTTTCATTGCGTAATTCGACTGGTTGATCGAATAGCTGATTATTTTTCTTTCCGTCTACACTACAGCGCGCTGATTTTTGCCTTCCGTCTGGGCCAGATCTTCGTCAGCGCGCAATACGTCCGTAACCATAGGTGTAGCATTTCCAGTTTTCTCTAGCTGCAGACAAAACCCGTAGGAAATTGTTTCCTTTGTTAGCACTTAGCACCCGATGCTGCCGACTACTTCGAGGAAGCTTCAAGTAGATCTGGGTAACATGAGCTAACCTATCGATTACAGTATATTAACCTGGTCTAATCTGACAGATTCTTACATATAATGGCGCGAGGGTTTAGACATAACCACCCTTAAGAGAAACCATGTATCATCTAAATGAGTTAACTGGAAAGAGCAGCCCACATAATGCAGAGAATTGTTCGATGTTAGACACCCTAGACTTAGAGTTACGATTGAGAGGGCATTGGTAGCATTAAAAATAGATTTAAGATCCTTGACCAGAAGCAATTCACCCATACACCATCCAAGTAAAGCTAGTTCTTACATGTTGCATTCTTCACAACTGGATCTTAGGGTTTGGTCTTGATGACCTTGCCCTGGAAGAGAGTGATTGGATGCCTGACTTAGGCCAAGGCTGGGGCTGTGGCCATGGTGTCATCTCTCATGATAATAAAGCTTGTAACAAGACGAAGAGGATGGAGCCCCAAATGTCTATAATGATATACTGGTATTTGAATCATGGTAGTTGGGTCTACACCAATGAACTGTCATTCGTAGTAGGTAGGATTGGATTTAATTAGCCGTAATAGCTCTATAGATGAGTTGATGAACTGCTAATCTGTTTGTTAGTCGATATGCACGTGTGATGGTAGTGTAGTATGGTAAAGTCACCACGAGAGAAAAGAGGTCTCAACAAACATATGCTGCATGCAACCAAATACAACACATTGCATCGTTGTACATATATATTCTTGGTTCCATGAAAAATATATTCTACCGATGCGATTGAGACGACCAAATTGACATAACATGATTTTACGGGTGGCTCTCCCGCAGCAGGCTCTAGCGAGCCATGTTTTTAAGGAACTCCAGAAAGGTTGCATGCAATCACTCACGCCGTGGGAGTAATTCCACCTTTCACTCCCTAATCATGATGTCAAATTTATAACATTTTTAAATAAAGGCCACACATTTTACCCCTTAATTAGAAATGGCACCCGACATATTTTACCCTATTTGATATTTACCCAAACAAGGAAAAAAAGGCGAATGCATTTGTTGAGACGATGTAAGAACTGACTTTGGCAGGCAACTTGCAAGCATAGTCATTGGGTGCATTTCTAAATATGCAAAATTTTATGAAATTGTATCAATTTTTCAGCTAATGCACCACATTGTTTCCCTTAGTGGATACAAGTGTGAGTTGTCCGACGAATTAGCTATCACGAGTCACGACTCATAACTTCTTCTAGGATAGTATGCCACGCGACCACGACACAATGTCGTAAGCAAGTGGTTAATATAATCCCTAAAAGGGGGAAAATTGTTTGGGTCATAGGTGTAGATGCACCCACTATTCAAAAATTACATTTCAAAATGTCAAAATATTACAATGAATTTTTTCTAAATTTGAACATTCTTTGTTTACATAAAAAGTTTCATGAAAAAAGATATTTTTGTGGCTTGTGTAAGAAAGACAAATTTCAGTGCAACAAAATGACTTTTCACGAGACATCTTTGTTTTCTTACACAGACCACACAAAAAATGTGTTTTTTCTTGAAAATTCCTGTACAAACATAACACATTTGGATGTACAGCCGAATTTTCTGTTTGGAATTTTTGAAATTTTAAAATGCAGTAAAATAATACTTTTCATAATGGGTGCATATAAACCTATGAGTCAAAACAACGTCTCCCTAAAAAAAGTGGTTAAATATAAAAATATTTTCTAAATGGGTGAAACGTCGTCACAATACTATCACTAGCCGTAGAAAGTAAAAATTACCTGTAAAATAACGATATGACTGTCCCTCATCTACGATATAAACCGTGCGGTCGCATCCACATTCAGATCTCGACAACACATGCAAGCATCCACGGTTCCAGTTGACATCGGAGGGACGACCTCGAAGTTTTCATAGTCAACTCTGACATATTCCGTGGGTGTCAGTAGCAAATGGCGAAATCCAACCACGTGCATGCATGCACTCAAACCATGGTTATCTTTTCAAAAGGAAGAGCTCTCAGTAACATCAATCTGCTCATGATCAGTACTTGTTTGGTTTTTCTTACTGCCAAGTAACCCTGATTCCCTGAAGATCGATCTGATTAGGTGGATGATCAAGCCATGCTGCGATCGGCGATTGTTTGACCTTGCGTATGCAAGTTACTCTCTGTCTGGACAAGTCGGCAAGTGGTTGCCATTTTCGATGCCAATTAAGCATTGGAATCAATGTAGAAGACGATCGAATCGGCTTGTTGAGCAAAGAGACTTCGGCACCAGCATGCACTTTCCTCCTCCTGCTGCTGCTTCTGCTTCTGCATGCAGCATACCTATGTGACGTCCTATGTGTGTGATTAAGTATGCCATAGCTAGCGAAGCAGATCGTGCTAGAGGATTTTGCAGGATGCTCTCTAGCTTCACAAGTTGTGATAGCTTCTCTATGAATTTATTTTAATGAGAAACATATTCTTTATGAAATAAACGGAAAAAAGTTTACTCTGAAAAAGTAAAATCCCAATCAGTTTAGATTAGGAAACCCCAATAAGTTAGTACGTATACCTGGGTTGAGTTGGTGCCTATGCTCCATTTACCAAAAAATATATTTCGAAATGTCGATTTTCTTTGGAAAACAATTCCGGTTATACATCTTCACATTCTATGTGCAGACGTATAGTTTCTCGAGAAACCGACATTTTTTGTGACTTGTGTAAAAAGACAAAATTATACCGCGTGAAAAGTTTTATTTTAGCATCGAAATTCATCTTTTATATAGACCCCATAAAAGTTGGTTATTTGTTAACAATGGATGCAATGGTGTACACGCGTTTGTTTTGCTTTTTTTTTTGTATTCAAAATGATTTTAAAATGTGCTTTAAATAAAGGGAGCATTTGCACCTGGGAGACAAAACGCTGCTCCCAAGGCCCACGTTTCATTGCCACTAAACTCGTTTATCCTTATGAAATACTATAAAGGCACTGCTCCCAAGGCCCATATTTCATTGCCACGGAACTGATTTATATCCTTATGAAATACAAAAGAGAAAGGAGATATTTTTTTTGAAAGTTAAGTCCTACTATATTCAGAAAGTTTTTCCAATTTGGGGCCTCCCTCTCCCTCCACACCAGTCACGTCAACACTATGGGACAGAATGACGAGGCCGATGAACAAAATTTATTCCTGCCATCGCACAACCTACAGTCTCCTCGTACCGCTGGCTGGATCACAATCTGCCAAAGGGTGGCATACCTGCCATGACACCGTGCCGCCGTTTCCACCGACACACACCTCCAACTGCAAATCGAGAGCTAAAGAGGAGGAGGTGGAGCATCGGATTTCTACGTCCCCTTGCCATACCTACCTATCGGACTTTCACGGCTTCACGGAAGCCATGTCTGCCTCCACCACCGCCCCGGCCTCACGATCTCCCTTTGCTTGTGAGCGAACGAGTGGTAGCAGCATGTGCCGCACTATCACCTCGACCATGCAAAGGACTTCACCTTCATCGCCCACACGCCGAGCCATCACGATGACACGGGGGAATCCTCCTCCTCCACCTGTATGGTCTACATCTCCTCCTACGACGACGATGGCCTGGACTTCGGCGACGGCGACAACAATGACGAGGAGTAGAGTAGTTTAGGTTTAAATTTCATTCGAATGTTTTAAATTATCAACAAATCTCAAAGAACATTTTAAACTTCGTTAATTGATTGCAGAGTTTTTTTATCTGTTTCGGTCGTGCCGGACACTGTTTCTGGGACACGGTGAAGATGTTCTAACCTATCAACCAAACGCTTATACATATGTCAGACGACGAGCTATCTATCGATTGCAGTAAATTTTCTAATCTGACAGTATTCTTACATATAATGGCGCGAGGTTTTAGACATAACCACATGCAAGTATGCGTAGACCTAAGAAGGCAGTAATGGTGCAATCTGCAACTAGTTTCTGTCATACGATGGAGAGACTAGCAAATTTGCCTTATCAGACGTTCCAAGTCGTCGCTCCACTAGGTCAACTTTGGCCCGATCGATCGGGTGCCGATCTGCTTGAGTTTAAAAGCTCCACTAGGTCACGAGCACGCAGGTTTGCAGCTGGCGATTCAAACCCTACTAACATTTGCAGTATAACCTCGGCGCTATAAATACCTATGCGTACCTTTAGTCTACCATCAGTTATCCCGTCTAGAACTCCACTATGGCTGCCATTAAGCTTGTGTCGCTTAGCTTGGTTGTGCTACTTAGCATTGGGTTAGCTAGCGCTGCGAGGGTAGTTAGATACTCTACTTCTCAGGGGAGTGGCTCGGGCAGCGGAAATGGGGGCGGGACTGTGAATGGTAGCGGTGGAGGAGCCGGAAGTGGCAATGGAGCAGCTGACAGTGGAAGTGGGTCGGCCCATGCAAGTGCGGGAGGCGGCGGAGGTGGGGGTGGTTCGTCGCAGCAAGGCGGCACTGGGTCTGGCGCTGGGTCTGGCACCGGCTCATCAAGTTCAAGCCAAACGAACAACGGGTATTACTATTATGGGGGAAGTTATGGAGGAGTTACTAGCGCCGGAGGTAATGGTGGTGGCGGTGGTGGTGGCCAAGCTGCGGGCCCTGTTGGCTCCACTGGCTACGGGTCCGGTGGTGGCACTGGGTCAGGTTATAGTTCAGCAAATAATGGCTATTATTCAAATGCAAATGCTAACGCTAATGCAAATGGTGGAGGTACGGGAGGTGGTCAAGATGGCGGGAGCGGAGGTGGCACAGGAGGTGGAAATGGTTACGCTGATGGTCACCTCTAAACTTCAGCAGCAAGTAACATACATCTGGAGAGGGAGCCCACTGTCCATTTCCCCCTTTATTTATGAGTTATATCGTCTTTCACTTTAGTTTCATTAGTCGTATGCTTTGGTGTATTAAGAAGCAATCAATAAAGGGCTCCATTATATTCATGGATGTACAATGTTGTTTATAATCCTGGCAATATGTTGTACATGTCAATGTGTTCTCTCGTTGTTACCTTCTGTTGCCAAGCAAGCGTTAGAACGACGACGAATCCACCGACATAATCGATCTGTAGAAAAAATAGAGAGGGATTGGTGTAATAGTTGATTGTATTGCTTGAACCTCGTGGCATATATATAGGAGTATATTATCTACTTGGATCGGAGTACAAATCAATGTAGAATTGAATCCTACATTATCATATATTTCCTAAACAGACATGATACTCAATACTATCGAATCGACTTGAGATATCGGCGCCAACAACTAGTACATTTGTACATGTACACATTGCCGCTACTGGCTGCTGCATGCAGTAAAGATTCATCCATGGATAAAATTTGTGTCTAAGCTAGCCTTAGTTTTATCCATGCGTATCTTTCATAGTACGCCATCGACTGCCCATTGGACAAATTTTACGTTAAAACAAGGCTTTTCATGAGACAATTTTTTGTCTTTTTACATAGGCTACAAAAAATGTGTCTGTGAAATTTCATTTAGAAAAATCGATGTTACAAATATGATTTCTAAATACGTGTGCCAAAGTGGATTTCACCGCATTGCTTCCCTCTAGTGAATACAAGTGTGAGTTGTCCAACTATAGTTAGTTGCCAGGACTCATGACGCTCTACTCTTTGATTATATGCGACGCCACGATTTCCTAATGAAATGGCTAAATTAAATATTTTCTAAAATTGTTTAAACGTCATCAGAAGGCCTTAACTAGCTGTAGGAAGTTTAAAAAAAATATGATATACAATATATGTTTACTATTAGTAACACATACATTATTTTACAGGGCTGTTTTGCCAAAGGCCGACATGAACGAAACCTCATTTCATTGTGGAAAAATTAAGTTTCGGTCCCCCTTCTTATGTATACCCTGAGGTCGTATCCAATTTCAGATAACACATGCAAAGCATCTACGGTTCCAGTTGACATTGGGGAGCGACGACCTCGAAGTTTTCATAGTCAACTTTGACATATTCCGTGGAGCGCCGTAGCAAACGGCAAAAGTGCAAAACCCAACCACGTGCATATGGACACACTCAGACGATCGGCAAGATGTGCCTGCACGATCGGTTACCTTGTCAAAAAAAAGAGCACAACCTAATCCTCTACGTCCCGTGCCTCAACTAATTAAATAAAAATCAATCTGTTTGGTTTATCTTAGTTCCAAGTAACCATGATTCCATGAAGATCGATCTGATT
This sequence comes from Poa pratensis, assembly GCA_947311845.1. Classification (NCBI taxonomy): domain Eukaryota; kingdom Viridiplantae; phylum Streptophyta; class Magnoliopsida; order Poales; family Poaceae; genus Poa; species Poa pratensis. The sequence goes on from CAMZMU010000062.1 coordinate 8,369,268, forward strand.
AGCTGGATGATCAAGCCAAGATGCGATCGGCGTTAATTTGACCTTGCGCATGCAGCTTACTCTGACATATTCGATGCTAAAGGATTGGAATCAAAGTAAGAGACGACCCCGCCAACTTACTTGATCCATCGACTTTATGAGCCATGAGAACTCGGCACCAGTTGCTTGCATGCAATGGACATTCATCAGTTGATTAATTTTGGGTTATGGCTGACCTTCCGTGTGTCTGATTACTGATTAGCACATCTTTAGCAGATACCGGATTTCTCGTATCTGGACGATAGGATAACTCGTTTCCCGTACCATGTGGCACGGGACATAAAAGATGAGGTAAACTCTTGTCGGATATTATCTGGTACGAGCTTATTACCACAACTGTTATGCCCTTCGTGCCCTACCGGTACCGGATAAATATTTTGCGTCTCACCGAAATTAAACCAAAGTTTCAACATGTCTCACCGAATGTACCAACGTTTCAACATGTCTCCGAATATATAGAGTCTATTACATAACTATACTACACAACCAAAATCATGGGCAATGTAGATAGCAATACAATCAGCCGAAAGAATGCGCAATCGATCATCTTGACAGTGAATCAAGGATCAACATTGACAACATCCCGAAACACCAATACCTCAAAAAACTCTAAGACCCCCATCAATACCACCACCAGCTCGAAAACCTCCATCACCACTATCACCACCACCACCACCACTTCCAAGACCTCCATCACCACATCACTTCCATTGGCGACTTCTAAGTTCTAATGATTGATTCATCCCTACCATCATGTACCTACAGAAGGTTCACTGCAACTAGTATAAAATAGGCCTAATTAAGGATCCATATAAACTTGGTCAAACTGATATTGACTGAATTTATGCCCCTTGATATTTTGAACACATGGAGTAATATCATAAGATCATATCTCAGGTCATATTTTCCACATCCATATTTTTAAATAATATATCCAAGACATATTTACTTTTCTGTGCTCGCATAACGGTTTTCTCATATGAGTCACCGAGGAGATAATAACAATTATACATTGCAATATATTCTCAGTGGGTTTGCAGGAGTTTTAACAAAGTATCATGTAACACACCGTCGATGTCTTGGTCATCCCCGAGTCCTTTTGACTCCTTCTTCTAGCATCCTTCTGACCCCATGTCCGCCGCCCTCCCAACGCCGCCGTGCAGCAGGCGCTCCAGAAGCGGATCGTCGACGAGCACCTAGAGACCTTCTTGTTAATGTTGGCGGTCGTAATCGCATGAGTTGGTAAGGGAACAGGGGTTTACGGGGAAGAATGGCATGCTAGCGGATCTTTCTCGGAAGTCACAGGAAGAGCGGCAACCATGGCAGGGCTCCCACCGCAGAAGCACCGAACCTCGCGTTCCCCTCCGTCGTGTGAGTCATATGCGGGATAAGTGGGATACACGACTACCACGGGCAGCCGGCTTATCCCACTTATTTTCAGACCTACGCCGTGGGCGCCCAATACACACGTAGGTGGGGGTGATGGTGGTTGCCCATATAAGGTAGCACAGCCCTTAGTACCGTATTTCTTTATGTTCTGTCACGGTAACCTTTTTTTTAGGATATGCTACACCGCAACTTTTTTTAGCGGTTTTGCTATGTCTCACTCGAGTGAGACGAAGCTTACGTCTCACTCACCTCCACAGCCGTGCGATTTGATCTTTGCTCCGCGATTCGTGTTTTGTGCCTTTTGGCCCGTTTTGACTGGTCTTTGGCTTGTTGGGCCTGTTAGTTTTTTCCCCGAATATCCGAGTTCCTTAGCGGGCTGTTGGGCCGTGTTCAGCACGGCGGGGTGAGGGGGCTCGTTTGTTTTTTCTTTGGTTTCCTGCTTTTTTTCGTTTTCAGTAACTGGGATGGTTTTCGGATTTGTTTTTTTTTCGCGATAAAATTAATGTGCGTTCGAATTTTCTGTTTTGTTTTTACTTATTTTTTTTGTTTTTTCGTTAAAAATTATTGTGGAGTTTTTCAGCTCATTTTTTTTGTTTATTTTATTTTATTTTTTATGGGGCTCTAATTTTTTCTACTATATTTATCTATAATATCCACACTAGTTTTAATTATTTATTGCTTTTTGTTTTTTGGAAGCCTAGTTTCAACTGCGATTGCAACTGAGCGCAGTTTCAACTGCGCTTGCAACTTAGCCCAATTTCAACTGCGCTTGCAACTGGGTGTTTTTCCCGAGATAGCCGGCCAGCTGCAACTGAGCTTGCAACTGAGATTTTTTTCTTTATTTTATTTTTTCTTTATTATTTTTAATATTTTTTTTTGGAAGCCCAGTTTCAACTGCGATTGCAACTGAGCCCAGTTTCAACTGCGATTGCAACTGGGTGGGGCAGTTTCAACTTTGCTTGCAACTGGGTGTTTTTTCTCAAGATAGGTGGAGCCAGCTGCAACTGAGCTTGCAACTGAGATTTTTTTCTTTATTTTTTTTCTTTTTTTAATTATTTATTGTTTTTTGTTTTTTGGAAGCCCAGTTTCAACTGTGATTGCAACTGAGCCCAGTTTTAACTGCGCTTGCAACTGGGTGTTTTTTCTCGAAATAGGTGGGGCCAGCTGCAACTGAGCTTGCAACTGATATTTTATTAGTATTTTTTCCTTTCTTTATTTTTAATTATTATTGTTTTTTGTTTTTCTGGAAGCCCAGTTTCAATTGCGATTGCAACTGAGCCCAGTTTCAACTCCGATTGCAACTGTGTGTTTTTTCTCGAGATAGGTGGTGGCCAGCTGCAACTAAGCTTGCAATTGAGATTTTATTAGTATTTTTTCCTTTATTTATTTTTAATTATTATTGCCTTTTGTTTTCTTGGAAGCCCATTTTCAACTGTGATTGCAACTGAGCCCAGTTTCAACTGCGGTTGTAACTGGGTGGGGCAGTTTCAAATGCGCTTGCAACTTGGTGTTTTTTCTCGAGATAGGTGGGGCCAGCTGCAACTGAGCTTGCAACTGAATTTTTTTTTCTTTATTTTGTTTTTCATTTATTTAATTTTATTTATTTATTGTTTTTTGTTTTTTGGAAGCCCAGTTTCAACTGGGATTGCAACTGAGCCCAGTTTCAACTGCGTTTGCAACTGGGCGGGGGCAGTTTAAACTGCGCTTGCAACTGAGATTTTATTACTATTTTTTCTTTATTATTTTTAATTACTTATTGCTTTTTGTTTATTGGAAGCCCAAAACAAACACGAGCTCTGCACAAGACAAAAAAAAAATCACAACGGGCCCAACAACAACTGAACGAGGGAAAACAGGCCAAATTTGTCTAACAACACAAACCATGACGTCAGTCGAGTGAGACGTATCTTATGTCTCACTCGAGTGAGTCGGAGGCAGACCCTTTTTTTAGTGGATGCTACACCACAACTTTCTTTCTAGTGGACTCTTGGGCACCTAGAGCCAGTACCGTATAGTGGGCCTTCTCTTAGTTTAGCTGTCGTGGGCTCTATATACCGAGAAAACAAAAGGGGCTTTGGGCTTCAATCTCACCCGCAAAATAGTTTTTCATCTCGAGTGGTCACTCGACTCCTCACTCTAGGGCTGCTGCTGCCGCTGCTGCTTCTGCTTCGTCTCCACTCCTCCCGCATGAGCCGCCGCCCCCGTCCCGGCTCGCCGGCGACGGAGACGCCACTGGAGGACGAAGACCTGCTCCCCGAGATCCTCCTCCGCCTCCCGCCGCTGCCCTCCTCCCTGCCCCGCGCCTCTCCCGTCTCCAAGAGCTGGCATGGCCTCGTCTCGGACCCCCGCTTCATCCGCCGATTCTGCATCCACCACCGCCGCAACGCTCCCCTCCTCGGTTTCTTCAGCTTCAGAATCAATTTCATACCCGCCATGGAGCCCCCCAATCGCTTACCGGAGGGCCACTTCTCGTTGCATCTCGACGGCGGAGATGACCCTCCCCCTGGCGCCGCCTCATGGGATGCCGTCATGGTCTGGCGCTCATATTCCTTCCGCCGCAGCTTCTCCAGATTGTAGTGTGGGACCCCGTCACCAACGACCAGCACCGCATCGCCATTCCCCCGGGCTTCGCCTAGTTGGACGAGGACACCTGGATCCACGGGGCGGTGCTTCGCACTCACGGAGACGTCCAGCACTTCCAGGTGGTCATGGTAGCCACTGTAGCAGAAAAAGAAGAAGAAGAAGAGGAGGAGGAGGAAGAAGAAGAAGACGATGAAGAAGAACAGCAACGCGATGCGCGAGCGATCGCCCAAGTTTACTCGTCCAAGACCGGCACATGGGGGGATCCCATATCAGCATTGATTCCATCCATGGTAGTCCCACGTAACAAAGTGATCAACACGGAGGTTCCCGGTGTCCTAGTTGGGAATTCCCTTTACTGGCAGCTTTGTGGGAGTCTCCTCGAGTTTGATTTGTGTAAGCAGAGACTATCTGTGATAGATCTGCTCGGTCACCCGTTCCGGGCAGAGGGTGGTGGCCTTGGTTGCCTCACTCTCTCAAATTTCAAGGCCAAATTTTGGAAGAGGAAGACCGATTCTGCTGGTGTAGCTTCATGGGTGCTGGGAAGAACTGTTCAACTTGACAAGCTACTCTCCATCGATCCAGCGAAGATGACAAGGCCTCTAAGGATGGTAGGGTTTGCTGAGGAGAATAATGTGCTGCTCATGTGGACAGAGATCGGCCTATTCACAATCCAGCTTGACTCATTGGAGTTCAAGAATATTTTCAACACCAAGATCATGTGTCATTACTATGCGTTTGAAAGCGTCTATACTGCAGGTAATAGCATGCCTCTAAACTGTTGGTTTAATAATATCATGTTTATTGTCGATAATTAGATGATAAAAATGCCGCTCACATCCTTTCACAATGAGCTAACAATTTTATGTCCAGTCATGTCACTTGTTTCTTTTGCTGCATGATAATCTTTTCAACATACAACAATTTTTTTGGTTGTGTGTTCTTTTTTGATGTTTGATTCGTGGTGTTCTCTGTTATAGTTATGATTTGAAAAGACATATGTTAATGTTAGCCAGGTATTTCGACTTTTTAGCAAGGTGATTCTGTTGCATCGTGATTTTAAGTTCCCTTAGTTTTAGCAGGTGGACTACTCTTGTTACTATTATCCTATGTAAAAGAACAAACTAAAATTTGGCGATGCTGATTTTTTGCTACTCTTGTTACTATTAGTGTAAACTGGCCATTGACAGCAAGACTCTCCAAGGTTACAAAAAGCGTGCCTAAGCACACGCTTAAACTCGCTTAGGCGCTGAGCAAAGGCAAAATACATAGCGCTTAACTGCGCTAAAACGCAGCTTAATTGTGCTTTAATCCTTCAGAAAAGGGAAAACCCTAGGCAAGACACTCAATCGATGCCTAGCACTTTATAGAACCTTGATTGTAGTAGAACTATAATAAATGGACATCCTGTAATTAAAAATGGACAAAAAAGCGAAAATTGTTTGTATAATAGTTGAGCTAAATTGTATTGTTGTCTCCCATTGAGCTAAATTAAATTGTGTAATGGTAGTATTCGTGCATAGCTGGAGTGCAGATGTTTCTAAACATGGTATACATAATGGTTGGAAATAGAAAACAATAATTACTTGGTTTGATATGCACTGATACAGTGATCCTACATGACGAAAGACCGAATGAAATATCAAATAGGTAGCTCAATTTGCATATTTGAACTTTCTCTTCTTACCATTGATCTTTTAACATCTTAAATCCACAATAATGAGTTGGTTTGATATGTCAAAAGCAGTTGTTCAATTATAACACTTGGGAGTCCTGCTGTCAGCGGCCAGTTCATTTTTAATACTGTTTTCAGAGTATTCCCTAATTGGCTAGTATATGTTTTGTATTTACCCCTTATATTGTTAAACCTGAGTTATTTTCTCAATTACGTATGCAATTTTATCTCAATATCTCATCGATACCCCCTCTTATCTATTTGGCTTTTCGTTGCTCCCTGACTTCATATGCTTGTAGGCACAGTCATTGGTGGTGGACATGCTGGAGCTGAACTTTTGCCCAACGCATAAGATGATTGGTCAGATAGATATGCTATTATGATGTATTCATTGAGTAGGTAAGGTTATCTATAAGTAGTAATAATTCTCATTCCTTTGCCTCATGGATATGTTTATGTTCAAGGGATCATCATAATACCGAGCATAACCTTGCAATTATTGTAGAGTCTTAGCCTTTTAGGTGGTTTGCTTAAATGTTTTCTTAGCATATCTTTGTTTTTTACTCTAACTCACATATATTATCAGCCATTAGCCTCTAGAATTATGGACCATCGATTCAATGCTCAAATAGTCCAAATAATTATTTCCTCATAGAAGGCTTTCAATGCATTTGCATTAAAGGGCGAGTTTAGACAATTAGTTAACTGCCACCTAATAAATTAGTGAATACCGAAATAGACAATACCATGCTATATTTAGCATGACCGCAGTATCTATCAAAATACGATAATCTTTTTCTCAAGGACATAGATTATACTTGATAGTAATTTTACTTGATTATGTAAATAATTTCAACATTTCTATAATTTATGTTTAGAAGTCACTAAATATTTGAGATTGAAAACAAAAAAGCATTAAATCCTCCAAGTCCAGTTTCGAAATAGTAGTGAACCTGTAGTATTCACATTAGAGTTTTTCACCCTCAGTTTGTAACTGAATTTTACATATGAGATTTATAAGCAAAGTGAGCTGATTGCCTTATACTACGTGAACGTTTCTTTTTTCATTTCAATTTTTTTTACATAAATCCAAAATACTGGTACATCAGGTTTTTGACCTCAGCTGCTTGATACCATTGTCAAACCTCTTTATGTTCTTCTCCAATTCATAATCAATATGGCTTGAAACCATGGGCTTCTCTTCTATCTACTCATCATGTAAGTTTCTTCCTGAAAATCGCTCTGTATGGAGGCACTTGCTGGGCTCTATGGTTGTAAGGTGGCATCCCTTCCATTATCTTTCTTGGGCTCGTCGTGAGCCTTGCTTCATCCTCCAGCTTCCTCTTTTAAGTAGGCAAATTCAGGTAACCTGCCATCCCTCATCAGCTCTAATTAAAAATGGATGTGGAATTGAAGATGTTCTCTCAAGCAACCAGACAGCCTCAACACTAGTGGTCTGCTTATCCACCAAATCAAGTGGGTGAAGCTAAACGTCATCTCTCCCGATCTGATACTCTAGAGGCCAGAGACCCTCTTCCCAGCATCCTTGATTCACTGGGCTAATCCATATTTACCCTTTCTACATTTTATACCAGCCCCTTTGTAAAATACTTGTACATTTCCTGTCACGGGTGTTTTTGCTCCTCTAAATTATTGTTATGCTCCTTTGTATGGTTCCTTTTTTTTGCTCAATAGATTTTACTGTCAGGGTTCCTCTACGACTCCTACAATTTTATGTCAAAAATGGATAACATGAAATGTTAAACATTGATGCTAAAAGAACGCAACTGTTTGGCCAAATATAATCTGCTATGCATGTGAGTCATTGGTGGAGTGGATCTTGATACAGTGAGGAGTAATTACATCAAATGAGATATCTCCTTTTGAATGAAGTCAGTAAAACTTGCTATAAGTGGAACAGTCAATTCACCCTTGCTACAAGTTCAAGTACATGTTGCTATGGTTACTTTGCAGTCTGATTTTTTTTGAATTCGGTCACTGTAGATGCTTCATAATTCACAATTTAGATTAAATAGTTGATAAAAATGACATGACTAGATTCATCGTAAAAGCTAGTTTTGTCATGAGTAGCGGTCAAAGACTTAAAGTATTATCTTTGATGGTGCGTGAATTAAACATGTTTTAAGTCATTTTATAAGCTAGGCAGTTCACCATTTCTCTCTAATCAAGGTATTTGAACCACTGGTCTTCTAGTCTTTTCTGAGATCTGCTGTAGGTCGATAGATCCACTGTCCAGGTTTGTCAATCGTAGTGAATTCATAATGCGAACCCCTGTACACGAACTGTCAAACTGCTGGAACCTCAAGAAAGTAGAAAATATGTTAACTTTCCTCGGATGGATGTGTGTAGGTGAACTCTTTCGTCAGCTATCTCACTTTTATGATTTACTGGAATTAACTCTCTTTCATGCCATGCTGCTTTTTTTTTTACTTGTGTGTAGTGCCAAGTCTTAAATATAATGCACCAAGAAAATAGATACTTTGTCCTTTTGGCCTAGAGTCTTGAGAATTTGAAAACAGTAGAACGTAAAAGGTGTGGCACAACAAGTTAATTGTTCTATTGTTTTTTTCAATTGCCGTGATGATTCAGTTCTGAAGCTTTTTGTACAGTTTCCACATCAATGTTTGAGCAATAGAAAGTATTATCATATAACACTTCGTTTTATATTTTCTGAATTAATATACTCCTACTGGTCCGTAAAAAACTGTCGTGAGAAAACAGCTTTTTTTAAACAGCTTAGCCAGCACAAATCGAAGTGTACCCTCTTACACTCTTTCCGGATCGGAGGGAGTACAAATTTGATCCACTGATGACATCGATTGCTCTGCAGGTATCTGGCGATGCAGAAATGACTTCTTGGGTGGAGGCTCTTCGATCTTGCGTGGAAATCGACCCGCTATGTACCATGCACTCGGTGAACTGTGGGTGGACTTTGTAGAATTTCATCTCGTATGCACCCTGTGAACTGTGAAGTGGATTAGTTGGAGTTAATCGCTGAATTTGCTGACTTGTGTCTACTAGTGAACGTGCACGTGCAACGCACGTCTCAAATATTTTACTTTTTGTAAAGACAAAATCAAGTTTGTATGTAGTATGAAGAATCATTCTCAAATTTCTTGAACGTACGACGTACTTACGTGGCACACTGGCACTCCGGGTGATCACCCAGTCCGTAGACATAGGCGATGTTGGCAGCCCTTTACTGCTCCTGCCCGGCGGTCTCCTTGATACGGGCCTTGACTCGGTGGTGGCATGCGATAGGCAGAGGATGAAGGCGGCTCATAGAGGAGACGTGATGGCGAGGAGATGCACGGGAGCATTCTCGCGGCTACGGGCAAACAGGAACCCCCTAGAGGCCATGGAGCAGACGAACGCTTTCCAGATGTGCGGATCGAGCGGGTTGGGGACTTGGGGGTGTCGGGAAGGCCCTAGGCGGCGTGTGAGCTTCACAAAAACTCTCTACCGCAGCTCCTTGTACGTCCATGTTGGCACCACCAGTACGTTGTGGGGCGCGCTTTCGTCGTCGCATCCACCCCGGTGCTCGCGGCGAGCTGGTCGGCAGCTGAGGCCGCGGACCACGTCACCGGCGTATATCTCCGCCCCAACGGCGCACTTTGCCAGCTCTTGCGTGTGGCGTTGGTCGTTAGCGAGAGGATGTTTCGTCCTTAGTAATGAGTGGAGCAGTCGTCTGTGAGAGAACGTCGCGTCCGCGGCGGTGAGCCGAGTAGGTTGTCGGCGAGAGAACGTTCCATCCGCGGCAGCGAGCGGAGCAGGTCAAGCGTGCCGATGTCGGGTCGTCGGCGTCTGCGCGAGGACGCTGGGTCGGTTAGAGGAGTTGCGTCCACGGCAGCAAACAGAGCAGGTCGTGCGGGCCGATGGCGGGTCGCCGGCGTCGCGAGGCCAAACAGAGCACGTCGTGTAGGCCGATGGCGGGTCGCCGGTGTCGCGAGGCCGTTGGGTACTTGGGTCGAGCTTGGCGATCAGGTGTGTCGTCGTTTGTTCTGTTGAGACGTGATTTGATTTCTTTTCTACAGGACGAATATTCCTTTTTCTGACCGTGTTGTGTTGGATCAGGTTTGCTACCCTGTAGCTTGTGCTCGTGTTTAATTAGGTTTGCGATACACGGGGCTGAACATGGACAGAACATATACGATCTGGATAGTTATCTAAAAATAAACGGACAAGATTTAAAGTGTTTGCTGCTCGACATCAGGACAATCTGGATCGTTGATAGGAAATTAAACAGACAGGATTTAAAGTATCCCAACATGTTTGCTCTTTTAATAGTAGTATAGATAATGTTGAATTTTCATCCGATTCTGATGCACCCTGTGAACTGTGAAATGAATGCTGAATGTTGAACTGTAACTGACTACCTGACACTACTTATTTTCTCCTTTGAGATGTGGCGACTGAACGATTGAGTTGGTTTATAACTGTCCGAAATATTTTATCCCATTATGAAGAAGTTAGTCTCTGATCTGAAGAAGTAATTAACATGCCCTGCACTTGGTTACCGTGATCCGGCCAGGGAAAGCTAAAAGTCAGCATGAATTTATTTGCCCGTGAAACTCTCAGATAACTCGAGAGTGACACTTTACTTTTTCGACCAGACTGTCGCTAACACATTATGCAGTGAGATCGCCTACTCCTCTACAAACACAATATCTTGAACGGGATTCAGAAATACTACTATTTGCATAAGGGCTATCACGAAGCGGGTCACTCGATACATGGCTACTATGATCCTCTGGAAAATCACCCCCGATTTGGCATTTTCAGACTTTTTTAGCTCAATCAAAAACTTAACTCACCGATCATGGCTGAAACACCTATTTTAAGCAAATGGTCCAACTTTATCGATAAACAAATCAACATACATCCAATCAACAAAAATAAAACACAAAACCATCATCGCTAGCTTTGTTATCTTGACGTCCATATAAAACACTAGAGTTAAAATCACGTAAGATCAAACCTGTTTTGCTAAAACTCAAGGATATATCTCTTTATCCAAACATCCAGTTAGTAGAAAAAACACCTTTTTTGAGAACTTAGAAGAAAAAAACATACTTTTTTTTAGGGTCACCTAGTAGTCTTGTACCGTACTTGTAGTGGGCTTTCTCTCAGTTTAGCTTTCGTGGGCTCTATCTTCCGAGGAAACAAAACGAGCTTCCTTTTGGGCTTCAATCTCCCCCGCAGCCTGATTCTTTCGCTCTCCCGTGTCACTTTGAGGCTAGGGCCACTCGAGGCGCGAGGAGATGAGCCGCCTCCTGTCGCCAGCGTCGGCGCCGTCGCTGGAGGACGACGACCTCCTCACAGAGATCCTCCTCCGCCTTCCCCCACATCCGTCTTCCCTCCCTCGGGCCTCTCTCGTCTGCAAGCGATGGCGCCGCCTCGTCTCCGACCCCGACTTCATCCGTCGATTCCGCGTCCACCTTTAGTAGAAAACGTAGAGATGACATTTTCAGACTTTTTTAGCTCACTCAAAAACTTAACTCACCGATACATGGCTGAAACACCTTTGTTGAGTAAATGGTCCAACTTTATCAATAAACGAATCAACATACATCCAATCGGTGAAAATAAGACACTAAACCATCATTGCTAGCTCAGCTATAATCTTGACGTCCACCTAAAACTCTACATATAAAATCCAAACCTACACAAGCTCGACTTACCTCAAAGGTTCTGAATATTGTCTTGAGTCGCCCATCTCAACAGATGAGAACCTATGATCTTGTACGTGTTGTGTCGCGAGACACACCTTATAGTACGTGACACCGAACCCTACTTTATCATTATAATGCTGTGGAGGAATTTCTTGAGCGCAAAAGAATGGAATTTAGAGAAGAGTGACCGCAGAAAATGTAGAGATGACACGATATATAGATAAATGAAACCTCGCGAGAACATGGTTTTCTCTACATTCCTAACCGAAATATTAGTAAAACTTGTTTTCCAATAATCTTCCAGCAATCTGTTTTGTTAAAACTCCGGGCTATTTCTCTTTATCCAAACATCCACTTAGTAGAAAAGAATACCTTTTTTAGAAATTAGTACAAAAAACATACTTTTTTAGGGTCACGTAGTAATCTTCTTTTTTTTTGAAACGGGTCACGTAGTAATCTTGCGTACTTCGGTACTTGTAGTGGGCTTTCTCTTAGTTTAGCTATCGTGGGCTCTATCTTCCGAGAAAAACAAAAGGCTCCCGCACGGCCGCACGCGAGCCGCGAGGAGCCGAGGAGATGAGCCGCCCCCTGTCGCCGTCGTCGCCGTCGGCAGCGCCGCTGGAGGACGACGACCTCCTCACAGAGATCCTTCTCCGCCTCCCGCCACAGCCGTCTTCCCTACCGCGGGCCTCGCTCGTATGCAAGCGATGGCGCCTCCTCGTCTCGGACCCCGGCTTCATCCGCCGATTCCGCATCCACCACCGCCGCAACCCTCCCCTCCTCGGTTTCTTCGGCGGCCTCGACTTCGTGCCTTCCATGGAGCCCCTCAACCGTCTCCCCTACGGCTACTTCTCCTTGAAGCTGGACCACGGACGCGGAGACGACGGTTACCTGTTTCCCCACACCCTCGCATGCCGCCATGGCCTCCTGCTCATATTCCTTCCAATGCGTCGCCAGCTCTAGTGTGGGACCCTGCCACCGGCGACCAGCACCCCATCGTCATGCCCCCCGGCTTCGACGCCCCGTTGGACTACGGCCCAATCCACGGGGCGGTGCTCCGCGCTGCCGGAGACGTGCAGCACTTCCAGCCCCAGGTGGTCATGGTAGGCACGGTAGTAGAAAACGAAGAAAAAGAGGAGGAGGAGGAGGAAGAAGAAGACGACGAAGAACAACAACACAATGCGCGAGTGGTCGCCCAAGTCTACTCGTCAGAGACCAGCACATGGGGGAATCTTATATCAACATCGATTCCACCCGATTCCAAGATCCTCCTTCCTCATGGCATGCCCAATTGTGTCCCCGATGTCCTAGTTGGGGATTCCCTTTACTGGGTGCTTGGGAAATCCATCATCCTCGAGTTTGATTTGTGTACGCATGGACTAGCTGTGGTGCCTCTACCAGGGGCGGTGCACAGGTATGACCAAAACAATCCCGAGTTCTTGGTCATGCGGGCAGATGGTGGTGGGCTTGGCTGCCTTGTTCTGTCTAACTTCAGTGCCCAAATATGGAAGAGGAGGACCGATTTTGACGGTGTTGCTTCATGGGTTCTGGGAAGAACCATCGAACTCGACAAGCTTCTTTCCCTAAATTCAGTGAATGAGAGAAGGCCCCTAAAGATACTAGGCTTTGCTGAGAACAATAGTGTGGTGATTCTGCAGAAAGATAACCGCCGATTCACAATCCAGCTTAAGTCACTACAGTTCAATCAACTTATTGACATCAACCGCCGGTGTTGTTATCATCCATTCGAAAGTGTATACTGCAGGTAATAATTTCATGTAGAGTCACACCACTTGTTTCTTTTGCTGCTTGATAATCTTTTCAACATATAGCACTTTTTTGGTTGTGTGTTATTTTCTGATGTTTGTATAGTGTATTTCTACGTGATAATTAAAATTTGGAAAGACATCAAATACTGTTTTAAGAATATTCGGTTTGTTTGGTAGTAGATGGAGGTTTATTTATCTACTCCTAATGTTGTATCCAATCTGAGCGATTTTTACCCAACTACACTTGCTAGTTTATCTAAATACCTCATTAATTGATGCCATCGTATCTATTTGATTTTACATGGGAATGTCATTGGCTCTTTGACTTATGTTTGTAGGTATGAGCATTGGTGCTGTTCGTAATGGGGCTGAACTGTTGCACAGTGTCTAAGATGGTTGGTCAGATATATATTCTATCATGATGTACTGGATTCAGTAGGTAAGCTTTTATTTATGTAGTAGCAGAATGAAATATATTTTCCATTTCCTTTGATCATGGATACTTTATATGTTTACTTCTACTAGTTGCTATATTGCTTTCAATCTATCAAGACCGATTGGGATCTGTATGCTATACCCTCTATGCGACTAATCGATAAAAAACAGTACCTGCTCATATGGCCTCGAATTTCCTTCAGGCTTGCAGTGCCATTCCGCACGACTGTTCATTTGGGATCATTATAGTACCTAATTCTCGCTTGCTTGCAGTTATTGTGCAATTACAGTCTTTTAGTTGGCTTGCTTAAAAACTTTCTCAGCATACTTGTGTTTGTCACTCAAGTTACATATGTAATCCACCATCAACCTTTAAAGTTTTTTAGATGTTGATACTAGGGTCATGAGCGTCCACAAGCAATTTTTTTACCTAATAGCATTGAAGGGCTTGCAACTACTACGTAATTAATAAGGAATAGAAATAGCATGGTGTATTTTTCAATAAAAGCGTGACCGCAGTATCTAATAAAATACAATAATCTTCTCAAGGAAATAGTTGATGGTAATCATGCTATATCTAATTGTCTAATTTATTTTCGGATGTCTTCACTAAATATGTAAGAGTGAAAACATGCAAAGCATTAATTCTTACAAATACAATTTCGAAATACATTGAGAACTGATTACCACGGTGTTCCCCAAAACCTTATTTAAAGACCCCCTTCAAGATTCACCTCGTATACATCCCTCATGCTCTGTCCATTCGTACCAAAGTCCCTGAAGGAAATATCTTCTGCTTTCAGAACTTTTGGCTTGAGCACCCAGGCTTCATAGAGGTGTGTTAACAAGCTTGGAGTTTTCCTTGTAAAAAGAAAGACGTCAGTGGCACTTCTTTTCTGCTTTCAAAAGCATTAGAAGAGCCTTTGAGAGTAACTTTTCCCACCTATTGTTTCTGAATACAAATTGGAACTTAGTCACAACCTTATCGATGGATCTGAAGAACAAAAGCCTATGTCCTTTGTAGAAAGGAACTTCGGAGGAATCGTTGGAAATCACACTTATGGAGCCAGAAGAAATCTCATTCCATCTCCTCCGGGCTGACAGGGCTCCTCAAACAATGGTCATGACGTTAAAGCTGCTATCGTTTGCAAATATGACTGATGACATAGATTGCTCCGCTGGTTTCTGGCTTCTTGGGTGTAGCCTTTGTAATGATTTTCTGGAATCTGATATCCTCTATACCAAACCAAAGATACTACACCTTGACTAAAAGGTATGTCTCTTCGGTGCAAACTAGATATTTTAAATGATTTCACAAACTAGGCAGTTCAGAATTTCTCTCTAATGGGAGAATATGAGCAACTGACCTTTTTAGCTTGTACAAATAAACTAGAAGTTAAAGATGTGACACTACAACTGAACTGTTCTATTGGTTTTATCCAATTGAGTAGATGATTCAGCTTTGGAGTTTTCGGTCAACTTCCCGCAGTTGTGTTCAGTGTTTGAGTAACAATTAAATATGAGATATAACTTGGTTTATTTTTCTGAATAAATAGTAAAAAAAAAGTTTGACTGATGGTATAGATTGCGCCACAGGTATCTGGCTTCTTGGGTGTAGTCTCTTCTGTTTCATGCCCGCGCACAAATCGGCCCTCTCTGTTGCATGCGCTGATAAACTGCGAAGTGGAATCTTAATGGCTTAACTTTCTGATCAACCAACATCTATCTATTATCTGGAACTTTTATCGGTACTGGATAATGACCCTGAGCATTTAACTGTACCAGCCTTGCCTGGTGCCACTTCCCTTATCTTTCATATGTTGTGACTGAAGGATTCTTTGAGTTGGCAGAATTTCCTCTTTGCTTTCACTTCTTGTGTATCCGTGTCATGGCACATCACCTAACTATATTGCTTCCATATAACTTAGAAACCGACTTCTATTCTTAAGGCTGCAGTACATGCATGGGGTTACTGTTCTCTTGGCTAATTAACTGAACAAGCGAAGGTGACACAGGGCGCAAGTTTCTTCCAAATGATCCTGATATTTTGGGCACTGTGATTCAGGGTAGAAAACGTCAGCCACCACCATGGCGGCCAGCGTGACAACTGATCACACGAGGAAGCCAACTAGGATCACCGTGTGCAGTCGCACCAGCAGTCTAGAGTTAGAACTTTTGCTACTTGTAATTTACCGAAGTAAAACCTAAAAACGTTGGCTAACGGGAACACGATCCCAAAGATTCCTGAGATGATGACCAGATTGTTTTGAGTCGATGTCGATAGAGTATGCTTCTTTCCCTAAAGATACTAGGCTTTGCTGAGAACAATAGTGTGGTGATTGTGCATATAGATAACCGCCGATTCACAATCCAGCTTCAGTCATTACAGTTCAAACAACTTATTGACATCAACCGCCGGTGTTGTTATCATCCATTCGAAAGTGTCTATACCGCAGGTAATAATTTCATGTAGAGTCACACCACTTGTTTCTTTTTTTGCTTGATAATCTTTTCAACATATAGCACTTTTTTGGTTGTGTGTTATTTTCTGATGTTTGTATAGTGTATTTCTACGTGATAATTATAATTTGGAAAGACATCAAATACTGTTTTAAGAATATTCTGTTTGTTTGGTAGTAGATGGAGGTTTATTTATCTACTCCTAATGTTGTATCCAATCTGAGCGATTTTTACCCAACTACAGTTGCTAGTTTATCTAAATACCTCATTGATGTCATCATATCTATTTGATTTTACATGGGAATGTCATTGGCTCTTTGACTTACGTTTGTAGGTATGAACATTGGTGCTGGTCGTAATGGGGCTGAACTGTTGCACAGTGCCTAAGATGGTTGGTCAGATATATATTCTATCATGATGTACTGGATTCTGTAGGTAAGCTTATATTTATGTAGTAGCAGAATGAAATATATTTTCCATTTCCTTTGATCATGGATACTTTATATGTTTCTACTAGTTGCTATATTGCTTTCAATCTATCAAGACCGATTGGGATCTGTATGCTATACCCTCTATGCGACTAATCGATAAAAAACAGTACCTGCTCATATGGCCTCGAATTTCCTTCAGGCTTGCAGTGCCATTCCGCACGACTGTTCATTTGGGATCATTATAGTACCTAATTCTCGCTTGCTTGCAGTTATTGTGCAATTACACTCTTATAGTTGGCTTCCTTAAATATTTTCTCAGCATACTTGTGTTTGTCACTCAAGTTACATATGTAATCCACCATCAACCTTTAAAGTTTATTAGATGTTGATACTTTCAATAAAAGCGTGACCACAGTATCTAATAAAATGCAATAATCTTCTCAAGGAAATAGTTGATAGTAATCATGCTATATCTAATTGTCTAATTTATTTTCGGATGTCTTCACTAAATATGTAAAAAAATGCTCTGCCTTTTCTATTGAGCTCCTCCAAAGCGGCGCATGAGGAGTCTCGCTTCAGGCGCCGCCTGCGGGCGCGATATAGGCCCTCCCCGAGCCAATACATATGGATCCCAGCGACGAATAGGACAGTGGGCTTTCCCCTCTTTTGGACTTCCTTGGGCTCTACCATTTTTGTTTTTCTTAACTAGAAAAGCCAGCTTTAAGGTGGATCTTTAAAAAAAACATGCAAGCATCGACGGTTCCAGCTGACGTGTGTGTGTGTGGAGGGGGGGGGGGGGACCTTGAAGTTTTCATAGTCAACTGCTCAACTTTGACATATTCCGTGGGTGCAGTGGCAAATGGCAAAACCAAACCACGTGCATGCATGCACTCAAACCATGGCAAGATGCGCATGCACGATCGGTTATCTTGTCCAAAGGATGAGCTCGACCTAATCTCTATATGTACTTCAACTAAAATCAATTAAATATATCGATCCACTCTATACCGTCTTACATCATGAGTACTTGTTTGCTTTTATCTTACTGCCAAGTAACCATGATTCCCTGAAAACCTGATTAGGTGGATACCGTGGATGATCAAGGCCATGCATGATACGATCGGCGATAGTTTGACCTTGCGCATGCGAGTTACCCTTTGTCTAGCCTAGGGATGCAAAAACAAGACCCATTTGTCCCGGTTATACTCTATTTTGTACATGTTCAATCCTGCTATATTTAGAAAGTTTTATCAATTTGGAGTCACCCTCTCCCTCCACACTGGTCACCGTCAACACTATGGGGCAGAATGACGAGGCCGATGAACAAAATCTATTCCTGCCATCGCACAACCTACAGTCTCCTCATACCGCCAGATCACAAGTTGCCAAAGGGTGGCATACCAGCCATGACACCGTGCCGCCGTCTCAACCGGCACAGACCTCCAATTCAAATCCTTTAACGTAGGTACCGCATTACCTCAACGTAGAGGGCCCACCCCCTTAATCACACTGACAAGGAGGGCATGCGGCACACCGGCTCGATCGGGAGAAGGACACCGCCATCACCGCGTCCAATAAATTGTTCTGGCCGTCACGGTACAACACCAAGGGGAGTGTGCTCGGCTGAACGGTGGAGAACGTCATTGAGCACGGACGCAGCGGCGCCCCCGATATGCCTAGCTCATCGTTGATGCGCAATCTGAAGCCGGAACCATGTTAGCCACCGCGTGAAGTCTTTCGCAAGCCGAAGCTAGAACCAAAGAGGAGTAGGTGGAGAATCGGATTTCCACGCCCCCACGCCATACCTACCTATCAGACTTGCACAGCTTCACGGAAGCCATGCCTTTTTTTTTGCATGGTAATACGATTCTCATTGATAAAATAAAGACAAGATACAAAGTACGTATACACCGATCTTAGAGATCTGAAAAGATAGGATAAACCAATGTGACAAACCAACGCCTATCTCTCTTCTTTGGCACCACCGTAGCAGCCACCAAAGAAAAAATAGACAGATCACCTTTTCACCCGAGCTCGACGCGGCTCCATCCCTGATTATCAGCTTTTCGGACCTCCAAAATAGTTTGCCATAGGACAAACCATTGCCATTGAAAGAATCAGACCGGGGCAGCATGACCCCGGACACGCCATCGAACTTCAGCACTGGCACCCACGCACGACGACGTCGGAGGAGGGAACCAGAACCATCAGCCTCCAACCACAAACCCAACACAAGGTGCACCATCTTCCAGCTGTCACCAGTGCAGACCACCGTCTGCACGTACTCCTGGACGAATCCTCTCTGCTTCACCGTGGCGTCGGAGACAACGCCGCAGCAACGGGGACAGAACAGGAGGAAAAACCCCTCTGATGGAGTATCCCCTCTGATGGAGTCGCCGCCTCCGCCTCGCCAACACCATCCATGAATGCTACCGCCACCGATCTGAAAGATCGGCAAGCACACAAAGCCATCAACTCCGAGACGCCGCCATGAAGGAGAATGCCGGTATGGGAGTAGAGTTGAAGCGGATTTATTTGCCCGTGCGCCGCTCCCTCCACCACAACGACGCACCATGCCAAAACCTTCCTAACCCTAACTACCATGCAAAAACGAAGAAAGGGGGTCCCCCTCCCTCCCACCACCGAAGCAGCGAGCAGAGGGAGGGAGGCCCAGCTCGCCTGCCGGTGGAGATCGGTGGAAAAAAGGCTCCGCCTCCTAGTCGCTGGCGGCTCTAGGTTAGGGAGAAAAGATCACGGAAGCCATGCCTGCATCGGCGGCCACGCCACACTGCTGCCTCCACCACATCATCCCAAGGATTGCCCCGGCCTCATGAGCTCCCTTTGCTTGTCAGCGAACGAGTGGTAGCAGCATGTGCCGCACCATCACCTCGACCATGCAAAGGACTCCTCCATCGTCGCTGGTACGCCGAGCCATCACAATGACACGGTGGAATCCTCCTCCTCCACCTGTATCGTCTACATCTCGTCCTACGACGACGATGGTCTGCGGACTTCGGCGACAGCGACGACAATGACGAAGAGTAGAGTAGTTTAGGTTTAAATTTCAGTCGAGTTCTTGTAATATATCAACAAATTTTAAAGAAAACATTTTAAACTTGGTTAAAATTTGATTACACAATTTTTTATCTGTTTTGGTGGTGCCGAACACTGAGCCATCTATCGATTGCCGTAAATTTTCTAGTCTGACAGCATTCTTAGATATAATTAATGGTGCGAGGTTTTAGACATAGCCACATGCATGCAAGTATGCGTGTAGCCCTAAGAAGGCAGTAGTGGTGCAATCTGCAACTAGTTCCTGTCATATGATGCAGATTAGCAAATTTACCGTATCATTTCCAAGTCGTCACTCCATTAGGTCAACTTTGCCCCGATCTATCGGGTGCCGATCTGCGAGTTAAAAAGCTCCACTAGGTCACGAGCACGCAGGCTGGCAGTTGGCGATTCAAACCCTACTTACATTTGTAGTATAACCTCGGCGGTATAAATACCTACGCGTGCCTTTAGTGTACCACATTGATGACGTGAAAGACACACGTTCGTTGGGAACCCCAAGAGGAAGGTATGATAAGTACAGCAGCAAGTTTTCCCTCAGTAAAAAACCAAGATTTAATCGGACCAGTAGGAGATCGAAGTCACTTCTGAAGGTTGTTGGTGAAGGAGTGTAGTGCGGCGCAACACCAGGGATTCCGGTGCCAACGTGGAACCTGCACAACACAATCAAACTACTTTGCCCCAACTTAACAGTGAGGTTGTCAATCTCACCGGCTTGCTGAAAACAAAGGATTAGACGTATAGTGTGGAAAATGATGTTTGTTTGTAGAGAATGGAAAAGAACAATGATTGCAGTAGATTGTATTTCAGATGTAAAAGAATGGACCGGGGTCCACAGTTCACTAGCTAGTGGTGTCTCTCCATAATAAATAACTAACATGCTGGGTAAACAAATTACAGCTGGGCAATTGACAATATTGATAAGTGCATAACATGCATGTGCAAGTTGTGGTGTCTACTATGAGATTCATTTGGGCATTACGACAAAGTATACAGACCGCTATCCAGCATGCATCTGTGCCTAAATAGTCCACCTTCAGGTTAGCGTCCGCACTCCTTCCAGTATTAAGTTGCAAGCAACAGATAATTGCATTAAGTAAAGTGCATAATGTAAACAACACATTCATCCTTAGACAAAGCATCATTAGGTTACCCCTAGTGGCAACAGCACATCCACAACCTTAGGGGTTGTTGTCACTCCCCCAGATTAAATGGAGACTGAACCCACTATCTAGCATAAATACTCTCTCTTGGAGTCACAAGCATCCACTTGGCCAGAGTATCAACAAGCAACGGAGAGCATGCAAGATCATAAAAGACATAGACATAATATTTCAGTATTCAACTTGACATAGTATCAATATTCATCGGATCCCAGCAAACACAACATGTAGCATTACAATAAGATGATCTTGATCATGATAGGCAGCTCACAAGATCTAAACATGATGGCACAAGAGGAGAAGACAACCATCTAGCTACTGCTATGGACCCATAGTCCAAAGATGAACTACTCACACATCACTCCAGAGGCAGGCATGGCGATGTAGAGCCCTCCGGTGATGATTCCCCTCTCCGGCAGGGTGCCGGGAAGAGCTTCAGAACCCTCCCGAGTTAGGGTTGATGGCGGCGGCGGCTCTGGAACTTTTCGTGGAATATGACTCGGGTCTTTAGGGTTTTCCCGAATAGATGAATATATAGGCGAAGGGGCGGCGTCGGTGGAGGCCCGTGGCGTCCTCACCACGTGGCGGCGCGGCAGGAGGTGGGACCGCGCCACCACCTGGTGAGGGCGGCCCACGGCCCCCCTTCGTCTCTCCTTCGGACTCCGTGTACGTGTCAGGAAAATAGGAACTTTGTCTTTTGTTTCGTCCAATTTCGAGAATATTTCCAGAACAACTTTTCTGAAACCAAAAACAGCAGAAAACATGAACTGGCACTGTGGCATCTTGTTAATAGGTTAGTCCCAGAAAATGCATAAAAATGATATAAAGTGTATATAAAACATGTAGCAATTGGCATAATATAAGCATGGAACATCAGAAATTATGGATACATTGGAGACGTATCACATATCAATCTATCCCGTCTAGAAATATGGCTGCCATTAAGCTTGTGTGGCTTAGCTTGGTTGTGCTACTTAGCATTGGGTTAGCTAGCGCTGCGAGGGTAGCTAGATACTCTACTTCTCAAGGGACATGCTCAGGCAGTGGAAATGGGGGCGGGGCTGTGAATGGTAGCGGTGGAGGAGCCGGAAGTGGCAATGGAGCAGCTGACAGTGGAAGTGGGTCAGCCCATGCAAGTGCAGGAGGCGGTGGTGGTGGGGGTGGTTCGTCACAACAAGGCGGCACTGGTTATGGCGCTGGGTCTGGCAGCGGCTCAAGTTCAAGCCAAACAAGTGATGGGTCATCATACTACTATTATGGGGGAAGTTATGGCGGAGTTTCTAGCGCCGGAGGTAGTGGTGGTGGCGGTGGTGGTGGACAAGCTGCGGGCCCTGTTGGCTCCGCTGGCTACGGGTCCGGTGGTGGCTCTGGGTCAGGTTATAGTTCAGCAAATAATGGCTATAGTTCATATGCAAATGCTAACGCTGATGCTAATGGTGGAGGTACGGGAAGTGGTCAAGATGGCGGGAGCGGAGGTGGCACGGGAGGTGGAAATGGTTACGCTGATGGTCACGTCTAAACATTCAACGTCAAGTAGTATAAATCTTTAGAGGGAGCCCACTGTCCACTTTTCCCTTTATTATGAGTTATATCGTCTTTCACCTTAGTTTCATTAGTTTTTAGCGTATGCTTTGGTGTATTAAGAAGTAATCAATAAAGGGCTCCATTATATTCATGGATGTACAGTGCTCTTTATAATGCTGACAATATGCTCTACATGTCAATGTGTTCTCTCGTTGTTACTTCCGTTGTCGAGCAAGCGTTGGAACAACGATGAATCCACCCACATAATCGATCGAATCGACTTGAGAAATCGGCGCCAACACCTTGGGCTTGAGACTTGATGTTCATCATATACAAGCCTCATGAACATTAGTCAAGTTTTAGCTTGACAGTAATTAAGTATTGTCTTCTTAAAGTTAGCCCAACTTTTTTACTGCATCCGGTTGGTGCATACCGAGCACTTAATTAAGTGCTTATCAAGATAGTATCGACAGTGATATTTTGTTCTATCTTGTTCAACTAGCACGCCACAGCTTCGGCAAGTTGGCATGTCTTGTTCACTACGCAACCTTATCTGTCTTGATTGCCGACTAAGAGTGAAGTTCACTCGACCTGGAGTAGGATAAACTAGACGACGCAAGACATACTTTGAGTTCCCTCTCCTCCCGCGTTGGTAGTAAGCATCATAGAAACGACGTATTTGTTCCGTTTAGATTTACATGTCGAGGGAATTTCTTGTCTGATGATGACCTTGGTTGCTTCCCATGTACAAGCCGATTAGAGTTAAAACCAACCGACTCATTCACATACTTGCGGAGTAACATATCAAATGTTGGTTTGACATGTTTGTTGCTTGGACTTTACTTGGTTACTCTACCACTTGTGTACTTCTGGACTCTTAGGTTTGATGAATTGTGTAAGTGAATTCCTTTTGTGCTTGTGTTTACCCCGTGTGTAGTATTACCGATTCGTCTTAGGCAGAGACTTGATACATATATTAGGGTTTGGTCTTGATGACCTTGTCCCGAGAGAGAGAGAGAGAGAGAGAGAGAGAGAGCCTCACGCACGGCTAGAAATGGGGTTGTGGCCTGTCACATATCATGATAATAAAAATGGAAGAACAAGAGGATAAAGTGTGCATGCAAAGGCGACACAGTGGTACCCACAGATTCCAAGAAGAAGAACGTCGAACTCCCTTGATCACAATTGATGAACCACCCAAATTTACTACATCACTGTAAATTACGGTAATGTAGTTAGGTCTATACCGGTGAACTGTCATTCCTAGTAGGTAGGACAACATTTAATTACTCGTAGTAGCTATGGATGAACTGATAGTTTATTTGTTGATCGCTATGTGATGGTGGTGTAGTATGCATGGTAAGATCACCACTAGAGAGAAGAGGTGAGCACATCAAACTTTTTTTTTGATGTTTTGAAATATGATTTCTAAATACCGGGTGCCAAAGTGGATTTCACCGCATTGCTTCCCTCTGGAGAATACAAATGTTAGTTGTCACGACTCATGACGGTATACTCTTGATTATATGTTAGGGCCACGATTTCGTAATGAAGTGGTTAAATATAAAATATTTTCTAAAATGATTAAAACGTCATCAGAAGGCCTTAACTAGCAGAAACTAAAAAATATTGATACATTTGTTTACTATTAGTAACACTTACATTATTTTATGGGTCCGTTTTGCCAAAGGACGACATGAACAAACCTCATTTCATTTCGGGAAATTAGTATTTCGGCCCCCCTTCTCATGTAAACCCTGCGGTCGTATCCACGTTCAGACAACACATGCAACGCATCTACGGTTCTAGTTGACATTTGGGAGGGACGACCTCGAAGTTTTCATAGTCAACTTTGGCATATTACGTGGGTGTCAGTAGCAAATGGCAAAATGCAACCAGGTGATATATTATGTGCCTGCACGATCGGTTACTTTGTCAAAAGGAAGAGCACAACCTCATCATCTACGTCCCTAGCCTCCACCAATTAAATAAAAATCAATCTGCTCTATGTCATCGTACGTACATTGATCCGTACTTGTTTGGTTTATCTTAGTGTCAAGTAATTAAGTATGATTCCATGTGGACCTGGTTAGCTAGATGATCAAGCCATGATGCGATCGGCGATAATTTGACCTTGTGCATGCAACTTGATCTTTGTCTGGACCAATTCAATGCTAAAGCATTGGAATCAAGTAAGAGAGAATGACCTCGCCAACTTAGTCGATCGATCGACTTGTTGAGCCACGAGAATTCGGCACCATTACTAGATTAATTTTGGGTTATGGCTGACCTTACGTGTGTGTGCCTTTATCCGTGCATATCATTCACAAGATTATTCCATCAGCTAGCAAAGGAGATCGCGTTAGAGAATTTAGTCAGCATGCTCTAGCACCACAAGTTGTGATCCTTCTCTATGATTTTGTTTTATTGAGTAACATATGCTTTTCGATATAAAGAGAAAAAAGCTTGCTCTGAAAAAATAAACGAAAAAGTTAAGTGCCAATTAGTTTAGACTAGGAAACCCCAAAAAACTCCTAACAGTTATGACTGGAATTAATTACCCGTATTAGCTAAAATGAACTGAGGAAATGCTAATTTATTTGCTACTCGATTTGTGTAATGGTGTTGTAGCATGGTAAGGTCACCCTAAACCCTAAAACTCTAAACGCTAAACCCTTATAGAGAAGAAGTGACCACAAACATAGGCGGCATTGGCGCATTGCAGCCAAATACAACACAATGCATCGTCATAGCAATTTTTGATTGCGTGCAGGTAACGAAATGCTTGGTAAAAAATTATCCTAAAAAAGTGATGTAGCCGACCAAACGAAATACACATCATGATCTTATGGTGTCTCTTCCGCAGCAGGCCATGATGAGATATGTCTAGTGAGGCCCAGAAAGCTGCAGCAACCAATCACACCCTAGGAGTATCTCCATTGTTCACTCCCTAATCACGATTGCAATTTTATGCCATTTATAAAAAAAGGCTCGCTACACATGCCTGCACGATCGGTTATCTTTTCATTTTTTTCCCCCTCCGCGGCGGATCCGGAACATGCCAAGCTGTTAGCCTGCCGTCGAGCTCTAGAGATGGGCCAAGGAGCTGGGTTGTGAGAGGATTGTGCTGGAGTCCGACTGCTTGAATGCGGTGACGAAGCTGAGGAGGACGGACAAGGACCGATCCGCGAATGGACCCCTGGTTGAAGAGATCAAGGAGATGTGTATGGGCTTCGGTGAAATGGCCTTTGGATTTGTGCGTCGTACTGGTAATGAAGTGGCGCACAAGCTTGCTAGCGATGGCTGCCGTAATAAGCGTTGTAATGTTTGGCTAGGTGAACCCCCTGGGCTCGTTGTAAACCTCTTGGCAGCTGATTGTGCTGGGTCTTAGTTGTGGTAGTATGTAATTCTCAAAAAAAAAGCAAGAGGTCAAGCTAATCCTCTACGTCCCGTGCTTCATTTTATTAATTAATCAATCTGTCCTATCCGGCTATCCCTCTTGCATGATGAGTACTTTTTTCGTTTATCTTACTGCCAAATAAACCATGATTCCATGAAGATCAATCTGATTAACTCGATGATAAAGCCACGATGCGATCAGCGATATTTGACCTTGCGCATGCAACTTGCTCTCTGTATGGACATATTCGATGCCAAAGCATTGGAATCAAAGTAAGAGACGACCTCGCCAACTCAGTCGATCGATCGACTTGTTGAGCCACGAGAATTCGGCACCAATGCATCTGCAGGCAGTGGGCCATGTCTGAGTTGATTAATTTTGGGTTATGGCAGACCTCATGTGTCTGTGCTTAAGCTAGCCTTTATCCGTGCATATCATTTATTGCATCAGCTAGCGAAGGAGATCATGCTAGAGAATTTCGCCAGGATGCTCTAGTTCCACAAGTTGTGTTAGCTTTTTGTTTTTTTTGAAACGAGGTAAAACATTTGCCTTTTATATTGATACAGGAGAAGCAAACATTATATGGCCGAAGCCAAAAGAAAAAAAACCACACAGGTAAGGGCCTACTAAAATTAGAGAAATCATACTACTCCGTCCAGTCTCTTTGAAAGATAAAACATCATTTCTTCAAAATGTGACTACGTGACGCGGTGGCGCGGTCTGGGGCTAGGAAGCACCTCTGTCGGAGACGTCCAGCGCTGTCGGAGGCGGGAAATCGCTTCCCCCTAGGCCAGCAAGGCCCATCAAAACTTCATCCGCTGCCGTTTTGGGCGGCAAGTTCAGCCTGAAGAGGGTCCTCAACACGTTGATTGCTGAATCATAGAACGGAGTCTTCTTGCAGGTGTTCGCAAATTCTTCCGTAGCCTCTACCAGGGGCATATCTCCAAAGTCGAGCCCCATATTTTTGTGGAGAACAGGCTGCACTTTGCCAATAGCTGGGAGTTGTGGTCGGGGGTGGCAGGGCCACAGGAGCACGTGGCATTGACGGAATAGGCGTGGCAGCAACGACACGGACGGCAGGCTGAAGAGATCCGCGACACTGCGTATCATGGTGCTTGCTCGAAAATATGCCCGTGCGTTGCTACGGAATTATATATTTCCTCCGTTCCTGAATGTAGGGTGTATAGTTTTCTGCACGAATATTAAGATAAAGAATTTTACATAGAGTGGACTAATTTTTTTTGGAAAAAATAGCGAGAGATGAGTTCTTAATAGGCGCAATATGAATACAATCCGTTAAATCCCTCTTTTGAGACTAGATCTCATTTTTTGATGGGTCAAATTGTCCATTTATAGTAAATACTTATTATGAATTTTTCTTCAAAAAACTATACACCTTATATCAAGAAACGGAGGGAGTACAATTATTTGAGAAATGTCTTGAATTTTGTTATAAAATTTTTGGTATAATTTCCGATCAGTTTATTGTTGATCACTTATTCCAAATAAATATCACATATTGTTGAGAAGAATACTGCTGCATTAGTTTTTGTTACCATGCCAAGGTCACTTTCTTACGGTGCTCAAGGACTGAACGTTACATTCAGTTGAAGTATTTGCATAATGATAACTTGTAAATATGATTTTCTTGAAAAAATAGTATTCAAAGTGCATGAAAAATAGCAATTAAGCTGCATGAATTCAATGCCACTGTTTCTAGTGTTGAGCTCATCGGACAATGGCAGACATGCAAAGTCTTCATTTCCGGCCACAACTGGGACATATAGATCCATAATTCCATACAAAAAGAGTCGTGGCGTTGTAATTTCGGTTTTGCTAAGTCTCAGCTAGCTGAGACATAGCTTATGTCTCAATCACATCCGTGGCCGTCCGATCGTAAATTTGCTTTGCGATCGGACGAATCTGCTAACAGGAAAAACGGTGACATCACATGACTGAGACATAAGTTACGTCTCAGTCAGCTGAGACGTTGTAATTTCTATAAAGCAGGTGTAATATTTCTTGGAAGTGTAGGTTCCGTAGGAGTACAAGGGTGCTAGCAAAAGCAAGCGCACCGTAACTCCCTACCTCCCTCCGTCAAACAACGGCCAACCAGGTTGGAGCGGACTCTGACCGGGAACGGGCCGCCGGTAAGACGGAGCCGTAGATTAACCCATTGGAAGAGACCCACACGCAGATGTATTTGTTGATAACCTTTTTCCGTTGCTGCATCCGGGGCCAGATACTTGTCAGATTGATCGTTCGCGTGGTTAATTCGCCCGCTCGATGCTCAGCACCTGCCGTCGCTATCGCCTACGGTGGCCGCGGCGGCCATCTTTGGAGCTAAATCACGCAGTGGCAGCGCCCATTGCGGCGGCACCGCACGCCGGCCATACATACACGACGTCTGAATTTGCCTTGATCTCCCTTGGCGTGGGCCATGCCGACGACGCCGGCAGGCACCGCATGATCTTCGCCACTGGGCGCCGGAGCCGGCAACCCGGCGTGGACGTGGTGGCTGACGTAGGAGAGGGAATCGTGGGGTCGAAGGACCTCCGTTTTCATGGCTAACGATCGAGGCGAGAGATGACCAGTGAGCTAGGCGCGCGCGAGTTCTATCCACTAACCGAACAGTTTTCTTGGCCGCGCTTGGTTCCCCGTTAATTAGGCAAAACGACGGGTATATTTCACGGAGGTGGTCCGATCCTGCTAAAATCGATCGGGATCGAGTACTAAAAAGAAATACGGTACCGTAAACACTCAATTACTCATGTACCCATATCCAGATGCTTTTGTTCGTTACATTGACAGTTATCTCTCACTGTCTTAAAAAACAGTTTTCTCTGGCATGTCTTCTACTATAGAAAATATTTACCTGGTAGTGATAAAATTAAGGAAGAAAAAGGATAGATAAACCGGTACAATCCTAATCAGATTCAACCGCCAAAATTTTATATAAAAATCAGTTTTATACAGTACTTTAGAACCGTGAGTTCTATTGTAAAAATTATCGATCTAGTTACTTGGATTGATTGAAAAATACATCCAAAAGTTTCATTTGTTAACAAGTGCCCATTCATTTCGTCTTGCCCTTGGGCCCCAAATATGTGTGGACCGGCCCTGCTAACACTAGGTCGCCTCGTTCCCACTGATCGACGGAGATAGTTGGAGCGAGGTGAGAATGATGTCAGTTGTTAGCTTCATACTGGGCCTCATGAGCTCTTGGTTCTGTTTCCAACCGAGCGAAATAGGTAGCAGGCTGTGTGGTCCACGCGAGTGTCGTCGGATGTGCGTCGAATGGACCACATGCATTTACGTCTCTCTGCAGTAGTGAGTTGTACGTCAGACGATTGTTATACAATTTGTATACCTGGGCTGAGTTGAAATGGCCCAGTGAAACAACCGATTTCATTTGTCACTAAACAGATCTATCCTTATGAATTACAAAAGTGAAATGTGATAAACATTTTTATAGTTTAATTGTGATATACATTAAGTCCTTACCAATTTGGGCCTCCCTCCACACCAGCCAACATCAACACTATGGGGAAAAACGACGAGGCCGATGACTAAAATCCATTCAAGTCGTCGCTCAACCTCATCCATGGACGAGGCAAATATGTTTCACGCCTACGGCCTCCTCGTACCGGCTGTTATAAATAGGGTGGCATATCAGCCACGGCAACCTCTCACTGTGCCACCCTTTCCACGAATGCAGACCTCGGACTAAAGATCCTTTAACACCGGTCCGGAATTACGAAGGTAGACAGGGCCCACCCCCTCAACCACACCGGCAACGACAGGTGTGGCGCGCCTGCTTCATGGGAGAGCGAAGTCACCATGACCAGATTCGATGGCTCTTTCTAGCCGTCGGGATAGAACGCCAAGGGGATCATGATTGGCCGCATGAGGGAAAACACCATCAAGTAAGGACACAATGGTGCCGCCGGGATGCCTGGATCACCGTTGATGCGCAAGCTGAAGCCGGAGCCGCAATCACCACCACGGGAGACATACCGTCTTTCTGAGGTATCCTTGTCCTCCACTTATATCATCTACCTCTCCTCCTCCGACGATGGTAGCTTTGACTTTGGCAACGATGATGGCGGCAATCACAACAAGTAGAGTAGTTTAATTTAAATTTCATTCAAATTCACATAAAATATCAACAAATTTTAAAGAAGAATCAAATGACTGAACTTTTTCCGGTTTAGGCTTTGGGGTGAGCTGCCCCCATCAGACCGGGCAAGTGTTCGGCACCACCAAAGCGGCCTCTTTTTCTGTGGTGTCCAACACCATTTTAGCTAGGGCCACTGGTGGGATGTTCCAACCATTGAACCAAATCGTTTTTACATATCTCAACGTTGGTGAACTGATAGTTGATGGACACAAACACAAAGGCAAAATGACAGGAAAACACAAATACATGGCTCTCATGGCCCTCGTGGACTTTAATTGTTGC
This sequence comes from Poa pratensis, assembly GCA_947311845.1. Taxonomy (NCBI): domain Eukaryota; kingdom Viridiplantae; phylum Streptophyta; class Magnoliopsida; order Poales; family Poaceae; genus Poa; species Poa pratensis. The sequence continues at coordinate 8,399,360 of CAMZMU010000062.1, forward strand.
ACATCGTCGACATCTCCTTACATGTAACTATAGCTTGAGATGTCGGTTGTAGGCATGTTACTTGAAGTGTGTTAGGAACTCGAGTACTACTTAACTACCAGAGTACTGAAAGTTGGTTTGCCGAAATATTTGGTGAAACTTTGTTTACCGTGGTACGGTTTTACCATACGGTGTTAACAAGTTACTTTGACTAGTAAATGGAGCGAAAGGACAATAATATTATGTACGTTTTTCTCTAGCTCTAGCTGCTGACATAACCCGTTCGAAATTGTTTTCTTGCTTAGCACATGCATGGTGCTGCTGGCTACTTCGAGGAAGCTCCATTCGCAAAAGAATAAAATAAACGAGCAATCAATCGATTACAGTAAATTGTCTAAACTGACGGTATTCATGAAAGTATGTGTAGCCAATCGATGGTACAGTCTGCAGCTAGGTTTTACGATGGAGATTAGCTTATCAGAAGTTCCAAGTCGTCGCTCTACTAGGTCAAGTATGCCCCGAGCGATCGGATGCCGATCTGCTTGAGTTTTAAAGCTCCACTAGGTCACGAGCACGCAGGTTTGCAGCTGGCGATCTAGACGCTACTAACATTTGCACTATCATCTCAGCCCTATAAAAAGACATGCGTGCTCGTTAGTCTACCATCAATCTATCCCATCTAGATCTTCGCTAAGCTTGCTATGGCTGCCATTAAGCTTGTGTCCCTTAGCTTGGTTGTGCTACTGAGCATTGGGTTAGCCAGTGCCGCGAGGGTTGTTAGGTACTCAACTTCTCAAGGGTCAGGCGCGGGCGGGGGAAATGGCGGCGGGGTTGTGAACGGCAGCGGTGGAGGAGCCGGAAGTGGTAATGGAGCTGCTAACAGTGATAGTGGATCGGTCCATGCAAGTGCTGGAGGCGGCGGTGGTGGGGGTGGTTCATCGCAGCAAGGCGGCACCGGGTCTGGCGCGGGGTCTGGGACCGGCTCTAGTTCATCGTATTACAGTAATGGGGGATACAGTTATGGGGGAGTTTCTAGTGCTGGAGGTAATGGTGGTGGCGGTGGTGGTGGACAAGCGGCAGGCACTGTTGGCTCCGCTGGCTATGGGTCTGGTAGTGGCACCGGGTCAGGTGTCAGTGCAGCAAATAGTGGCTGGAGTTCAGCTGCAAATGCTTACGCTGGTGCTTATGGTGGAGGTACGGGAGGTGGTCAAAATGGCGGGAGCGGAGGTGGCAAGGGAGGTGGAAATGGTTACGCTGATGGTCACCCCTAAAAATTCCTCGAGCAGTAAATCCAGAAGGGAGCCCATCGTCCACTTTTACCTTTATTTTTGAGTCATGTCGTCTTTCAACTTGGTCCCGTTAGTTTGTACCGTTTTATTCCTATGCTTGATGTACTTGTTATAAACGATAGCAAAGAAACGACGAAGAGCGGAACGATCAAACCAAAGGGGACACGAGATTTAACGTGGAAAACCTCTCCAAACAAAGGAGAGGAAAAAACCACGGGCGCCAGCCAGCAATACTTCACTATATCGGGTGAGGTTACAAACGCCGTGGGCTTACAATGTGTGGCTTATCCCAAAACGGCGGCTTACAAGAGGAATAAATAGAAGCATCAAACCCTAGGTCGGCTGCAGTCCAACCCGGAATCAATCCCACCTCGGCGGTAGTACCGCTTAACCCAGCGGTACTACCGCTGGGTGGGCTGGTTCGTCTCTTCCCACCTCAGCGGTACCAGTTGGTACCGGACAAGCGCGTCAGACGGCCATTTCAGCGGTAGCGGAGGCGGTAGCGGTGGCGGTAGCTCTCAGCGGTAGTACCGCTTAACCCAGCGGTACTACCGCTGGAATTTGGAACACCAGAAAATAACACTCCACCTTGAGACAAATTCCATCTTGTAACATGAAAGAGAACTTCATCCTGAAAACAACAAAGAAACACCTTCGGCGCCAAATAGCCTCTTGGGCTAGACAGTGATAACAACTAAGCCCGAGCAAAGCTCAAACTTAGTAACAGGAACTGGCTTTGTCATCATATCAGCAGGATTATCATGAGTACTTATCTTGCATACCTTAAGTTTACCTTTTGCAACAACATCACACACATAATGGTATTTGACGTCAATGTGCTTTGTTCTCTCATGGAACATCTGATCCTTGGTAAGGTAAATAGCACTCTGACTATCACAAAACAGGTTAATGCAAGTATCATCTCCACAAAGCTCAGCAAACAAACCTTTCAGCCAAACCGATTCTTTACATGCTTCAGCAATAGCCATGTACTCTGCTTCAGTGGTAGACTGGACAACAACAGATTGTAACGTTGCCCTCCAACTCACGGTACTACCGCTGGGGTGGGCTGGTTCGTCTCTTCCCACCTCAGCGGTACCGGCGGCGGTACCGCCAGCGGTACCAGTTGGTACCGGACAAGCGCGTCAGACGGCCATTTCAGCGGTAGCGGAGGCGGTAGCGGTGGCGGTAGCTCTCAGCGGTAGTACCGCTTAACCCAGCGGTACTACCGCTGGAATTTGGAACACCAGAAAATAACAGTACTAAGAAGCACTCAATAAAGGGCCCCGCTATATTCAGGACATACAATGTTCTTTATATGTATGTGTCAATATGTTCTCTCGTTGTTACTTCCGTTGCCAAGCAAGCGTTGGAAAGGCGACGACCCAGCCAACATAATCGCGATTCCGAGTCGACTCAAGAAATATGGAAGCAATCGTCTTTTCTGAGATCTGCTGTAGATCGATACATTCACTGTCCAGGTTTGTCATTCGTAGTGAATTCATAATGCAAACCCCTGTACACGCAGTGTTAAAATGCTGGAACCTGAAGAACGTAGAAAATAAGTTAACTCTCCTCGGATGGTGTGTAGGTGAACTCTTTCATCAGCTATCTCACTTTTATGATTTACTGGAATGAACTCTTTGATGCCATGCTGCTATTTTTCCTTGTGTGTAGTACCAAGTCTTAAAATAGGATGCACCAAGCAAATGGATACATTGTCCTTTTGGCCTAGAGTTTTGAGAATTTGCAAACAGTAGATCCTAAAGGTGCACTACAAGTTAATTGTTCTCATTTTTTTCTATTGCCGTGATTATTCAGTTCTGAAGCTTTTTGTACATTTTCCACGTCAATGTTTGAGCAATAGAAAGTACTATGATATAACTTCGTTTTATATTTTTCTGAATTAATATACAAATTTGATCGACTGATGACATCGATTGCTCTGCAGGTATCTGGCGATGCAGAAATGACTTCTTGGGTGAAGGCTCTTCGATCTTGCGTGCGTGGAATTGACCCGCTATGTACCATGCACACGGTGAACTGTGGGTGGACTTTGTAGAATTTCATATTTTCATCTCATATGCACCCTGTGAACTGTGAAGTGGATTGTTGGAGTTAATCGCTGAGTTTGCTGACTTATGTCTATTATGTTGAATTTTCATCCGATTCTGGTGCACCCTGTGAACTCTGAAATGAATGCTGAATGTTGAACTGTACCTGACTGCCTGGCGCTACTTATTTTCTTCTTTGAGATGTGGCAACAGAATAATTTGATGAGTTGGCCTGGTTTATAACGGTCCGAAATATTTTATTACATCATGAATAAGTCGCAAGGTTCTAAGGCTATCAGAGAAACACCCCGGTAGAAACAAGACATGAGGAACCTTCCTACTCACTACTCAGTTTTGGAGAAGTGTTTCTTTCAACGGAAAAACGATATGGGAGCAGCTAGCGTCCACTGAGGCAAAATGTGGACTGCTTCGAGGAGGCGCTTTTGCAAATAGTAGTATTTCTGAACCCCAAAGTAAAAGTGTCACTCTCGTGTTATCTGAGAGTTTCACGGGCAAGTAAATCCATGCTGACATTTACCTACCCCTTGCCGGATTACAGTAACCAAGTGCATTTTACTTCTTCAGATCAGAGACTAACTTCTTCATGATGGAATACAATATTTCGGACCGTTATAAACCAGCTCATCGTTCGGTCACCACATCTCAAAGAAGAAAATAAGTAGCGCCAGGAAGCACTGGTAGAAAATGGGCCTATGGTCCCGGTTCGGTTGGCCATCAGTCCCGGTTGCCCAACCGGGACTGGCCAATCGGGACTAATGCTAGTCCCGGTTGGGCCACGAACCGGGACCAATGGTGGCCACGTGGCCAGTTCTGGCTGGGCGGGGGAGAGACTCATTGGTCCCGGTTCTTGTTACGAACCGGGACCAATGAGTGCTTTTTTTTTTTGGTATTTAGGGTTTAGGGTCTCCCTCTCGCCGGTGCCCCCTCTCCCTCTCGCCGGTGCCCCCTCTCCTTCTCGCCGGTGCCCCCTCTCGCCGGTGCCCCCTCTCCTTCTCGCCGGTGCCTCCTCTCCCTCTCGCCGGTGCCCCCTCTCCCTCTCGCCGGTGCCTCCGTCGTCTCCCCCTTCTTCGCATCGCCGACGTGCTCTCCATCGTTTCCGTACGCATATTATACGCTCTACTATATACACAGTACATGTTGATGCATATATAATTAATATTCGATCTCTTGCGAGAATACAACTATTTAATTACATGGAGATAGATCAAGCCATCAAGGCATATGTAGTTCATCGTCCGAAGCATAATGTTCTCCCTTTCATCGATGACCTCCCTAAGCAGAAATCCCGCCAATTCCTCTTGAATTGCTCCTACGCGCAGTTCTGGGTCGATCTTCTCCCGCATTTTGCTGAAAGCAGTTGTTCTCCGCTCAGTGGTCAACTCGCGAATGAACTCGCAAACGTAGAATCCACATAAATTACTCCCCGGTGGCTGCTGCGGACTTTCACCGTTTTATAAGTTAGCTCATCTTTGAATGGACCTTCTACCTTCTGTTTGAAAATTGTCCAACACCTGCTTTGGCAAAGAAAATGAACAAAGGAGTTATTAATTACTTGACATCAGGGAACGAACGAAAGAGGGCGATATAATGCGATAATGATTGAAATTACTTGTTGAGCATTTCTTTCATGTCGGACCACAACGCTTGGTCCCAACTTAATGAGTCGTGGACTTCAACTGTGGACTTGTCAGGTTGAATGCTTAGCAGAATCCAGTGGAACCTGCGGACGTTTACATAAAGCAGACATGCATAGCTCATCAATTACACTTAACATCGAGAAAGCCAAATAAAAATATGTACAAGACAGAAACACTCACCTGAAGTTGTAAGGAAATAGTATTTCCGTACAGAAATGTTGCATGGTTAAAAAGGTGGTCAGGTCATGCTCCACGTCTTTGGGGTGATTGACTAACGTATGTGAATTCACGATATATGGGTCAACGAACCCAACCTCAAAAACTTTAGATCTTTTGCATTCCAGCATCTTCATTCTGCATAATAGCGTACAAAAGGATATATATATAGGCAGGATAATATAATACAGGCAATGAACGAGCTGAGCTAGAGACTTAATTACGAAAATAAATCACTTACAGACAATAGCAAGAGAGGATAGATTTGTCGAGGGCGCGCTTTTGGAATAACTGGAACAGTTCAGTCAGTTGAACCTGTATAGTGTAACGTTTGAAGAAATGCTCCACTCTAACGTCCAGCGGAAACCACTCTTTCGCGTCCTTCTTTGATGTGTGCACCAGGTACCAGGTATGCAGATTTCGCATATGTGTTGATAGACCCGTCATCTCCTCATTACTGACCATAGGCTCCCCTTGGACATATTTCCGTGCCATCTCTAACATTGGCGCATGTTCATAGCCTAAAAGTTGACCAAGGCTCATACCCAAGGCGGTAGCCTGTTCCTTGGCCTGAGATACAGTGACACCAAGTTCTTTAGCAGCAGCTATGGCTCTGGGGTCCAATAATTCCAGGTCTTATCCATAGCGACTCTGAAGTCCTTGTCGACATCGGAACACACTATGAGCGGGGGGACCGATTGATTTTTCTGCTGTCCGAGCTGGGCAATTTGTTTCCCGCTTTTTGCACTTCTTCCCTTGTTCTGCTCAGACTGGGCACGTGCTAGCTTAGTAAGTTCACGACCATAGTCAGATGGCAGATTCATCGATATCTGGGATGGCTGCTCAAGGAAGGACTTTCTCCACTTTTTGGATTTTTCATCGTATACCGGCTTCTGCTCGGGCTTTTTTGGTGCAAAAAAAGCCTTATTGTAGGCAGCCACCTCCGCGGCGTTTTCCGCTACAGTCCTGTCATAAGGTCTAATGGGAAGATTCTTATGAGGTACTGTTGGGAGGGGCGACCTTTTACGTTTCGGTGATCGCTTACCCCTCATAGTACGAGCGGTGGGCGGAAACGGCTGACGCGGCGGCGGAGACGGCTGACGCGGCGGCGGAGACGGCTGCGCTGGAGACTGGTGAGGCGGTGAAGAGGACTGTTGCGCTGGAGAATGCTGAGGCGGTGAAGAGGACTGTTGCGCTGGAGACTGGTGAGGAGTCGATGGCCTTGGCTGCCAGTTCGGAAGCACGATGAATTCCTTTGGCCATAGAATGGTCGCTTTCTTGGCTTCTCCAAGTTCAAGCACCTCCCCATCTTCACCTGCAGGGTGTTGCAGCTTCAGCTCCTCATAATCTTTCATCACTTCATCCACCGCGACAACAGCGTAGCCATTTGGAACCGGAGAGAAATGGTAAGTTGGATTAGGTCCAATTGGTACGACATAGCCGACCGCCACCTTCACGGTTAAGTTAAAAACTTTCACATGCATCTCACAAGGTGTGCTCTCCGTGATATCATCCACTGGGTAGCGACGAAGTGGAGCCACTGCATCATCATTACCATCCTGGAGCTCCGTGGAAGCCACGCTGCTTTTCCGATTCGATGGGCCACCGGTACCATCGCATGCAGCTTCTACCATGTGCCGTTGAGATTGGCCGCTAGTACCTTGCTGGCTAAGCACGGCAATTTGTTCCTTCTGCAGCTTTAATTCTTCTTCTATATTAGCAGCCGGTCTGCAGCAGCGCGTGCTTCCATTGCCTCCCTTTCCTTTCTCCTCTGATGGCTTCTATCAGGAAATTTCTTCCTGTGCTCGGGAATCGCAATTGTCTTGGGCTTGGAGCCAGGTACGCCTCGTAACCGTCCGTCGTGTTCCTTATTCCCAAGGGCGCGTGTGAGCTCGTCATCCTCTCTATCGGGAATGAACCGTCCCTCTTCAACATCCTTTACTGCTTTTCTAATTTCTTGGATGGGTAGTAGGGGATTATCTTTGTGTCTTCTGTTATATATGCACTTCCCTTCTGCGTCCAACGTGCCCCCATGCCCGTAAAACCAATTTCTTGCCCGTTCGATCCACTTGAGTGGCTCTGGAGTGATCCCATTAGCCAGCAGGTCCGCCTCAAGTTTCTCCCACTTAGGCATGCTACCAGCGTAGCCACCAGGCCCCATAGTATGGTGGTACATCTTTAGAGCAGCATTTGCCGCATTTTTTGCAGACTTTTCCAGAGCTTCCTCTGATTTCTTGTACGCCACAAATTCTTCCCAGTAGTCCTTTATCTTCTCATACCCTTTATCGAAGTCTGGAGTCTTATTTTTCTTGACAAACAGTTTGTTCAATCTTTTCTTCCAGTTCTTGAATAGCTCGGCCATCTTCTTAAGTGCCCAGTCCTTGACTTTTTGCTCCATGATTTTCCGGGCAATCTTTTCTGCCTCATCTGGATCCTCCTCATCTGAATCCACCTCTGGCGCCGGCAGGGTGAAATTAACCATGAGCTTTCTCCAAAGTCTTTCTTTGCCCTCATCGCTGACATATAGCTGTCCTTTCTCGTTTGGCCGATGCCATTCTCGAACGGTGATCGGGATGAAGTCCCTAACAAGAACTCCGCATTGCTTTACCATTTTATTTTTAACACCAGGGGGAGCAGTCGGTGTGCCGTCTTCAGCGACTCTTTCGATCGTGTACCTTTCTTGGTCGCCCAACTTTTTGGCTGGGCCTCGTTTTGTCCTTACAGAAGATTTGCTCGATCCGGAGGGCTAAAAGAAGAAAGAGCGTTAATATATGTATATAGACATCAGAGACTTAATTAATACAATCTTCGGCTTCATTAATATATGTATATGCACCTCGCCGGAGTTTAATGTTCCACCGGAGCCTTCGGCTTCTCCCTCGTCGGCTTCTCCCTCGCTGACTTCTCCCTCACCCCGGCCGTCGGGTTCTACCTCACCGGAGCCGTCTCTTCGGTTGAGAGACTCATCTCCCTCACCGGAGTTGTTCAAAAACTCCGTGGTGACATCGACAATATCTTCCGGCCCGCGGATTATATCCTGGAGGATATTTTCCTGATCTTCGTCTCGTTCCATAGTTTCTGCAAATTAAGAACAATGCACAAAACTTTAGTTGGGTAACTTGTTCCATATGTCAAGATACATCTACAATATCATAAACCCGTAAACTCGTATCGTAAACTCGTATCGTAAACCCGTAAACTCGTAAACTCGTATCGTAAACCCGTAAACTCGTATCGTAAACCCGTAAACTCGTATCGTAAACCCGTAAACTCGTAAACTCGTATCGTAAACCCGTAAACTCGTATCGTAAACCCGTAAACTCGTAAACTCGTATCGTAAACCCGTAAACCCGTAAATTTGCATCTTTGCATATCTAACACAATTTACCGGGTCAACTTCCGAACCACGATCTACCGGGAAGAACAAATACCGGACAAGAACACAATCAATACATGGCATTGATGCAATGCGCAATATGTATGCATGATCAATTTAATGCATTGACATGGAACTCTAAATCATGTTTGAAATGTTATTGAATTAGGACAAGCACAAATTAGGACTAACAAAATTTTCCTATACAAAAAAATTCTAACACTAACAAAATTTTCCTATACAAAAAATCCTAACACTAACAAAATTTTCCTATACAAAAATCCTAACACTAACAAAATTTTCCTATACACTAACAAAAATCCTAACACTAACAAAATTTTCCTATACAAAAAAATCCTAACACTAACAAAATTTTCCTATACACTAACAAAAAATCCTAACACTAACAAAAAAATTTCCTAACACAACATTTTCCTAACACTAACATTTTCCTATACAAAACAAAAAAATCCTAACACTAACATTTCGTATACAAAAAAAATCTTAACACAAACATTTTCCTAACAAATTTTTTTTCCTAACACTAACATTTTCCTAACACTAACATTTTCCTATACAAAATAAAAAAATCCTAACACTAACATTTCCTATACAAAAAAATTCCTAACACTTAACATTTTCCTAACAAATTTTTTTTCCTAACACTAACATTTTCCTAACACTAACATTTTCCTATACAAAACAAAAAAATCCTAACACTAACATTTCCTATACAAAAAAAATCCTAAAATCCTAAAATTCTAACTCACCGATCGAGAAGCGGCCGGTGCGGGCGGCGGTGGGACGGCGGTGGCGCTGGGCGCGGGGACGGCGGCGTGGAGGCACGGGAGGTGTGCGTGGAGAGGAGGGCAGGGTCAGGCCGGCGTCTGGGTGGCGTACGTGCGGGGAGGAGGCCAGCGCGTCGGGCCGGGCGCGTGGCTGTGCGGGGAGGAGGCCGGCCACGTCGTGGCGTGTACGGGGAGGAGGCCGGCCGCGTCGGGGCGGCGTGCGCGCGGGGAGGCGGCGGGGCGGCGCGTGGAGTCGGCGGCGGGGCAGCCTGACGGCGTTGATGCGCGGCGCCCTTCTTGCTCCTGCTCGTCGATGAACCGTCTCGCGTGCGTGAGAATGGGGAAGAAGAAGAGGCTGGGGGTTAAGTAGCAGGGGGCCATTGGTCCCGGTTGCTTCAAAGAACCGGGACCAATGCATCTTTGGTCCCGGTTCTTGCCAGCAACCGGGACCAAAGAGTGCGTCATTTAATGCCAGATCGCTGCGCGCGTCCAAGGATCTTTGGTCCCGGTTCTTGGTAGAAACCGGGACCAAAGAGTCCTTTTTCAAACTTATTTCGAACTTTTCAGTTCTGAAATTTTGTTCCCGCCTTTTTTTTCTTATTTATGTGTTTGGATATGAATTTCAAATGGTTTTGAATCTGAAAAGACTTTCAACATGAAAAGTTTTTAAATTTGAATAAATAATCCAAAACCATTTTCTGTTTTCTAAAATAATTATTCTAACTATACAAACTATTAACCATTTTGCCATTTTCAATTAAAAATGCATTAACTTTATTGCATATTTTGAATTGACAAAACTTTCAACGTGAAAAGTGTTTGAATTTGTATAAATAATCCAAAATCAATTTTACATTATTATTGTCATTTTCAATTTAATATGGATAAATTCATATCTTTAAATCCGTAAGTCGAAATTCGACAAATATTCCGTAAGCAGAAGTAAATGCAGAACAATTTCAGAAAACCTATATTTGTAAGATGAATGTTTGGTGTTGTAAAATGCAGAAGAAAGCAGATAAAAATTATTAATTCATTTATCTTAATGCATTACATAAAAGGTTTAATACATTATTACACATGATACAACGTCTCACAAGCGCTTGAAAGAAACACACCCCTGATCCAACATCACCAACATTATTCTACATAAACGGACTTGCTGGCTCGAAGGCCGTAGGATTAGGGGGAACGGCGGGAGGAGCCAGCCCCGTGGGCGGCCGCCCGGTTCTCGCGCGCACGTTTGCGGCGGAGGGCAAGATCCATGGAGGATGAGTCTTTCAGCGCCCAATCCAGATCGGAAGCCTCCTTCGCCTTGAGCTGGTAGGAAGTCTTGGCTCGCTGGACAGGGTAGTCGCGGACAGACTGGAAGGAGGCTTCCATGGCCTCCTGTATCTGCAACCCGCAACCTTCTTCCCCGTCGTCGCTCCAGTCGAAGTCGTCGTCCTCCTCCTCCTCCGCGGGAGGAGCGGCGGCGCCTGGTGGAGGTGCAGCGGCGCCTGGTGGAGGTGCGCCGGCACCTGGTGGAGCAGGAGGCCGGTAGCTGGGCATTCCTCTCCATGCCGGGCTCGTGGGCATACGGCGGGATAGACTCCCGCGGTTGCGCCCAAGCGCGCTCTGCCGAGCACGCTCGACCTCGTCCAGAAGGCGTTGCGGCGGGCGTGGCGGATCCATCTCGTGGAGACGATGCGTTCGTGGATAGGAATGGTGGATTAGGGTTTACCCCGTCGGCGACAATATATAAAGACCTCCAGGGCAGCGCTGGGGGAGGACACGTGCCCAGGGAAGCGCTGGGGGAGGACACGTGTCGTGACCGCAAAGCCCGTCTTTAGTCCCGGTTGGTGTTACCAACCGGGACTAAAGAAGCACACAGATCGTGTGTTTCTTTCAATCGCTTGTGAGCCGTTGGATCAGGGGTGTGTTTCTTTTGAGGGATTGTGAGCTGTTGGATCAGCAGTATCACGACCACTTCGTGAGCCACATGACCCGGTTGGTGTTACCAACCGGGACTAAAGAAGCACACGGATCGTGTGTTTCTTTCAAGCGCTTGTGAGACGTTGGATCAGGGGTGTGTTTCTTTTGAGGGATTGTGAGCTGTTGGATCAGCAGTATCACGACCACTTCGTGAGCCACATGACCCGGTTGGTGTTACCAACCGGGACTAAAGAAGCACACGTACCCTATATATAGCCGCCCTCCTCAGACAAGTTACTCACTCACACAAAACATTCCAGCGTCACTCGGAGAGGCATCTTTGGGCAACCAGCGGCAAGAATGGGGACAGCTAATGGTGTTCACATGCAATTGGATCTTGCAAATTTGCTGCAACCTGTTGGTGAGCTGGATTTTCTTACTGATGCTTTTACTGTTGAGGAAATGGATAATATAATTGCAAAAATGCCTTGTGATAAGGCGCCTGGCCCTGATGGATTTAATGGCCTGTTCCTCAAAAAGTGTTGGCACATAGTCAAGCATGATTTCTATAGACTGGCACATCAATTTCTAGACGGTGGCCTTGACCTGAAGTGCATCAACACTTCACTGATTACTCTTGTGCCGAAGAAGCAGTCCCCGGAAAACATGAATGATTATAGGCCCATTTCTTTAACCAACAGTTGTTTGAAATTCCTCACTAAGCTGGGTGCTGACCGTCTGCAGAGTGTTATTCTTAAGTGTATACATAAGAATCAGTATGGCTTCATAAAGGGCCGAACCATACATGATTGTATTGCCTGGACGTTTGAGTATATTCATCAGTGCAAGGCTTCAGGAAGAAAAGTTGTTATCCTGAAGCTTGACTTTGAGAAGGCATTTGATACACTAGAGCATGAGGCTTTATTTCAGATACTGAAGCATAAGGGTTTTAGTCAAAGCTGGATTTCATTGGTTAAAAATATTCTAGGATCTGGATCTTCCTCGGTGTTATTGAATGGGGTACCTGGTAAACAGTTCTTCTGTAAGAGAGGGGTCAGGCAGGGCGACCCTCTCTCCCCATTGCTGTTTGTCCATGGTGGCGATTTGTTACAGTCTGCTGTCAATGATCTGCTGGTCAGAGGTGAAATTGCATTGCCCATTGAAACAGGGGACCCTGATTTCCCTATTGTTCAGTATGCCGACGACACATTGCTGATTGTACCTGCAGAAGCTGATCAGTTGCAGAACCTCAAAACCTTGCTGCAGAAGTTTAGTGCATCCACGGGGTTGCATGTTAATTATCATAAATCCTGTATGTTGCCCATCAACCTAAATGATGCTGAACTCACAGTCCTTGCCCAGGAATTTGGTTGTAAGGTGGGGACTTTTCCCTTTCCATATCTGGGACTCCCATTGGGCACGACAAGACCTAAAATTCAGGATCTCATGCCGTTGGTTGACAGGGTTGAAAGGAGGCTTACTGCTACTTCCATGTTCCTTGCTTATGGTGGAAGATTACAGCTCATACAATCTTGCCTCTCCTCCATGCCGATATTTTTTCTCTGCTCTCTCGAGTTACCAGCTGGTATTATTCAAGCCATTGATAGAATTCTGAGACACTGTCTTTGGAGAGGAAATAACCCAGAGTCAACAAAACAATCCCTAGCTAGATGGGAGATGGTGTGTAAACCGAAGTGTAATGGTGGCCTGGGAATTTTGGACTTGAAGATTCAAAACAAAGCGCTGTTGATGAAGCATCTTCATAAATTCTATAATAAGGTGGATGTGCCATGGGTGCAGCTCGTTTGGAATTATTATGAAAATGAGGTACCTCATACTGCCAGGCTGTGTGGATCATTCTGGTGGAGAGATATCATGAAGTTAAGTGATGACTACAGGAACATTTCTAAAATTGAAGTGGGAAGGGGACTCCGTACTGCTTTGGTCTGATAATTGGAGACATACACATTTATCGGAGGAATTTCCCAGACTCTTCTCATTTGCCTTGGATAGGCTGGTCTCGTTGGAGCAGGTGATGCAAATGGATCATATTACACAGTTATTTTATTTGCCCCTCTCTAACCAGGCATATTTGGAGATGCTACAGCTCAGAGAGGAGCTCGACTCAATAGTGCTGCATCCCTCGGGTAAAGATTGTTGGCTGACGATATGGACAGAAGGGAAATACACCTCCAGTTTGTATTATCATTATACCTTCAGAACCCAGGTGGTGAGTGGTTTGTTTTCGTCCATTTGGAAGAGTAAATGCATCATGAGGATCAAAGTTTTTGCCTGGCTTTTTCTTAGTGACCGTCTGAACACCAGAGACATGCTGCGCCGTAGGAATTGTAATGTCACTAACATTCTCCATTGTGAGCTGTGCCCTACTGGCCATATGGAGACTTGGCAGCACCTATTCTTTGAGTGTAATTTCAGTGCTCGAATTTGGACATATTTACAGATCGAGTGGGGACAGAGTGATGTCCTTGAGGATGTTGTACAACACGCCAGAAGGGAGTTCAATAAACCATTCTTCTTTGAGGTAATTATTATTGCTTGCTGGCATATATGGAAGCAAAGGAATGCTGCTATATTTGAAGGTCTCATGCCATCCTTCCGGTCTTGGAAAGCAGCTTTTGTACATGATATCACGCTGCATGTGTGTAGGGTGAGGAGGAAACATACACATATTTTGACACAATGGATTGACAATCTTTTGTAAGTAGTGTAGCTTTTTGGCCAAATGGCCCTGTAAGTTTGTACATAAGTGTGGGAAAAGTTAATAAAATACTGTAGGGCTTTTGCTCTACAGTCTTAAGGTTCAAAAAAAAACCAGCGGCAAGACGTCTCTGATGACCTGCGACCGTTCCAAACGGTTGCAGATCATCAGAGATGTGTTGCCGGACGGTTGTAGATCATCAGAGACGTCTTGCCGCTGCTTGGATCGAAGTGGTGCTCAAACACAAAACATTCCAGCGTCACTCGGAGAGGCATCTTTGGGCAACCAGTGGCAAGACGTCTCTGATGACCTGCGACCGTTCCAAACGGTTGCAGATCATCAGAGACGTCTTGCCGGACGGTTGTAGATCATCAGAGACGTCTTACCGCTGCTTGGATCGAAGTGGCGCTCAAACTCACGAGCCACCGTCGGGCTGTATGCAGGGGGAACTGTGTTTGGACGGTCGAAGCTGAGGTTTGAGAGGTTCCCACGGGAGGTGTGGGAGCCGACAACCACCTACCACGCGTGTTTCACCACATAAAGGTTTAATACATTACTACACATCACATAAAGGTTTAATACATTACATTGATTTACATAAAAGCCATGAACCCTTCTTCGCGTATGTCCCTGGCCTATGATCGCTTCAGCCGTAACCATGGAGCATCTTCATTATTTAACGGGATGCTTGGGTCAGTTCTCACTGTGAAGGGCGGAATTTCATCAAACTTATCATAATCTGCTGACATGTCTGTCTTGTCCTCGACTCCCACGATGTTTCTTTTCCCTGAAAGAACTACGTGACGCTTTGGCTCATCGTATTCGTTTGCTTGTTTTTTCTTTTTTTCGGTATTCGTTTGCTTGTTTTTTTTTTTTTCGGTCTGGAGGACATGTCCTTCACATAGAAAACCTGAGCCACATCATTGGCTAGGACGAATGGTTCGTTCTTGTAACAACCAAGATTCTTGAGATCCACTGTTGTCATCCCGTACAGCTGGTCTACCTTTATCCCTTCTCCATTCATGTTGACCCAACTGCACCGAAACAAAGGGACCTTAAAAGTAGGTCCATAGTCAAGTTCCCATATCTCCTCTATGCGACCATAGTATGTGTCCTTTTGCCCATCGTCGTTTGTTGCATCAAAGCGGACACCACTGTTCTGGTTGGTGCTCTTTTTATCTTGGGCGATCGTGTAAAATGTATTCCCATTTATCTCGTACCCTTGGAAATTCAATACAGTCGAAGATGGTGACGCGGCCAACAAGTAGAGCTGATCTCCGACAGTGGTGTCATTCATGAGCTGTAATCGCAACCAACTGCCGAAGGTCTCCATGTGTTTTTCTTTAATCCAGGAGTCATCCTTCCCCGGGTTCTTGGAGCGTACATAATTCTTGTGTTCCTCGATATACGGAGCCACGAAGGTGGAACTTTGTAGAACTGTGTAGTGTGCTTGAGTTAAAGAATGCCCGTCCCTACATATCAGTGCTTTCTTTCCTAGCGTGCCTTTTCCACTCAGTCTCCCCTCATGCCGCGATTCAGGAACACCAATCGGCTTAAGGTCAGGAATAAAGTCAACACAGAACTCAATGACCTCTTCTGTTCCATAGCCCCTTGAGATGCTTCCTTCTGGCCTAGCACGGTTATGAACATATTTCTTCAAGACTCCCATGAACCTCTCGAAGGGGAACATATTGTGTAGAAATACAGGACCGAGAATGGCAATCTCGTCGACTAGGTGAACCAGGAGATGCGTCATAATATTGAAGAATGATGGGGGGAACACCAACTCGAAGCTGACAAGACATTGGACCACAGCCTTCTGTAAACTTGGTAGAGTTACTGGATCGATGACCTTCTGAGATATTGCATTGAGGAATGCACATAGCTTCACAATGGGTACTCGAACATTTTCCGGTAGAAGCCCCCTCAATGCAACCGGAAGCAACTGCGTCATAATCACGTGGCAATCATGAGACTTCAGGTTCTGGAATTTTTTCTTTGCCATATTTATTATTCCCTTTATATTTGACGAGAAGCCAGCCGGGACCTTGATACTGCTCAGGCATTCAAAAAAGATTTCCTTCTCTGCTTTGGTAAGAGCGTATCTGCTTAAGTATTGACGCCCTTTATCCGTCTGCTTGTTGTATGGGTCTTTCATACGTTGCTGGTCTGCCCGTGCTTCCGGTGTATCTTTTGTCTTCCCATACACGCCCAGGAAGCCTAGCAGGTTCACGCAAAGATTCTTCGTCACGTGCATCACGTCGATTGAAGACCGGACCTCTAGGACTTTCCAATAGGGTAGCTCCCAGAATATAGAGCACTTCTTCCATATGGGTACGTGGTTGTCAGCGTCATTCGGAACAGATAGACTGCCAGGACCCTTTCCAAAGATTACTTCTAAATCCTTGACCATGTCATATATAACATCACCATCAGGGAGGTTAGGCTTCTTCCGGCGATCTGCCTCACCGTTGAAATGCTTGCCGGGCTTTCTTACGGCATGACCGTTCGGAAGAAATCGACGATGCCCCAGGTACACATTCTTGTTTCCCAAATGTATACTTTCAGTCTTATCTAAACAGTGCGTGCATGCATTGTATCCCTTGTTTGACTGTCCTGAAATGTTACTAAGAGCAGGCCAATCATTGATGGTTACGAACAGCAACGCTCGTAGGTCAAATTCCTGTTGTTTGTGCTCATCCCACACACGTACACCTGGTTCGGACCACAACTGCAAAAGTTCATCAACTAATGGCCGTAGGTACACATCAATGTCGTTGCCGGGTTGCTTCGGGCCTTGGATGAGCACTGGCATCATAATGAACTTCCGCTTCATGCACAACCAAGGAGGAAGGTTGTAGATACATAGAGTCACGGGCCAAGTGCTATGACTGGAGCTCTGCTCCCCAAAAGGATTAAAGCCATCTGTACTTAGACCAAATCTTAAGTTCCTTGCGTCATCTGAAAATGTCGGGAACTCTCTGTCGATTTTTCTCCACTGGGACCCATCGGCGGGGTGTCTCAACTTCCCGTCTTTCTTACGCTCTTCTTTGTGCCATCGCAACAACCTGGCATGCTCTTTGTTTCTGAACAGACGTTTCAACCGTGGTATTATAGGAGCATACCACATCACCTTAGCAGGAACCCTCTTCCGGGGGGGCTCGTCATCGCCCTCAACATCACCAGGGTCATCTTGTCTTATCTTGTACCGCAGTGCATTGCATACCGGGCATTTATCCATGTTCTCGTACTCACCGCGGTACAGGATGCAGTCATTAATGCATGCATGTATCTTCTGCACATCTAATCCTAGAGGGCAGATAGCCTTCTTTGCTTCGTATGTAGTCTCGGGCAATTCGTTATCCTTTGGAAGCTTCGGCTTCATTATTTTCAGTAACTTCTCAAATCCCTTGTCAGAACAACCAGTCTCTGCCTTCCATTTCAGCAGTTCCAGTGTGGTACCGAGCTTTGTGCTGCCATCTTCGCAGTTTGGGTACAGCAACTTTTTGTGATCCTCAAGCATGGCCTCCAACTTTAGCTTCTCCTTTTCTGTATCGCATTCTCGCTTTGCATCAGAAATGACCCCACCAAGACCATCAGCGGGCTCATCTGATGCCCGATGTTCACCTCTTTCTTCTTCAACGTCTTCCATAACAGTATCACCGCATTCCTCAGGGAACATAGGATAGTTGTCATCATCCTCCTCTTCTTCATTGTCTTCCATCGTAACCCCTCTTTCTCCGTGCTTGGTCCAACAATTATAGCTGGGCATGAAACCTTTCCGAATCACGTGGTCTTGAATGGTTCTCGGGTCAGAGTACTCCCTGACGTTCCGACACTTCTCACATGGACAAGGCATAAAATTATTCACTTTGTTTGCCTCAGCCACATCGAGAAATTTATGCAGGCCTGCAATAAACTCGGAACTGCGTCGTTCGCCGTACATCCATCGCATCCGTGCATCCATCTGCATCATATATATAATTAAGTTTATCAAATACCATTACAATAACATCTTGAATAGTGAAATGACCACCGTACATCGACACGTGCAATATTTCTGTATCAATTACAGATGAAAAGGATAAGTTGCTAACCTCGGCCGAGGATATCATCTTGTGCGAACTTAAGTGTGGCTCGGGCATTTCATCGAACACATCTTGTGCGTGGCAAAGAAAAAAAAACTAGCACCCACTTCCCACCAATCCAACCAGAAAAAAAAACAGAGGAGAGAAGAGGGAGGGGGGTGGGGGTTATATATAGGCAGGGGAGGTATTGGTCCCGGTTCTTGGTAAGAACCGGGACCTTCTTGCCAAGAACCGGGACCAATGCCCCCAACCGAACCGGGACCAATGCCCCACGGGGCCCTGGCAAATCGAACCGGGACCAGTGCCAGGCACTGGTCCCGGTTTTTGCCTGAACCGGGGCTAATGGCAAACAGGACTCCGGACGAAAGGTCCTTTTTCTACTAGTGAAGTCAGGTACAGTTCAACATTCACAGTTCGGATGAAAGTTCAACATAATAGACAAAAGTCAGCAAATTCAGCGATTAACTCCAACAATCCACTTCAAAGTTCACGTTGTGCATACGAGATGAAATCCTACAAAGTCCACCCACAGGTCACCGAGTGCATGGTACATAGCGAGTCGATTTCCATGCGCGCAAGATCCATCAGCGTTCACCAACTAGTCATTCCTGCATCGCTAGATACCTGTAGAGGAATCGATGTCATCAGTTTGATCAAATTTGTATTATTAATTCAGAAAACATAAAACGAAGTTATATATCATAATACTTTCTATTGCTCAAACATTGACGTGGCAATTGTACAAAAAGCTCCAGACCTGAATCATCACGGCAATTGAAAAAAAATAGAACAATTAACTTGTATTGCAACACCTTTAGGATCTACTGTTTGCAAATTCTCAAGACTCTAGGCAAAAGGACAAAGTATCCATTTGCTTGGTGCATCATATTTAAGACTTGGTACTACACACAAGAAGAAGAAAAAAGGAGCATCGCATGATCAAATACTAGAATCATTCCAGTAAATCATAAAAGTGACAGCTGATTAAAGAGTTCACCTACACACATCCATCCAAGGAAAGTTCACTTATTTTCTACCTTCATGAGGTTCCAGCAGTACAACAGTTCCTGTACAGGGGTTGGCAACTTGGCATTATGAATTCACTACGAATGACAAACCTGGACAGTGGATCTATTGACCTACAGCAGATCTCAGAAAAGACTAGAAGACCAGTGGTTCAAATACCTCGATTAGGGAGAAATAGTGAACTTCCTAGCTTATGAAATCACTTTAAACATGTTTTTTTGTCATTGATATCTCAGGGGCTAGTAGAGAATAAAACACATATGTATCTGGTTTTTAGCTAATAGGCATGCTATTTCGAAAATAGCTTTTACGAAATCGATTATATCATGTCATTTTTACGATGACAAAAGTAGCTTTTACGATGTATCTAGTCATGCCATTTTTATCAACTGTTTTAATATAAACTTTGAATTATGAAGCATGTACAGTGACCGAAATCGATTAAATTTGGACTGCAAAGTAACCATACCAACATGTACTTTGGACTAGAGGAACTTATAGTAAGGGTTAATTGGGTGTACCCAGCGGCGGACCCAGGATTTTTTCGAAGCCTGGGCGCGCCGCAAGGCAACTAAAATTTCTCGTAGAAATAAAACATCACATGGACTTTGTCGAGGTTCCTCCTTTGGCCTTGGGGGCGGCCCGGCCTCCCATGGTCATCGCCGGAGCTGCGTCGGTGGTGTTCGGCGCGGCAACGAGTCATGGTGGGCCGAACATGGCACGACGGACAGGAGCGTTGCTAGGGTTTGGCGCGGTAGGCGCAGCGGCGGCCGCGGAGCTCGATTGAGGGTGGGATGTCGGTGTGGGAGGGGTGGAAGTGGTCGGGGAAGGGGCGGCGGCGCCCTCCATTGCCGGAATTTGGCCGGGGATCGAAGGGGACGGGTCGCGCGTGGGAGGATTGGGAAAACTTGAAATTAGCGGTTGTGCTGCGCGCTGAAATTTTTCGTTTACAACACCTCTTTGGTGATGTATATTTGCATCACCAAACTCAGAAATATACATCATGTGGTACAAATTTGCATCACCAAATACGTTTGCATCACCCGTTGGAGCTTATTTTTTGACGTTTGGTGATGTAAAAGTTAGTTATTTTATAAATGTATAATTTGTTGGAGTTGCTCTTAGGCCCCAAAATACAAAACGGCTGGTATTTTTTGCTTCGAGTTCAACCCAGTTTAGCCTTTCTGATAGTTTTTAAAAAATGCTGAATATATAGGCCGAATATATAGGAGCACCCGATTCGGGATCCATCGATCTAAAGCTGAGCTATTATTTACTGTCTACTCTGCCTTCTCGTGGACCGTGCCTAATGGATTGGTACGTTCCTTGCTATCGTGGGATGATGGACAGCTAGCTTTCTAGGGGCTAATTCTCAAAGAAAGAAAAAACAAGGCAGCAAGCAAGCGATGCTTGCCCAATCATTATCACCAGTTCGCTGCTGCACAGCGTATTGAGCCTGAGGCGCGCGGGGCCGAAGCCCGGGCAAGCGCCGGGTAACAGGGGCCTTGCGTCCGCCCATGGGTGTACCACTTATAGCAAGTTACTGACTTTATTCAAAGGTGATATCTCATTTGATGTAATTACTCCTCACTGTACCAAGATTCAATCCACCGATAACTCACATGTATAGTAGATTACATTTGGCCAAACAGTTGACGATGCAAGATACGCCTCGTTCTTTTAGCATCAATGTTTGACATTTCATGTCATTCATTTTTATATAAAATTGTAGGAGTCGCAGAGGTACCCTGAGAGTAATAAAATCTATTAAGCAAAAAAAAAAGGAACCATACAAAGGAGCAGACCAATAATTTAGAGGAGAAAAAACACCCATGACAAGGAAAAGTACAAGTATTTTACAAAGCGCCTGTAAAACATGGATTAGCCCAGTGAATCAAGGATGTTGAGGGTCGTAGACTCCTTCAATCTGAAAGACTGGAGCTGAATCTCAAATTTACAAGTGATTTTTAGGTGTAAATGGTGGGCCTAACATTGTGCAATGAACTGTATCTCACAGATGACCATTTCCAGGTCCTGTGCAGGTTGCCAGTGTATGCGAGATATCTCCAACAAGCGTGACTGAATTTGGAACGGACCAAGAGGCGTCTCTAGTCTCTAGAGTATCAGATCTACAGGGGAGAGAGGACGTTTAGCTTCGCCCACTTGATTTTGGTGGATAAGCAAGGCCCCTAGTGTTGAGGCTGTCTGGTTGCTTGGGAGAACATCTTCAATTCCAAATCCATTTAGAGGTGATGAGGGATGGCAGGTTCATGAAGGTCCAAGTACAGTATCTTTTAGCTTGGTATGTATTGGTCTTTTCAATGTAGTTATTGTTCTGGTGTCAACAAGGTGTGTGCTTGCGAGGAATTGTACCAGATTGTGAAAATCATTGAAGGCCTGCTAGGAGAGAGAGAGAGGAGGGTGTAAGGGGAGGGGGGCAGATGAATCCTACTTGTTGTGAAACTTGTGAAGAACTTTGAGCATGAGAGATTCCTCTGAGGGCACTATAGACAAGATTTAACAACCATATTTTGCCTCCTTAAAAGAGGAAGCTGGAGGATGAAGCAAGGATCACGGCGAGCCCAAGAAAGGTAATCAAAGGGGTGCCACCTTACAACCACAGAGCCCAGCAAGTGCCTCTACACAATAATCGTCAACACTTATACATGACTCGCGGTAATTCAACCTCAAACTCCGTGGATTACCCAAACATTTCAAGTAGGCCTCTGAGACAAAGGGATTGTCAGGAAGAAACTTGCATGATGAGAAATTGAGAAGACAGAAGAGAAGCCCGTGGCTTCAGGCCATATTGATTATGCATTGGAGAAGAACATAAAGGAGTTTGACAATGGTATCAAGCAGCTGAGGTAAAAAAACCTGATAGACCAGTATGTTGGATTTATTTAATGTTTTTAAAATGAAAAAATAAATAAGGTAATCAGCTCACTTTGCCTATAAATCTCATATGTAAAATTCAGTTTCAAACTGAGGTTGAAAAACTATAATGTGAATATTACAGGTTCACTACTATTTCAAAAATGGACTTGGAGGATTTAATGTTTTTTATGTTTTCAATCTCATGTATTTACTATTTAGTGACTTCTAAAAATAAATTACCGAAATGTGAAATTATTTACATAATCAAGTAAAATTACTATCAACTATCATCTATGTCCTTGAGAAAAAGATTATCATATTTTATTAGATATTGCAGTCATGCTAAAATATAGCATGATATTGTCTATTTCGGTATTTCCTAATTAATTAGGTGGCAGTTAACTAATTGACGAAACAAGCCCTTTAATGGAAATGCATTGAAATACGAGAAAATAATTATTTGGACTATTTGACCAATATTCTACAGGCTAATGGCCGATAATATATGTGAGTTAGAGTAACAAACAAAGATATACTAAGAAAACATTTATGCAAACAGCTAAAAGGTACTCGGTATTATAATGATCCCTTAAACAGAAACATATCCATGAAGCGAAGGAATGAGAATTTTTACAACTTAAAGATAACCTTACCTACTCAATTAATACATCACAATAGCATATCTATCTGACCAGTCATATTATGTCTTGGGCAAAAGTTCAGCTCCAAGTATATGAAGTCAGGGAGCAATGAAAATCGAAATATATACGAGGGGTTATCAATGAGAAACTGAGATAAAATTGCATATGTAGTTGAGAAAATAACTCAGGTTTACACTAGGGGTAAATAAACAAAACATATACCAGCCAATTAGGGGAATATTCCGAAAACAGTATACACTCACTGCTGTTGTAACAGATACAAATGAACTGGCCACTGGTAGGAGGGCTCTCAAGTGTTATAACTGAACAACTGCTTTCGACATATCAAACCAACTCATTATTGTGGATTTAAGAGTTCAAATTAGCTCAACAGGCACACGACAAACAAAATTAGCTCATTTATTATACAAACAATTGCTGCTCCTTTTGTTCATTGTTTTAGTATAGGATGTCCATTATTATAGTTCTACTACAATAAAGGTTCTAGTACTCCCTCCGTTTAGGTTTATAAGTCCTCTACGTATCCCTAGGTCGTAAATTTGAGCAACATAATGTGATTTATATATTGTAAAAAATCTATAATTAGAAAATTTAGACTTTATATTTTCTAATGGTATAATTTTTGTATTTTAATTTTTACATTTTATTAGTTAAATTCATGACCTAGGTATACGTAGAGGACTTATAAACCTAAACGGAGGGAGTAAGTGCTAGGCATTGATTGAGTGTCTTGCCTACAGTTTTCCCTTTTCTGAAGGATTAAAGCGCTAAGCACAATTAAGCACGCGCTTTAGCGCAGTTAAGCGTAATGCATTTTGCCTCCGCTCAGTGCCTAATCAAGCTTAAGTGTGTGCTTAGGCGCGTCTTTTGTAACCTTGGAGAGTCAGTTTACAATAATAGTAACAAGAGTAGCAAAAAAACAGCATCACTAAATTGTACTTTGTTCTCTTACAAAGGATAATACTAACAAGAGTAGCCCACCCGCTTCAACTAAGGGAACTAAACATCACAATGCAGTAGAATCACCTCGCTAGAAAAGCAGAAATAGCTAGCTAACACTATCATATGTCTCTCCAAATCATAACTATGACACAGAACAACACCAATCAAACATCAGAAAAGAACAGACAACGGAAAACAAAATTGCTATATGTTCAAAAGATTATCATGCAGCAAAAGAAACAAGTGATATGAATATACATAAAATTGTTAGCTCAATGTGAAAGGATGTGAACAGCATTTTTATTATTTAATCATTGACAATAAACATTATTTTATTAAACCAGCAGTTTAAAGACATGCCATTACCTGGAGTATAGACGCTTTCAATGCATCATAATGACACATGATCCTGGTTTGGAAAATATTCTTGAACTCCAATGAGTCGAGCTGAATTGTGAATAGGCCTATCTCTGTGCACAGGAGCAGCACATTATTGTCCTCAGCAAACCCTACAATCCTTAGGGGCCATCTCATTCTCATCTTCTCAGGATTGATGGATAGTAGCTTGTCAAGTTGAACAGTTCTTCCCAGCACCCATGAAGCCACACCATCACAATCGGTCTTCCTCTTCCAAAATTTGGCCTTGAAATTTGACAGAGTGAGGCAACCAAGGTCACCACCATCTGCCTGCATAAGCGAGAATGGGCAACCATGTACGCCCAGTGGCTTATCTATCACAGATAGTCTCTGCTCGCACAAATCAAACTCGAGGAGACTCTTACAGAGCAACCAGTAAAGGGAATTCCCAAGTAGGACACCGGGAACTTCCATATTGATCAATTTGGGACGTAGGACTACCATGGATGGAATCGATGCCAATACTGGATCCCCCCATGTGCTGGTCTCCGATGAGTAAACTTGCACGACCGCCCGCGCATTGTGTTGTTGTTCTTCTTCTTCCTCCTCCTCCTCCTCCTCCTCCTCCTCCTCCTCCTCCTCCTCTTCTTCTTCTTCTTCTTCTTCTTCTTGCCGTTGGTGACGGGGTCCCACACTAGGACCTGGAGAAGCTACGGAAGGAATAGGAGCACGAGGCCATGACGGCATCCGAGGAGGCAGCGCGGCGTGGGAGGGTCATCTCCGCCGTCGAGCTGCAACGAGAAGTGGCCCTTCGGTAAGCGATTGGGGGGCTCCATGGCGGGTCTGAAAATGAGCATAAAGTCGAACAAACCGAGGAGGGGTGTTTTGCGGCGGTGGTGGGTGCGGAATCGGCGGATGAAGCGGGGGTCGGAGACTAGGCCATGCCAGCGCTTGGAGACGGGAGAGGCGCGGGGGAGGGAGGAGGGCTGCGGCGCGAGGCGGAGGAGGATCTCGGGGAGCAGGTCGTCGTCCTCCAGTGGCCTTGCCGTCGCCGGCGAGCCGGGACGGGGGCGGCGGCTCATCTCCTCACAGGTCATGCGGGAGGCGGTGGAGAAAGAAGCAGCGCTGCGGGTGAGATTGAAGCCCAAAACTCCTTTTCTGTACTCGGAAGACAGAGCCTACGACAGCTAAACTAAAGAGAAAGCCCACTACAGGTACGGATATTAGGCCCACGTACTCAAGAGTCCACGACTAGTGGTGGTGTAGCATACACTCAAAAAAACAAAGTTGTGGTGTAGCCGTGTAGCGCAGCTTAGAAAAAATTGTGTGCCGTGGTGTAGCAGATCTAAAAAAAAAGGGTTACGGTGACAGCTAAATATTTGAATTGAATTGATAAGCTGAGCAGTTAAGCATTTCACTCGAATGGAGGTATTTGATGTTTTCAACAACGGTTCTTTTAGCGTCTGCTGAGATAATTGTAGCCACTAAAAAAAAGTTGTGATAATTGTAGCCACTAACTTGAGAATATTTGAGTAAATAGAAGTTGAAGTTGTGCCACTTGAAATTAGCTGTTCTATTGGTTTTGTCCAATAGCTGTGATGATTCGGCTATGGAACTGCTAGTCCAGTTTCCACAATGGTGGAACTAACGTTTAGTGTTTGAATCATACAAAAGTTGTGAGTTGTAAAGTTACTTTTTTTTCTCTGAATGAATAGTATACATTTGTTGGGACTGATGACATTGTTTCCTCCACAGGTGCCTACAGATGCATGGTGGGTAAGGTGCAGAAATGGCTACAGGGGTGCAGTTCTTCCATGTAACGTATGCTCCACGCGGAAAATCAACCCGCAGAAGTGTGAAGTTTGACTTGTAGGAGTAAATCGCTTAAGTTGCCAACTCGCGGCCGTTATCTTGAGCTCTTATTTAACTACACCTGCCTGCCTTGCGTGGTGCCCCTTTCAAATTTTCCTTTCTTTTGAGATAATAAAATGATCCGCTGCGTTCCGCTCAAACAACGTTAGCTTTCTTATCTGAATAAACAACATGATGTCTCGCGATTGATAAGTCCCTGCATGGACTTGTGTGAGATACGCGAAACAGAAACATGGCTAGTCTCTGAAAATACATGAGAATGACATCTACTAATCACTATCTCGGTATCTGTTAAAAACACGCGTCATCCATGAAGCCAAGGTTCAGTTCCATATACTGCCCCGCCCTTTGTCACCCTCTCAGCTGGTGTCAATTTTTGTCTTCAAAAGAAAACATCTCGTGAAGTGCTTCTCCAATTTGTTTTTGTTGAAATGAAGAGAGCTGGTGTCAATTTTTGTCTTCAAAAGAAAACATCTCGTGATGCCCTTTGCCCCCGGATTTATATGTCAGGAGTAATTATCCGTTCTCTGTCATGCGGGCAAACAATGGTGGGCTTGGATTCCTCCCTCTGTTACACTTCAGCGCCCGATTGTGGATGAGGAAGATCGGTAGTGATGGTGCTGCTTCATGGGTGTTAGGAAGAACTATCGAATTAGACAAGCTCCTATGGTAATATAGTCCAGTTTCGGTAAGTTTTGTAGTAGTTGTAAATTCTGTCACAAAATTCGGTATATGTTCAGCCAAAACATGGAATTGTCTTCCACACGGAAACTTCCTGCGCAGGTATAGGGAATTAAGGATCCGTATAATGCTTCTCCTTCCTAGCCAGCCGCCGTGACTCGATGAGACGAGATCCTATCTGCATGGACTCCAGCAAGCGCCGCCGCATCGAGGTCATCGACCGGCTGAGCGACCTGCCAGACAGCCTCCTACATGACGTACTCTCCCGCCTGGTGCCCCAGCAGGCTGTGCAAACGAGCGTCCTATCGAGGCGGTGGAGGCACATGTGGCGCCAAGTGCTCCCTGCCATCGTCGTCATCGACGAGCGCGAGTTCGCCGGCCACCATTAGGAGCTCTTCGAGGACTTCGCCGACCGGTTGCTGTTATCAATCGCGCCGGAGACGAAGCTCGATTACTTCCATCTGAATCTGGTCAGCCGCAGGGGCAGCTACGACCACCCTTCATTCGAAACCTCCGACAGGTGGATCCGCCGGGCCCTCCGACACTGCCCGTCCGCCGTCCATATCCGAACGGCCCAGGAATCCACCATCTGCTGGAAGCCGCACTGCTCGTACTTCTATGCGCCTGGTCTGCAGCCCGACCTCTCGGTCATTGGCTCCTGTGCCGCCGGCTTCACCGGCCGCCTGACCATGCTGCGCCTCGTGGGAGTTGTTGTGTCGGCCACCTTCGCGGAGGACCTTGGCAAGTACTGCCCGGTGCTTCTGGACCTCCATGTCGAGAACTGCAAAATGCTGCACCTCACCACCGTCTCCTCGCCCACGCTCACGAGCCTCACCATCGTAGAGCTCCGGCGCCCCTCACATGCGCCCACCTCATGATCGTGGCTCCCCGCCTCGCCCAGCTGCGCCTTGAGCTAGCCTATGATGGGCAGGACTGCCGGTGTGTCGCCGCCGCATTGGCCACTGGGAGGGAGATACCGCGGCCGATGGCGTGGCTCGCGCTCGTGGAGGTATCAATCCGGCTCACCGACACCAGTTACGACTGGCAGGCAAACAAGCGGGCGCGGAAGAAGCGTAAGGTGGAGTTCTTGAAGTCCATGGGCGGCTTCCTGGCGCTCATTCCCAACGTCGTCAACCTACGACTCTCTGGATTCACGACGCCGGTACGCACGACACGACACGCCATGATCCATGCATTTTCTACATAAACTTTTATCCCTCAACATTGCTCTATATAAAACCATCAGTATATCATGTGTACGTACATGTTTCAGGCATTGGTAGAGCAAGAATCCCAAGAATTCCCAGTTCTCCATCGCTTGAAGACATTGATCTTGGAAGGATGTGATCTTGGAGTGAAGTTCCAGGCGCTAGCAGGCTTCCTCCGGAACACACCTGACCTGGAGAAGCTTGGGCTGTACCACTGCACGGTACTATATTTAATTACGTGATTGATGCTCATGGCAGCTTCAGTCATTTTGTTTTGGTTTGCCTCTAACTAATCTGCCACTTGTACACGATCCGCAGTTTCTATGTCCTTCGGTCAAGAGGAGCAAGAGGGGACAACAAACTTCAAAAAGCCATATCTCGACTCCTAATCTTTTCTGGTGCGAGAAGCTGGAATCCATAGAAATTAAGCGGCCGCAGGAAGATGAGCCACTTCTTGCCAAGCTTTTGTCAGAAATCTCGGAGAAAATGCAGCCAGAGCTATGGCGAAGGGTGAACATATCGAGCACAACTGTTTAGATCTAGTACTCTGGTAGTAAATTTGACCGGTAAAAAAACAAGAATGATCTGAAAAGAAAGAACTATGTGTTTTTTAATAAAGCATGAAACAACTTGGAATGTTAGTTCTAGGTTTATCATAATCATGCAATCTTGGAACATCATTTGACTTTATCATGTTCGTTTGCCATTTATTACGGATACCATCTACAATCGCACACATTTCTCTAGCGTGATCGCCAATCTAGCTAGGTTTGAGATGGCATCATCATTCATCGAATAATACATGTGATTTGAATACATTAAAATCACAATTCCCAATAGGACAACAAATAACAAAATCCCAGACGTTTAACCGACCGGCACAAAAGCGCTCCTTTGCGGTGGCGCTTGTCCAAACCGAGAGGTGGCGGTAGTACGACACTTCCACCTTGGTCCCCGTCTTCACGCACGCTTGTGTTCAACGCTCTTCGATGTGACACGAAGCGTGAGACCGAACTCCGGATCAACCGTGAGCCCCACACGCCTGGATGTCGGCGAGGCCGGGGAGGGTGTTGAACTGTTGAGTGAACGCTAACAGGACGTACGAACTGAAGATCGTTCACTGTTCGAGTCGTTTCTCATAGTCCATTGTACGTGGCCTTAACGTGACCCTAGCTTTTGATCCTGGCTAGCTAGCTTGGATGTCTGCGCAGTAGGCTTTGGCTTCAGTTCGATCAATTTTCTTTTCGAATCGGCCTAGAGCGATGATGTGAGACGTGTGATATGCTACATACACTTGCGGTTTGGTCATTTATTTAATCACGATTACGTAACAAAGAAATTACTTGAATTAATGTGGTGTAATAGAAAGGGGATGTAGCTCAAATGGTAGAGCACTTTGAAAGCATTAAAGAGGAAGGGGGATCGATACCTCCCATCTCCATATAATTTTTTGTCGATCTTGTTTTCCTGCAGAAATTGAGACCAAATAATAAGAAAAACTCTGTTGAGACGCTTGATGGGCCTCCTTCTTATGTATTTAATTGGGCTAGAAGTTGCAGGCCAGTCTTCTATGGATTATTTTATATTATTTGACTTAGTTCTAGACAGATTAAAGAAATATTCCACCAGTAAAAGATGTAGTAAATCCGTATTGTGCCTTGTACTTTGACGGTTGATCTTGAGCGCCCATCGAACTTGATAAGCATTTCGGTCTCACCAACAGAATCTGGATCTGGATCACTCCTTCTCGGGTTACCATCACACGGTCGCAACTAGTTGGAGATGACCGACTTGAAAGATTTTGATATATTTTTTGTTTTCATTAATCATTATTTCAATTTAACCAGCAACTTCGTTCTGATTATCAACTTCTCGGGTTACAAGCAGAGAACGGAGACTTGTTAGGCAGAACCTCCACCATTATTTTCTTTCAGTTGTTGACTTCTTGTGACGTGGCACATCAACTCAAGAAGAGGTGAGGAGATTTCGTCCTTGCGAGGTCAAGTGATCATGTTCTTTGAGAAAAATCAAAACTAATATTTATTCGTTTGAATTTTTTGAATAACATCTCGGATGTAGCCAATGGTGTATTCCACAAACGTGTAAGAATTAATCAACTCCAAATAATTTATTTATATTATGGGCTACACAAAACGACAAAAGTATGAATCTGCTTTCAAATCTCTAAATTTATCAGATTTTGTCATTTTTGTGTAGGGAAAACTGTAAAGTCTTTGAAGTTTATTTTCTGGACGCTTGTGGGATTCATCATTGGGTACCTCCGTGATCTGTTTTTATTAAACTCGTAATTTTTATCTGATTCTTTTAATCGACATGTTCAGTGGTTCACTAGTGCTCGGGAGCATAATACAATTTTCCTCACCAGCAGCGCATAACGTGAAGGTTTCAACATGACGAGTTGACACGTTAAATAAAATTTATCGGAGTCAAGAAATATGACGAGCTGGATTGCTGGCTAACTAAATCATGAAGAATTATACTACTAGTACAAATTTCAGCACGACTCTTGCTGTAACGGGCGATCCCTCGCCATTCGATGGGATCATAATAAACACACAAGTGTCGAAACCACGACAAAAAATCGGCGATGGAGACATCCAGGAATATTTGTAGAAGATGACCATAATAAACAGTCACAATGAAGCCTCAAGGGTTCTGTTCACATCGTCGTCGAACGAGAGGACGCATCATCGCCTCAGTTGGTATGTGAGATGAAAAAGGGGACCACTGTGGAGGCAATGTTGCCACGATGCATCGGCCTAAGGGGTCATCCACACGTTCCCCTTGTCCGAACCCACCGCCTGCCATTGACATTGCTAAGGCAGGTCGTTAGATCCTTTATCCTCACACCTCCATCTTTTATACATTCTTATCCGTACTTCGTCAACAACTGCGGAGTAAGTGACTGGGCGAGTAGTGACTTTGTGAAAGGGTACTCCCTTTTTAAGAGTTTCCCTTCCTTCGGCAGGGAAGCATATAAATATGTGTAACTTCTCTATATAATTGTAACGCTTTTTATCTGATACGGTCCTTTTTTTTTTTACTCTAAATCTAATACAGTCCTGTCTCCTGTGTATGCAAGTATGGTGTATGTAGATTTTTGGGAATGGATTTAAGTTTTTTTTTTATAGAATGGCTTTTGAGTAGAAGCGTGCAAGGAATTCATCACCGTGGGCTTTGCCTCGCAGATCGTGGGCTTCAGGCCTTTGTCCTTTCTCCCTCGGACGGCCGGACCTTCGAAAGAAGACTTCTCATTTCACAGCCCTACAACACAACGAGATGAGCAGCTGCAGCCTCCGCCGCCGCCCCTGTTCGCCGGCGACGGCGACGGCGCCGCCGCTGGAGGGCGACGACCGCCGTCGCCGCCGCTGGAGGGCGACGACCTCCTCTCCGAGATCCTCCTCCGCCTTTCCCCGCATCCGTCCTCCCTCCCGCGCGCGTCCGCCGTCTGCAACCGCTGGCGCGGCCTCGTCTCCGACCCCCGCTTCCTCCGCCGCTTCCGCCTCCGCCACCGCCGCAGCCCTCCCCTCCTCGGCTGCTTCGTCAGAACTCTCGACGAGCTCCACTTCGAGCCCACCATGGATCCCCGGACCGTGTCCCGCGCCTCGACCGCTTCTCCTCGCAGTCCCTCCGCGGCGACGTCTTCCTCCCCCTCGGATGCCGCCACGGCCTCGTGCTCATCCTCTGCTGGGGACGGCTCCAGGTTCTGGTGCTGGACCTCGTCAACGGTGCCCACCACCGCATCGCCCTTCCCCCGGGGTTTGACATGGGCCCGATCCACATCCAGGGGGCGGTGCTCCGCGCTGCCGCCGACGAGCGGCACTTCCACGTGGTCTTGGTCGGCCTAGAGAAAGACATCAAAGGGAAAATTACACGAGTGATCGCCCGCGTTTACTCGTCGGAGACTGGCGGCTGGGGTGATCTCATCTCGACGCCGCTTCCGCCCATGCCTCATATGCCCCGAGCTCCCACCTTGGTATATATGAAGCCAAGTGTGTTAGTTGGGGATTCCCTTTGCTGGCTGGTCGCTGGGACTTTCATACGAATTATTGAGTTTGATCTGGAGAGACAGAGCCTAGCTGTGACAGCGGTCCCAGTGGATCATTGGAGAAATCACCAGTTCTCAGTAATGCGGGCAAACGAGGGTGGGCTTGGATTCCTCTTTCTGTCAGACTTCAGCGCCCAATTGTGGATGAGGAAGACCGATTGTGATGGTGCTGCTTTATGGGTGCTAGGAAGAACCATTGAACTGGACAAGCTCCTTTCCCTGAATTCCCCTGAAGAGAGGACGCCCTAAGGATTCGAGGATTTGCTGAGGAAAATTATGTGATGTTCCTGTTGACAGCTCTCGGTGTCTTCATGATCCAGCTCGAGTCATTGCAGTACAGGAAGATTTCGGAAACCACCGGCAGTTCTATCTATCATCCATTTGAAAGTGTCTACACTGCAGGTAATAGCCTTCACATTGTGGATATAACAACAACAGTCTTTTAATAATTGGATGATGGAATGCTGTGTGCATCCTTTTGTGTTAAACTAACAATGTCAACAATATGGTATCAATTGTTTCTTTTGCTGCTTGATGAACTCTCCAACATATGGCAATGATGCTATGAAGTTTGCTCTTTTGATGCTTGTGTGCTGGCGTTCTATGTGATGTTTATGACCTGAAAAAGTATCTCTTTATTGTAGCTATAGCTATTGTTTGGCTTTTAACGTGTTATGCTTCTCTAGCAAGTTATATCGTAATTTTGAGTTTGCTTAATTGAGCCCTTGGGTGTGCGTCCTCTATCAAAAAACAAAATAAATTAAAGCTATGGTGTTTGTCGAAGGCAGCAAATCTCCAGCATTCTATGGACATCCATAGAATAAAAATGAAAACAAATAATGCTGATATGTATTAGTGCATTGCTGCAGCGAGGATATTTCCCGAGATGAGATACATAAGAGTTGAAAATTGGAGGTAACTAAATGAACAAAACTTAGCGTGAAAAAAATAAAAGGTAAAAAAAAAAAAAAAAAAATAAAAAAAAAAATAAAAGGTAAAAAGCATTTGCCCCGTTCCCCTCCTCTCGTTCCCATCTACAGTAACCAGAGGCGATTTTTGGGCGTCCTCTCGCGCGTGCCAGCTCGCCGGCGGAGATCCGTCCGATTCCTCGCCTCCGCGGCCGCTCCGGCGGCGGGAGGTCGGGGGATCGACGGATCCCGCCGTGTATATAGTCTAGGTGTGCGTGGGGGTCCTGCCGGCGACGCTGAGGAGACGGCGGCGTGGTCGGAGAGGTTTCTGGCGGCGGCGGTTCCCTCCTCTGCTTTTGGCGCTCCGGCGGAGCTCCAGGGCAGATCCGCTGTCGTGGGCGCGGCCGCTGCTCTCCGGAGTCGCGGCGTGTCCTCCCTCGAGCCGGTGGCCGTGGTGGCGGCGCCGGGTCGTGCTTTTGGGGTTCGGCGGCCTCCGCTTCGGTGGATGGCCTTGCTCTTGCTTAACCCGTTCGGGAGTTTGCAGGCGGATCTTCCTTCCTCGTCAGTGGCTGCGGCGGGTGCGGTGGAAGCTGGATGGAGCTGTCGTCTCCGTCTCCGGCGCGGGACGGCGATGGCGGCGAGGTGGCGGCTCGAAGCCGATGTTCCTTCATCGTGCAGATCCTGGTGCTTGCGCCTGGTGGCTGATGCGGCATTTCAACGCTGTTGTTCGAGCTGGCGCTTCTGGTGCGTGGTGCGGTCGAGTTCTTCGTCTCTGGCGGCGTGCTGCTGGTGTTTGAAGACGGCGGCCTGCTCGGTGGTTCTGCTGCTGCTGAGTGTGAGTTTGTTTTCGTCTCGTTTCGTGCGTGCGTGTGCTTGTTCTTGTTGAAATCTTGTACACGAACTCCCTGTCAAAAAAAAGAAAAAAATAAAAGGTCAAATATATAGCTTAATTGGTTATATTTCTGTCACTTGATATTGTTAACTTTGTTTATCTTGCTAATAATCTTAAATTCGGTCTGATATTTACACTTTTTCATATTTGCCTTTTATTACTTTAGAAAAGTGGAAGTTCAGTTGTGCCAGACAAAATTAGTAATTGAGTTTACTTCATATTTTTCAAGCTAAATTGTTTAAAGATAATCTAAATATGAATAGTCATGATCACATTGACTGTTAGAATTTGTTGATACCATTGTTTCTATTTGATTTTTCATTGGAATGTCATTGGTTCCTGGACTTGCGTTTGTAGATATGAGAATTGGTGGTGGTCATAATGAGGCTGAACTTTCTCAACAGTGCCTAAGATGATTGGTCAGATAAATATTCTATCACGATGTACTGGATTCAGTAGGTAAGCTTATCTTTATGTAGCAGCAGAATGAAATATATTTTTGATTTCCTTTGTTCGTGAATATTTTTCCTGTTTACTTCTACTAGTTACTACATTGCTTTCAATCTATCGAGTCCGATTGCGATCTGTATACTGTCCCCTCTATGCGAGTAATCGATACAAAACAGTACCTGCTCATATTGCTTCGAATTTCCTTCAGGCTTATGGTGCCATTCGGAGTGACTGTTAATTTGGGATCATTGTAGTACCTAATCCTCGCTTAATTGCAGGTATTGTGCAATCACAGTCTTATAGGTGGCTTGCTTAAATATTTTCTCAGCATACTTGCGTTTGTCACTCAAGTCACATATGTAATCGACCATCAACCTTTAGAAGTTTTTAGATGTTTAAAGTAGAGTCATGGATTGTGCGTTGTAAAGAGTCCACAAGCAAGGTTTTCATCCAATAGCATTGAAGGGCTAGCAACTAGTGGTACATAATTAATAAGGAATAGAATAACATGGAGTATTTCAATAAAATCGTGGCCACAGTATCTAATAAAATACGACAATCTTCTCAAAGAAATAGACGATAGTAGTCTTGCTATATGCAATAAATTTCAACATGTCTAATTTATTTTCGGATGTCTTCACTAAATATATAAGAGTGAAAACATGCAAAGCATTAATTCTTACAATACAATTTCGAAATAGTATTAAGAATTGATTACCATGGTGTTCCCTGATACCTTCATTAAAAACCTCTTTTAAGATTCACCTCGTATACATCCCTGCGGGTGAGATTGAAGCCCAAAACTCCTTTTCTGTACTCGGAAGACAGAGCCTACGACAGCTAAACTAAAGAGAAAGCCCACTACAGGTACGGATATTAGGCCCACGTACTCAAGAGTCCACGACTAGTGGTGGTGTAGCATACACTCAAAAAAACAAAGTTGTGGTGTAGCCGTGTAGCGCAGCTTAGAAAAAATTGTGTGCCGTGGTGTAGCAGATCTAAAAAAAAGGGTTACGGTGACAGCTAAATATTTGAATTGAATTGATAAGCTGAGCAGTTAAGCATTTCACTCGAATGGAGGTATTTGATGTTTTCAACAACGGTTCTTTTAGCGTCTGCTGAGATAATTGTAGCCACTAAAAAAAAGTTGTGATAATTGTAGCCACTAACTTGAGAATATTTGAGTAAATAGAAGTTGAAGTTGTGCCACTTGAAATTAGCTGTTCTATTGGTTTTGTCCAATAGCTGTGATGATTCGGCTATGGAACTGCTAGTCCAGTTTCCACAATGGTGGAACTAACGTTTAGTGTTTGAATCATACAAAAGTTGTGAGTTGTAAAGTTACTTTTTTTTCTCTGAATGAATAGTATACATTTGTTGGGACTGATGACATTGTTTCCTCCACAGGTGCCTACAGATGCATGGTGGGTAAGGTGCAGAAATGGCTACAGGGGTGCAGTTCTTCCATGTAACGTATGCTCCACGCGGAAAATCAACCCGCAGAAGTGTGAAGTTTGACTTGTAGGAGTAAATCGCTTAAGTTGCCAACTCGCGGCCGTTATCTTGAGCTCTTATTTAACTACACCTGCCTGCCTTGCGTGGTGCCCCTTTCAAATTTTCCTTTCTTTTGAGATAATAAAATGATCCGCTGCGTTCCGCTCAAACAACGTTAGCTTTCTTATCTGAATAAACAACATGATGTCTCGCGATTGATAAGTCCCTGCATGGACTTGTGTGAGATACGCGAAACAGAAACATGGCTAGTCTCTGAAAATACATGAGAATGACATCTACTAATCACTATCTCGGTATCTGTTAAAAACACGCGTCATCCATGAAGCCAAGGTTCAGTTCCATATACTGCCCCGCCCTTTGTCACCCTCTCAGCTGGTGTCAATTTTTGTCTTCAAAAGAAAACATCTCGTGAAGTGCTTCTCCAATTTGTTTTTGTTGAAATGAAGAGAGCTGGTGTCAATTTTTGTCTTCAAAAGAA
Source organism: Poa pratensis (assembly GCA_947311845.1). NCBI lineage: Eukaryota > Viridiplantae > Streptophyta > Magnoliopsida > Poales > Poaceae > Poa > Poa pratensis. The sequence continues at coordinate 8,435,378 of CAMZMU010000062.1, forward strand.
AACATCTCGTGATGCCCTTTGCCCCCGGATTTATATGTCAGGAGTAATTATCCGTTCTCTGTCATGCGGGCAAACAATGGTGGGCTTGGATTCCTCCCTCTGTTACACTTCAGCGCCCGATTGTGGATGAGGAAGATCGGTAGTGATGGTGCTGCTTCATGGGTGTTAGGAAGAACTATCGAATTAGACAAGCTCCTATGGTAATATAGTCCAGTTTCGGTAAGTTTTGTAGTAGTTGTAAATTCTGTCACAAAATTCGGTATATGTTCAGCCAAAACATGGAATTGTCTTCCACACGGAAACTTCCTGCGCAGGTATAGGGAATTAAGGATCCGTATAATGCTTCTCCTTCCTAGCCAGCCGCCGTGACTCGATGAGACGAGATCCTATCTGCATGGACTCCAGCAAGCGCCGCCGCATCGAGGTCATCGACCGGCTGAGCGACCTGCCAGACAGCCTCCTACATGACGTACTCTCCCGCCTGGTGCCCCAGCAGGCTGTGCAAACGAGCGTCCTATCGAGGCGGTGGAGGCACATGTGGCGCCAAGTGCTCCCTGCCATCGTCGTCATCGACGAGCGCGAGTTCGCCGGCCACCATTAGGAGCTCTTCGAGGACTTCGCCGACCGGTTGCTGTTATCAATCGCGCCGGAGACGAAGCTCGATTACTTCCATCTGAATCTGGTCAGCCGCAGGGGCAGCTACGACCACCCTTCATTCGAAACCTCCGACAGGTGGATCCGCCGGGCCCTCCGACACTGCCCGTCCGCCGTCCATATCCGAACGGCCCAGGAATCCACCATCTGCTGGAAGCCGCACTGCTCGTACTTCTATGCGCCTGGTCTGCAGCCCGACCTCTCGGTCATTGGCTCCTGTGCCGCCGGCTTCACCGGCCGCCTGACCATGCTGCGCCTCGTGGGAGTTGTTGTGTCGGCCACCTTCGCGGAGGACCTTGGCAAGTACTGCCCGGTGCTTCTGGACCTCCATGTCGAGAACTGCAAAATGCTGCACCTCACCACCGTCTCCTCGCCCACGCTCACGAGCCTCACCATCGTAGAGCTCCGGCGCCCCCTCACATGCGCCCACCTCATGATCGTGGCTCCCCGCCTCGCCCAGCTGCGCCTTGAGCTAGCCTATGATGGGCAGGACTGCCGGTGTGTCGCCGCCGCATTGGCCACTGGGAGGGAGATACCGCGGCCGATGGCGTGGCTCGCGCTCGTGGAGGTATCAATCCGGCTCACCGACACCAGTTACGACTGGCAGGCAAACAAGCGGGCGCGGAAGAAGCGTAAGGTGGAGTTCTTGAAGTCCATGGGCGGCTTCCTGGCGCTCATTCCCAACGTCGTCAACCTACGACTCTCTGGATTCACGACGCCGGTACGCACGACACGACACGCCATGATCCATGCATTTTCTACATAAACTTTTATCCCTCAACATTGCTCTATATAAAACCATCAGTATATCATGTGTACGTACATGTTTCAGGCATTGGTAGAGCAAGAATCCCAAGAATTCCCAGTTCTCCATCGCTTGAAGACATTGATCTTGGAAGGATGTGATCTTGGAGTGAAGTTCCAGGCGCTAGCAGGCTTCCTCCGGAACACACCTGACCTGGAGAAGCTTGGGCTGTACCACTGCACGGTACTATATTTAATTACGTGATTGATGCTCATGGCAGCTTCAGTCATTTTGTTTTGGTTTGCCTCTAACTAATCTGCCACTTGTACACGATCCGCAGTTTCTATGTCCTTCGGTCAAGAGGAGCAAGAGGGGACAACAAACTTCAAAAAGCCATATCTCGACTCCTAATCTTTTCTGGTGCGAGAAGCTGGAATCCATAGAAATTAAGCGGCCGCAGGAAGATGAGCCACTTCTTGCCAAGCTTTTGTCAGAAATCTCGGAGAAAATGCAGCCAGAGCTATGGCGAAGGGTGAACATATCGAGCACAACTGTTTAGATCTAGTACTCTGGTAGTAAATTTGACCGGTAAAAAAACAAGAATGATCTGAAAAGAAAGAACTATGTGTTTTTTAATAAAGCATGAAACAACTTGGAATGTTAGTTCTAGGTTTATCATAATCATGCAATCTTGGAACATCATTTGACTTTATCATGTTCGTTTGCCATTTATTACGGATACCATCTACAATCGCACACATTTCTCTAGCGTGATCGCCAATCTAGCTAGGTTTGAGATGGCATCATCATTCATCGAATAATACATGTGATTTGAATACATTAAAATCACAATTCCCAATAGGACAACAAATAACAAAATCCCAGACGTTTAACCGACCGGCACAAAAGCGCTCCTTTGCGGCGGCGCTTGTCCAAACCGAGAGGTGGCGGTAGTACGACACTTCCACCTTGGTCCCCGTCTTCACGCACGCTTGTGTTCAACGCTCTTCGATGTGACACGAAGCGTGAGACCGAACTCCGGATCAACCGTGAGCCCCACACGCCTGGATGTCGGCGAGGCCGGGGAGGGTGTTGAACTGTTGAGTGAACGCTAACAGGACGTACGAACTGAAGATCGTTCACTGTTCGAGTCGTTTCTCATAGTCCATTGTACGTGGCCTTAACGTGACCCTAGCTTTTGATCCTGGCTAGCTAGCTTGGATGTCTGCGCAGTAGGCTTTGGCTTCAGTTCGATCAATTTTCTTTTCGAATCGGCCTAGAGCGATGATGTGAGACGTGTGATATGCTACATACACTTGCGGTTTGGTCATTTATTTAATCACGATTACGTAACAAAGAAATTACTTGAATTAATGTGGTGTAATAGAAAGGGGATGTAGCTCAAATGGTAGAGCACTTTGAAAGCATTAAAGAGGAAGGGGGATCGATACCTCCCATCTCCATATAATTTTTTGTCGATCTTGTTTTCCCTGCAGAAATTGAGACCAAATAATAAGAAAAACTCTGTTGAGACGCTTGATGGGCCTCCTTCTTATGTATTTAATTGGGCTAGAAGTTGCAGGCCAGTCTTCTATGGATTATTTTATATTATTTGACTTAGTTCTAGACAGATTAAAGAAATATTCCACCAGTAAAAGATGTAGTAAATCCGTATTGTGCCTTGTACTTTGACGGTTGATCTTGAGCGCCCATCGAACTTGATAAGCATTTCGGTCTCACCAACAGAATCTGGATCTGGATCACTCCTTCTCGGGTTACCATCACACGGTCGCAACTAGTTGGAGATGACCGACTTGAAAAGATTTTGATATATTTTTTGTTTTCATTAATCATTATTTCAATTTAACCAGCAACTTCGTTCTGATTATCAACTTCTCGGGTTACAAGCAGAGAACGGAGACTTGTTAGGCAGAACCTCCACCATTATTTTCTTTCAGTTGTTGACTTCTTGTGACGTGGCACATCAACTCAAGAAGAGGTGAGGAGATTTCGTCCTTGCGAGGTCAAGTGATCATGTTCTTTGAGAAAAATCAAAACTAATATTTATTCGTTTGAATTTTTTGAATAACATCTCGGATGTAGCCAATGGTGTATTCCACAAACGTGTAAGAATTAATCAACTCCAAATAATTTATTTATATTATGGGCTACACAAAACGACAAAAGTATGAATCTGCTTTCAAATCTCTAAATTTATCAGATTTTGTCATTTTTGTGTAGGGAAAACTGTAAAGTCTTTGAAGTTTATTTTCTGGACGCTTGTGGGATTCATCATTGGGTACCTCCGTGATCTGTTTTTATTAAACTCGTAATTTTTATCTGATTCTTTTAATCGACATGTTCAGTGGTTCACTAGTGCTCGGGAGCATAATACAATTTTCCTCACCAGCAGCGCATAACGTGAAGGTTTCAACATGACGAGTTGACACGTTAAATAAAATTTATCGGAGTCAAGAAATATGACGAGCTGGATTGCTGGCTAACTAAATCATGAAGAATTATACTACTAGTACAAATTTCAGCACGACTCTTGCTGTAACGGGCGATCCCTCGCCATTCGATGGGATCATAATAAACACACAAGTGTCGAAACCACGACAAAAAATCGGCGATGGAGACATCCAGGAATATTTGTAGAAGATGACCATAATAAACAGTCACAATGAAGCCTCAAGGGTTCTGTTCACATCGTCGTCGAACGAGAGGACGCATCATCGCCTCAGTTGGTATGTGAGATGAAAAAGGGGACCACTGTGGAGGCAATGTTGCCACGATGCATCGGCCTAAGGGGTCATCCACACGTTCCCCTTGTCCGAACCCACCGCCTGCCATTGACATTGCTAAGGCAGGTCGTTAGATCCTTTATCCTCACACCTCCATCTTTTATACATTCTTATCCGTACTTCGTCAACAACTGCGGAGTAAGTGACTGGGCGAGTAGTGACTTTGTGAAAGGGTACTCCCTTTTTAAGAGTTTCCCTTCCTTCGGCAGGGAAGCATATAAATATGTGTAACTTCTCTATATAATTGTAACGCTTTTTATCTGATACGGTCCTTTTTTTTTTTACTCTAAATCTAATACAGTCCTGTCTCCTGTGTATGCAAGTATGGTGTATGTAGATTTTTGGGAATGGATTTAAGTTTTTTTTTTATAGAATGGCTTTTGAGTAGAAGCGTGCAAGGAATTCATCACCGTGGGCTTTGCCTCGCAGATCGTGGGCTTCAGGCCTTTGTCCTTTCTCCCTCGGACGGCCGGACCTTCGAAAGAAGACTTCTCATTTCACAGCCCTACAACACAACGAGATGAGCAGCTGCAGCCTCCGCCGCCGCCCCTGTTCGCCGGCGACGGCGACGGCGCCGCCGCTGGAGGGCGACGACCGCCGTCGCCGCCGCTGGAGGGCGACGACCTCCTCTCCGAGATCCTCCTCCGCCTTTCCCCGCATCCGTCCTCCCTCCCGCGCGCGTCCGCCGTCTGCAACCGCTGGCGCGGCCTCGTCTCCGACCCCCGCTTCCTCCGCCGCTTCCGCCTCCGCCACCGCCGCAGCCCTCCCCTCCTCGGCTGCTTCGTCAGAACTCTCGACGAGCTCCACTTCGAGCCCACCATGGATCCCCCGGACCGTGTCCCGCGCCTCGACCGCTTCTCCTCGCAGTCCCTCCGCGGCGACGTCTTCCTCCCCCTCGGATGCCGCCACGGCCTCGTGCTCATCCTCTGCTGGGGACGGCTCCAGGTTCTGGTGCTGGACCTCGTCAACGGTGCCCACCACCGCATCGCCCTTCCCCCGGGGTTTGACATGGGCCCGATCCACATCCAGGGGGCGGTGCTCCGCGCTGCCGCCGACGAGCGGCACTTCCACGTGGTCTTGGTCGGCCTAGAGAAAGACATCAAAGGGAAAATTACACGAGTGATCGCCCGCGTTTACTCGTCGGAGACTGGCGGCTGGGGTGATCTCATCTCGACGCCGCTTCCGCCCATGCCTCATATGCCCCGAGCTCCCACCTTGGTATATATGAAGCCAAGTGTGTTAGTTGGGGATTCCCTTTGCTGGCTGGTCGCTGGGACTTTCATACGAATTATTGAGTTTGATCTGGAGAGACAGAGCCTAGCTGTGACAGCGGTCCCAGTGGATCATTGGAGAAATCACCAGTTCTCAGTAATGCGGGCAAACGAGGGTGGGCTTGGATTCCTCTTTCTGTCAGACTTCAGCGCCCAATTGTGGATGAGGAAGACCGATTGTGATGGTGCTGCTTTATGGGTGCTAGGAAGAACCATTGAACTGGACAAGCTCCTTTCCCTGAATTCCCCTGAAGAGAGGACGCCCCTAAGGATTCGAGGATTTGCTGAGGAAAATTATGTGATGTTCCTGTTGACAGCTCTCGGTGTCTTCATGATCCAGCTCGAGTCATTGCAGTACAGGAAGATTTCGGAAACCACCGGCAGTTCTATCTATCATCCATTTGAAAGTGTCTACACTGCAGGTAATAGCCTTCACATTGTGGATATAACAACAACAGTCTTTTAATAATTGGATGATGGAATGCTGTGTGCATCCTTTTGTGTTAAACTAACAATGTCAACAATATGGTATCAATTGTTTCTTTTGCTGCTTGATGAACTCTCCAACATATGGCAATGATGCTATGAAGTTTGCTCTTTTGATGCTTGTGTGCTGGCGTTCTATGTGATGTTTATGACCTGAAAAAGTATCTCTTTATTGTAGCTATAGCTATTGTTTGGCTTTTAACGTGTTATGCTTCTCTAGCAAGTTATATCGTAATTTTGAGTTTGCTTAATTGAGCCCTTGGGTGTGCGTCCTCTATCAAAAAACAAAATAAATTAAAGCTATGGTGTTTGTCGAAGGCAGCAAATCTCCAGCATTCTATGGACATCCATAGAATAAAAATGAAAACAAATAATGCTGATATGTATTAGTGCATTGCTGCAGCGAGGATATTTCCCGAGATGAGATACATAAGAGTTGAAAATTGGAGGTAACTAAATGAACAAAACTTAGCGTGAAAAAAATAAAAGGTCAAATATATAGCTTAATTGGTTATATTTCTGTCACTTGATATTGTTAACTTTGTTTATCTTGCTAATAATCTTAAATTCGGTCTGATATTTACACTTTTTCATATTTGCCTTTTATTACTTTAGAAAAGTGGAAGTTCAGTTGTGCCAGACAAAATTAGTAATTGAGTTTACTTCATATTTTTCAAGCTAAATTGTTTAAAGATAATCTAAATATGAATAGTCATGATCACATTGACTGTTAGAATTTGTTGATACCATTGTTTCTATTTGATTTTTCATTGGAATGTCATTGGTTCCTGGACTTGCGTTTGTAGATATGAGAATTGGTGGTGGTCATAATGAGGCTGAACTTTCTCAACAGTGCCTAAGATGATTGGTCAGATAAATATTCTATCACGATGTACTGGATTCAGTAGGTAAGCTTATCTTTATGTAGCAGCAGAATGAAATATATTTTTGATTTCCTTTGTTCGTGAATATTTTTCCTGTTTACTTCTACTAGTTACTACATTGCTTTCAATCTATCGAGTCCGATTGCGATCTGTATACTGTCCCCTCTATGCGAGTAATCGATACAAAACAGTACCTGCTCATATTGCTTCGAATTTCCTTCAGGCTTATGGTGCCATTCGGAGTGACTGTTAATTTGGGATCATTGTAGTACCTAATCCTCGCTTAATTGCAGGTATTGTGCAATCACAGTCTTATAGGTGGCTTGCTTAAATATTTTCTCAGCATACTTGCGTTTGTCACTCAAGTCACATATGTAATCGACCATCAACCTTTAGAAGTTTTTAGATGTTTAAAGTAGAGTCATGGATTGTGCGTTGTAAAGAGTCCACAAGCAAGGTTTTCATCCAATAGCATTGAAGGGCTAGCAACTAGTGGTACATAATTAATAAGGAATAGAATAACATGGAGTATTTCAATAAAATCGTGGCCACAGTATCTAATAAATACGACAATCTTCTCAAAGAAATAGACGATAGTAGTCTTGCTATATGCAATAAATTTCAACATGTCTAATTTATTTTCGGATGTCTTCACTAAATATATAAGAGTGAAAACATGCAAAGCATTAATTCTTACAATACAATTTCGAAATAGTATTAAGAATTGATTACCATGGTGTTCCCTGATACCTTCATTAAAAACCTCTTTTAAGATTCACCTCGTATACATCCCTCATGTTCTGTCCATTTGGACCAAAGTCCCTGAAGGAAAAGGGGGAACTAGCACCAGGCAAGCAGGTGAAGCCAAATATTCATCATCTACAGCCAGGAGCAGATAAAAGTTCCAGATAACAAACATACGCGGATTAATTTGCAAATTAAGCGAAATTCGCTTATTTGGCTACCTCTTTTTTTTAAAATGCAGTGACTGAAGAATTCGCTTATTTGGCTACCTCGGAGAAATTTCATGAGTTATATATTGTGATCCAAACAGGGATAGGTAAATCTTGGCATGGATTTATTTCTTGTGTGCATCTCTAAAAGCCTCTACTTTGGTGCTCACAAACTTTGAAGCAAAACAGATGCATATGCATCCTTCATTGGTTCAGCTCTTTTATCTGCTCCGCTCCGCCCTGCGTAGCGCTCCCGGCTGCTCCAAGCCCACATTCAGAAACTTCGCACCGCCCGGCCCAAGCCCGTGTAGGCGAAGAAGTGCTGCAGCTGCCGAGGTTGATGAGCGAGAGGGCGCTGACCTACGGGCAGCGGAGTCGTAGGTGGCGGCAACCTGGTCAGTCGGTCCCCGGACATGGTCATCATGATCGCACAGTGGCTGCCCGGCGATCGGCTCGTTTAGCTGTGAATTTTTCTTGTACCTTTGGCACCGACGGGTTCACGAACCATCCTGGATCTATGCGAAGTCGCCAAGTGTTTTTTGCCAGCGCACCCGCACGTGCTGCTCAAGAATCAGAATATTCGGCATGTGAAAAGTGACCCATCCTCGAAATCGTGGCACACAACCTGAACAATAGTTTCCCTCAGTGTTGCATGTGCTGTGGAGTTTAAATATGTGTATAGGTTCACAATTTTAATATCATACTTTTTTATTTTGAGGTACACAAAAATGACAAGTGTGTATCTAAGTTTGCATATCTTTAACAAGTGTGTATCTAAGTTTGCATATCTTTAAATTATATTTTTATTATTTTTGTGTAGCACATAATAATAAAAGTAATTTTTCATTGCGGTTTTCTACACCTGAAGGATATATCATAGGCTATATCATCGAGATCGCACTGGAGCCAAAGTCACTCCAAACGACATTGCAAGCATGGATATCATCCTAATCTTCCTTCCTACTCCCCCCGTTCCAAAAGTAGATGACTTCCATTTATCCATATGCGGATGTATCTATACTTGTAACATGTTTAGATACATCCGCATGTGGATAAATGAAAGTCATCTAATTTGGAACGGATGGAGTAATATTTAGTATTAAGAATGAGGACAAATATTGGATGGGTCATTATGGGACTTCATCTTACAAATTGGGCGGGGCTCACAATTCCAAGTTGGTGGTTGCCGATGGCAAGCGTCTCCTCCCTAAACCGCAAGGCTTTAGCCCCTCCCTCAAGTTGCCCGCCGCTTGAAAATTTGGAATGAGCGTAATGCCCGGGTCTTCCACAACAAGCATGCGTCTTCCCTAGTCATTTTTTTTATAAGATTAAGAAAGAGGCCCGGTTATGGTTTCTCGCCGGTGCTAAGCACTTTGCTGATTCATGCCAGAAGAGTAGGATTTTGTAACAAACACTTTACTTTATTGTAAAAACCTTCTCCTTAATTAATCGATTGGGGCCGCCACTTGAAATCTTCAAGAAAAAAAAAAGAACGAGGTCAAAGCCATATATGATGCTCGGCGGCTGGCTTAATAAGCGTCGGACCACTTCTTTTACTCCATTTATTGAGGAGGGCAAGTCAAGTCAGACGACCTTCCGAAAGCGAAAGAAAAGGGCCCAATGTACGCGTCCAATCCTGGACCTTTGGCAAGTCGCCAAGTCTGATTTTGCCAGCAACGCACCGGCACGCTGGCTTTTCGCGTTCGCCTCGTGCTGGTCTAGAATCAGGAACGGAGTGGTGCCAGCGCCCTGAGCCAACCAACCGCGTTCGTAGCCGATTAGAAAAAGGAACCACCCGCTTTCAAACCCTACCCACCCACCGTCAACCAAACGCGCCGCCGCCCACCTCTCTTTGCCTACTCCCCTCTACGTCTTGTATATAAAGGGAAAGCCCGTTGGGTTCGCCGAAAAGCAACCGCTTGCTAGTTCTCGCAGCGCAGATCGATTCTTGCTAGGCAGGCAGCTTCGAAGCCAAGGCACCGACAACCCAATGGCGGCCGCTGCCTCCAGCGCGTGGAAGACCAGATGGCTCCGCCCCGAGGTAACGCCAGATCCTTCCTTTCCTCCCTCCCACCAGGGTTCGATCTATCTATCTCTTGCAGTTCGTAGCGATCTTCCAAAGATCTGGATGTGAATTCCGTAGGATTCCGTAACCTCGATCCTAGTCTCGTTTTGTTCTCGATCCGCTGGATCTCCGCTTGAGCGTGTTTGTGCGTGCAGGCCTACCCGATCTTCGCGGCCACGGGCGTCGCCGTCTCGATCTGCGTCATGCAGCTCGTGCGCAACATAACCACCAACCCCGAGGTCAGGGTCACCAAGGAGAACAGGGCCGCAGGAATCCTCGACAACCACGACGAGGGGCGACGCTACTCGCGCCACCCCTTCAGGAGGTTCATCGACGGAAAGTCCTCGGAGATCATGCCGGGGATCAACAGCTTCTTCACCGACCCACCGAAGGAGTAGATTTCACAGCTCCTCCTCCTCCTCAAAGAACCGAATTCGTTCATTAGCGACATGTTTCCTTCCTTCTAAAGAAACTGAAATGCCGTTTTTACTTTCCCTCCGATTCAAGTATTGTTAATTGGCCATGATGATTGTCTGGCTGTATATTGTTAATCTTTTTGATCCTCACATACAAACATTGATCTGAATAATCCCTATGTTTTTGAAGGATTCTGTGCCCTTCTATTACTCAAAAGTGTCAGCTCTTGTCGTGATCGATTATTGCTTTCGCCTGCGACTGCGACGAATTTTGTCCTGTTTTCTCGGCACCAGCTATGCTTTCAGTAGCTACTTCTATTCTACTCCAGATTCAGGAGTATATGTTTTCGGTGAAGAGAATTGGTGTTGCGAGGGATGATGTGCTATGTCGAAAGTGGCTATTCTTTTAGATGTTTTTGCATACTTTCTATTGATCCATTTGAAGTAAATCTGGCACATTAGTGTGTCAACCAGAATTGGTGTTTGATATGGCAGTAGAATGTGCTTAAAGTCAATTCGATTTTTTGGGTCTTCCCCATATACCTTTGACAAGTGGGGGCACTTTGTTGACTTAGAAAACATTTTTACCTTACTTTTCACACGCTCCTGTCCAATGGTCTGATTTTTCATGTGAGCAGGACGCAGGTTGGTCGCTACGCAGGTGTGCTAGGTAGTCTTGTCGATCGTGGTCCAGAAAGATACTATAAGTCTATAACACGTTATTGCTAGGAGAATTAATTTTCTGTGTCCTCGTCGTCATAGGGTAGTTGTTTCTCCTTTCACAATCAATAATGTTGTAGTACATATTTATCATCCCGCAAAAAAATAGTACACATTTATCTACAAAGAAATAATATGCACATATGAATACATGATAGTACATATCACCACTATATATACTTGATAAGTTTCAAGCACCTTTTTTGTGTTCTGGTACTCGAAGCAACATGCAAATACGGAAGTGAAGCTTCATGACTAGTAATAATAATGTAGGAGCAAGAGTTACTTAAGTATACTTCTCATAAATTTGTAGTATAGGAATAGGAGACGTTGGGAAACAAATATATGTGCGTGGAGCTAGGCAATGGCCGAGATAACAAAGTGAAGCTTGAAATGTCCGAATGGTGGCAAGTCGAGAATACCACACTTGTAACATTTCAGGGATCAAAAGTTCACTCATGAGATCCAATTGTGCTAGATAGGCAAAGTTTTAGGATCAAGTAGGAGTAGAGATTTCTTGCACCCGAGCTCCAGTGCTCCTATTTAAAAAAATCAAAAGATATATTTAAAAGTTAAAAAAAATCTGAAACAAAGCATGCATGTTCTCGATGATGTATCCTATATATGTGCAAAATCACAGTGCGAAATAATTTGTATTCCGGCCTATACAAAAAATGAAAAATTTACAGATCTGATTATAGTTACCAATGCATAGTTAAAATCTCCAAATTTTGTCTTTTTTGTAGACTATAAGATAAAGATTTTTGCATTGAAGTTTTGTACACTTGTACTATATACATCGTTGAGAACATGCATGAGGTTTTTGAAACTCTTAAACATAATTTTTTTTTCCTCGAATTCAAGTATTGTTAATTGGCCATGATGGTTGTCTGGCTGTATGTTATTGATCTTTTGTTTTGATCGTATACAAACATTGATCTGAATAATCTCTATGTTTTGAAGGAGGATTATGTGCCTTTCTCTATTACTATTAATCAAAGTACCAAGTCAGCCTCTTGTAATGATCGATTATTGCTTTTGCCCTGCAAATTTTGGCCTGCTTCTCGGCACCTGCTCTTCAGTGAGGAGGAGAATTGGTGTTGCGAGGGATCATGTCACAAGTCAAAAGTGGCAATTCTTTTAGATGTTTGTGCATACTTTCTATTGATCGATTTGATTTGAAGTAAATCTGGCCCATTAGTGTCAACCAGTATTGGTGTTTGATATGGCAGTAGAATGTGGCAACTTCAAGTCAATTCGATTTTTTTCGATCTCAGGATATAACTTGCCAAGTGGGGGCACTTTGTTAACTTATAAAACAATTTTACCTTTCCTTGTAACACGCTCGTGTCTAATGGTCTGATTTTTCATGTGAGCAGGACTTAGGTTGGTCGCTATGCAGGTGTGCTAGGTAGTCTTTCGATCGTGGTCCAGAAAGATGACTATAACAACACGTGGTTGCTAGGGGAATATAATTCCTCGTCGTCATATGCTAGTTGTTTCTCTTTACACAATCAATAATGTTGTGGTAGATATTTATATACAAAGAAATAATGTGCACATGATAGTACATATCACCACTATATATACGTGATAAGTATCAAGCACCTTGTTTGTGTTCCAGTACTCGAAGAAACATGCAAATCGGGAAGTGAATGAGGAGAAGAGTGTAAGCTATAGAAGGTAGGAACTGGAAAGTGACGCTTCAAGAATAGTAATAATAATGTAGGAGCAAGAGTTACTTAAGCATACTTCCCATCAATTTATAGTATGGGAATAGGAGACGTTGGAAAACATATATATGTGCGCGGAGCTAGGCAATGGCCAGGACAGCAAAGTGAGGCTTCAAATGTCCGAATGGTGGCATGTCGAAAATACCACAGTTGCAACATTTCAGGGATCAAAAGTTCATTCAGGGGAACCACTTGTGTTAGATAGGCTAATTTTTAGGATCAAGTAGGGCTTATTAAACTTACTATAATTACACTACTGTTGTGCTAGTCTTTTTAGCGGTTTAATACAAAAGGGGGAGCATATATCTATAGCTATACATAGGTTATTTGGACTTTAACGTTAACTAGTTTCTTCTTATTATTTATACATTCCAACAATATTATCATATATAGTCGCACATATTGCTTGACGAGTAGAGTTATCAGGCAAATTACAAAAAAACTTAATACAATATCATCTTCTTATTTTGCACCTAAACATTCGCCAAGAACAATGACAACATTTGCTTATAAAATTTCCAACAGTTAGCATTTCCCAAGTGTGCAAAGTCCTTTTAATGAATGGTTACTTTCTTAGTCCTTAAATTTATAGAATGTATGCAATTTCCTCGTGGAGTACATTACAATCGCTACCAGAGGCAGAACTCATCCCTCAGTAGTTGTGCCCTTAAAACCTAAAGTAATGTGTGCATTGTCCTTAAATAAATCCATGTGTGTATTTAGGCATGGTATTTTTTCCATTGCCCTCAAAGTTTACCAACAGAAATAGTCTACGAAAATTTTGTGGAAATAATAACTAAAAATATTTCTCCTAGATTAGAAAATAATCATGTCAATCTAAGCATAAAGATATCTTCTAGTTAGTGCTCCATGACCGACTGAATACCAAGAAACTGCTTGCTAGGAAAAATAGGTTGCCCCAATACCTTTGTGTAACTCTACATGTATTTAGCAGAAAACGTCATCCATCTATTCTAGACATGTCCATTTGGGAAAAACTGTGGGACTTTTTATGTCCACAACGCACAAGCAAAGTGCTAGAAGCCTTTTTTTTATCTCAAGGATAGTTGCAAGTTCATTTTTTATGGAAATAATAATTTTGGCATCCTGGCAAATTTGGATGATAAAAAATAACAAGATATTAAAGGATCAAACTCTCGTTTTAATGGTCGGGGAGAAGTTTATATGAGCCGACTCTTTTTAGTCGTAGAACCAGAAACAGATAAGCACAACAATTCAAAGCATTGCTATAGGCACAACTTTAGATTTTTTAAACCATGTAACTTTGTTGATGTACATTATCTTATACTACCTTCGTTCCAATGAATAAGGCCTATATTTTTTTTTGAAAAGTCAAACTATGTTAAGTTTGACCAAGTTTTTATAATAAATTATGAACATTTACAATACAAAATAACCATCCTAAGATACATCGTGAAATATATTTTCACATGATATCCATATAATATTATAGTTGTTAATAGTTTTTCTAAAAGTTTGGTCAAAGTTTACTTAACTTGACTTTTTCAAAAAATATAGCCTTATTCATTGGAACGGATGGAGTATAATAACAAAATTTATAGTGTGAAGTGATACGCCTTTTTGAAGTTTAGTACTTGTCATTCTTGTCGATAGTTCAACCTCTCCTTGATCCTCTGATACAACCGAGTTAAAACTTAACTTGTGTTGCTTGTACTTTCTACCAGTTAGACTTTCCTACGCTTGTATTTGCACTTCCTGAGAAATTTTTCGTGGGTATATAGGATTTTTAAAATTTGGTGGCATAATCTTGATGTCTATTTACATCCGCCACAGTAAATAGACAACCCAGTCTCCAATACTCGAATTGCAATGATCAAGGATATGTCCTGTCCTCCAGGGGTGGATCCACGCCCAAGGCAACCAAGGCCACGGCCCTAGGCGTGGGCGGTGTTCTCAAGCTTGACGACGATACAGTAGCAGGCACTGTGCAGGGTTTTAGGTACAGTTAGCGAAGGTGGCCCTGGACATGATGAAATTCTGGGTCCGCCCTTGCTGTCCTCTTAAGAGAAATAAATTGTATTTCTTGGTTTGCGGACTTACTATTATTGCAGCTATCTCCATTGCCTGACCATTCTAAACATGTTCTTTTGTTTCCGTGGTACTACTGTTGGGTATGCTAGTATTTTGGTTTCCTTCATAGATATGTCCGTTCGTCAAGGTTACTATTGTACTAGTTTAGATGGTAGTGAACAAGTAGCTACGACTGTAGTGAACATAGTCATTATCATTTTAATTTAGGAATATATTTGTATGTTTCATTTGTCATGGAATTGGGCGGTCAGCAGCGGGCGAGGAGGCGCCCCAAGGGGCGTCCCAACCTCTAGTAGTTTAACAATGCCCTTCTGCCGGAAAGAAACAGAGATATTGGTGGCTGAGGGGTAGATTTTTTTATTTAGATAAAAGGCTTTTATAGCCCAGCTTTAATATTAATAAAGCTCTCCCACAGAGTTCCACATAGTAAGGGTACTGGGGCTACCAGTTTACATTACAGGGCTTAAGCATAGTAAGGGTACTGGGGTAGAATTATTGTAACTTTTCCAAATCAGATGGTTGAATTATGCATAGATTTAAATACAAAATACCGAATTCTTAGGGGTTCTTACCTTGGCTGCCTGGACCACGATATTCCCTAATGCCATTGCTAGAAACTTCTTCCGACATTCTACTCGGAAACACCCCTTTTGTCCATTCAGACCAAAGCCCCTAAAGCAAATATCTTCTGCCACTAGTGGACGGCATGGATATTGGGGCACTTTGTTAGGGGCATTTTTTAAAATGCCCCAAATTGTATATAAAAGATGGCATTTGATCAAAGTGCCCTAAAAACTTAACTTATAGGGGCATTTTTCCGAAATGCCCCAATATGCATGGGCTTTTAAGGGCACTTTGATAAAGTGCCCCAATATGTAGGGTTTTTTGGGGCATTTATCAAAGTGCCCCAAAAGATGGGGTCTTTAGGGGCATTTATCAAGTTGCCTCTAAAACTCAATACATGTTTAATATAGAAATATGCATCATATAATTGCAACTGATGCTCAAACACAGTCTGAAGCTAGTAAAAATGCAGAGTCTGCAACCA
This sequence comes from Poa pratensis, assembly GCA_947311845.1. Lineage (NCBI taxonomy): Eukaryota > Viridiplantae > Streptophyta > Magnoliopsida > Poales > Poaceae > Poa > Poa pratensis. Next base: position 8,451,230 of record CAMZMU010000062.1, read on the forward strand.
TACAAACACATGCAACTGATGCTCAAACTATTGCTGCTACTTAAATTTTGATGTAGCTCTAAACTTGTTAACAGCTCAACTTTCTATCTGCAGCAACAAAAACACTTCTACCATCCAAAATGTAGCTCATCTACATTGAAATTGCTGACTATCATCTGTAAGCAATAGAATCAAAATGTAAGCTCATCTTCAGACTCATATCCATCTTCAGACTCAACTTCAACTTCTCTTGCTCATGTAGTACTGCTTATCCACTTCTCTAGCATCACTGCAAAATGTGAGTACCATCAATAAGCAAGATAATGTCAACAATACAAATAGAAATAGTAAATAGAGGTCCAGAAAGAATCTTACATAGAGCTTTGTTATCACCAGCCTTAGCCAAGCAAGGCTGTCTCTCCATTTCCTTTGGTATACCCTCTCATCCCTGAAACTAAACATGCATATCTCCCCCTCATTCAGGTTGAACTTCGTAGCAACTGCTTTCCAGCCACCTACAATGGTTGCTTTTCCAAGTTCTCCAATCTTGATTCGGCAATAGATGTCCCTTGTGTAGTTAGTACAGTTTATGACTACACTGAGTATAGGCATATTTGTTGGTGATCTCAGGATTTCAGTCAAGTTGAAGCTGGTGTACTCAGCACTAAATTCCTAGTGGCAGATAGAAAAAGCATGATAACCAAGTTTAGTGTTACCATAGAGTACTAATCACTGTACAGACAACATGTAGATATAGTCAATTACTAGGGAACTTACCATCTTGAATTCAGGGTCGACATTTGTGTTTAGTAGTGTACACACATATGGTTTGATCTTTGCTTTTGGCACAACATCTACCAAAGATTTGAGTTCCTTTGCTTGATTATAGGTCATCTGAACTTCATTCCCATAATAGCAGTTTATGTCAATCACCTCATCTTCCCAGCATGCCCTGGTCCTGCATGAACAATATAAATGTCTAGGAGTTTGTACATGTACAATGAAACCAAAGGTTGCACACAGATTAACCTAAGCTCATCTAATGAGAAGGTACCTCTCAGTGTTATCTTATGCCACTCATCTTCAAGTTTGAAAACCACCAGCCTTGTGGTAATCCCAAAAGGATCTCTATCCTTCCTTTGTAGTTCCCACTCATCAATGAATTTGAACCAGCAGATATCTCCTTCTTTTAAGTTTAACCCTAGAACAACTGACTTCCATAGATAGGTTATTGTCGCCTTCCCATTCTTGAGCATCATCCTGCAGTATTTCACAATTGTTTTTTCTGGATTCTGGACAACCAAACCTGATAGTGGATCTGCCCTCGTTGGATGTTTCAGTAAGGGAAGTAGGAACTGCTGGGTGTACTCACATGAGAAGTCCTGAATTGTAAGTACATAAGAAGTAATATCAGTGGCTACAACTACAAGCATGCCTCAACAACTAAATAACAACACTGAAACAAACTTGACTAGAGCTAAAAGAAACTTGGCTTCAGCTAAAACAAACTTGAATTGAAACTAGAAGCATGCATCAACCAACTAAACTGTCTACAATTGTTTTGCAACTTACCATTTCACACTCTTCAAGATTGACTTGAGATTTTACCAGCCTGCACACATATTGTTTGATAGTTGGTTTTGGTAACTGCTCCACACAACAGAAGAGTTGGCACTCTTGCTCAAATGTCATCTCCACTTCATTACCAAACATAACCACCTTGTCATAGGTTTCACTTCCTGTGTACTCAGGTCCTGCATGGAACAATGTACAGTCAGAATTTCAATAAAGCTTTTAATACAACATTAACCTAGGCTCTAAATCAAATTGGAACAGACCTCTGACAATGAGCTTGTACAAGTCACTGATTATATCTTCATAATCATCATCATCATCATCAATGTAGTAGTCTTCTGGTTCTTGATAACTATCTTCTGGATCCACATAGTCATCATCAGGCTCGAAATATTCATCTTCATCATCACTGTTTAAGTTCACTGAAGTAAGAACAGTGCTCCCTTATGCAATTATGCTAGCACTTAAATTCAAAAACAAAGAACTAAATATTCATGGACAAACCACTCTGAAACAATTTGTGAATAAAGCTAGTAATGAAACCCTAGCACAAGAAGTATTTATGGACAACACACTCTGAAAACAAATCAGTATGAAACAATTTCTGAAAAAGGCCATGGTGGTCTCAATTAGCAGTAACAGACCGTCTGTTAATCTATCTAGCACTTGAGATCTAACACTATCTTGTCAGTAGCACCAGGGTTGTCAGTAGAAGGTGGATCTCGATCTACTAACCTGAGTAATGAATTGGAGCTTCGTGCTGCAGGTGGAACAGACGAGGTCGGCGTAGCAGGCGGTCGAAAGGGCGAGGCGGACCAGGTGGAGGTCGACGCAGCAGGCGGTCGAAAGGGCGAGGTGGACCAGGTCGAGGTCGACGCAGCAGTCGGCGGAGGGCGAGGCGGGCCAGACGAGGGCGAGGCGGGCCAGGTGGAGGTCGATGCAGCAGGCGGCGGAGGGCGAGGCGGGCCAGGAGGAGGGCGAGGCGGGCCATGAGGAGGGCGAGGCGGCGGGATCTTCATCCGGACGGCGGAGGCGAGCAAGACAGCGAGGGCTCGACGGTCGTGCTTTATTAATGAGGATATTAGGACATGTCTCTTTTTTGTACAAGGGACGTGCTTTATTTCTATCTCTTTTTTGCAGCATAAAAATGAACTTGTCCTTTTTTATTTTATTTCTGTTGCTACAAGCAACATTTAAACACACATTTCTTATTCGTACTAAACATATTACACATTAGTACCCCATTTCTTATTCGTACTAAACATATTACACATCAGTACCCCATTTCTTATTCAAACTAAACTTCCAACATATTACAGCTTCATGTCATCCTAATTTTTGCAGATTAGGATTTCTTAGCATCGAGACGAGCCTGCAGGATGCGCATTTGTTCTTCCAGGCCTTTTATATCATTTGGGATCTCTGGTCTCCAATTTGTAGGCTCTCCCATGGCCTCCCTTGTCTCATCATCCGGAAGCCTGCAATGCAGAATAAACACTTTTTGTATAGCTTCGCCTGCCTTGCCGCCTCGAACTCCGACAAGGGCGCCACCTCCACGGTATCCTGACTCCTTCCGCGAGCAGGTGCAGGAGACCTACTCTGCAATGAATCTTCCGCCGCCGTCTTTCCGTGCTCCGCCATCGCCGTGAGGGGGTCGTGGGGATTTTGTTTCTATGAGTTTGAAAGAGAAGAAGAAGATGAGATGTATCGAAGAAAAAGTTGAGACCTAAGTCATATATATAAGGGTGGAGAGTGTTGGCAGGAGCTGCCACGTTGCACACACGCGTCGAAAGTGTGGAGAGTGTTGGCAGGAGCTGCCACCGTTGCACACACGCGTTGGCAGGAGAGTCCTCCAAGAAACGTGGTGGACCTAGCCTCACATTATTGATCATACCAACTCACATACATACCAGCTCACATGGTGTTGGCAGCATCTTGAACAAGTACCAACTCACCCCCATTATTTGCATCTCACATGTTGCTGGCAGCATATTGAACAAGTACCAACTCACCCCCATTATTTGCATCTCACATGTTGCTGGCAGCATATTGAACAAGTACCAGCTCACATACATACCAGCTCACATGGTGTTGGCAGCATATTGAACAAGTACCAACTCACATTATTTGCATCTCACATGTTGTTGGCAGCATCATTTGCAGCTCACACTTGGAGGTACTTACTAAATAGACTTCATAACACTTACAGTAGTTAACACTTAGAAGGTAGTCTGACAAGTACTTACTAAATACTACTTAGGGCTAGTCTGAGCATCAGACTCAGTGCTGAACTTCACTTACAAAAGATACCACTTAGGATAAGTCTGAACTTCACTTACAAAATATACTACTTAGGGCTAGTCTGAGCATCAGACTCAGTGCATTTCAACTACTACTTCCGAAGAGGTAGGCGCACCATCAGAAGTTCCAGATCACCCTTCACAGAATCGGTTCCAAAGTTCAACACCCATATGTCATCCTCACATATCTTGAACTCTTTCACTGCCTTCCCCCAACCAGCGGTCATGGTGACATTGTTTTTGCCTTGACCTATCATCATCTTGATATTTATCTTTTCCTCGCTGATTCTGCTCTCAACAGGAACCATGACAGGTTTTTTAACTTCCTCCAGCAGATACTTGTTAGAGAATTTAGCTCCAATGTCCTGTCATAGTACACATATTTCATGAAGTTAGAAATAAATGTTAGATAGCTGCCAGTTTGAAACTACTTATTTTGAACAAGATTACATAGTTACCAGTTTGCATTTCCCATGAATCACATTTGATTTAGTCATCCTGTGTACAAACAAATTGCAGAATAAATTCTCTCCTGCAAGGTAGACACATATTTCTTCAAGATAATCTTGTTGCTTCTTTGTGAGATACATGTCATTTCCAAAATCACAAATGTTGTCAAAGTTCCTTTTCTTTGCAAATAAATCTTCTCTAGGCCCTACAAAATAAATGCAGTCAGTAATTATAGTAATCCACCTGATATTCATCTAAAATTGTGAAGGCTACTGATACCTCTAAACAGCAATCCCTCATCTGAAGCTTCACCAACAGCTTCCTTCTTCTTCATCTCTGCATGTGATGCTTCCTTGTTCATCTCCATGTCAGACATATGAGTACCCTCATTGTTAGCAGTATCCTTCTTCTTTAACATCTGAATAGTTTCATCAACATTCTTCTTGCGCTCAGCTTCGTCATCATCATCATCATGGATGAGAATAAGCACTGGCTTCTCATTGCTTCCCATCCTACATCAAGGCAAATTCCAATATATCAAAACTAGATGTTTCCATTAGTTTCTTTACCAGGGATAGCAGAGAGTCCTTTTTATAGCCTATTCCTTTTTCTATACTTGCAAAAATTGTTTTGACAATGATAACAAATAGCTTGAAATACATGTTCGATTCAAACCACACTAATAAACCTACGCATCAGGCTCATCAGAAGTCAAATATAACCACAAGATAGCAAATTGAGCTGAAAACAAATCTAATGCTACAGAATTAGTTACTACAAAGTGTCAGAGACCACCATGCCCAATCATTGCAAAAAAAATAACAGACCACCATGACACTACTCTAGTTGAAAACCAATGCAGTTGGCAGTTTGCATAGGAACCACCACAATAAGTTCAGACCTTCAGACAGTTACTGGTGCAACAGAACTTATAGGGTAACCAAGTTAAATACTAGCACATTTCACGGCTAGCATGGGACCACCGAACACCATACAAACCACCATATATATGTATGAAAGTCAGATAGATAACCAGAGAGAGCTTGTATAGCAACAAGCCAATGACAGTAACACCTTCACTTCAGTACTGAGGGAATATCCATGCTACTCCATGACCACTTTTTATTATGCCAAAATCACCTTAATGTTAATACGTGCATTGCACGTGTATACATACTAGTATCCCTAGATGGTAAACATTCCTTTTATTCTTGCTCCACGGATCTATGGGAGATTAGGGGAGAAGATTAGGGGAGATTAGGGGAGAAGAAGACCACTTACTTGACTATTCACCGGTGGCTCGACGGCAGCGTCTCGTCGGGGAGAACTGTGGCGATTGGAACTGCGGCGGCGGCTCCGACAGCGACGGAACCCTAAGCTAATTGTTTAGGATATAAGCCGGACAGCGAAACCCCCTCTTAAGCGATGGTAGTTTTGCGAAATAGTCCTTCCTTATCTTAAGTTAATTGTTTTGTCCTTCTAGTTTTACGAAAACCCCCTCCTTCCTTCTCTTTACGCTGTCGGATTTCGAAATCCCCAATCCCAAGTGTTCTTCATTCCCAAGTCCTTCGCGTCGCCGTGCAACTACGAGACGGAGCGACGGCGGAGCTGTTCAAACCCTAGACGGCGGACCGACGCCGCCGCTTCTCGGTAGCCCTCCGCGTCGCCGTGCACATACGAGGCCACCACCGCCGCCGCTGCTTGGTAGCTCTCCGCGTCGCCAAGTCCTCCGCGTCGCCGTGCTCGTACGAGGCCGCCACCGACGCCGCTGCTCGGTAGCCCTCCGCGTCGCCAAGTCCTCCGCGTCGCCATGCTCGTACGAGGCCGCCACCGCCGCCGCTGCTCGGTGATACGTCTCAAACGTATCCATAATTTCTGTTGTTCCATGCTTATATTATACCATTTGCTACATGTTTTATATACACTTCATATCACTTTTTATGCATTTTCTGGGACTAACCTATTAACAAGATGCCGAAGTGCCAGTTCCCTGTTTTCTGCTGTTTTTGGTTCCAGAAAAGTACTTCTGCGAATATTCTCAGAATTGCACGAAACAAAAGGCCACGTCCCTATTCTTCCAACACGTTCACGAAGTCCGAAGGAGAGACGAAGAGGAGCCAGGAGGCGGCCAAACCACCTGGCGGCGCGGGCCCCCTCCTGCCGCGCCAGCCTATGGTTTGGGCCCCTCGGGCCTCCACCGACGTTGCCCCTTCGCCTATTTATTCCCCCCGAGGCGTAAACCCTAAAAAAAGGAGCCAATTTCCACGAAGAGTTCCGCAGCGCCGCCGCCATCGACGACAAGTTTCGGGGGACAGAAGTCTCTGTTCCGGCACGCTGCCGGGACGGGGAATTGCCCCCGGAGCCATCTCCATCGACTCCACCGCCATCTTCATCGCCGCTGCTGACTCCCATGATGAGGAGGGAGTAGTTCTCCCCCGAGGCTGAGGGCTCTACCGGTAGCTATGTGGTTCATCTCTCTCTCCCATGGTGTGATCTTTATGTGATCGTGTGTATTGCTAGTATCGCTGAATACATTAATAATGTTTATGCTACTCAAGTGATTTTGTCTAGTTTCTGGAGTCATTGTGACAACACGGTATCAAGGTGACAGTGTGGGTACTTGTGTGACTCTATGAATAATTTAGACATTATCATGGCTTATTCTTGGGAATTGTGGTGTTTGTTTACTCAGACTTTGAGGTGTGCTTTTGCAGCCCTACGCATAGTACTCTTGCTTCATCAAGAAGGAGAATAATCCCGAGTAGTATTTACTTGTGTTCAGTTGTGCTAATCTAGTTGAATATGTAGATGTTACTCTTTATCTATTATGCACTCTAGAGGTTACTTTAATATGAACTCCGGTACTCTCCACGGTGTAAAGGTGACAGTGTGTGCACCGTGTGTGATTCCTTTATGACGTTGTGGCGCTTGTTTACTCCGGCTTGAGGTGTGCTTTTGTAGCCCTACACAATGAATGGTGTTTGTTATCCAACAAGAGAGTGTTTAAGAGTAGCTTTTACTTATTCAGTTATGAGATCATTGTTGAGAGTGTCCACTAGTGAAAGTATGATCCCTAGGCCTTGTTTCTAAGCATTGAAACACCGTTTACAACAAGTTCTGCTACATGTTTGCTTGCTGCCATTTTATTCAGATTGCAATTACTACTTATAATCATCCATATTACTTGTATTTCACTATCTCTTCGCCGAACTAGTGCACCTATACATCTGACAAGTGTATTGGGTGTGTTGGGGACACAAGAGACTTCTTGTATCTTAATTGCAGGGTTGCTTGAGAGGGATATCTTTGACCTCTACCTCCCTGAGTTCGATAAACCTTGGGTGATTCACTTAAGGGAAACTTGCTGCTGTTCTACAAACCTCTGCTCTTGGAGGCCCAACACTGTCTACAAGAATAGAAGCGTGCGTAGACATCAAGCTATTTTCTGGCGCCGTTGCCGGGGAGGTAAGGTAAAAGGTATTCACATCCTCTGGCTACTAAGCTATTTTCTAGTTTGTTGCTAGTGTGTGAGTGCTCGAAGTTATTTCCTTTAGATTCTGCAATTATATCTTTTTGTTTCTTGTTTTTATTTTCACTAGTTAGGCTTAATGGAAAACAACAAAAAAATTAGAGATCTTTATGAACTTTATATTGAATTAGGACATGATGCTTTTGAAGAGAAAATTAAAAAACCTATGGAGGCTTGTTTGCATGATGGTAGCAATGGTATTACTATAAATTCTTTGAACACCATTATTGCTAATGCTATGGAAAAGTCTAAGCTTGGGGAAGCTGGTTGATGAATATGATATTTTTAGTCCCCCAAGTTTTGAGGAGAAAATTTGCTTTGATGATACTTTGCCTCCAATATGATGATTATAATGATGTGATATTTTGGTCCACCTACTATGGAGGATAAAGTTTATTATGATTATTCTATGCCTCCAATTTATGATGATTACAATGATGGATGTGATACTTTTACTCCACTATTACTAATGAAATGTTATGCTTATGTGGAGAGTAATGATACTTTTATGCATGTGGATCATGATAAGAATGCTTTATGTGATAGCTATATTGTTGAGTTTATTCATGATGCCACTGAAAATTATTTTGAGAGAGGAAAGTATGGTTATAGAAATCTTCATGTTACTAAATTTCTTCTCTTTATGATGAAGTTTTGAGCTTTCTCTTGATTTGCTTTTATTTGCTGGGTACTTTAAGACCTACTGGTCCTTATGAGAGAGGGAGACATGGATTCATATATCACAATAATATTAAGTCTCCTCTCTTTATGTTGAAATTTTTGAAGTTGCACTTGTTTTGCCTTCCTATGCTAGTCACTTTATGCTTTATTGATTTATTTTCTTACAAGACTCCTTTGCATAGGAAGTGGGTTAGACTTAAATGTGTTTGGTATTTGCTTTTTGATGCTCTCTTATATTCAACTCTTATACATATGAGAGCATTATCAAAATCACTATGCCTAGCTAAAAGGCTTTAAAGAAAAGCGCTTATGGGAGACAACCCATTGTTTTTATTTTCTGTTATTTTTGCTTTTTTTTGTTTGAGTCAAGGTGCTTGTTACTTCTGTAGCAACTCCTTTGTATCTTTATTTTATTGCATTGTTGTGCCAAGTAAAGTTTTATTGAAAGTTGATGCAAGATTTGGATTTCTGCGCAGAGACAGATTTTTAGCTGTCACGATTTGAGCTATCTCTTGCAGAAAATTAAAAATTCTGAAAAAATCACGCATCTTCCTCAGATATGTACGCAACTTTCATTAAATTGGACCAGTTCCATCTGAGCAACTTAAGTGCCTCGAAAAAATTCGTCTTCACAGACTGTTCTGTTTTTGACAGATTCTGCCTTTTGTTTTGCATTCGCTCTTTTACGATGTTTGTGGATTTCTTTGCTCCACAAAGCATTGGTGGCTGTAGCTAATGTCCAGAAGCTTTGGGAATGATTGTGTCATACAGAATATGAGAATTTTTGATTATGCACTAACCCTCTAATGAGAACTATTTCGAGTTTGGTGTGAAGGAAGTTTTCAAGGATCAAGAGAGAAGGGTGATATTATGTGATCAAGAAGAGTGAAAAGCCTAAGCTTGGGGATGCCCCCGTGGTTCATCCCTGCATATTCAAGAAGACTCAAGCGTCTAAGCTTGGGGATGCCCAAGGCATCCCCTTCTTCATCAACAACTTATCAGGTCATCTCTAGTGAAACTATATTTTAATTCTTTCACATCTTATGCGCTTTACTTGGAGCGTCTGTGTGCTTTTATTTTTGTTTTTGTTTGAATAAATTCGGATCCTAGCAATCCTTGTGTGGAGAGAGACACGCTCCGCTTTTTCATGTGAATACTCATGTTCTTCACTTATATTTGTTGAGTATTCTTAACTAGCTACTGCAGTGCTTTTAGCTCCTGTTTTTCATGCATCTCTTCGAGCTGTTAGCACTTGTTTATAAATACTCTCTTGCTGCATTATATTATCATTTGGAGAGTTTATGTTTAAATAAATTGATTGGTGTTTGTTTGGAAGAAAGAAAATGCTACATGTAGTAGTTGGTATTGGAAAAGATATGCATGCTTCTTGTAGTTGATCTGTTGTCTTGTTTCATTTGACACTTTGCAATTGTTTTGAGCTCTCAAGTAGATCATGTTTAAGCTCTTGCATCATGTAGTTAAAGCCTAGTAGTGGAGAACTACCGTAGAGCTTGTTGAGACTTGGGATGCATATTTGTTCTCTCTAAGGTCTAGATATTTTCTGGTAAAATGTTTGAGCAACAAGGAAGACAGTGTAGAGTCTTATAATACTTGCAATATGTTTTTATTGTCTTGCTGTACCGGTTTATACTTGTGTTTGCTTCAAACAACCTTGCTAGCCTAAACTCTGTACTGAGAGGGAATGCTTCTCGTGCATCCAAACTTGAGCCAAAACCCATGCCATTTGTGTCCACCATACCTACCTACTATGTGGTATTTCCTGCCATTCCAAGTAAATATTTCATGTGCTACCTTTAAACTATTCAAAACTTTATTACTCCTTATTTGTGTCAATGTTTTATAGCTCATGAGGAAGTATGTGGTGTTTTATCTTTCAATCTTGTCATTTACTTCTGACAGACTTTCACCAATGGACTAGTGGCATATACATCCGCTTATCCAATAATTTGCAAAAAGAGCTGGCAACGGGGTGCCCAGCCCCAATTAATTACAACTTTCATTAATAATTCTCTTCACATGTTTTGCCCTGATTTATCAGTAAGCAACTTAATTTGCAAATAGACACTCCTCCATGGTATGTGAATGTTGGAAGGCACCCGAGGATTCGGTTAGCCATGGCTTGTGTAAGCAAAAGGTTGGGAGGAGTGTCAACTATAAAGAAACTAAAATACATGTGTAAACAAAAGAGAAGAGGGATGATCTACCTTGCTGGTAGAGATAACGTCCTTCATGGGAGCCGCTCTTGAAAGTCTGGTTGACAAGGGGGTTAGAGTGCCCACTACCATTCGTTGACAACAACAAACACCTCTCAAATACTTATTTTGTGCTCTCTATATGCTTTCGAAAACTTAAAAAGCTCTAGCACATGATTTAATCCCTGCTTCCCTCTGCGAAGGGCCTATCTTTTACTTTATGTTGAGTCAGTTTACCTACTCCTTTCTATCTTAGAAGCAAACACTTGTGTCAACTTTGTGTGCATTGATTCTTACATGTTTACTTATTGCACTTGTTATATTGCTTTATGTTGACAACTATCCATGAGATATACATGTTACAAGTTGAAAGCAAATGCTGAAACTTAATCATCCTTTGTGTTGCTTCAATGCCTTTTACTTTGAATCTATTGCTTTATGAGTTACCTCTTATGCAAAACTTTTTGATGCTTGTCTTGAAAGTACTATTCATGAAAAGTTTTTGCTTATATGATTCATTGTTTACTCTTTATCTATTGTTAGCAAACTATAGACCATTGCTTTGAGTCACTTCATTCATGACATGAGCCTTGCAATATATTGATCAAGATTGTGTGAAAGCATGTCTCCTCAGAAATTATTTGTTGTTATCGTTTTACCTACTCGAGGACGAGTAGAACTAAGCTTGGGGATGCTTGATACGTCTCCAACGTATCCATAATTTCTGATGTTCCATGCTTATATTATACCATTTGCTACATGTTTTATATACACTTCATATCACTTTTATGCATTTTCTGGGACTAACCTATTAACAAGATGCCGAAGTGCCAGTTCCCTGTTTTCTGCTGTTTTTGGTTCCAGAAAAGTACTTCTGCGAATATTCTCGGAATTGCACGAAACAAAAGGCCACGTCCCTATTTTTCCAACACGTCACGAAGTCCGAAGGAGAGACGAAGAGGAGCCAGGAGGCGGCCAAACCACCTGGCGGCGCGGGCCCCCTCCTGCCGCGCCAGCCATGGTTTGGGCCCCTCGGGCCTCCACCGACGTTGCCCCTTCGCCTATTTATTCCCCCCGAGGCGAAAACCCTAAAAAAGGAGCCAATTTCCACGAAGAGTTCCGCAGCGCCGCCGCCATCGACGACAAGTTTCGGGGGACAGAAGTCTCTGTTCCGGCACGCTGCCGGGACGGGGAATTGCCCCCGGAGCCATCTTCATCAACTCCATCGCCATCTTCATCGCCGCTGCTGACTCCCATGATGAGGAGGGAGTAGTTCTCCCCCGAGGCTGAGGGCTCTACCGGTAGCTATGTGGTTCATCTCTCTCTCCCATGGTGTGATCTTTATGTGATCGTGTGTATTGCTAGTATCGCTGGATACATTAATAATGTTTATGCTACTCAAGTGATTTTGTCTAGTTTCTGGAGTCATTGTGACAACACGGTATCAAGGTGACAGTGTGGGTACTTGTGTGACTCTATGAATAATTTAGACATGTCTCATGGCTTATTCTTGGGAATTGTGGTGTTTGTTTACTCAGACTTTGAGGTGTGCTTTTGCAGCCCTACGCATAGTACTCTTGCTTCATCAAGAAGGAGAATAATCCCGAGTAGTATTTACTTGTGTTCAGTTGTGCTAATCTAGTTGAATATGTAGATGTTACTCTTTATCTATTATGCACTCTAGAGGTTACTTTAATATGAACTCCGGTACTCTCCACGGTGTAAAGGTGATAGTGTGTGCACCGTGTGTGACTCCTTTATGACGTTGTGGCGCTTGTTTACTCTGGCTTGAGGTGTGCTTTTGCAGCCCTACACAATGAATGGTGTTTGTTATCCAACAAGAGAGTGTTTAAGAGTAGCTTTTATTTATTCAATTATGAGATCATTGTTGAGAGTGTCCACTAGTGAAAGTATGATCCCTAGGCCTTGTTTCTAAGCATTGAAACACCGTTTACAACAAGTTCTGCTACATGTTTGCTTGCTGCCATTTTTATTCCAGATTGCAATTACCACTTATAATCATCCATATTACTTGTATTTCACTATCTCTTCGCCGAACTAGTGCACCTATACATCTGACAAGTGTATTGGGTGTGTTGGGGACACAAGAGACTTCTTGTATATTAATTGCAGGGTTGCTTGAGAGGGATATCTTTGACCTCTACCTCCCTGAGTTCGATAAACCTTGGGTGATTCACTTAAGGGAAACTTGCTGCTGTTCTACAAACCTCTGCTCTTGGAGGCCCAACACTGTCTACAAGAATACAAGCGTGCGTAGACATCACTCGGTAGCCCTCCGCGTCGCCAAGTCCTACGCGTCGCCGTGCACGTACGAGGCCGCCACCGCCGCCGCTGCTCGGTAGCCCTCCGCGTCGCCAAGTCCGCCGCGTAGCTGCTCCGCGTCGCCGTTCTGCTTCGACGAATCCGACGGGAAGCGACATTGATCGACGCAACAGCTACCTCGCCCGTCCACCTCGCAACGTCGGCAGCTCCTCTGGTTGGTGCTCCTCTTCTATCTCCTGATTTTGCTGTGCTTAAAGTGATTGTGATGTGTTTTAATTGCATGTGCTGCGCTTGAAGTGATTGTGATGTTAACTTAGCAGAGTTGATATGCTAATTTGTACTGCTTGTTATCTGCTGGATGTGCTAATTGGATATGCTAATTTGCCTTAGTAAATAATGCCTGAATGAATTGCCTGAATAAATTGTTACTTAATTTAGGTGCCCTGTAAGTACAAAAGAGTGAGTCACTTAACTGATTGAAGGTCAGTATGGACAAGAGCTGGTTGAGTGTTCCTAGGTCCACAGTTCTATATGCTGAAGGGGTTAGCATGTTCTTAGGATTTGCTTCTGAAAGAGCTGGAATGAGGCATAGGTTCCTCTGTCCCTGTGCATCTTGTACCAACAGATTTTGGCTAAGTGAGAGTACTGTTAGAGACCATTTGATATGCGAAGGTTTTATGAATGGATACATGATGCATCCAAAATGCATCTACTTTTCCAAGCACTTTGCCTCATAATTTGCTCCGGAATCTTCCCATATTTGAATAAAACTGCTGAATCTGACGCTGTTTTTAGCAAAGTCTCTTTTCTGGCTATTTCTGCAGGAAATAAAATCGGGGAAAATTACCACGTCAATTTTTATGGAAAAGAAGGACAATGGACAAAAGATGGACACGAGGAAGCGCTCGAGGGCCAAATGGGTGGGTCCCACGCGGCCCCTGTACCTGGCCGCGTGGGCCCAGCCCAAATGGGCCTCGGGCGCCGCCTCGCCTTCGGTCTTCGACGTACCCCCTCATATATACGAAAAAGTGCTTGCCCTAGGAGGAGAGGAGCTTTCGCGAAACAGAACGCCGCCACCATCACGATCTTCGTTTCGGGGACAGATTGATCCAGGATTTCTCCTCCGGTGGAGGGATCCGGAGACCGTCTTCACCGCCTTCATCTCCATCGACCATGAGCTCCCTCTCCATCACCATGTGTGAGTAGTCCGCTGTAGGCATGTGAGGTGGATGGGGATTGGATGAGATTGATCATGTAATGCTACCCGTTGTTCGGGATTTTAGGGTTTTATCTTGAGGATACTTTTGTATTGTGTTGATGCACTCTTGCTATGTTTAATGCTTGCTACTAGGGCCCGAGTGGCATGATTTCAGTACTGAACTTATATTGCCCCATCATATATTTGAGTTTGGTATTTATCTGCAAAGTGTATCACCTGCTATTATGTTGAACCTGCGAACCCTAAACGTGACATATAGGGAAAACAAGGGGGAGATGTTTTAGTTTGAGGATTCTATGTGTTCATGAAGTGTTAATGCATTGTTCCGGTCTATTCGAAAGGGTAGACCTTAATTACCTGTAGTTCCAAGTTGGCCCCGGTGAAATGGGCAGGTTGGACAATAGATGTTGTGCAAATTCTCTTGGTTAGTACGCACAACTAAATATGGAACACATACCTACATATATCGGAGTTAGAGATAGGTCCCATTGTTATTTGTTTCTTATTATATGATCAATCTCATTCTTGCAACACCCCGCTATCACCTCATGCCTACGTTTTAATCTCTGAGTTACACTTTCACTTTTCCGGTGAAAACTGGGAAACACTTGTTCACTGCTACTGTTCTGCTTGTTACTTGAATCATACTACTGCCATCACTATTACTGCTGCAAGTTATTGATATACAGGTGTGGTTGAGAGTGACGCCTCAATTGCCAAGGTCTTATTGATATTCTTGTGTTCCCATCGAGTCGAACTATAAATTTGGGTAATACTTCCCAACGAAGACTTCAGCGATCCCCTATACTTGTGGGTATCAAGACGTTTTCTGGCGCCGTTGCCGGGGAACCTAGCTTTATTGGTAAGACAACTTGTTATCATCTATTTGCTGCTTTTGCTTGTTCCTAACCATGGGAAAGGAAAAGACTACTCTGAAGGAAGTGAGGCCTTCAACTACTCGCGGAGGTACGGATTTGCCAAGTAGGCCAAACTTTTCACCTAATGTTGCTTCTGCTGTTGCTCCTAAGAAAAGAGGAAAGGTTTTATCTAGTTCACCATTGTCTAAAATGTCTACTAGTAATGAAAATGATTTATTATGTGGTAGCATAGACAAAGAAGTGACACCTGAAACATCTGAGATAACTGAAACACCTGAAAATGTGGAATCTGAGTTAGAAGATAATGAATACTGTGATGATGAATTTGAAACTTCTTCTGAGGAAGAGGAGGCATTTACTATGGCTTTTATGAATTCTGACTTTGATAAATTGGATAAACTTGATAGCTATAAAAATTCTCCTCTTGATGGATATTTTCCTATTACTGAGAAAATGAATGCTCCTGCTATTAAAATTAAAGATAAAGATTATGAGTTTAGTGTTGATCCTGAAATAATTGAAAAAGCTGAAAAATATAAGTTTTATGGTAGAGAGGATGAGTTTCCTTTTGAACACATTGCTGTCTTGCATGACTTATCTGTGTTATTTGGTAAAGATGAAATCCATCAACGCTACTATTTCTTAAAGCTGTTTCCTTTTACTTTGGGAGGAAGTGCTAAAACTTGGTATAATCGTTTAGAACCTGGATGTATTACTAGCAAGGAAGAATGTTTGCAGGTATTCTATAATAAGTATTTCCCTGCTGATAAGATTCATGGTTTGACTGTTGAGATTAGCAACTTTTCACAGAAAGAGAAGGAGGATTTACCCCAAGCTTGGGGGAGGTATAGTAAGATGGTTAGGAAATGTCCTACCCATGGCTTCAAGAGTAATGAAATACTTGATATATTTTACAATGGTCTAACCGAAAACACCAGAGGCTATCTTGATGGTATTGCAGGTAATGTTTTCAGGGAAAGGACCGTTGATGAAGCAACTGAGCTATTGGAGACTATCTCTAGGAATTATGAAGACTGGAATATTGAAGAGATATTTCCGGAAAGAAAGAGGCATGCTCAAATTGGATAACGAAACAATGAAAGAAGCTTCCAAGGCTATTAAAGAGAAGGGAATTAAAACCTCTCATCTTAAGGAATTATCTGAAATGGGTGTTAAACTTCCTGATGATCAACCATGTTTTCCAATTCAAGTCAATGCTATTAGCTCCATAAAAGGTAATGAAAAGGTAACACCTCCTGTTGATGTATCCTACATGAATGATTTTGCTTATCATCATAATCCTGAGGAGCATAATATTAGAATGACTATTATGGAGAACTCTCACAAAATTAAATCTCTTCGAGAAAGTTTACATGCTAGTGTGGGAGAGGTAAAAAGAATTGTTAAACACTGTGAGATGATGAATAATCAAGTTGAACAAATGGTTTCTCTTCAAAATCAATTGTATGAAAGTCTTATGGTGAAGAAACAGGTTTGTGGAGTTAACACTAGGGGAGGTGCAAGTACTCAGGATCCTGATTTTCCTGAAGGCCATCCCAAGAGAAAAGAACAAGAAGCTCTCAAGAAGAAATCTTCTGCAGGAAAATCTCCCAATGAAAACAAGGACATTGATGACTCTGAAGAGCAAGATAAGGATATTTCTATTTCTGATGCTGAGACTGAAGATAATAATAATGAAGAAGAAGAATCACCTTCACCTGAAGAAGAGCCACAAGAGGATGAAAATATTGAAGAACCTGAACCTAATGATAAAGAAGACCCTCCACCATCTACTGAGAAGAATAAGAAGAAGAGCCATCCTAATCCACAAAGAGGTAAAGATAGGGATCCGTGGGTACAAAAACCCATACCATATCCCCAAGAGGTAATAAAAACTTTGGATGATGCTAGATTTGAGAAATTCTTTGAGTTGATTAAGTCTTTGTGTTTGCAAATTCCTCTTGTTGATGCTATTAAAATCCCTCCATATTCCAAATACATGAAAGACATTGTGACTAATAAAAGAAAGATTCCTACTGATGCAATAACTGCTATGCTTGCTGAATATTCCTTTAAAGGGAAAATGCCTGAAAAACGTGGTGATCCTGGTATTCCAACTATTCCTTGTCATATTAAAGAAACTTATGTGAAATATGCTCTATGTGACTTAGGAGCTGGTGTTAGTGTTATGCCTTTTTCTTTATATAAGAAACTTAACCTAAACAAATTGGTTCCAACTGAAGTATCATTACAAATGGCTGATAAATCAACTGCTGTGCCTATAGGAATATGTGAGGATGTCCCTATCTCTATTGCTAATGTGTTAATCCCTACAGACTTTGTTGTGTTAGAAATGCCTGAAGATGATAATTTGTCTATTATTCTTGGAAGACCCTTTTTAAACACTGCAGGGGCTGTTATAAATTGCACTGAGAGCAAGGTAACATTCAATGTCAAGGGAAATGAGCACACTATCTATTTTCCTAAGAAGAAATCTGTTACTATGGTAAGCCAGAGTGTGAACTCCATTAAAAGGAATACTCTTATAATAGGAAGCTTTGAGATTGCATTGCCACCTCCTGAACCAAAATATGCTATCTTAATGATTGGAACTATTCCAATCAAATATGAGGTGACTTGAAATTGCTCAGAAAACATATAAAATAAAGAATCATGTATTATATCTTTTGCATATTATTAATGAGACTTGATCAACCTCATTACTAATATGAAAATGATGCAAACTTGATTCCCATAAAAATTGCTTTGAATGTTTGATTTCATTTATTCTAGAATTTTTAGATTATTTGCATGAGCATAATTATTTCAAAGTGCAGAAATTCCAGAAATGTAGTTTGAAAAATTCTGTTCAGAAAATTTTCTCGAAAAATTTGGAGGTAAGTTATTTTACCAGAGGAACTAACAGCCAAAAGGGAGACACCAGAGGGCCACCAGGGCCCAAAAGGGGGTGTCCCACGCGGCCACAGTACCTGGCCGCGTGGGACCCACTATTTTGGCCCACAGAGGGGGTTAGGTGAGTATCCAGTGCCCATCTCCTTCCCCTCGACAGGAAACCAGCCCCAGGTATTTTTCCCAAATTTTCTCGAGCTCTCTTCCTGCTATCCTTGGATCTCCAAGTTTAGGGCAGATTTTTCAAATCTGTTTGGTGGGATTGCTCATTGGTATGTGACTCCTCCACTCATCCAATTACTTTTTGTTCTTATGCCTCATGCATGAAGTATTTTGCTGCACTAGGTGTCACCCTTTTATGCTTAGGAAATCCATAGATTCAAGTTTTCTAGTTGATATTGATGCATGATATTGATGTGGAGACTATTTATGGATGGCTTAATGTTGTTTTAAGGTGTTACATCTTGATTTTTGTTGAATATTGTTTTTGGGCAGCAAGGTATCATGTTTAGCAAGGGCAAAGCTTTGGTTGGGATGAGCTCAAGACCAAGAAGAAGAGCATGCAAAGTCTCCCTCAATTATGATGACGACCACCTGTGGGAGGATGATGCATTCTTTGTAGGGGAGAAGCTGAAAATACATACAACAAGATGGCAAGATCCCTATGTTCTTGAACAGTGGGGGATCAAAGAGGACTTCGACACCTTCGTCACTACAACTGGCTTGCTTAGGTTCTCCCAGAACCCCCAAGATACATATGAAGAACTCTCGCGGGAATTCCTCTCTACCTTCAGATTTGAGGGCCCGGAGCCCCAAAAGCACAGGAAGAGAAGTAAGGCACCCCCTCTTACCTTTGTTTGCAAATTTACTATGAGAGGTGAGCGCCTTGTTATGTCTCTAGGGAATTTTGCAATGCTATTGGTGTAGAAAATTCAGGGAGTTGGAGTGAAACTCGTGCTGATACCAACCATGAGCTTGTTGAGTTTTGGCACACTATATCTGTAAACTCTCGTGATAGATTAAATAGGGGTAAATTTACTCATATACAGCACCCAAGTTTGAGATATTTTGCGTTGTTTCTTGCAAGAGGATTTCTTGCTAGGGATAACAATTCTGCTTGCACTGGACCAATGGTTTATCTACTAAAATGTGCAAAAGAAAATACACCGTGTGAATATAACTTGGGAGTCATACTTGCTAGATCTTTGCATACTGCTGTGAGTAGAAATATTACTGATCAAACTCCTATTTATGCTGGTGCTATTGCTACTATGGTGTACAATTACATTAAAAACGAGAGAGGATATGGTGATAACATGGGTACTCTAGTGCAAGAGTCCAAATTACTTGATTTTGCTTTGACTACTCGCATGGATATAAGTACGTTGTATGGGGACATTATCTGTATAACTATTTGAGCACTAGTGGGCAGCGAGTGTCCATTAGGCTCCCCCGTACTGATCTTTTTGACAGGAGTACCGGAAAATGGATAGTGGAAGAGGCGCCGCCTCAGGAGGAGCCACAAGCTCCAGAGACACAGGGGTACATGCCTCAGGCGGAGCCCCTGTACCCAAGCATGCAAGGCTACCCATATAGTTACTACCCTGGAAGTGGAAGTGGATACGGCAACTACCCAGGATACTAGCTTGATCGCAAGCTTGGGGGAGTACTTCTCTTACTCTCCATTCATTGTTTTATATCACCGTTATATTGCTATGATAAGTTTCTTGAAAAACAAAAACACAAAAAGATTTTATTTGTTTCTTTTACTTCTGGTTGTTTGTCTTTTGTTTCTTAGAACGAAAAATAACAAAAATATTTTCGTTTTCTTGAAACAAACGCAAAAACGGAGGTGCAGAAATTGCTGAAATCTGCTCGCTGTTTTATTTTTCATTTTTTCTCTGTAACTCCGATTGAGCTGAAATTTTAACCACTGCTGCAACACATCATAACCTACACACACGTAAAATATGAGATTTTTCTGAGGTGTCTAGGTAGGGTAAAAACAGTACTGTATGCAGTGACATTTTCTGGCAGATTTGAGTTTTTATTGTGCAGTTCAAGTTGGGAGAGGAGAACAACGATGATAAGTTGATGTGCATGAAGTGGATGAAAGGTATGACACCTTTGCCATGCTTATGTGGACTCTTTAATAACAGCAAGTGAGCACATCATAGTTTCTTCAACATCTAGAGAAATGGTAGCAAATGTTTATCTTCTCCATGTTCTAGTATGTTATATGATGATGCAAGTGAAATTTTATTTAGTGACAATACTTGGTTGTGGATTGAATAATTGTAGCTCTAAACAAAGGTCTACGCATCCCATTGTGCTTACTAAACTTGCCAACCAATAGAAAGTAAAATAATCTTTCAAATAATAAACATGAAGTTGTATGCTTGACAGGTTTAGTGGTTGGGAGTTAGCTGAAATGTGCTGACACATGTAAAGCTTTCAACATTGCACTAAAATATATTCAGTTGATATCATGTACTTTTGTTTATGGATGCTTATCATGTGCGAAATGAAAGCGGAAACTTAGCAAGTTTGATGAGTAAGAATAATTGGCTAGAGAGACGCCTGGGCCGCCAACTTAAGCCATGCATCATTCATGGTGGAAATTTACAGCGCACCATGGTGGACATTCAGTGATGCACTTCATAATAAAAAGCTATGCAAATGGTAAATAAAAGAGTGCTGAGATTGTTCATTGTCTGTTTGTCTTGTTGTTTGGACATGGGCTTGTCCATGTCCTGGGACAAGAGGTACCCCAGTTGACGCTCTTGATGACGCTTTTATTACTTGCAATGACTGAAAATTTCGAACTTGCTTAGTGACCCAAGTTGAGTAGCCATGGTGTAGGTACTCGTATTCACGGGGCATGAGGTTTTCAACCATTAGTCGGTCAAGCATATGAGTCATGTCAGTAATATCAAATGGTTTGCTAAAACTAAGAGCAAGGTTGTAAGCACAATGATTTCACCAGGTAACAAAAGAAAGAATCAAAAGACCTCAAAAGTCTTGTCATGATTCAATCATTAGCGATGTAAGAACCTTTGTTTATTTCTACAGTTGAGCAAACTCATCCAAGTATTGACTCTACATAATATCTCTCTTGCAACAAATATAAATGCTTTAACATTGATTAGATATACCTTTGCTAACATCTTATCATTTGTTGTTGAAGCTATGCTTTGAATGCTTGTTGATATTAAATTGTGTTACATATGCAATGCAAAGTTCTTGTCAAAGTCTTTTATCGCTTCTGCACTACGTTTGAGTTGTTCGAGGACAAACAACGAGCTAAGCTTGGGGGAGCTGATGCATCCAAAATGCATCTACTTTTCCAAGCACTTTGCCTCATAATTTGCTCCGGAATCTTCCCATATTTGAATAAAACTGCTGAATCTGACGCTGTTTTTAGCAAAGTCTCTTTTCTGGCTATTTCTGCAGGAAATAAAATCGGGGAAAATTACCACGTCAATTTTTATGGAAAAGAAGGACAATGGACAAAAGATGGACACGAGGAAGCGCTCGAGGGCCAAATGGGTGGGTCCCACGCGGCCCCTGTACCTGGCCGCGTGGGCCCAGCCCAAATGGGCCTCGGGCGCCGCCTCGCCTTCGGTCTTCGACGTACCCCCTCATATATACGAAAAAGTGCTTGCCCTAGGAGGAGAGGAGCTTTCGCGAAACAGAACGCCGCCACCATCACGATCTTCGTTTCGGGGACAGATTGATCCAGGATTTCTCCTCCGGTGGAGGGATCCGGAGACCGTCTTCACCGCCATCTTCACCGCCTTCATCTCCATCGACCATGAGCTCCCTCTCCATCACCATGTGTGAGTAGTCCGCTGTAGGCATGTGAGGTGGATGGGGATTGGATGAGATTGATCATGTAATGCTACCCGTTGTTCGGGATTTTAGGGTTTTATCTTGAGGATACTTTTGTATTGTGTTGATGCACTCTTGCTATGTTTAATGCTTGCTACTAGGGCCCGAGTGGCATGATTTCAGTACTGAACTTATATTGCCCCATCATATATTTGAGTTTGGTATTTATCTGCAAAGTGTATCACCTGCTATTATGTTGAACCTGCGAACCCTAAACGTGACATATAGGGAAAACAAGGGGGAGATGTTTTAGTTTGAGGATTCTATGTGTTCATGAAGTGTTAATGCATTGTTCCGGTCTATTCGAAAGGGTAGACCTTAATTACCTGTAGTTCCAAGTTGGCCCCGGTGAAATGGGCAGGTTGGACAATAGATGTTGTGCAAATTCTCTTGGTTAGTACGCACAACTAAATATGGAACACATACCTACATATATCGGAGTTAGAGATAGGTCCCATTGTTATTTGTTTCTTATTATATGATCAATCTCATTCTTGCAACACCCCGCTATCACCTCATGCCTACGTTTTGAATCTCTGAGTTACACTTTCACTTTTCCGGTGAAAACTGGGAAACACTTGTTCACTGCTACTGTTCTGCTTGTTACTTGAATCATACTACTGCCATCACTATTACTGCTGCAAGTTATTGATATACAGGTGTGGTTGAGAGTGACGCCTCAATTGCCAAGGTCTTATTGATATTCTTGTGTTCCCATCGAGTCGAACTATAAATTTGGGTAATACTTCCCAACGAAGACTTCAGCGATCCCCTATACTTGTGGGTATCAATACACAACATGGATTTTCCATGGAGAAGACATATCAGGGACTGAATCTGAAGATGAACCAGATGAAGAGTATGCTGACAGTGATGAAATGAATGACATGCTATTAGAAGGGTTTGGAATATATGACACTACAGCTGCAGGAGTAACAGAAGATGAAGATGGGTATGAGTATGAAGATGAAGACGAGCTACACTTTGATTCTGAAGCATACAGGAAGTTGGTGTTAGATGGGAGCAAGGAGTTATACCCTGGGTGTAAGAAATACTCAAAGCTACACTTCTTAGTAAAACTCATGAACATCAAGAACATTTGGGGTGTGCCAAATGGTAGTTTCGATGAGACATTATCCTTACTGAGAGATGCACTTCCTGAAGGTCAAGACTTGCCTAAAAACTTTCATGCCTGCAAGAAGTACATCAAAGATGTAGGGTTAGGATATGAAAGTATCGATGCATGCCAGTATGATTGTGTTATGTTCAGAGGAATCCAATCAGAAGAAAGTGAGTGTCCAGTATGTCACACAAGCAGATGGAGGAGTCAGAAGACTGGTGCTGATGGGAAAAGAACATACAAGGTTGCAAACAAGGTTATTAGGCATTTTCCATTGAAGCACAGAGTTAGAAGGCTATTCTTGTCTTCAAAGACAGCAGAGCATATGAGCTGGCATGCAAATGGCAAAACAAGGGATGGGTTGATGAGGCATCCAGCAGACTCCCCAGCATGGAAGCATTTGATGGGAAGCACATATTATTCAGTAAAGAGCCAAGAAACCTCAGGTTTGCATTGGCAACTGATGGTTTCAATCCATTCAGAAACATGAACTTAGCATACAGCATATGGCCCATAGTGCTGATCCCATACAACCTACCTCCATGGATATGTATGAAGCAATCTAATTTTATCTTGAATGTGATAGTACCTGGAAGGAAATCTCCTGGGAAGGAGATGGATATATACATGCAGCTAACCATTGATTCAAACCAGGGGTTGTTTAAGTGGTGAGAGCTTATCTACATGCTCTCACTGTTTAACCAATACACATACCAGGTGGCTACCAAATGGGAAAAAACTTGCTACTTAGGTCATAGGAGATTTCTACATGAAGATCATGAATACAGATATGATGAGGTTTCTTTCAATGGTAGAATTGAATTGAGAGAACCTCCAGTCCAACCAAAAGGGAAAGCTATATCTCGAATGACTAAGCCTATTCGGACTGAATATGGAAAGTTGCAAAAAAAGAAGAGCCAGAAGAAAAGAAGGAAACTGAATGAAGAGGACCAGGAACATGAAGACATATATGAGCACAGCGTAGAGAAAACATTCAAGAAAAGGAGTGTATTTTTCCAATTGGATTACTGGGATACACTGTTGGTGAGAAATAACTTGGACATTATGCACATAGAAAAAAAATGTATATGATAATATAGTGAATACAGTTCTTGATGTTGATAAGAGAACCAAAGACAATCTGAACTCAAGGCTGGACCTGAAAGTTATGAATATCAGAGTTGGTCTTCATGCCAACTTGACTGGTCAAAAAGCAGTGATACCCAGGGCCATTTACCAGATGGAAAAACAAGGAAAAAAGAACTTCCTAATGGTTTTGAAGTATACTCGATTCCCTGATGGTCATGCTTCCAACCTGTTCAACAAGGTCAACTTAGCTGACAATAGAATTGTTGGCTTAAAGACACATGACTGTCACATAATCTTGCTGGATTTATTTCCTATGGATATATGTAGATCACTCCCTGCCTCTGTATCTGTACCACTCATACGGATCAGCAAATACTTGATGTCTACGCACGCTTCTATTCTTGTAGACAGTGTTGGGCCTCCAAGAGCAGAGGTTTGTAGAACAGCAGCAAGTTTCCCTTAAGTGAATCACCCAAGGTTTATCGAACTCAGGGAGGTAGAGGTCAAAGATATCCCTTTCAAGCAACCCTGCAATTAAGATACAAGAAGTCTCTTGTGTCCCCAACACACCCAATACACTTGTCAGATGTATAGGTGCACTAGTTCGGCGAAGAGATAGTGAAATACAAGTAATATGGATGATTATAAGTAGTAACTGCAATCTGAAATAAAGATGGCAGCAAGCAAACATGTAGCAGAACTTGACGTAAACGGTGTTTCAATGCTTAGAAACAAGGCCTAGGGATCATACTTTCACTAGTGGACACTCTCAACAATGATCTCATAACTGAATAAGTAAAAGCTACTCTTAAACACTCTCTTGTTGGATAACAAACACCATTCATTGTGTAGGGCTACAAAAGCACACCTCAAGCCGGAGTAAACAAGCGCCACAACGTCATAAAGGAGTCACACACGGTGCACACACTGTCACCTTTACACCGTGGAGAGTACCGGAGTTCATATTAAAGTAACCTCTAGAGTGCATAATAGATAAAGAGTAACATCTACATATTCAACTAGATTAGCACAACTGAACACAAGTAAATACTACTCGGGATTATTCTCCTTCTTGATGAAGCAAGAGTACTATGCGTAGGGCTGCAAAAGCACACCTCAAAGTCTGAGTAAACAAACACCACAATTCCCAAGAATAAGCCATGATAAATGTCTAAATTATTCATAGAGTCACACAAGTACCCACACTGTCACCTTGATACCGTGTTGTCACAATGACTCCAGAAACTAGACAAAATCACTTGAGTAGCATAAACATTATTAATGTATTCAGCGATACTAGCAATACACATGATCACATAAAGATCACACCATGGGAGAGAGAGATGAACCACATAGCTACCGGTAGAGCCCTCAGCCTCGGGGAGAACTACTCCCTCCTCATCATGGGAGTCAGCAGCGGCGATGAAGATGGCGGTGGAGTCGATGGAGATGACTCCGGGGGCAATTCCCCGTCCCGGCGGCGTGCCGGAACAGAGATTCTGTCCCCCGAAACTTGTCGTCGATGGCGGCGGCGCTGCGGAACTCTTCGTGGAAATTGGCTTGGTTTTTAGGGTTTTCGCCTCGGGGAATAAATAGGCGAAGGGGCGACGTCGGTGGAGCCCGAGGGGCCCAAACCATAGGCTGGCGCGGCAGGGGGGCCGCGCCGCCAGGTGGTTTGGCCACCTCCTGGCTCCTCTTCGTCTCTCCTTCGGACTCCGTGTACGTGTTGGAAAAATAGGGACGTGGCCTTTTGTTTCGTGCAATTCCGAGAATATTCGCAGAAGTACTTTTCTGAAACCAAAAACAGCAGAAAACAGGGAACTGGCACTGTGGCATCTTGTTAATAGGTTAGTCCCAGAAAATGCATAAAAGTGATATGAAGTGTATATAAAACATGTAGCAATTGGTATAATATAAGCATGGAACATCAGAAATTATGGATACGTTGGAGACGTATCAAGCATCCCCAAGCTTAGTTCTACTCGTCCTCGAGTAGGTAAAACGATAACAACAAATAATTTCTGAGGAGACATGCTTTCACACAATCTTGATCAATATATTGCAAGGCTCATGTCATGAATGAAGTGACTCAAAGCAATGGTCTATAGTTTGCTAACAATAGATAAAGAGTAAACAATGAATCATATAAGCAAAAACTTTTCATGAATAGTACTTTCAAGACAAGCATCAAAAAGTTTTGCATAAGAGGTAACTCATAAAGCAATAGATTCAAAGTAAAAGGCATTGAAGCAACACAAAGGATGATTAAGTTTCAGCAATTGCTTTCAACTTGTAACATGTATATCTCATGGATAGTTGTCAACATAAAGCAATATAACAAGTGCAATAAGTAAACATGTAAGAATCAATGCACACAAAGTTGACACTAGTGTTTGCTTCTAGATAGAAAGGAGT
The DNA here is from genome assembly GCA_947311845.1 of Poa pratensis. Classification (NCBI taxonomy): domain Eukaryota; kingdom Viridiplantae; phylum Streptophyta; class Magnoliopsida; order Poales; family Poaceae; genus Poa; species Poa pratensis. Next base: position 8,477,762 of record CAMZMU010000062.1, read on the forward strand.
AGGTAAACTGACTCAACATAAAGTAAAAGATAGGCCCTTCGCAGAGGGAAGCAGGGATTAAATCATGTGCTAGAGCTTTTTAAGTTTTCGAAAGCATATAGAGAGCACAAAATAAGTATTTGAGAGGTGTTTGTTGTTGTCAACGAATGGTAGTGGGCACTCTAACCCCCTTGTCAACCAGACTTTCAAGAGCGGCTCCCATGAAGGACGTTATCTCTACCAGCAAGGTAGATCATCCCTCTTCTCTTTTGTTTACACATGTATTTTAGTTTCTTTATAGATGACACTCCTCCCAACCTTTTGCTTACACAAGCCATGGCTAACCGAATCCTCGGGTGCCTTCCAACATTCACATACCATGGAGGAGTGTCTATTTGCAAATTAAGTTGCTTACTGATAAATCAGGGCAAAACATGTGAAGAGAATTATTAATGAAAGTTGTAATTAATTGGGGCTGGGCACCCCGTTGCCAGCTCTTTTTGCAAATTATTGGATAAGCGGATGTATATGCCACTAGTCCATTGGTGAAAGTCTGTCAGAAGTAAATGACAAGATTGAAAGATAAAACACCACATACTTCCTCATGAGCTATAAAACATTGACACAAATAAGGAGTAATAAAGTTTTGAATAGTTTAAAGGTAGCACATGAAGTATTTACTTGGAATGGCAGGAAATACCACATAGTAGGTAGGTATGGTGGACACAAATGGCATGGGTTTTGGCTCAAGGTTTGGATGCACGAGAAGCATTCCCTCTCAGTACAGAGTTTAGGCTAGCAAGGTTGTTTGAAGCAAACACAAGTATAAACCGGTACAGCAAGAATCAATAAAAACATATTGCAAGTATTATAAGACTCTACACTGTCTTCCTTGTTGCTCAAACATTTTACCAGAAAATATCTAGACCTTAGAGAACAAATATGCATCCCAAGTCTCAACAAGCTCTACGGTAGTTCTCCACTACTAGGCTTTAACTACATGATGCAAGAGCTTAAACATGATCTACTTGAGAGCTCAAAACAATTGCAAAGTGTCAAATCGAAACAAGACAATGATCTACAAGAATGCATATGTCTTTTCCAATACCAACTACCACATGTAGCATTTTCTTTCTTCCAAACAAACACCAATCAATTTATTTAAACATAAACTCTCCAAATGATAATATAATGCAGCAAGAGAGTATTTATAAACAAGTGCTAACAGCTCGAAGAGATGCATGAAAAACAGGAGCTAAAAGCACTGCAGTAGCTAGTTAAGAATACTCAACAAATATAAGTGAAGAACATGAGTATTCACATGAAAAAGCGGAGCGTGTCTCTCTCCCACACAAGGATTGCTAGGATCCGAATTTATTCAAACAAAAACAAAAAAAAAATAAAAGCACACAGACGCTCCAAGTAAAGCGCATAAGATGTGAAAGAATTAAAATATAGTTTCACTAGAGATGACCTGATAAGTTGTTGATGAAGAAGGGGATGCCTTGGGCATCCCCAAGCTTAGACGCTTGAGTCTCTGAATATGGTTGGGATGAACCACGGGGGCATCCCCAAGCTTAGGCTTTTCACTCTTCTTGATCACATAATATCACCCTTCTCGCTTGATCCTTGAAAACTTCCTTCACACCAAACTCAAGACAGTTCTCATTAGAGGGTTAGTGCATAATCAAAAATTCTCATATTCTGTAATGATACAATCATTCCCAAAGCTTCTGGACATTAGCTACAGCCACCAATGCTTTGTGGAGCAAAGAAATCCACACAAACACGTAAAAGAGCGAATGCAAAACAAAAGGCAGAATCTGTCAAAAACAGAACAGTCTGGAATGACGAATTTTTTCGAGGCACTTAAGTTGCTCAGATGGATCTGGCCAAAATAATGAAAGTTGCGTACATATCTCAGGAAGATGCGTGATTTTTTAGAATTTTTCGAATTTTCTCAGGGAGAAAAGCTCAAATTCGTGACAGCTAAAAATCTGTTACTGCGCAGAAATCCAAATCTTGCATCAACTTTCAATAAAGAACTTTACTTGGCACAACAATGCAATAAAATAAAGATACAAAGGAGTTGCTACAGAAGTAACAAAACTCCTTGACTCAAAGAAAAAAAAATAACAGAAAATAAAAACAATGGGTTGTCTCCCATAAGCGCTTTTCTTTAAAGCCTTTTAGCTAGGCATAGTGATTTTTATGATGCTCACATATAGATGAGAGTTGAAACATAAAAGAGCATCAAGAAGCATATATAAAACATGTTTAAATCTAACACTCTTTCTATGCATAGGAGTCTTGTAAGAAAACAAGTCAATGAAGAACAAAGTGACTAGCATAGAAAGCAAAACAAGTGTAACTTCAAAAATTTCAACATAAAGAGAGAAGACTTAATATTATTGTGATATATGAAATCGTGTCTCCCTCTCTCATAAGGACCAGTAGGTCTTAAAGTACCCAGCAAATAAAAGCAAATCAAGAGAAAGCTCAAAACATTCATCATAAAGAGAAGAAATTTAGTAACATGAAGATTTCTATAACCATACTTTCCTCTCTCAAAATAATTTTCAGCGGCATCATGAATAAACTCAACAATATAGCTATCACATAAGCATTCTTATCATGATCCACATGCATAAAAGTATCATTACTCTCCACATAAGCATAATCATTAGTAATAGTGAGAGTAAAAGTATCACATCCATCATTGTAATCATCATAAATTGGAGGCATAGAATAATCAAATGAATTTTATCCTCAATAGTAGATGGACTGAGAATATCATATTCATCATTGTAAACATCATATATAGGAGGCATATCATAATCAACATAAACTATATCCTCAATAGTAGGTGGACTGAAAATATCACAATGATTATAATCATCATATATTGGAGGCAAAGTATCATCAAAGCAAATTTCCTCCTTAAAGCTTGGGGGACTAAAAATATCATATTCATCACAACTAGCTTCCCCAAGCTTAGACTTTTCCATAGCATTGGCAATAATGGTGTTCAAAGAATTTATAGTAATACCATTGCTACCATCATGCAAACAAGCCTCCATAGGTTTTTTAATTTTCTCTTCAAAAGCATCATGTCCTAATTCAATATAAAGTTCATAAAGATCTCTAATTTTTTTGTTGTTTTCCATTAAGCCTAACTAGTGAAAATAAAAACAAGAAACAAAAAGATATAATTGCAGAATCTAAAGGAAATAACTTCGAGCACTCACACACTAGCAACAATACTAGAAAATAGCTTGTAGCCAGAGGATGTGAATACCTTTTACCTTACCTCCCCGGCAACGGCGCCAGAAAATAGCTTGATGTCTACGCACGCTTCTATTCTTGTAGACAGTGTTGGGCCTCCAAGAGCAGAGGTTTGTAGAACAGCAGCAAGTTTCCCTTAAGTGAATCACCCAAGGTTTATCGAACTCAGGGAGGTAGAGGTCAAAGATATCCCTCTCAAGCAACCCTGCAATTAAGATACAAGAAGTCTCTTGTGTCCCCAACACACCCAATACACTTGTCAGATGTATAGGTGCACTAGTTCGGCGAAGAGATAGTGAAATACAAGTAATATGGATGATTATAAGTAGTAACTGCAATCTGAAATAAAGATGGCAGCAAGCAAACATGTAGCAGAACTTGTTGTAAACGGTGTTTCAATGCTTAGAAACAAGGCCTAGGGATCATACTTTCACTAGTGGACACTCTCAACAATGATCTCATAACTGAATAAGTAAAAGCTACTCTTAAACACTCTCTTGTTGGATAACAAACACCATTCATTGTGTAGGGCTACAAAAGCACACCTCAAGCCGGAGTAAACAAGCGCCACAACGTCATAAAGGATCACACACGGTGCACACACTGTCACCTTTACACCGTGGAGAGTACCGGAGTTCATATTAAAGTAACCTATAGAGTGCATAATAGATAAAGAGTAACATCTACATATTCAACTAGATTAGCACAACTGAACACAAGTAAATACTACTCGGGATTATTCTCCTTCTTGATGAAGCAAGAGTACTATGCGTAGGGCTGCAAAAGCACACCTCAAAGTCTGAGTAAACAAACACCACAATTCCCAAGAATAAGCCATGATAAATGTCTAAATTATTCATAGAGTCACACAAGTACCCACACTGTCACCTTGATACCGTGTTGTCACAATGACTCCAGAAACTAGACAAAATCACTTGAGTAGCATAAACATTATTAATGTATTCAGCGATACTAGCAATACACATGATCACATAAAGATCACACCATGGGAGAGAGAGATGAACCACATAGCTACCGGTAGAGCCCTCAGCCTCGGGGGAGAACTACTCCCTCCTCATCATGGGAGTCAGCAGCGGCGATGAAGATGGCGGTGGAGTCGATGGAGATGACTCCGGGGGCAATTCCCCGTCCCGGCGGCGTGCCGGAACAGAGATTCTGTCCCCCGAAACTTGTCGTCGATGGCGGCGGCGCTGCGGAACTCTTCGTGGAAATTGGCTTGGTTTTTAGGGTTTTCGCTCGGGGGAATAAATAGGCGAAGGGGCGACGTCGGTGGAGCCCGAGGGGCCCAAACCATAGGCTGGCGCGCAGGAGGGGGCCGCGCCGCCAGGTGGTTTGGCCACCTCTGGCTCCTCTTCGTCTCTCCTTCGGACTTCGTGTACGTGTTGGAAAAATAGGGACGTGGCCTTTTGTTTCGTGCAATTCCGAGAATATTCGCAGAAGTACTTTTCTGGAACCAAAAACAGCAGAAAACAGGGAACTGGCACTGTGGCATCTTGTTAATAGGTTAGTCCCAGAAAATGCATAAAAATGATATGAAGTGTATACAAAACATGTAGCAATTGGTATAATATAAGCATGGAACATCAGAAATTATAGATACGTTGGAGACGTATCAATACTTCAAGGCACTGAATGGCAAAGTGATAGATGTTAGAGAAATGATGAAGTGGGAAGAAGAAATTCCACTGATTCTGTGCGAACTGGAGAAGTTGTTCCCTCCTTCTTTCTTTGATATAATGGTTCATCTGATTATACACCTGGTGTCCGAAGTGCAAACTGCGGGACCTATCCATTACAGATCAATGTGGTCAGTTGAAAGGTACATAGGAAAACTGAAAAGTATGGTACACATCTATAATTATCCTGAAGGATCAATAGCTGAAGGATACATTTTTGATGAGAGTCTCACATATTGCTCAAGGTATTTGCATGATAGTAAGACCAAGTTCAATAAAGCTCCAAGACATGACGACAATGCTGGTCCTATTCATGAAACCAGCAGTCTACCATATTTGAGGATATTTGGTAGGCCATTGTCAGGGTTTGCTGCAACTCAGCTGAATTACAAATCGTGGACTCAAGCTCATACGTGTGTCCTGATGAACTGTCCAAGCATTGATAAATTTGCTGAGTAAGTTAATGCCATGGATAAATCACTTACAAATAGTATGTAAATCCTGCCATCAAGTGACCACATAATTTTCTCTGTAGGAAGCACCAAGAAACCATCTCTTCTGGTAGGAAAAAAACAAAGAGGGAAATTGAAAATATTCATCACAGCACTTTTCATGACTGGATAGCTGAGCATGTAAGTGCTACAACTTTCAAAACTAAAATACATAGTACAAGAAAACACCTTAATAAGTGCTCTATCCTTGTAGGTACAATGTCTCAAACAGCAGGGAGTTGTGATTTCCCCTGAAGTTTGGATTATGACTCAGAAGCCATATAAGATGGCAAGATCATACAGTAGTTACTCTATTAATGGTTGCAACTACCATACTTACTCTTATGGTCATGGGAAAGCTACCCAGTGTTTTGGAGTATCAGTGCTTGCAAGAACATCCAGTTATTCTAGTGCGAATGATAAGAACCCAAAATCAGGAGAAATCACATACTACGTAGAATAATTGATATTGTAGAGTTAAACTATTCGAATGAAGCAAGTGTTGTGCTATTCAAGTGTGAATGGGTTAAAAGCATTGGGGTTAGGGATCTTGAACCCTTGGAATTAGGCAAGTCAATTTTAATCATCTTCAGAATTCAGAGGACAAAAACTCTGAACCATTCATTCTTGCAAGTCACGCAAAACAGGTTTATTACTTGGAAGACCCTGTTGAAAAGGATTGGCATGCTGTAGTTTGCCCGACCACCCGAGACTACTATGATATGCATCCTACAAATGATGAATATGAAAGCTAGTACCTTATTAGTGAGTGATGATGTATTGTAAACTGCAACTGATTTTGTTGAATGTTTACTGCTGTAGATTGAGTTATGAAATAACATTTTAAATATTTTTGCAGGCACTGCCAATCTTGATTCCCAGCCAAGGAGACTTCATGAATTAAACCAGAAGTTGAAAATGCTGGACTTGCCACCATCCAATCTACCATTAGAAGAGACAATAAGAATTAAGCACTTACAAGAGCCAAGGAATAGAGGGGTCTACTATTCACAGCTGGAGGTAAGATGTTCATTACATCATTCTGTTGGTGTAACATATTTTTATGTTCTGTTGTCATGCTGATTAATAATGAATTAATTGTGAACTGCAGTCCGAAAGGCATTATGAAAGTCCAGAGGATGAGCAATCTGATGAGGAGCATCATAGGCAGAGGTACTATGAAGAGCAGAGGTACTATGAAGAGCAGGGGAACTACTATGAAGAGCATGTTGGGCAGGGGTACTATGATGAAGAGAATGATGAGCAGGGGAACTACAATGAAGAGCAAGGAGTGGATGATGAGCAGGGAACTACAATGAAGAGCAAGGAGTGGATGATGAGCAGGGGAACTACAATGAAGAGCAAGGAGTGGATGAACAGGAAGCATATGAACAACAGAAGGCAGCTGAAGCCGCAAAAGGTAAAAGGAAACTCTAATTTCAATTGAGATGCAAAAGATAATTGTTAATGAAACTACTATACAAAAGATAATATGTGCTCTGCTTTGGAACAGGGAACACAAAATCAGGTGGTAGAGGTCCAACGGAAATGAAAAAATTCTGGAAGAAGCATGGTCCAAATAACAAGGTTGATCTGGTGTTCAACCACCTTGGGCAACCATGTGGGTTGAAGACTTCCAAACTATCAAACTTTGTAGGATCTTGTGTCAAAGGGAAAGAAGTTTCTGTTGCTTATGTGAACTGGAGGAAGGTACCTAGACAGAGAAAGATAGACTCTGGATGATTGTTAAGGGGTTCTTCAACATAGATGATCGTTACAAATGCTGGGTTCTAAGGTCAGCTGGCAAAAAGTGGAGAGCGTTCAAGAATTTCCTGAGGAGCAAATACTATGATGAAGAGCTAACAACCCAGGAAAACATTGCCAATGGATGTGAAGAGAGGATTCATGAAAAACAGTGGAAATGGTTAGTGAGCCATTGGCGATCACATAAATACCGGGTGAGTACTTCTTTGTAACAAGTAACAAGTAGTAATTGGTGAAGTGCATGCTTACTGACAATTGAATATTAACTGCAGGAATTGTCAAAGAGGAATAAAATTACTAGGGAGAACCAATCAAATGCTTCTCACACTGCTGGTTCCAAAAGTTTTGCAGTGGTGCATGATCAGGAGGTTTGTTTCCTTGTTGAACCTACAGTATTGTGAGTACTACCTTCCATTTATGAAACTAACTGAAGATAAATTGCTAACTACAGGAACTAAAGCGGAGGAGAACAGTATCCAGAGCAGAACTTTACCAAATTACTCACACAGATAAGGAAGGACGACCAGTAGATGCATATTCTTCCGCTAAAATGGTAAGCTGAATGGATTACTTGCAACTCATAACAAACTATAGATATGGTTGAAATTATTAATTTACTTTGTTCTTGCAGGATACTATAAGAGAGCAGTTGGAACTCCATCCATCACGCATTGGTGAGGACCATGGAGAAGGTGATCTGTATTCTGAAGTGTTCGAAAATGCAAGGAAATCAAGAATGCACGGTTTTGGGCTAATAGTGGGTGGAAAAAGCTCAAAGCTGCTTGACCAAGCAATTGGTGCCCTCCGAGATGCTAAAGAGGAGAACTTGGAGCTTAGAACCATGGTTAGCCATATGGCACGTTACCAGAAGCAGTGGGAGGTGAAGAGCCAAGCAATGGAAGAGAAACTGAATTTGCTGCTAAGTCAACAACAAACATCAAACAACCAACAAGTTCCCATAGCAAATGAAGGTGATGGAATCAATGAAGAAGCAGATCACATAGTATCAACAGATGCAATAAGAAGACCTGTTGGAGCCAATGTTGATACCACAGAAGAACCATCTGCTGCCAGGAAATCACCTGCTCCATCCAAGCAACAATTTGATACCACAGATGTACCATCTGCTGCAAGAAAATCAGCTGCTCCATCCAAGCAACAAGTTGATACCAGAGAAGCACCATCTGCTGCAAGGAAATCACCAGATGGAGCCAAGGAACAAAAACTTCGAAGAGAATCACAATCTGATGCAAGAAAAGCACCAGTTGGAGCCAAGCAACAGAAACTTCCAAGGGAATCACAATCTGCTACAAGCAAATCACCAGTTGGAGCCAAGCAATAGAAACTTCCAAGAGAATCACAATCTGCTGCAAGCAAATCACCAGTTGGAGCCAAGCTACAAAAACTACCAAGGGAATCACAATCTGCTGCAAGCAAATCACCAGTTGGAGCCAAGCTACAGAAACTACCAAGGGAATCACAATCTGCTGCAAGAAAAGAAACTGTTGGAGCCAAGCAACATAAAGTACCAAGGGAATCGCAATCTGATGCAAGAAAAGCACCTGGGAAGAATCTAAAACTGGGAAGTAACAGCCAATGTACAGCAGCAGAAACAGAGACAATTGAGAATCATCACAGAAAAGATAATGCAAGCACTGCAGGTTCAACAGGCAAACAAGTTAACTCAAGCCAAGTTACATCTGGAAAGCAACTAAAACGAAACAGAGATGCAGAAAGAACTGATGCTTCAATGTTCAAGGTACCAGCACCAACTAAACCAGCAGAAGCAACTGGATCCTTAAAGGCAAAACTTCGTACTCTAGCTAAAGTAGCTCTAGAAGTGTCAGGTAGCAAACAAAACAATGTGGCTTGTGAAACTCAAGAAGGAGGTGAGAAGACAAGTTACAGCAAGTTACTTGCAGTTCAAACACAGTTCAAGAAGATAAAGGTTGAGAAACTAGATGAGTGCAGAACTGAAAAGATAAGGGATCAGAGAAGAAGAGAGGATGTGAAGAAAGGCATGGAAGTGACTATTCGATCACCAAACAGTTTGTGCATTGCTGCAATGGGCACCGTTCAAAATGCAGAACACGATGAGTATGTGGAGGTTCTTATCAACCTAGTTGTGAAGAAGAATACAAAGCTACCACAGGCACAAGGGAGACTCAAGGAACTGGCCAATGCACAGTCAAAGTGTATTAATTGGCCAAGGATAAATGTAAGAAATAAACCACTTCAAACATGTAATGCTATGATGCATGCTACCTTGGTACAACTATAATGTGTGCTCTATGCAGGTTCATCAGGTCACAGAAGCAGACAAGCACAATTGTCTCCCTGATTCAGAATCACAAGAAGAAGCAGACAAGAACAAAAAGAAGAGAAAGAGAAGCATTACTGATGTGATGAACACACAAGATGGTACTAACTATAGTTGTTCTTACTCTACTTGCCATATGTACTTTTATCATGTCCTGTTTGTTTATATGTACTTTTATTCCACTTGGCAGGTGACACTCCCAGGTGTTGATGAAGCCACTGCCCAGGATTTGATGCCAGATGGTACAGATGAATGTCCAGGACTTGATGCTGATGCTGCCACTCTACTGTCCTCATGTTGATGAAGCCACTGCCCAGGATTTGATGCCAGATGGTACACATGAATGTCCAGGACTTGATGCTGATGCTGCCACTCTACTGTCCTCATTTTGACAGGATTTGATGCACTGTCAGCTGTCCTTGCCAAACTATCAACCAGATTGTTCTGAAACTACTGTCCTATCTTTTATGCATGGTGTAGATTGTTCTGAAACTACTGTCATGATCTACTGAACCTTCATGTATACTTTCTGCATGATGCACTCTGAACCTTCATGTATACTTTCTGCATGTTAAAACTGATTCGGCTATAGATGTTATGAACCTTGTAATGATCTACTGAATGTTCTGAACCTTCAACTGATGTTGCTACAACTGAATGTTCTACTGATGCACTGTAGTTTAGCTTATTAGATGCCTGGAATAGTTTTTGGGGCATTATTGTGAAATGCCATAAAAGCTTTTTGAGGCAGTACTGCGAAATGCCCTAAAAGCTTTTCGAGGCATTACTGCGAAATGCCCTAAAAGGTTTTTGGGGCACTTTGGAAAAGGTTTTTGGGGCATTTCTCCAAAGTGCCCTAAAAGGTTTTTGGGGCATTTCACAATAATGCCTCAAAAAGCTTTTAGGGCATTTCTACAACTGCCCCAAATTGTAACTTTTTGGGGGCATTTAAACAAAATGCCCTAATAACCTTTCCAATCATTAGTATATTGGGCATTTTGTTAAAATGCCCTAAAAGGTTTTTGGGGCACATGGATGACATTTCGGGGCATTATAAAGTGCCCTTATATGTGGACCATGACGTAGTGTGCTTGGTTAAAGGTTTCTGATAAAAAAATCTATAAGTTGAAGATCCGCCACTACAAATGAACTGTTCTATTGGTTTTATACTTCTGGTCAGTAGTGTAGATGATTCAACTATGGATCCAGTTTCCACAATGGTTATTATGACACATATTGTTTCTTTCTTAATAAAAGCGTTTACTCTGAAATTCACAATCTTCTACTCCCTGAGTACATGAGTAACGCGATGAATCAAAACTGATGCATGAGCATGCCAATCAGTACTGCTATAGCCTGAGAAGGACGGCGTCCATCATGCGAAGGTTCAGCTCCTTGATCTGCTCCGCCCTGCGTAGCGCTCCCGGCTGCTCCAAGCTCACATTTAGATCCTCCGCGTCCCCGAAGTCCCTGTAGTAGTTGTAGGCGAAGTGCCGCAGCGACGGCGCGTCGAGCTCCAGCCTGTACCACCAGCCGAGGAGGCTGGCAAGCGAGATGGCGGTGACCTGCGGGCAGCGGAGCCGTTGGTGGCCGCCTGACAACGACTAGAGGTAGACGCGGTCAAGCTCCAGGACGGCGAGCAGCAGCGCGGCGTCCACAATGGCCTGCATGTCTGTCAGCCACATGATGCACCGCCGCAGCCGCGCGAATGACACGGGCGGCGGGGAGCAGGGCAGCAACGCAGACCGCGTGAGCAGCAGGCCGTCGAGGTGCAGCGTGCGGAGGGCGTCATACGGCAGGGCGGTGAGGCGGAGGCTGTACTCGTGTGGTGGGGAGACGTGGACGTGGAGCTCCTGGAGGCCACGCGCTGCCGGGGCGCCGGAGAGCAGGGCGTCCAGCCCGAGCACGATGTGGCGGCTCGACCAGTACTTTCCTCGTTGTTTTGTAGCGCGAGGTAGGTAAACGTTAGCTTCCTGAGACCGAGACGGATACCCTCGTCGCTGGCGGCGAGGGCACGGAGAGCAGCGTTGGCATCGCGGAAGAAGACGATGCTCCGGCTGTCGCCCATCCGGCCGGCCCCGTAGGAGCCGGAGTCGAGGTTGAGGACGCCCGACGAGAGCCAGAGTGAGCGCCACGGGCGGGAGAGCGCGCCGGTGCGCACGGCCTCCTTGACCGGCGCGTGGGAGAGCACCTGCCAGAGCACGGTGTCCGGCAACCTGGTCAGTCGGTCCCCGGGCATCCTCGGCGAGGTCACGCGGTGGCTGGCCACGATCGCTTCGCTGTGAATTTTTGTTGCGACGTTGGGGCGGCGGCTCGTGTTCAATTGTCGCATGCTAACCTAACCTTTAACCTGGACAGGACACGGAGAGCCGGAGTTCCGACCGAGTTCTGATATACACCGACAAGGGTCTGTGCTGACATGCGGTGCAACATAAACAAGCTCGACTTCTTTCAGTTCTTGTGTACTTGCGGCGCTGAAGGTTTTCGTGAGACTTCAGCAAGGAAGAAATAATCAGCTAGGCACATCTCAAATACCAGTAGTAGTAGAATTTATAACAGCAGGGAAACAGACCGTCAAGACGACAAGTCAGATTGCAGTCCAACTAAATCATGAAGAATTATACTAGTACAACACAACAGAGTGGCTCTGTTTCTAAAACAGGCATCTCTTGACGTTCCATGGGTCGTTTCAAAAAATTGATATGTCAGATGATAGTTTTTTTTTTTTGAAAGGGGGAAAAAGCTTTGCCCCAATCTATTAATTAAGAAGGAGAGTTACAAGATATTCAGATAGGTACAGCAAATTTGATACTCCAATGTGAATCAGATGGTATAATAGCTGAAGTCCAATGTTGTTCGTCCTTCCCGTGGCATCACCACGTCTTGTGCTGCATCACCACTCTTACCAAGGAAAAAATAGCGCGCTATATCGCCGCTAATAGCACCCTATAGCGTTTTGAGGATGGTCACGCTACATCAATTCGTGTATTATAGCACGCTATAACACGCTATAGCGCGATATAGCACGCTAATAGCGTATTTTTAGGCCCGCGCTATATTGTTGTAGCGCGCTATTTTTTTCCTTGCCTTACCTGCTCCAAAATACGACGAAGAAGAATTTGAACCACGTGGGCAGGTACGGGAACGGTCACGCCATTCTTTTCTGCGGAAAAAAATAAAACAAATTGAATTAGTGCAATAACAGCGACATGAAAATCTCGCAATTCTATGCGCTTCTCCTACTGAGCTCATGCGCCGTGGAAAATCGCAGGATGATAGTTCACAGTTTCTTGCCATGCAGTCACGCGGCACCGCATACCGTGCTGAATGATCACTGTCTCTTCACGATGCCGTGGAACTCCTTGTACAAACTATGCTTCACTGGAGTTACCTGACCTACGATAGAGCGGTTGTGTTGCTTGCCCCGGATGCTCGGCAGGGAGCACCACATACCGTAACAGCCATGCACGAGCTCGCTACTTATTGGTGAAAATTAACAACAATGCTGCAAATGACTAACACTGCAGGTAGTTGCAGAGGTGCTAAGCTCTGTTCAAGAGAAGCATCATGATTGTAAATTAAGAGAAACATGGTTTTGTTTTCAGCTTCTATAAAGAATGGGATGGAAAGATGTCGGTATCGGTCAAGGTCATCATGAGAATAGCTGAAAGGGAAACTAGATACAACACAATCTATTTGGGATGACGTTTCTTAGAGGTCTTTCTGAAGAGATCATAGTTAAAGTCAAGGAGTTAGTAACCCACAGATATTGTTAGCAGGGGAAGACAGCAAATCCTGGATATCAATATGGTCTTGGGGCACTAAAAATCACAGCACGTAGAAGATCCTAGGCTATGCAGCATGTACATTCAATATACAAGCTAATTCAACCAGTTCAACAAACAGATTATAAACAATTTCTCACTTGCAATGTGAATGGCAATGTTTCCTCTCATGTTATTTTACACCAAGGCACTACATCATGCCACCAAAGTGTGATACACGAGTAATATGTATGACATATTCACTTCTTGGAGGACCCAGGGTATAATTCATGTTTTTGAAATGGCATCTTACATTATGATTGATTGATAAAATACATCACTCCCTACAAACATAGTAGCAGTAGTTTCAAATGCTTTTGCCCAATTCGCAGTATCGAAACAAATTAACCCAGACAAAACAATTCAGTGAATCAAGTCTGAAGCAAGTACCAGCAAGCAACAGAAGACACTGGCTTACAGCCTTAATCCTTCACGCCTTCATTCATTCTACACCTTCATCTTGCGCAGCCACTTGAGCGAGCTCTCGAGCTCACTGTATGCCGTCACCTGCGGAAGGCTCTTGCTCTCGATCCCATAATCAAACACCTCGTACGCATCCGGAACCCTCCCCGCGCGACACAACGCCCTGATGAACGTCGCGTACGCCGGCGTGTCGAGCTTCATCCCAGCCCCTACCATGGACTTGTAAACCTCAACGGCCTTGTCCAGCTTCCTGTTCTTGCAGAGCCCCATGAGCAGCGTGTTGTAGGTCCGGTCATTCGGCTCGCACCCCTTGGCCTCCATCTCCTCGAGCAGCCTGAGCGCGCCGAGGGCGTCGCCCTTGACACACATCCCGTTCATGAGCGAGGTGTAGGTGATGACGTCCGGGAAGTGGCCCGCGGCGGCCATGGCGTCGAGGTAGGTCCTGGCCTTGGCGACCAGCCCCGCGCGCGCGAGGCCGTAGAGGAGGGTGTTGTAGGTGACGAGGTCGGGCTCCACGCCGTCGTCCTTCATCCTGCGGAGCACGCCGAGGACGCCCTCGGGGTCGGAGGCGCCGCAGTGGGCCTTCATGAGCGCGTTGTAGACATGGGGGTCGGCGCGGACGCCGTGGTCGGCGAGGACCGGGAGCAGCTGCCCGATCTCGCGCGGGTCCCCACGGCGGCAGCACGCGTCCGCGAGGGCCAGCAGCGCCGGCGAGGCGGCGGAGGAGGAGCGCGAGGGACTGCGCCGGGAGCGGGATGGTGGGCGCCGCCTTGAGCGCGAGCGAGGCGGCCCCGTCAACGTCGTCGTCCACGGCGGCGCGGATGGCGGCCGAGAGCTCGGCGGGGGTGGTGATTTGACGCCGCTTCTCGGCCGGCGGCGGCGCTCGGTCCCGGACAGCCAGGGCCTCCGTGGGCTCGGAGGCGGGCCCGGGGGTTCTCCGGGGCGGCTTGCCGTGGGAGGGTTTAGTGTTGGTGGGACGAGGCCCGTGTGGCGAAGGAGGAGGTGGGGTGGAGGATGTGGAGGGCCTCGGGACGAGGGCATGGCGGGGGAGCTTGGTGGCGCGCATGGCGTGCTGCACCTTCCCCATCCTCGGCGGCGGCGGCGGCGGCGGGAGAGCGGCGAGGAAACGGAATGGGAACGGGAGTAAGGTTCCGAAGGTCTTCGTTGGGCTTTGGGACGGGAGCCCTGTCTCCGGCCCAGAGAGAAATCGGCCTTCTCCATTAATGGGCTAGGTTTCTCACGTGCTCCACTGATTTCGGGACAGGGAGAGAAACAGAAAGGGCAAGCCTGGCCCACGCTGACGGGTCAACGCACAGGACACGACGACAAGGACGCGAAAATTATGTCGTCGTTTCTCCCGTTTCCCCCCTCCACGTTTCTGCAAATGTTAGATCTGGGCCTAGGTTCCACGACCATGCAAACGGTCCGACACCTCGAGATGGGCGTTGTGTGTGTGGTGGTCACTTCGATCTCTTGTTGCTACTTTTGAAATGTGATGGCGATGTTTCATGGAAAGGTTCGTCACATGTGGGAGGATTTGCTACTTGGAGAGAGACATTTTCGTTGCCATCACAAACCACTTCAGTTCCCCGACGAACAACTTTCTTGACCATGTCAACGCATATTATTCTTTTCTGCGTTGAGGTTCTTGTTATGTTTTGTCGAGAAATGGCACAAAATTCTTCAAGTGCTTCACATTTGATTACTCCTTTCCGGTCCATCTCGTCCAAAATATGAGTTCGCAATATGTATCAATAACTGATCCTAGAAAATATGAGTAAAGGTGAAATAAAAAGAGGAAAGTTAACTTCCCCTTGGTATGACATTAAAAAAATCGATAAAACATGAATCGATGCAGCTAGAGCCTTGTGGCCAAACAAAGTTGCACTTACATAGTTGAAAATAAGGACGTACCTGACCTGTAATGGAAATTCCGATGTAGATATGCCCTTGTCCATGTCCTTATGCTTGCATTAGATCATAGCCTCCAAACACTAAACTCTGTTCCGAATTAATTGAAGTTAATCATAGCTTTGTGCTAAGTGAAATAAATTGTAAGTCAAAACAAGATCATTGAAAAGTTCATTACAACACCAAATTAGTTTGAACAAATCATTGGGAAATACATTACAAAACTATATATATCATGTTGTGTAAATATTAACATATTTTCTATAAATTTGGTCAACTTATTTATTTTATGACATAGGACAAAGCCAAAAAAATCAGTTAATTTAGAACATAACAGTACGAAAAAAAATCAACGAAGTTGTGTGCCATCCGCTAAGTCATGGTTCCCAACGATACAAGTGACTTAGCGCGTTAAACTAGAGGAATGGGTACCTTGTATTTAAAAATGCAATGCATGTTAACCTAGAAGAATGAATTCGCACGAGTAATGGTGAACAAAATAAAACAATCTTCCTGAGGAATGCCATTAATAAAGATTTAAAAAATTGATAGAACATGAATCGATGTAGGTTGAGCCTTGTAGCTAATCTAATTTAGATGCCTGATAGGCGATAGGCCTTTTTCCATGTCTTATGCTTGCATTTGATCAGTCTACAAATACTTCACTTTGTTCCGAATTAATTCAAGCTGATTATAGCTTTGTGCTAAGTAAAAAAAAAACTATATGCATGGACAAGTTCATATAAGAATATCATTTTCAAAAACGCCAAATTAGTTTACTAATTCATCCGGAACTATACGACGTCGCAAATCTTAACATATGTTTCAATTAATCTAGTCAACTTCTTTATGTTTTGGCTCAAGACAAAGTTAAGATAACGGTTAATTTGGCACAGAACGAGTACGAAATCTGAGAACTTGTCCGTGGCAAGATGGTTAAGAGTGTGGGTGTATCCCAGTCCACCAGAGTTCAAACCCCTGGTTTGACACAGGTGCTTCTCATTTAGGCGGAATATTCTTCGGTGGGAGGCGACGTTCCCGTCGACAGCGAGGCGTCTGTAGTTATTTCGTCAATCTCAAGAATCGACACGCCGGCTCAGTATTTCGAAGGTGCTTATAGGGGTAGGGTGTGTGTGCGTTCATAGGGGTGAGTGTGTGCACGCGTTTGTGTGCATCTGCGTTTGTACTGTGTTTCGCAAAAAAAAAAAAGAACGAGTAGAAACCAAAAATGAATTTATACAAAGTCATGATTCCAAAGTCCAAACGATACAAACCACGAGTGAGCATGAGTTACCCTAGAGGAATGGGTACCTATTCGCAGTACCGTTCCACTCCAGGGGCCGAATCGCAAAACATCCCGGCCTTCCCTCTCTTCCCAGTCAGATTCCCTCCCTCCCTCCTCGTCTTCCCATCACCACCACCCACAAGAACCGGCGGCCACCACCATTATTGACAGACAGATCCTGCATAAATTTCTCCACCAATCACACCCTCGCGCGCACGCGCACAGCCTCCCTCCACTCCTCCCACCGCCATTCTTTCCTCCGTCCTCCGGCCGGAGATTCGGATTTGGGGATCCCGACGAAGCCACAGGGACTGAGGGAGGCATGGGGTACGTCGGGAGCCACGGCGTGGCGACGCTGCGCCGCTACAAGTACAGCGGCGTCGACCACTCCATCGTCGCCAAGTACATCCTCCAGCCCTTCTGGTCGCGATTCGTCCACCTCTTCCCGCTCTGGTTCCCGTAAGCACCCTCCCTCGCTCGCATACCCCCGCCTAGTTTCTTGCTCTGTTTTTTCACGAGTGCATCTCCTACGGGCGCGCTCGCTTGATCCATTTCTTCGCTAAGCTCAGTGCGCAATGCGCAGGATCTTCCTGGGGAGGGCCTCTGTTGACCCGATTCAAATGCGTCTATGTTTTTTTTCTGTTATTTAAGCGCGGATAATGCTAGCATCTTGGCGTTCTAATTTGATCCAGTAGACTGATATATTCGTTATGGTAATGCACCCATGTGTGTGTGTGCGTGATTTGGAATGCGCGCTTTAGTATACTATAGCATGTAGCATACATCATTAGGAGAGTAGCTTGGCTGCAGACAGTGTAAAGTGCTCCTGACTTTTTGGTTAGTGGAGTCGCTCGTGATGCTCCGGAAAGCCTATCTTGCACATATTGTATAGTCTAACAGTGGTTCAGTTACTCGTTTTCGTGCACATGCTAGATAGGAATTGTTTAATGTTGTTCGTCATGCTGAAGGTTTCTGTGCAGTTTCTTTAAAAGTGGGTAGTTCGGAACTTCAGCGCGGATATGCTTTTTAATTCCTTTATAAGATGGGAGTGATCCATATTTTTCCTTCTAAGGAATAGTGTCGGTGTAGTGGGTAGCCCAAAACACACTGTGATTGGTTATGTCGTCATTTACTGTTTGCAGTAAATGCTGGCACTGGTAAATTGTAGCTTAGTTTACTTAACGAGAGCAATTTCATATTTACATTTATCCGTTGACTTGATTTGTATGTTCAAATATGTGGACCGAAGACTAACTTTCTCTTTTTTGTTTCAATGTCGCAATAATCTGCAGACCGAACATGGTGAGAGTTGTGCACATGCTGTTACCGTAAGCTATGCTATTTTCTTTGAAGGCCTGCTAAAACATGCCTTCTTCTTCTTCTTCTTTCCAGATTACACTGACAGGTTTCATGTTTCTACTGACATCGGCCTTCCTTGGCTTTGTAAGTATGTTTCATCAGTAAAATGTTTAAGACCTGCATATATTTGAGTGTTTTTGCTGATTGTTAATTGCCGCCTCAGTAATATTCTAGCAAGCTTCTGACTTATTTCCATCTCCATTTTTTCGCAGTTGTATTCTCCTCAGCTTGATACAGCACCCCCTAGATGGGTTCATCTTGCGCATGGAATCCTTCTCTTCCTTTACCAGGTACGGCTTTATACGTGGACCCAACTATGCAATATTAGACATTCTTTTTCTCCCTTTCCAGCATAACATATGCATGCTGTCTTTTATAGAACAGATAAGTACGGCATCCAACCAATGCTCGTAGTGTCATAGTCATTAATCTGCAGTTCTGGCAATATTATTAAAGCATTTATGACCATGCTATGAAGGGCCCACTATTAACTATACATGTTTCTACCATGTATAGTTTCCAGTCACTACCAGGTTTAGAATTGTAATATACATGCTGTAATACGAACGCAGACTTTTGATGCTGTGGATGGTAAACAAGCAAGGCATACCAACTCATCAAGTCCTTTAGGCGAACTTTTTGATCATGGTAATCTTCATTGCAAATTCAGCTAGCTGAACTCATTTTTCAGACAACATGCATGTGAGATTGACAATCTTTTATCCTTTACAGGATGCGATGCACTTGCATGTGCTGTAAGGCTATTCATCAACTTTATCTTTTACATATGCAAAGATACTAAAATTGTTGTGAACTGATTAGTTTATCTATTAGTTTGAGTCCATGGCTTTTGGAAGCACAGCAATGTGTGGAAAGGCTACCTTCTGGTTTTGGGTCATTTCGGCTGTCCCCTTCTACTTCGCAACCTGGGAACAGTGAGTTCAGTTGTTCTTTCATGCATATGTTACAGCATTAAACTATCTTGGGAGCAAGCATTTATCTACGCTTGCACATATATATCACCAAACAGGTAGTACTTTTCATTGGATAATGTTACCCTTGTGAAGTCTACTTTTCAAATGCTGAGCATGTTTCGCAATGCTTCTGCCATCCTTTTTTCGAATGGTTCTTAAAACCTCATGTGCCTTACTCGTACCAGTTATTTTCACGTTTGATTGCTCTCATTGAAACCTTATGTTGGAAGTTTTTTCGAATGGTTCTTAAAACCTTATGTTGGAAGTATTTTATTGCTCTCATTGAAAGAATAATTATGAATAAAATTGACGGTTTGATTTGCATGTTGGAACCACTTACCACCCTAAGATTCTTGCAATTTAGTTTCCACAAGAGCATAGAAGCACTACTCTTGACGAGTTTGAAACCTTCAAACTGTTGATGCTTTGTAAATTTATGATTGTTCCTATATCTGCATTGATGAGACCTCAGCAGAATTTTGTTGTGTTGCTTTTGAGTATCTTCTTTCCATCTCACACTTAATTGTTCTGTATGTAGCTATTTTACAAATACACTTGTTCTTCCTATAGTCAATGGGCCAACTGAAGGGCTTATGCTTATCTATGTGTGCCATATTGTCACCTTTTTCACAGGTACTATTTGACTTGACATTTATCTACCTCCTCACTTACTGAATCCATGCCGAACTTGTCAATCTTTGTAATTTTCTCCTGCTAATATACTCTGCATATGTATACATCATTTCTCATATGTGATTCACATCAAGCTATATAATCATCTGATATTAACTCACATCTTTTCTTCCATTTTCCTTCCATAGGAGCTGAATGGTGGGCACAGGATTTCCGGAAATCAGTGCCCCTTCTAAATTGGGTGCCTCTTGTTCCTGGTATGTAGACTACCAAGCTTTAGCTCTGATTTAATTTGTACATTATTATAACCATATGTTAATAAATCTAAATCCCTTAACATGAACCCAATTGTTTCATCTGATGCTGGTGTAATTTTTTTTTGTTAATACTCTGTGAAAACTGTAACATGGACTTAGATAGTTACAAATGCTGGCCTTCCCTATGCTAAGGTTTATTGTCAATTGCTTCTTTTCCAGAAATCCCGCTTTATGGTATTGTGTTGTTTCTGATGATTGCTTTTGCTGTAATCCCGACGATTGGAACAAAGTAAGTTCTGTTTGCCATTTTGTGTAGTACTTTGTGACGTTTCTCGTTTTAGCTTATGTGTTATTTGATCAATAGATCTGAAACACCTCTTATTGTACTCCTGTTGAAATAATTCCAATGCTTAATATATGAGTTGCGATCTTATTCTATTGGATGTTTCTGTTGTTATATGCTCTAATTTTGATTAGGACGGATCTCTGAGCTTTTGAGTTGGAAAAGCAACACGTTGCTTAATTTGGAACTGATCAAATATTTAAACCTCAATCAAGCTGCACTAAGTTGATGTTTTAACCTACAGCACCCACAATGTTTACAAAGTCGTCGAAGCAAGAAAAGGAAGCATGCTGCTAGCACTAGCAATGGTAAGATCTAAATTTATTGTCATATTGTGCTTCTCTTCTCTCAACCTGACTTTCCACCTCTTCATTTTTATCAGCTCTTTCCTTTTGGCTTACTGATGGCTGGAACTCTCGTATGGTATGCCTGTTGACCCTTCTTAGTTCCATTGTATATATATCTGGTACTCTAGACAACTGAAGGTAGCACCCAGAAAAACATCTAGTATATCACTTGCTGAAGTATATTGCATTAATGTGCAGGTCCTATGTATCTCCTTCAGATATAATGAGAACTCAACCACATCTGCTAATTATTGGAACTGGTTTTGCGTTTGGCTTTCTTGTGGTAAGGCCTCCATTACCTTAATTAAAATATCGTGTAGATCTGTGGTTTCTGTTGTTGCTCTTTAATACGTTTTCAGGTTTTAAAAAATGAGACATCTTGCCTGATGCTCTGGGCATTGGCATACTGTTGATACTTCTGCTGTTATTTTGACTCCTTATCCGAGGGTCATTAGCTTGGTCTCTTAGTCTCTACACCATGGTGACATGCCATTTAATTTTAGAGTTGGAGATTAGGGTTGTGGGTAGGTGTGAATAAGTGACTGTTAACCGAACTAGGTTACTCTGTTATCATTATGATCTTACTGGTTTTTTGTATGCTCAAAATAAGCTGTATACAGCGGTATAATTCGGACGTAGTAGATGCTCTTTTTTTGTAACTGTATGGACATTACTGAGTATCTGCTTATATTGCCGCACAGGGAAGAATGATTCTGGCTCACTTGTGTGATGAACCCAAAGGTCTTAAGACAGGAATGTGCATGGTACTTTCCTAATGACCTGGTTTCTTTTGCAGTTTTGCACCATTCTTAATCAAGCCAATGCTAGTATGTTAATACCTTGTTTGTTAAAAAATTGTGCTCCCCTTTTGCAGTCCCTAGCGTATTTCCCTTTTGCAATTGCAAATGCGCTGACTGCCCAACTTGATGACGGGTTTGAGCTTCAGAACCTTTTATATTATGCTGTATAATAATGTTTGTGTATGACATCTGATTGTATGGGTCACTGATTGTTGCAGAAATCCCCTTGTTGATGAGCAGCTTGTTCTCCTGATGTACTGCTTATTTACAGGTATCGCCTTATTTCCATAGCCCATTATCTTTCTATTAACAGCTTGCAGTTGTGCATTCATAAGACTAGATGGATCATTTAGTGTTGCTCAAAAGTTGTGTTTATTTCTGATGTTTGAAGCTGCTAATTTTGTCATGTGTTTGGTCAGACATTAGTTGTATTGGTCATTTCATTTCACTTGTTCGGGCTTTATGTTAAAAAAATTCACTTAACAAAACAATAATATCACGAGACATGGACACAGTAATAAACGTTTGTCATCATAGGCCTGTTAACTAATCTTGGTTAGTGTTTGAGTCAAATTAGAAATTAGGATTTGTTTATTAGGCAATGTTTCCATGAGTTGTCCATGTGTTTAACTAGGTGTGCTAGTACCAAATCGAGTCATAGTTGGTTTGCTAGTAGTTTTCTATTGTAGCATGCATAGGTGCTGAGTCTGTTTAGGATTGGTATTTGCCATGCATGTACGATGGTACTACTAGGTGTCCGTGTAGGTTTTAGGTGAGTTTCCTAGTCGGTCTTTGGTCTGTCCTTGTACGCATATATAAGAACAGCCGGGACGTGAGTTTGTACCGAGATATTGAGAGAAAAAAAAAAAAACAAGGCATGACAAGTGCCTTTGGCCAAAGTTTTTTGCGCGCGCGTTCCTCTATTTGAATGTAATCGATCTGTGGGCGAAACCTAACAAGGCCGTAGTCGGCTATAGGCAAGTAACATGTATCTTACCATGCTTAAGATATCTTTAATCTCATTGCTTCCATCAATTTGACAGTGGCGCTGTACATGCATTTTGCTACATCTGTTATTCATGAAATCACCAACGCGCTTGGGATTCATTGCTTCAGGTTTGTTGATCATCACTATGCATTTCTTTTCCACTGTTTTGCATCGATTGTTCTGACATGATTTTGTCTGGCAACAGAATCACCAGGAAAAAGGCGTAATTCTGATCAATCAGTGTACATGTGTGTTACCTAATCGGTGATCACATGGTATATGTCAAACAAGAAAACACACCTACTTGTCTTCATCTTTGCATGTCATTACGGGGACACTATCCCCATTTGTCATTACAGGGACACTGTCCCCATTTGTCATTACAGGGACACTGTCCCTTGAAATTTGTGCTGAGGAGAAAACAATTGATGGGAAAAGTTCGCAAAATTTTGTTGTATCTCAAGTAGAGCAGATGCTCGATGAAACTTTTTTGGGGGCAAACATTGAGCTGAATGGCAGATGATGCCTTTGTAAATTGTCACATTGTGACATCAACTGAGATGTGGTTAGTGTTCTTTAAAAATGATGTTGTTTCTGCATTTTATGCACGCTGTTTTTCTGCCCAATGAATCTATATGCATGTTCTTACAGATGGATACCATTGGCATTTGTTTTATTTCTACTGTAGTTGAGCAGGCACGCTTTTGCATCTATGCATGTGCTTGGGACTATGATTGTATATATCATATATGAATGGAATAGCTGGTGTGTTTTCAGTGCATCAATTCAGTGCTCATACTTTTGAGAGTTTTTGTCCATTCTGATTTGAACATATATGAATGGAATAGGTGGTGTGTTTTCGGTGAATTTGTTTCGACTTGTTTCAATACAGTGATGCTACCAAAAACAAGTCCTAAGATGGGCAGCTAGAACCCTGGACAACTATGGCTTGTTTTTTCTTGCACCTTGTGGTAGTTATCTGAGTACAGTTTTAATGGAGCAAGTAACTGTAATGGAGAATGTGCAGTACCGGGCACTGAGCTTAGCTGGAGCATGCCAGGTTCAGTTTTATTCTTCACGAGAATAAATTGCCCGGACCTGCTAGCAAATTATCAGTAGTTTCTTCTGTGGGAGTCGCCATGCTTCGACGAGCTTGTTTGGTGGCTCTCTGGTTGCTGCTCGTAGCCGTGGCGTGCAGGTTGCCTCGGGGGCAAAGGTTCCGGCGATCTTTGTGTTTGGGGACTCCACGGCCGACGTGGGGAATAACAACTACCTGCCAGGGAGCAGCGCCAGGGCTGACTTCCCTCACAATGGCATCGACCTCCCTGGCGGTGAGCCAACGGGCAGGTTCAGCAATGGCCTCATTGGCGTTGACTTCTTGGGTGAGCACGACAGCTAATATCATGCTTCAAGTTATGCTGTGCCTTTGTCTGATCCATAAACAATTTTCAGCCGTATACATGGGCTTCAGCAGGAGCCCACCGCCATACCTCTCCTTTGTCGCTGGCAGCAGCAACAGCAGTGGTGGCAGCAGCGACGGTAACAGCAGCAAAGGCAGTGGTGAGGCGGTGAGCAACACGATGAAGAAGATGATGGTTGCCGCTGCCTCCATGAGAGGGATCAACTTTGCTTCTGGAGGCTCCGGTGTTCTTGATTCCACGGTACGTATAAGCATCTGATAGACCATTTCTGACAATGTTGTGGGGGCATGTTTGCAATGCAGAAACATGTTCTGAATTCAAATGTTTTTTATGGAGACATAATATTTCGATTAAATTGTGTCACTTACTCTCAAGTACATTTGAATTCTTAGTCTATATTTTAATGGTCACGGAAAGAAACATTTTGGTGGAGCAGATGTACCAGATGTTGAGAAAATTCCCCACATAGTCAATCAAAGCAATACGTACTCCATCTCTTAATGTCATGAACCACAGTTCGTAATGCGGAGAATTTTTTCCTCCCTGATTTAAAACGTGTACTACTACCATTGACACCCTACAACCATTTTACCAAATGATGACCACATTAGGGAGCCACAATCAACATGACGAAGCAGATCGAGTACTTCTGGGACCTGAGAGACCAGATGACAGCACGACTGAGCTCCGACGGAACAACGGCACTGCTATCCAAGTCCATGTTCCTCATCAGCGCGGGCGCCAACGACGCCTTCGACTTCTTCTCGCAGAACACGTCGCCGGACTCCACCGGGATACAGCAGTTCTGCGAAGCTGTGGTCTCCACATTTGATAGCCATGTCAAAGTAATAGACCTGAATACCTGATCAATTCCTTCAGGCTTCAACTCAATCAAAGCCATGCCTTAGATTTTGAACAGAAACTACAACCTCAGTTTAGTTACACACCACACGATTGTGCAGACATTGTACAATCTGGGGGCGAGGAAGTTCGCGGTGATTGACGTGCCAATGATCGGGTGCTGCCCGTATTGGAGGAGCCAGAACCCGACCGGGGAATGCGTCGAGCCGCTGAACCGGCTGGCCTCCAAGCTGAACGACGGCATCCGGGACCTGTTCGGCGACCTCGGCTCCGAGATGCAGGGCATGAACTACTCCATCGGCAGCTCCTACGAGCTCGTCTCCAGCCTGATCGAAGACCCACAGGCCGCAGGTAAAATCGCAACACCATTGCCTAAGCATTCTGAAGTGAAACTTGAACATGTAACGGTAGCCGTCACTCTGTTGCGAGTTAATTGCGTTGGAGGTCACACATCTCGTCACGTACGTGCACATTGGTCACACATCTGGATAACGGGATTTTTTGGTCACACATCTCACAATTGCGTGCACATTGGTCACAAACGGGAAGTGTCATCCCGTTTTGGACGGTAAATTTTCAGAAAACCCCCTGGAGTAATATTAATTTTATAAAATGGTCCTCCTAATTTTACAAAATGGTCCTCCTAATTTTACAAAATGGTCCTTCTAATTTTACAAAATGGTCCTCCTGATTTTTTTAATTTTACAAAATGGTCCTCCTAATATTACTCCAGGGGGTTTTCTGAAAATTTCCAGTCCAAAACGGGATGACACTTCCCGTTTGTGACCAATGTGCACGCAATTGTGAGATGTGTGACCAAAAAATCCCGTTATCCAGATGTGTGACCAATGTGCACGTACGTGACGAGATGTGTGACCTCCAGCGCAATTAACTCCTCTGTTGCCTCTGCAGGGTTTACTGAAGTGAAGAGCGCGTGCTGTGGCGGTGGCAGGTTGGACGCCGAGGAAGAGTGCACCCCCAGCTCTAGCTACTGCAGTGACCGTAGCAAGTTTTTGTTTTGGGACCTCTTCCACCCTACCCAGGCCACCTCCGAGATCGCCGGACGAGCATTCTACAACGGCCCGGCGCGGTTCGTCGGTCCGATCACCTTCAGGGAGCTGGTTGAGGCATAGCATTTCAGCATCGGAAGTAGGATTGCAGGATCTCTGTATCGTTCTACAATCATAAGAAATATGTCGTCCAGATTTGATGTGATTTTGTTTTGGAGAATTGCTAGAATACAATCTCCAAAGTGTTCAATTAATTGATTACATTTTGTTGCAAACAAACAGATTGCTGTTGAAGCTGAGTTGCACCTTCCATCAGGTTCTACCCACCAAAATTAACGATTCAATCGGAATGGACGCGCGCCTTAGCCCGCTGGCTCCCATCAACACGGCCCACTTAATTCTTCGTGGACATCCCATGTTGAGGGCAAATCCTATAGGTCGCTCATTAGCGACGGGTTTCCCTTTTCCCTTGCGTCGCCTGAAGGATCTCTTACTGGGCCGGGCCCATTCAGCTCGCGAGAGGTTTCTGTTCCCAGCCTGAAGGTTCCTCCTTTTTCCCTTGCGTCACCTGAACGTTCTTTTTTTCCTACTTTCCTCCACTGTTTCTGCACCCAATCTGGTCTTTCAAATTTGTTTTCTTTCTTCTCTGTTTTCTTATTTTCATTTTCCTTTTTCTATTCTTTTATTTTTTGTATTCTTTTCTTTTCTTTTTTTCTTTCTTCTACTATGTTTTCTTTTTATATATTATTTAAATTTTCATTTTTGCAAAATGTTCATATTTGAAAAAAATTCATATGCGGAAATTGTTTAGATTTGAAAATTGTTCATATTTCAAAAGTTGTTAAAAAATAATTCTGTTCATAGATTTTTTTTGTTCACTTTTTAAAAATCGTTCCAAAATAATTTTCGTTCATAGTCTTTTTTGTGTTCACTTTTTAAAATCGTTCAAAAATCGATTTCGGTCAGCGGCCTTTCCTGTTCACTTTTAAAGTCGTTCAAAAATAGTTTCCGTTCACTGCGGTTTTCTATTCATTTTCTAAAATCGTTCAAAAATAGTTTTCGTTCACCGGCCTTTTTCTGTTCACTTTTAAAATCGTTCAAAAATAGTTCCATTTTTTTTGTTCACTTTCTTAAAATCGTTCAAAAATAATTTTCGTTCATAGAATTTTTTCTGTTCAAAATCAATTTCGTTCACCAGCTTTTTTTGTTCCTTTTAAAATTGTTCAAAAATAGTTTCCGTTCACCGTCGTTTTTTGTTTATTTTTTAAAATCGTTCAAAAATAGTTTTCGCTCACCGGCATTTTCCGTTCACTTTTAAAATCATTCAAAAATAGTTCAGTTCATCGCCATTTTATGTTCATTTTTGTAAATTGTTCATATTTCTTTTTTGTTTTTCTTTTTTTGGCTGTTTCTTTTGTCTTTCTTCTTTTCTATTTTTAGATATTATTTTAAATATTCATTTTTTGAAAAATGTTCAAACTTGAAAATGTTCATATTTGGAAATTGTTCATATGCGAAAATTGTTCAGATTAAAAATTTGCTCATATTTCAAAAATCGTTAAAAAATATTTTATGTTCACCTTTATAAAATCGTTTAAAAAAATCCGTTCACAGACCTTTTTCTTTTCAAAAATCGATTTCGTTCACCGGTCTTTTCTGTTCACTTTTAAAATCGTTCAAAAATAGTTTTCTTTTACTGTTATTTTCTGTTCATTTTTTAAAATGGTTCAAAATAGTTTTTTTCACCTGCCTTTTTCTGTTCACTTTGTAAAATCGTTCAAAAATAGTTTTTGTTCACCGTCTTTTTCTTCACTTCGGATTTTTTTACTTTGTACTTCGAGAGAAATTTTGTACTTTCAGACTTTTTCTACTGCGTACTTAATTTTTTTGTACTTTCGGTTTCGGTATACATGTATTTTCTATATTTTTACTTTTGGAAGAATTATTTTCATACTTTTTTTCTACTTACGAGAAATATGCCTGTTCTGCTCGAGGTAGCTAGCTAGTTCAACGTCTCCTGGCTCGAGCAATCTTGGCTTCGTGGGAGCGAGCGAGCTAGCTAGCTCAATCGATCCGCATGCATGCGTACATGGTAGAAACAGTGGAACCGTGCGAAGGGCAGGCCCATTAAGCTTTTCTTGTAGGCGACGCTAGTAGGAGCCGTCGCCGTAAGGCGATGTACAGGAGCTCCCCATGTTGAGTCGGCTGGATATAACGGCATGTCCCGATTGTCCTACGTAGAGCCCGCGTCACCGATTTTTTTTTTTTTGACAGAATCATACCTCCTTATTCATTGGGAATCAAGGTTACATCATCAAGGATCAGAAGTATAATAGACACAGGGGGATTATCATTTATCAATCCACACACCATGATCAGGTCCCCTTGCTAATCTAGCTAGTTCATGAGGTACAGAGTTTGCCTCTCTAGGTACATGTTAAAACTCAATTTTCACAAAATCCCTAGAAAGATCATCCGAGGTTCGGAAAGTGATTTTGACTCCCGACCTCTTGTGCCTCCTCTATTTGAAAACAATTCAAAAATTATATTTATAAGTTTCAATTTTTTAAAAAAAAATCAGGATGTAGCCAATGGTGCATTCTCATATCTACACTTTTATCATTTTGTGTAGCTCAAAATAGAAGTATTTGAAATTGATATTTTTCATGTTTGTGGGATACACATAAACTTTTGTCTACATCAGAATTTTTTCTATACTTTTCTGAAACTCAAAAATATGATTTTCAAAATTTCTAATCGGGTGGGTCCCGCGTATACCACTAACTGATGTCCCGTTTAACCCATTTAATCCCAGTGGACAACATTAGGTGGGAAACGGACATCCCGTGTCCATCCCACTTGCATCGTTACCCAAAAAAAATCCTTGATGACCTCTTCCTCACCAGGTAGCTGGTGCCGCTTGCCATTGATGGGAGCTTTCGCGTCAGCCAATGGCAAATATATTTCTGATCGGGAAGCTTCAGATTCAAATCCAATCACCCACGTCGACCGTGTGGTTCTCCGTAGAGGCCGTGAACTGGTTGTCGATTTGTTACAATGTACATGGATTGCCCAGGTTGTTTCTCCTAGTTTGGAATTTTGGTTCTATTGGTTGGTGAATAAAACTTGACATGATATCGGAGTAGAGATTTTTGATAAAAATTCACGGCTCTATCAATTTAATAAAGAAAATGGTCTTGCCCCTTTAAGTGAGATTTTTTTAATTCATGTGTAGATCTCACCGAGTCACACGTGAGAGGTAATGTTATATATGTGAAATTCCCACATTGTTTCCATTGGACTTTTGATTCTAGTGGTTGGTGCATGAAATTTGACAGAATTCACCGGTGATCCGAAAAGCAGGGTGAAAGGACGCACCATCGTGCCAGCCACGGAGAACATTGTCTCCATGAGGTAACTCAACTAGGGCAATGGCGTAGAGCAGGCTATGCAGGAGTCACTGGCCCGTGCTAGGTGGGCCTACCACAAGGAGCGACCAAGCGAATCCTCCTTGTATTACATTGGGCATGACAACAATAATGAGATGCCTCTCTAGACCGGTGGAGGAAGGGCTTAGTTGTATTGTGCCATTCAGATGGAGGAACTGGAGTGCCACATCAAGAACCTGAAGGAAACACCGGACGAGGAGATGAGTGAGAATGATGCACTGAGGGCCACTAGAGTCAAGCTAAGATATGAGATCCTTGATTTGCGAGATAACCAGATTCTGGCAAGGGATGCTTATATTGCAACCCTAGTGCAGGAGGTACTCGGGCAAAAGGAACCACCTCACCAGACTCTAGTTGTCAAAGGAAGACCAGGAAGAACCAATGGGGCATTGATGTTGACTGCGGGGTTCTTCGCCGAGGGTGCGAAGTGCTTGACGAATTCACTGGCAACCCGAAAAGCCGTACCTCAACCTTTAATATTTGGCGACGGGAAGGGTAGGGTAGGGCCGAGAAGCCATACGTCTGCCGGTAGAAAACACTGGACAAGTCAACATGGAAGGAGATGAGCGGTGCGGTTGGCTTCTTCGACGTGGTTTGAAATGAATACGACTATGGTACTTTTGGACAATATGATGTCCGGCCGGCACACCTACTGCCGCCACCCCCCTCGACATGGCTGTGGTCAAAGCGCCACACAGTCAAGTCTGCACAAGTGAGAACAAATTAGGATCCATGCAAAAAAAAAAGAACAAAATAGGACCTTTGATAAACTACTTACAAAGCTTTAGGATTGCGATGTGCATTTAAAAAATTGTGATCCAGTTGACATATTGGCGAAATAATGAGGACCACCCATGCATTTAACTCCTTTATAAATTATATATAGTATTGATATTTATAGTATTTAAGTGAATAAGCTGATCGAAATTTGCAGTAATTATACTTATACGTAATAAGTTAATTTGCACTTTGTTGCCTTCCTGGAAAGGTGCCTCTGGTCATTTTCCTCTTATGGTAAACTAGCAAGGTGTCCCTCGCAAACGCGAGGGTATCATTTTCAACATAATGAATATGCTCATATACTAAAATTTTGTTTTCATGCAAAGGCGACTAAAATATAAATAAGAACATCCTATGACTATCATAAAATTATGGTAGAAAATCACACATATCTGTAATTTTTGAATTTACAAAGAGTGAGTTACTTTAAAATACCACGTCACATATTCTATAAGATCGTTTACATTGAATCGTATGCAGTGCTATTTTATATACATTTTACTCTTTTCGTGACATCCTCCATTCTTCATTGTACTCTTTGAGTGATACATATTTTTTGTCATGTAACCATGACTACATAGACTTACATGGCTCATAAATTCATACCATGATGGTACATAGTTTCAACATTTGAATATCAGTCACAAATTTACTTTAGTTCATCTAAAAAATATTGTTTTTAACTGCACCATAAAATTCTAGCCGTCATGTTATTATCGCTCTTTGCCCCATCCTCATAATACCCAATACTACCCTATACTTTTGGTCAATTATTTGTCTTGCATGATTTAGGTCTCTTCCTGCCACACCCACTCTTTAACCTAATAATTATCTATGCTGCTCACTTGCATATGCCTCGTCATGTAACATCACTATGTTGTTACGGAAAACATTGTTTTCGCATCTTCATCAGTTATAGTTTTTCTACAACTTTGCAAATTTCTACAATCAAATTTAACAAATAAGAATTTAATAAAGTTCCCAAAATAAACACCCAAAGAAAGACATAAAAGTGAATTTAATCACACCATAGGAAAACCATATGAGCTTGAAGTAAACTCATGAAAACTGTTGGTTGTGAAGACACTAAGTTATATTATTAAACTTTATACGCTTTAGAAAGATCCATATTTTTGAATAATTACCATGGTCTATTGATCGTGATTTTCTAATGCAGCTACGAAAATCCGTTGAATTTGTGATTTTTCCGACACAATTATGATGATATGTTGGTTTTCATATTGCTTATGGATGATTATAAACAGTTGATGCGGATGATCTACTGATAAATGGATGGTCTGCTAATTGGATGTTATGTTTTTTTGGGAATTTCTCACATGTTTACATTTCTCTACCTTATTGTGCTTATCTACCATATTTTATTTTAAAGTTGATTTTTTATAAGAATAGTTAAAACTATGATGACTCGTCATAAAGCAGATGTCTCTTTAAGTTCAGATTTTTTCCTTTGCTAAAACCTTGTGCTTTACGCCATATGAATACGATTGCACTTCTAATTATGAGTTTATGTTTCTTTCGACAGGGAGCTCTTTCAATCTCGTAGTTCCTTAATTGACTCAAGTCGTCAACGACGATGTAGGGTAATTATGTCTATATATATGGTCGTACTATGCTCATGAATATGTTACATTTGTACTTCATGTTTCTAAAAATTATTTATCTTGTGATTAACTCTTCTCAATCATGGACATACATATAATCTTGTACACATTTGTCAATAACGTTCAATCATGGACAATGTCTTTTTTACGGCCGAACGGGAATGAGAACAGGAGTCACGCCTACATGATACAGCTAGGGTGTATAGTTTTGTTTTCTGAAAAAAATACCGTCGAACAAATTGCGTTGCACATGCCATTTAAATACGTTCATGCCAGGTTAGACTGTGCAGTTTTTCTTACGGGAGCCGGAAGGAAAGGAGTCCAGCCTTGCCACGACCCACGATTATGCTAGGGTGCGCGTTTATTTTTTTTGCTTGAACTAACCGATTGGATTGGTTTGCAACCCATTAAAATACGTGACAACATAATCTTTTTATTTAATCTAACCGTTTTACACGTGCATTAAATACGTGACAGTCCATGTTGGTCAATGACAATTAAAAGGTTACGTTCCTATTGGTATTTATTAAATCTTAACCGTATATTTCAGATCCAACTGTCAAAATTAATTCAGATGATGTGGCTTAACGTGGTGGCTCCGTTAGCTAACTCATTTTGCTTTTAGTATAGTATATAATAGATAGATGCTGGCGCCGTTTGACGGAGATGATCCGACGAGCCCGGCTCTGATGCCCAACTGCGTCACGTCGTGCGGCGACGTGGATACCCGTTCGGCCTGGGCCCGGACGCCCGTTGCTACCTGCCGGGCTTCAATCTCACCTGCGACACCACTACGGGTGGCGATGAACGACTGCTGATGGCGGGCGCTGATGGCACTCTCCAAGTCATCGCGATCAAGTTCCACTTTCTGACCGTCCAACGCAACGGTGACCTCAAAATCGAGGTCGACGCCGATGGCAATGGCAGCGGAAGGTTCAGCCGTGGCCTCAGGAGCGATGGTCTGTACACGCTACTAAGCGACGGCAACGACATTATCCTGACGGGCTGCAACGTGCAGGCGACGGTGAAGATCAGCGGCAACGTCACCGTGGCCAGTTGCACCTCGGTATGCAACGGCGACACAGCAGATGGCGGCATACCCTACTGCCGCGCGGCCATTGACAGTCATAGCAGCGATGATGACAATGAAGCATACAACAGCAGCGGCGGCAGCGGAACATCGTCCACCTACGACGTGCAGCTCAGATGGTTTGGCTGGAACCGCAGCGCAGACCTGGAACGGCAACCCGCCGTGCGCGTATTTGTCGCGAGCCGGGTGTGGTTGCTCAGCACAGGCTGGCAACCTTCAAAGGAGACAACAATGGCGGTTCCCATTCGGCTGACCTGGGAATTAGTTGGCCATCCCAGCGGCAGCAGTGTCTGCAAGAGCAACCACAGCGAACACATAGAGGGTACAGGAAGAGGAGCGTATAGGTGCAACTGCAGAGGGGATTACTACGGCAATCCATACCTGACCGACGGGTGCAGAGGTACTAGTATGTTGGTATACTTTCAAAAAAATTATGTTGGGCGGCGGAGCCAGCACGGCAGTAAATCTCGTTGGATAGTCCTAATAATTGATCATATCACTGGAAATTCACAATGACTTCCGATCTCATATGCTTCTACCTGAATGAAAAAATCAAACAAATAGAAAACTATTTCAAAAAATACTGATTTTTTTGTGAAGAACATATATGTGTTGTATATATGTGCAGTTTCGTGGTGAATGACAACTGTGGTGCTCTGTAAAAAAGAAAAGAACAGATAAGTGGGCAAAATTCGATTTTTTTTAGAGTACTGTTTAATTTTGCACATAGCACTACACCTATCATTTCATCATGAAACTTGGTGCATATTTATAACACTTGTATATGTTCGTCACCAACTGTTTTAAGAATTGTTTGAAACATTTTACAATTTATTTTATTCGGGTAGTAGCATGTGAGACCGGGAGCCAACACGACACTCTGATCACCGGAATTTACACACGAATACACATACGTCACCTTTTTTTTCCATTTCTTCTCAATGTCACGGTGTTATATGTGAATATATAAATTTAGAGAGTTGCTTTTCTGTGAGACCGGGAGCCAAAACGACACTCTCATCACCGGAATTTACACACGAATACACATACGTCGACCTTTTTTCTACTTCTTCTCAATGTCACGGTGTTATGTGTGTATATATAAATTCAGAGAGTTGCTTTTCAAATACTCACCCCTATCTAGGAGACTGGGATGTTCATAGGTGCATCAAGATCCGTGCTAGATCTTATGTTTCTCTCTCAAACATCATCTCTTTTTTTATCCCTCGGGAAAATAGTTTGGGACTTTTATGAAATGAAAAATATATTTAATGAATTTCCTTGACTTTCAAATATATAAAAAATTCAAATTTCTCAAAACAAAATGTGAACTATTTTTTCGATATTCTTATTCTAATGTCTATATGCTGTATGATTTCAGAGATACAAACAAGAAAAGCTAAAAAAAGTTTGGGGGTGTAGGTGTCATGGGGTTAGACACAACTTACCCATAAATTCACGACCTCATGAATTACCATTTTTTTAATTTCACAGCCTAATCGGATACAAATTACTAAGCTAACACAGACACATATAACGAAATCAATGGTAGCATCATCAACGTCTAATCCGGCCTATGAACTCGGCACTTGGTGATTTTCCAAAGCACTCAGTCTCTAGATCCTATTACGCTCTCTTTTTTTTGCGAATTATTACACTCACCTTTCTAATCAAGATTATGCCAACAGCTCTTCCGGCAGAATACGGCCGGGCTCTTCCGGCTAGCTTCGGGTCATTAGTAAACGGAAGGATCCGCTTCCCCGGATCGTGCGTACGCAATTTGCTCTGCAAGAGCAAGCAAAGCCACTGCGTTTCCTGCCAGTGCAACGACGGCTACGACGGCAACCCCTACGTCCCCGGCGGATGCAAAGGTGCGATACTGCTAATTTACTTACCGTGTATGCAAGTAGGTGTAGAATCCAATATGTAGCACTACTGATTCTTACTGAGTTTCACCTTCTCTTTTCTTATTTGTCTCTAGCTGGTGGCCGCATCAAATATTTTAAGGGCCCGTTTGATTCAAAGGAATATGGTAGGATTTTTGGAGGATTGATTCCTATAGGAAATTTTCCTATTGAACTTGTTTGATTCATAGTATTCAATCCCGTAGGAATTATTCCTATAGGAATCTTGTAGTGCAAATCCTATAGGAAAAAAGTATGAGTTCCAACCTCTTGGAAAAATTCCTTCACACAATATCTATTCTCATAGGATTCAATTAGACATGTCACTCCAATCCTTTAGATTTCCTATTCCTACACTTTTCCTATCCTATGAATCAAACAAGCCAAAGGTGAGCGACAAACTATGTAACTTTAGTTTCCCTTCCTACGTATGTACCACGCCTCTAAGAAATAGATAACGCTTAACAAGATATGAGTGAAGACTTCCGCCTCCCGAGTTCTTGTGATTCTGTTATTTAAAAATAATAATCGAATATCATATTTACGACTTTCCGAAAACATGAAAAAAGCCGGATGTAGCCAATGTTGTATCCCACAAACTTATAAGATAGCAATTTCAAATAATTTGTATTCTGAGCTACACAAAAATTACAAAGTGGAGACCCGAGAATGCATATTTTCAAATCTCTAAATTTTATCAGATTCTGTCATTTTTGTTTAGCCAATAATACAAATAATTTTGCACTATAATTTTCATGCTTGTAGGATATATTATTGGATATGCCAGATTTTTTTAAAAGTTTTGAAACATGTAAATACAATTTTTGAATATTTTAAAATGGAGGGAGCATTAGAGCTTGGGAGCCACAGAAATTTCCGTTTGATCAGTTATAATCTTATTTTCGAACTTTTTTCACAAAATATTTGTTCTTACAAGTACCTATTGTATAGTACCTCATTCGGTGAAGACAACATGATTTCCTAGAAATCGTGCTAGTAACAAAAGACAAACTTTGTGTCCTAACATAGTCCTATTAGAAAATATCGCATTAGTCCAGTACAATCTATCATTACATTTTTCATCAAAAATATAATCATGATGTAAAATGCATAGTTTTCTCCCCTGCAAAGAAAATCATAGTTTTCTACTAACATGTACTTACAAAATCTGATGAAATATATGCGTACCATAGACCGAATGAATATCCAAAACACCATCAGTTTATGAACATAGGTACTAGCAAAAGTACATGCAGGACAATGAGACAAATTTAAAATATATTTTATGTCTCAATTAAAACGAGAAATGATGGCCCCATCGGTTCCCTAAAAGTTTTTTGGAAATCAACATGACTTTCAAGGCCACCAATTATTTTAAGCATATTTATAATTCCCGTTAGCAACAACACATTATGATAAGTTTTGAGACAAGTTTAACTACACTTAGTATTTATACAAATAAGGCCAGCAATGAATGACAATGGTTATTTTTTTACAGGTAAAAGAATCATTATCATAGTTGCTAGTGGGACGGGTCTCGTATTGTTGGCTCTTGTTGCATACTTCATTTCATACAAAGTTAAGAATCAGAGGGCACAAATGTTGAAACACAAGTATGTCCAGCAAAACTGACAACAATTGTTGCAATTATTGGCACCTCAAAGAGCTGATATTGCAGAGAAAATGGTCATAACCTTGGAAGAATTAGAGAAGGCAACAAACAATTTTCACACGGCTCATGAAATTGGTGGTGGTGGGCATGGTACTATTTATAAAGGGATTTTGTCGGACCTCCGTGATGTGGCCATCAAGAAACCAAAGATGGTGAACCAAAAGGAGATTGAAGAGTTTATTAATGAGGTTGCAATCCTGTCACAGATTAATCATAGGAATGTTGTAAAATTATATGGTTGTTGCCTTGAAACAGAGGTCCCAGTGTTAGTCTATGAGTTCATATCCAAGGGAACTCTTCATGACCATCTTCATGTTGAAGGACCAAGATCATTATCATGGGATGATAGGCTACGAATATCTATTGAAGTGGCAAAATCTCTATCCTATCTTTACTCAACAACTTCAATACCTATTATTCATAGAGATGTCAAGCCTTCTAACATACCTTTGGATGATACTCTAACATCAAAGTTAGCAGACTTTGGATCCTCAAGGTATATTCCATTGGATAGATCAGGGTTAATAACAACTGTGTAAGGTATACGAGGGTATATGGACCCGATTTACTGGCGCAGTCTCACGGATTAAAGTGATGTTTATAGCTTTGGTGTTATGCTTATAGAGGTGATGACAAGAAAGAAGTCATTTACCTATATCACTTCTGAAGGCGATGGACTTGTGGCACATTTTGCTACTTTATATGCAGAAGGCAATTTGTCACTAATATTAGATCCACAAGTTATGGATGAAGGTGGCAGCATAGCTAAAGAAATCGCTGGGATTGCGGTAGCATGTGTGAAAGCAAGCAGAGAGGAACGACCAACCATGAGACAAGTGGAGTTGAGGTTGGAAGCCGCTCAATCACCCGAGCAATTTGAGGCGAATGATGATATCGCAATAAATTCTTTGTCGACTAGAGATGGAAGAATCATAGACAGATTGACTAGCAGGCAGTATAGCTTGAAAGAAGAGTATATGTTGTCTGCAAGATATCCACGGTAATTTTGCTCATAACTGAATCGAGCACAGTTAACATGCCCGTCTTTGAGGGTGTGCGAAGTGCACAACCGTTCAGGGCCCTATTTTTTATGGGCCCCCAGATTTGTAGGCCTAGTATAGAGCGCAGGTTCAGTTCCACAAGAGCGATTCAGCTTAGCGCAGCACTACACGCGTGGGCCACAAAAAAATCTGATCGATCAGATGATCTGATCATCTGATTCAGATCCTAAACTCCCAGCGATGTACGCATGTACGTGTAGCGATCCATCTAGGCATCTATCGATCCTCGGACCTAATCACACGGGCACACGACGACCACGGACCACCAAGGCCACGACGACGGCCGATTCCCTTGCTTGGCGGCTTGATCCCTGCTTCTCTGCGCATCAAAGGAGAGGAAAAGGAAGAGGCCCCTGTTTCTACTCGCGTGACGAGGTAATTAGGCCGCACTGCCACAACGATTAAATTGGGGATTGGAAATTTTGGCGAGGTAATTGCTGATTTACTGATTATGTTGCACTGCAGCAGCAAGTTGGGGATTGAAAATTTTGAGACGGCGACGGCGCAAGAGACATACTGTCCCTACGACTCTATGACGCAATCATAGAATTACTTCTCAAGGTACTGTTGCATGGATCAAATTAATATTTATTTCAGAAATCTATGGGTCCAATCGATATTTGGAACTAGATTTTATTTCAAGAAATTCCTGATTGAATGGTGCTTAGGTTAGTTTAATGCTTCATTGTTGCCTTTGCAAATTTACATTATTATTTGATAAATTCTTAAATAGTATACAAAATAACATATACTATACGCAAGAGTATGATTTAGTTATATAAAATCAACAAAATTTAGGGCCCCATTTTATATTTCGCACATGGGCCCCGAATTTCTGGAGACGGCCCTGACAGTTAACTTTCGGAGATTCATGTGAGCTCGGCTACCTTAGTGAAAAGGTGCTCCTGGTCCTTTTCCTCGGATGGTAGCGTTGTTTCTTACTCCATCCGTTCCAAATTAATTGACGCAGTTTTAGTACAAAGTTGTACTAAAACTGCGTCAATTAATTTAGAACGGAGGGAGTACTTGTTTAGTATTATTTTCATATTTAATGTGCCTTTAATGCAAACTCAAATTTTGTATTGTAATCTCATTCTAGTGATCTGTCTAGCTATAGAGCAAATTATATTGCCAGCTTGGTCGACTTGGCATCGCCGCTGGTTGTATCGATCCCCACGTGAAACTAGTGGATCCGTACATGCGGATACGGTTGTATTTTAACGTTGTAACTTTTTTTTTTGAATCGTTTAACGTTGTAACTTTAACTCCTGTAAAAAATACCCGGTTCAGTGCTGACGCGACGTAAAGGTATGCACTATGCAGTCTTAACCGCTTTGGGTATTGGTCGAATGGTCGTCATGGTCTCGTGCAGACATGAGAGCATGAGACCTATAGGCGCCGGGGCATGCCGGCCGGAATCTTCAGAGTAATTTTTTTTTTGAAACGAGGCAAAAGCTTTGCCTTTATATTGATATAGAAGGAGCAAACATGACACGGCCGAGGCCAAAGTAAAACAGTAACGACAGGGGGCGTACTAATACAAGAAAAGCATCCCCACGGGGATATATATCAGCCAATCCCATCCACTCTCTCAGCAAGATAGATCGTAATATCTTCAAGAGGCTGTCAAAAGAGCTAGTTGTTTGGCCCCAGCGAGGATCCAGTTCTTACTTTCGTCCTTTAGCTTCTGCAACAGGGTAGATGGCATGATCGATTTGTTATTGAAAACACGCTCATTTCTCTCCTTCCAAATCTCCCAAGCGATCAAGGTGATGGCGGTGTTGAGGCCCCTGGGGAAGGCAGTGGGCGTACGGGAGGCCGTCTGCCAATATTGAAGCACCGTTCCGCGACCAGAGCCCACGCGCGATGGGAGGGACGGACAAGACAGCCAAGACGCCAGACCCTCATAGAGAACCGACACTCGAAGAAGATGTGTCGGGCAGTCTCCGGCTGACAATTGCAAAGCTTGCAGACGGCTGGTGAGGCCAGCCCTTATGGCAAGGCGATCAGAAGTCCACAGGCGGTTTTGCACCGCCAGCCAAGCGAAAAACCGGCATTTTGGAGGGGCCCATGGCTTCCACACGATGGGCGAGAAGGAGCACGGGATGGAACCCGCAAACTGAGCTTTGTAGGCAGACCCTGATCTTCAGAGTACTTCATTATAGGTAGCCACACGGCCAGGCTCTAGCTCCCATCCATCCGTAGAAATGGCGCAGATAACCATCTCGGCGGCAGCGTCGGTAGTAACAATAGCAGCAACTGCACTGCTGCTGATGCCGGTGTTCACTGTAGAATCAGTAATCGATTCGCTCCCGAGGCCGAGACTGGCGCCGACGCCGATCGGGATGCCCAATTGCGTGACGTCGTGCGGCGGCGTGGACGTGCCGTACTCGTTCGACATGGGCCCGGACGCCAGATGGTGCTGGCCGGGATTCAACCTCACCTGCGAAGACGGCAAGACGCACGGGACGCCTGCTGCTCGACGCCGACGGCGCACTCCGAGCGGTCAGCCTCGACTAGTGCAACCCAATTGAGGCGAAACGCTCAGGGGACATAAAGTTCGGCGTCGTCAATGGCGGCGGCCGGCGGCGCGTTCAGAACGTCCTCAGGCGTGGCGGGCCATACACGCTGTCAGGGCACGAGCGGAACGAGCTCATTCTGACGGGCTGCAACCTGCAGGCGATGCTGAACAGAGGCAACGTTGTCACCGTGAGCAGCTGCATCTCGGTCTGCACGGACACGCCTGGGTAAACAGCGGACGATATATGGAAGCATCGGCGACGGCGCGCGATGCTACGCGGACATCGTCGCCAACGCTGTGGACTACCCTACGACGACGACGATGGTAAGCCTGAGTACACCATGCAGCGCCGTTCGTGGCGGAGCATGGGTGGTTCGAGATCAGCTCCATCTCGCACGATTCCATGCAGATAGACCAGCCCCGTCAAAGGATGCGATGGCGCGGTTCCCGTTTATCTTGACTGGGAACTTTTTGCCCCACAACGGCTCTCGCGAGATCAGGCATGCCCCATGATCTGCAAGAGCAAGCACAGCGAGTGCACGGAGGGTACAAGAAGAGAGGCTTATACGTGCAGCTGCAAACGGGGTTAGGAGGGCAATCCCTACCCCTCCAACGGGTCCGAAGGTATATTGAGGAACTGAGGAAGTATCTAGTGCTCCCACCCCATAGGGTGCTTCATGTGCTACCATAAAAAAAAATCATTTTGAAATGTTTCAAAAATTCTACGAAAAATTGTGTATGCTCACAAGGTTTGTTTATACAACCTCAAAAAATTTCAGCTCCAAAGACGAAATGAACATTGAGAAACAAAAAACAAATCTGACATGAATAGTGTCAGATTAGAGTAAACAAAAGACAAAATCAGAAAATGGACACTATTCATGCCAGATTTGCATATTTCTGTTTCTCGATATTCATTTCGATTTTGGAGGTTGCAAAAACATATCTTGTGAACATCTACATGTTTGTGTAAATTTTTGAAACATTTAAATGTGACTTTTTTTATGGTAGCACATGGAGCACCCTAAAGGGTGGGAGCACTAGATATCTTCTCATATTATGTTCACATGATCCTTTTTCTGATGGAGGTTGTTTTCGCTACTGCCCACTGCTAAGCAACACTTGATCCTTTTCTTTATGTACCAAAAGATATCAGATCTTGTTGAACCATATTAAGTTGCACGCTTACTGGCTTCATGGGATGCCTTCCAAGAGCCCATTTGATTCTCTTAAAAAGGTAAAGCTCCATTTGAAAAAAGAAAATCCCATACATGTTTAACACAGAAGAGTGACGACTAAAGAGATTGTAATCGATCGATGTGAAAAGTGAGAACCCATTGCCCGCTGGAACTTTTAGTCTACTTGCTGACCTGAATTAGCTTAACCTTAAGGTCATAACTCTTGCACATTGTTTCATGTCATGCAAGGACGTTGTTCATTATATATTTGCGACCGGCCAAACATGACATATATGTATGGTGATCAAACGAATTGGCAGGAAATAGCTTCAATTCCAGGAATGAAATTGCACAACTGTGCTGCCACTAAACACTGTAATTTTACATCTTAACTGAATGGTTGGAGCTAATCCTGGGATCCAAAGATCTTGAACTTCATCACTGTTTTTCAGCTCTTCAGTCAGGGCATCCATCCCTGCCACTAGAATAGCCTAGATCTCAGTACCAAGAACGTTCTTAGGGATGTGTAAGTGAGATAGTAGAAATACGGTCAAATATGGTCTAATTTCTACTATCGCACTTACACATCCTTGAAGGTTCTAATAATGCTCACTGAAAGACCAACTTATACAAACCACCAAATCTGCTTGTCCAGGTTCAAGAGCTCCATCAAGTGTCTCGAGCACGACCAAATGCTGGTGAAAATTGAGTTATGCAACCTGGTGGCAGACACGGTTTTCAAACCTCCCTTGGCAGTAACCAGATCCTCAATAAAACTACTATCCAACATGGGAATGAGCAAACTCAGATATGCTTCATGGCTTTTACATTTCATTTGATGGTCATAAACCATTGAGCAAAGGAAGCTGTACAAGTCTTTACAGAGGCGAACACGGTTTTCCAATCAAGATTTCCCTAACAAAAGAAGACTTTTACGGCACAAAAGTTTGCTTCCAACTGTACAAGTTGAAAAGTATAGACAGTATAGTATTGGTGTCTGTACCATAGTTCTGATATATACTATGCCCATACATCACAGATGTGCAGCTCAATAGATGCTTTCCAGATCATGAAACATACCAAATTTCACGAATCTTAATAAACGCAAACACATATTCAGCTGCACATTCATAAAGTACACACATATCCACGGTAACTTCAACAGGTTACCTACAGGCTAGTCATTCACAACTAATACAACGCGGAAGTACATTTGCATGTGCGGCAATCCATGCATGGGTACTACACTACAGCTTTTTCAGATCTTCTAGCAGCGACTTCGCTGCAAACTTTTTGGCGACAGACTTATCAGGGCCTGTTCCAGTTGCCGAGTACATAGTCCCTTCTACCTGAACCTCCGCAACCACAGATGATACTCCATCCTTGTGGGTTTTTGTGTAGGACCTGCTATAAGATCTCCGATCACAAAATTCCTGCAGCTCCTTCACTGGGTCAAGCGCAACGGTCTCCGGGGTCGCGAGAGGCTCCAATAGTGGTTTCATACTTCTCCAAACCACCTCCTTGTCATAATCGCTGTCGAGATAAATCGCACCAGCTATTGACTCGATGACATCCGCGAGAACCTGTTTTGATTCCAAATAAACAGCAATGAAAGCTTCAGTAATGTGACCGAAAATATAAGATGCTTATGAAAATCTAGAAGTTGTCCTCCAGTTTAGAAAGCCCATAGAGCAACAGTTATTCCACTATACCCTGCACAAGTTTTAAATCCAATTTGTACTAAAACTCCTATTAGTCCAAAGTTAATGAACAAAAATCATATTCAAGGGAAAGAGATGATAGCTTCCTCATAAATCATCATTGTTTCCCTGTTAGATTACATGATTTAGTAAGTTGAATCAAATATTTGTTAGCCAGGCAACAATCCTCAAATGATGTGTATTTACGCAAGTATAAATGTTAATATCTGCTTAATGATAACCGTTAAATCTGGAACGGCTCGCACACAAATTTTGGAAACTGATGCTGTACTGATTAAAATGGGGAAATGCAAAGTAACCGGTACAGGCTAGGTTCAGTATTTCTCTCATTTTTGGGTTTTGTACCATTTGAAAGCTAGTCTTGTGATTCTGTATCCCCATATTGCAACCACAGAGTGACTAGTATATCTTTTGAGAGGTTTTTGAAAGAATATACACAAAACAGAAATACGCGGAATGAATAACAATACAGATTAAAGTCATCAAACAGAAGGAGATACCCTGGGTAGATGGATGCCAGCTTCCCAACCATGTGATGGACCGGCAAAGGGCTCCTCAGGATTCTCAAAATACTTATCCATTCTTTTTTGCAGTTCCGATGAACACTGAAGAATGTGTTTGTTTAATTCTGCTTTAGCAGCGGCATGTGCATAGCAATAGTTGTTGACGGAAGCAGATCTAAGATCTGTCAACAATTCTGGAGTACATTCAGGGTACTGATTGTAGAAATATATAGTGAATAGATGGTCCAACACAGCATCTCCAAGAAACTCAAGCCTCTGCACAAGGGGTACAAACTTGTAAGAACATTACTGGAAGAAATTGCCCAACTATTTACTGCAGCTTGATATAGGCTTTAATTCAGTTCAAGTGTATTCTTCACAGTGGTACCAGCTGGATTTGGATACCAATAGATCTCAAACATAGCTACCTAATTTTTCTATCAAAACTCACATTCTCGCTAGTCACTACAAAATGTACAACTAAAGCACCCTTTTGTAGTGTCTCACGTTCTCACTAGTCGCTACCAAATGTATATTTGTGTTGCCATCAAGACAACAAGGAGTTCTTCGTTCTTTCATCATAGTGTAGAAGTGTAGGCCAATATAAACCAGCTAAGTCCACTTTTTTGGCACCTCAGTTGTGCAAGTGTAGGCTACCTTAAATCAGATGGGTCCATTTTTGGCACCGCAGTTTCAGTCCAGCCACCTAAATCATTTTAGGTGCATCTAACATCTCAAATATCATGTCAAACACAATATGTACATAATTAATTAAATATTGCTTTCTGTTGACTCATGCATTGTAAGTAGGTACTGATACATGAAAAATAGCGCCTAGTACCATGATACCAGTATAGCAACAGTATTGGGACCTTTCTTCGAAAGAAAAACAGTATTGAGACCTTTGCACTTGGTGAAGAAGTTCTATTAAAAAAAAGGAGCTGCAGAAAATAAGATTGAGATGTCGAGAGGCTTTCAATCAACCTGGTAGCATGCAGTAGTGCCAGCAATCATGAATGACCCGTGTGTTAATGCTTCCATCAGTAATGAAGGATCCTTGAACTCATAGCCCAAAATTATACCCAAACTTCTGACGTCGAAGAATTTTTCATATTTGATTACAATATTCCTTTGAAGTGGAATTTTGCTGTGAAATTCTATATCCAGTCCTAATGATTTGAGGAAAAGAAATGCAGCCTGTTCTCCAGCAGCACTGAGGTAGGCTCCGATCAAGGCCTCAACTGTATCTGCTATTCGCTTACTTCTAACAGAAATTTTCTTCAAACTGTACATATCATTCGATCTTAAACAGAAAGCTT
Organism: Poa pratensis; assembly: GCA_947311845.1. Lineage (NCBI taxonomy): Eukaryota > Viridiplantae > Streptophyta > Magnoliopsida > Poales > Poaceae > Poa > Poa pratensis. Next base: position 8,522,554 of record CAMZMU010000062.1, read on the forward strand.
TGCTGCTACCCCATGTGTCGTTGGTTGGAATAATCCAACCTTTTGGGTTAAACTCTGTACCTTGAATGTAACCCTGCCAACCAAACAGAAGGGGAACTAATGTTATCTAGCACCTAATAGAAAAAATAATGATCATATATAAGTCCAACTTCTGTGCAGCATGAAAAAAAAATTAGATGTTATATCCTAAAAGAAAAAAGAAAGTATGCAACTTTCATATGTTCACACCTAATTTATATTTCATAGCATTGACATTGAATCTATATTTCATTGCATAAGCGGGTCTTAGCCATGCAATTCCAGAAAGTAGGAACGAGTATAGGTTGGACCAGATCAAGGAAACCCCAGAGCTGACTGATGCTAGTGAGGTGAACATAGGTTGGACCAAACAGCATCCTACCTAACCCATATTGTTAAAATTGTACTAAGTTTAGCATAAGCTGATGCATTGACTCTATATACTTGTTCCTTTCGCCTACAAATTGCAGTTGGAAACAGAAATTGAGTTCTTATTTTTCCTTATAAGGGAAAATGTGGAACATTGGCTAAGGCTGAGACAGCAATTGCTGATTATTTGAAAAAGCTTGTCCAAACATTAACACATGTTTGTATGATGTATGTTAACTAGTTTTGGGACCCATAATGCAGCATGACATTATCAAGCTCAAGTACTTCAGAACAAAAATGACTAGCTTAAAATAAAATTACAAAGAGCATTATCAGCAGAAAGTTGGATACCACAAGATTGTTGTTACAGGCCAGCTGGCATAGAGCTGCATTGGATATCAAGTTTTTCTTCATCTTGGTTAATATTCCCTCACGATGAAGCTTGTATTTGCAATATAGATGTTGTGTGGCGACATACTTGAGGAAAGAATCCCCAAGAGTTTCTAATGATTCCTGTGAAAATTCCTCTTGGCATTCCTTGGTTGTTACTGCTTCTAGAATCTGCAACTCGTCGAATGAGTTGTAAATATAGGAAGCAATTTCAAGAATAAGAAATGCTGACTGGGAAGAACAATAGTGCAAGTAAATATTTTCAGAGTCCCATATATATTGGCTACGGCATTGATGGGCTCCAATCATAACATAATCTAACAGGAACCAAACTAATGTTAGCATTATTAAGAACTAACCAGCCGTCCAGCCTCAGTCGTACATTTTATTGCCATACTAAACATTGAAAAAATTGAACATATGTTTCACAATGGAAAACTCAAAGCTGCTATTCTTAGTCCACAACTAGTAATGTCACACATTCCCATAATCATGAAATATATATTCTCAAGCCTTAAAAAAATGGAAAATATGAGTTTCCTTCTCATGTAAGAATATTATTTATAAGTTAGATAACAAACAGAAAATTTTGATCAGAAAAGAAACCTTCGGAGCTGGTATGACAAAATGCTGCAGTCTTGGGCCCAATTGAACCTTCAACTTCACGGAAAGAAGCAGACATTGGATGCGGTGCATTACAGAAGGAATAATCGAGAAGATGTGCAAAGTATTAGTGGATAATGGTGACATGACAAGTCTGCAGAGCTCAGGTGGCAACTCAACAGAATATGACGTGCAAGGTTCTGCAACAAGGAATGATGAAGTCAGTCATGGCGCAGTTTTAACACATGAGCTCTTCTCACTGAAGTATGATAAAAGAGTGAGTTCTAACACATTATGCATATTCCATCGATATTATGCAAAATATGCATGCTTCCTAAGGCCCTATTTTGGGAGGGCTTAAGCTTGAACTGCATGATTCTGTAGTGAGAAAGGTATGATTCTGCAATCATTGGCACAGCTATTACAAATAATCTCTGGTAACTGGAGTATGATCAAACTGTATATTTCTTTTTATTTACTGAAAAGTGTATAATGCTAACTCACTGCACATGTTTCATTGATTGTTATGCAAATAAAAAAAAGACTAAACTTTTTATTTTATCTAGTCATTGATAGCTAGATAAAAAAACAAGACAGACTTAGCACACTTGTGTCCAACACAGCATAGCATGAGTAAAAGACTAACCTTTTTTATTCTCTGGTAACTGGAGCATCACCAAACTGTATATTTCTTTTTATTTAAATGAAAGGTGTATAATTCTAACTCACTGTTCATTGATAGTTATGCAAATAAAAAAGACTAACCCTTTTATTTTATCTAGTCATCGATAGCAAGATAAAAAACGACTAGATAAAAAAAGACTAGCACACTTGTGTCCAACACAGCATATCATGAGTAAAAGACTAACCTATTTTATTCTTATAATGGCGCTTGTGGAGCAAGTTCCAGACTACAACAGGTTTACTGGCAGCCAACAGGGGTTGATTTTCATGTGTTAGATGAAGTCCATGCCTGGAAAAGCAAGCAATGAGTGCATACAGAGGCATGTGTAGATAGCTTAGAGGAACATGTATGACGCATACAGATTGACACTAAAATGGACTAACTTATACCTAGTCTTGAAATAGGTTGTGTAGGTAGGGACACTGCCATCACGTAAATGCAGAAGGGATTTGGCATTTAAGTCAAGGAACCCGGTAACAGCATACAATGCGCTATTATGAGGGGTACAGACAATAGAATTTTTAAGCATGCACCTGCATACAGGACCATCTTTTGTTTGCAGTAAATCAACTTGCTTACAAGAATGGCAATGTATCATATCCTTCTTACTAGCATCATGAACTTGGGAGGCTGAGAAGTTGATACTACACCAATCAACTTTGCCAGAAACTAAGGGTAGCAGTAGGTAGACAACTCCAATGGACACTTGCATCTCATGCAAATATTTACTAGCATCACAGGCATCACAATGGCCTTTATTAATAAGCAAAGAAAGAAGAGTAGTCTGAAACCTTCTAGCCATTATTACCTGAAGAAACAAACATTATGCATTGCTCAAGAAATTGATGAAAGAGAGCAAGAGGCTATATAAGAATGATATGGTCACAACATGTCCCAGCTTACCTGTTCTTGATTAAGATGAATGATTCCCACATATTTCATCGCGACACTAGCATAGTCTCGTGCACCACACAATTGAATTGATCGAGAGACAAAGTCTGGTCCCAACTCACATTTCACAGCTAAAAGTATGTCATTTGGACAGGACATTCTCAAACACCCTTCCACTGAAATCTTGTAGCAATAATATATTCCAAGACAAGAAAAAGATAACCAGTTGTCCACTAATTCTTCTGGAAAGTAGCCAGGCTGCTCATGTTGATATTTGTCAACAACTACATGAAGGGACCATTAAAGCAGTGTTAATGCACAAGGCCAATAATATAGCACGTATACATTCATATTGAACAAAATTACTCTACATGACGAAAAAGTAATCATGTCCTTTCATTCTGACTTCCTAGCCTACAGATTTCAAGTCTAGAGAAAATGCAAATCGACAAAATATCAAGTATAATTCGTGTAACATATGTATTTTGAATACATTCCAGTATGTCTGCACCAGAAGAGCCTATTGTAATTATGTGCCTAACCTATCATAAGACATGAGTACCATGACTATCCAGAAAATTGATTTGGGTAGGTTGAGTTTAGCAGCTTAAAGAATTGGACCATTCACAACTTGCATAGTGAATTCGTCACCCGCATAATCCATCAGAGCTAAATAAATATATAGACTACAATAACTGGACCAAATGAATAAGTTAGTTTTAGTAGAATTCATTAATAATGATCTTACCAATGTCGGGTTCTTCTTCACATGGTTGCGTCTGCTGATCCTCCGCCGGCGCTTCGTCCGTCGCGCCGGCGGCGGCGACGGCGTTATCCATGGTGGTGACGGGAGAGATTCTGGCAAGGGGGCGGCGATGCTTGGGCTGATGCGGAGGCGCACGAGGGGAATTTGTGTCCGCGCCCGTGGGGTTTGATTTCACGAGGGGCGAAGGTTTTGCTGCATCGCCGATTTGGGTGCGCTTTTTGACTCGAGGAAGAAGGCAAGGAGACTCGGGACCATTGCCGTTTGGCGTCAGACGAAGCGGCAGGGGAATCTTTGCTTTCACGGGTGGGGGCTGCACCTTCTTCCACTACTTCCATCCATCCACTACTTATATTAAACAAGCGAAGTTAAACTTCTCTATGTCTACCAAAGTTAGCGTACACAGAGCCACCAGCATCCTTAGATCACCCGGACTTAATCAAATCTGACAGTCCGTATTGATTTAATCACCCCACAATCAATGGCGGGCATTGACTGCACCCCACGAGGTGCTGGGGGTGATGATGGGGAGAAGCATCTTACAGCTGCACATCCTGGTACGCACACTGCTTGCTGCACCTAATCTTGTTCCACGGAGTTTTACTTTTGTCATTTGCTTGTTGATCGCTGCCATATGCATGGGAATAATCTTAGGATTTAGGATCCGTAGGTGCCATAGGTGTATTGGATCCGTAGGTGCCATGTCCATGTTGTGTTCTTAGGATTTCGGATATAATGGACGTCTAATCTTGTAGCTGGAATGGTGAATTTCACCAAATGACAAGTAGGGTAAGATGGGGCTTGTGATTGGGAAGCTCTTTATTCCACCAAAAGGAGATGCGAATATTCAGTTCTTCAATTGGTAATCTCTCCCATATTTACTTTTCCTAAATTGTGGTGGCCAATTAACTACAAGGAAAGTCTCATCCTACGCTTCTATCCGGGCACAACACTCTTTGACAGTATTTTTTTAGTCCTTTGTCACAATTTTAATCTGGTGTGCTTAATGTTACAGCATGCATTGCTTTTTGAGAGGTGAATCCTGCATGTTATTATGGCAGAAACACTATGAAAAAAATGATGTAATGAACTATTGCCATCACTTGAATGGAATTTATATGGTGGACTTCATTTGCATGTTAATTTAATGAGAGCTTATAGAACCTTTTCGGTAAGAGTTGTATTAATCCACATATGGAGTTACATTTTAATACAGAGCTAGCTAGAGATGGAACTGCACTAATTTTAATCTGAGAGATGGGAAGCAATCTTGCAATTTAATTCTTTCGTTCAGTAGTGTTTTAGAATTTAGATTTGATTCTTTTTCTCATTTAATATATGCACAAAACATTCTATATGAAATATTCCAAGCAGGTACGGAGATTTGAATGATGGTTCCTCTTACAAACTGATCGCATGTGGTTTAACCCTCTCGTGGACCTTCTTGAGACAACTGTTGTTTGGCATATGCAGCAACAAGGTGCTATAGATAGTAAGCAGGACCGTGTGAAGAATGCAACCAATGGAGATATTATTAAGCGGCATGTGACAGTGAAGAACTGAAGAACATCGGGACTTCAGCAGACAACCTCTGCAACTTGGGTGCTCAGTTCTGAACTGCTACAGCACTATGAGATTAAATGGCACTGTAATGATTTGCTGAGTGTTTACTGAACTGAAAAGTAAATGTGGGAGAGAATACCAAATGAAGAACTGAATATTCATTGGTCAACTTTCTTCTACATGTGCAGATGCTTGGCAATTGGTCATCCTGTAGACCTAAGAAGAGGATTCATTTGGCCGGTCAATATGTGAAATGTGCTTTCGAATGGTAAGTTTACGTTGCAAATTACAGTAAAAATATGTGGAATGGCATTTCACCACTGCGTGTATTATGTGGTGAAATTAATTTTTTCTCAGTATATTTTAGTTATAGCTTGCCATTTTTCATCTACTAACAGCTCTGTCTTTGTCACCGACAAATTGGGCTCTACATATTTTTTCCGAGCCATTAGCTGGCCCTTCTTGTGAAATTTGGCTGCAAAAACAATTGCTGCTTCATAATGAGTTGCAACTCTATTTCCCTTTTTGTCCAGACCACTTTGTATTTCTGTTATCTTCCCATTGTGTGGATGATGATATTTCAGGTTCATTGAGATTCCAGCACAAATAGCCAATATCTACCACAGATATGGTATCAACTTGACTTATTCCTTTCTCCAGTTTGGCAAAATACTAACGTTTTGGTGTCGAAATTTGCATAAGGGTTGTCATATCTATTCCTAATGCTAATGTTGGCATGTTACCTTATGGCCTCTATGTCGTTCATAGTAACAACACATTCGATTTGTGCTGGAATGCAGGCTGGCATTACTCGCATATTCAATGTTTATTTTTTATAGGTAATGTGTAGGTCATCACTGGACCTGGAAATCTGGAATACATGGATGACTTGAACGAACCATATGAGAAGTGAAGTATACAAGGAGCTTTTTTAGAGGAAACGCAAAAGACATTTGCGTTTCATTAATTTGGAAAGGTAGAGTCTGTTACATCCACCGAAGAGGTCTAGGGATGAACTAAACTACAAATTTAGTGTACATCCCAAGTCTGTGGGATAATGGCGCGCAGGCCCAGGGCGCCGGCCCTTGCCCATAGCGCAGCCTCCTCCTTGATCTTGCTAACCAAAATGTTGGTCGACGGCGTCGCGGCATTGAACACGCAGTCATTGCGATGCTTCCAAGTCATCCATGGGATCAACAATGCTGCGGAGGCGAGTCCCTTGTGCATGGGCTTCGGTGTGCTCTGACGTGCATTGCACCACCAGTCCATCAAGGTGTCTTCATCAGCGGGCACTCTACAAGTTAGGCGCAGCCACGAGAGTATGTCATGCCAGACTTGCTTGGAGAAGGGGCACTCCATGATCAAGTGTTTGATCGTTTCCGGCGCTTGATCACATAGTGGACAGCGCGGCGGGTGCGGCAGGCCGCGGCGGGCAAGGCGATCAGCTGTCCAGCAGCGTCCAAGGTTGGCCAGCCAATGGAATAGCTTCACGCGCAGCGGTGCCCAGGTTCTCCATGTTAGTTTCCAAGCTGGGCAAGTGATAGAGCCCTGGAAGGTGGCAATGTATGCTGATTTGGCAGTGTATCTCCCAGTAGAGGTCCATAGCCAATGTATGCGGTCAGGCTCAGTAGTGAGAACGACACGCTCAAGGGCTCGCCAAATCAGCAGGTATTGTCCAACTTCATGGATGCCCATGGTACCGTGGATATCGGTTGCCCATTGGTGATCAAGCATGCCGTCTGCAACAGTTCTAGCCTTGCGTCTTCGCTTGGGGATTAGGGCATATAGCTGGGGCGCAATTTGGGAGATAGAACACCCATTTAACCAGCGGTCCTCCCAGAAACGCGCTCTCTGGCCATTGCCCAGGATCATACAAGTAGACGCGGAGAAGAAGGCATATTCTTCTTGCGTAAACTGTAGATCAAGGCCACTCCAGGCTCTGTCATCATCGAGGTTGCTGTACCATAGCCATCGGGTGCGCAATGCGAGTCCAGTCCGCTCCAAGTCACGGACGCCAAGCCCGCCCAGGTGGATTGGGCGAGTAACGCGCCGCCAATTGACGTGGCAGTGGCCTCCATTGGCATCAGCGCGTGCAGCCCAAAGAAAACCCCTCTAAATCTTCTCCAGAAGCTTGATGATCCTCTTGGGCGGGCCAAGCACAAGGAGCTGGTGAATCGGAATCGCACTCAGGATTGCTTTGACAAAGGCGAGCCGACCAGCCTTGTCCATGAGGTGCGCCTTCCAGGTAGGTAGCTTACCGGCAGTTTTGTCGACCAAAAACTGCAGCTGGGCGGCGGTGGGGCCCGTATGGTCAGCGGAATGCCCAAATAGGTGATCGGTAAGTCGACGATTGGGCACGTGAGGTTGGCGAGGACAGGCGCCGCCAAATCCATGTCACATCTGATCAACGTGGCCGTGCTCTTCTGAAAGTTGACGCGGAGGCCTGATGCGCGTTCGAAAAGCTGCAGAATCTCCTTGACGGCGAGGGTGTCTTCCGGAGATGGATGGCAAAATAAGATGACGTCGTCGGCATACAAGGAGATGACGGGGATCACACGTCGAGGATGTAGCGGCCGCAAGATGTTGAGCTCCATCGCACGGCGGAAGAGGCGCCCCAACGCGTCCACGGCGAGCACAAAGAGCTGCGGTGACAGTGGATCGCCTTGGCGTAATCCCCGGCGATGCCAAATTGGCGGCCCTGGCGCGCCGTTCAGCAAGACCTTGGTGCTCGCCGATGATAGCAGAATGGCGAGCCAACCAAGGAAGCGCTCACTGAACCCGTAGCGGCGTAGAACCTCAAACAAAAACGGCCATGAGACCGAGTCGAAGGCCTTCGCCAGGTCAAGCTTCAGGAGCACGCGAGGTTCCCCGAGCTGGTGCAGTAGGCACGCCGATTGCCGTACGAGCATGAAGTTATCGTGCAGGCTGCGTCCAGGGATGAACGCGTTCTGGACAGGGCTGACTAGCTCGTTGAGGCGTGGCGCGAGGCGGAGTGAGAGCATCTTGGCAAATATCTTGGCGACGAGGTGAATAAGACTGATCGGTTATAATCACCTAGACCCGCCGCGTCGGCTCGCTTGGGAATCAGAGTCAGCAGCGCCTGGTTCAGGCAGCAAAAGCCTCGGCCTCGGAGCTCGTATAGTTGCTGGAAGACAGCGACGAAGTCATGCTTGACCACGGGCCAACAAGAACGCAGGAACTCGGCGGTGAAACCATCAGGGCCGGGCGCTTTTCGCGCCGGCAATCTCTTCACAGCTTGCAAAATCTCCTCCTCGCCAAAAGGTGCATCGAGCTCATCCAGTACAGCGGGCTCAATGAGGTCGTCGAGGTCGATGGCATGATCACGAGGCAAGTCAGTCCCAAGGAGGGAGTCGTAATGGGTGTATGCTGCCGCGGCCATGTCGGCAGGGTCGGTGAGCATGACACCATCCACAGTCAGATTGTGGATCCTGTTCTTCTGCTTTCGGTAGGTGCACTGTCGGTGGAAGAAGGACGTGTTCGCGTCGCCATCCTTGAGGAACGCAATACGCGCACGCTGACGCGCGAGGGTTCGTTCCAGCGAGGCCAGACCAAGGTAGGATAGCTTGAGCTGTCTGCGGAGCCAATCCTCATGGGGCGTCAATTGCCGAAGCTCCTGTGCAGCATCGAAGCGGAGCAGCAGCTCACGGGCGATGGCGAGCTGATCACGGATGTTGCCGACGGTGTGCATGCTCCAACTCGTGAGCTTGCGGGCGGTGGTCTGCATGCGGCGCATGATGCGACGGAAGGGATCGACGTCATTCACAGAGTTCCATGCAGCCGTGACCACCTCCTGGTACCCGTCGAGTCGTGTCCAATAGTCCTCAAAATGAAAGCGTCGCTGGGCTTGGGGCAGCGGCGAGCAATCAAGAATGAGTGGGCTGTGATCAGAGACGACGGAGGCTAAACAATGGAGATGGCACTCGCCATGTTGTTCCTCCCAATCAGCGGTGCAAAGGACACGGTCCAGCTGAACCAGCGTGGGTGGGTTTTGCTCGTTGGACCAAGTGTATCGTCGACCATTGAGGTAAACCTCTTTGAGAGCCAGGTCGTTGATGACACGACGAAACCGGCCCATCATCCGTCGGTTGAGATTTCCATTATTCTTATCCTCATCACGATAGATCAGATTAAAGTCCCCGCGTAGCATCCAAGGACCAGGGCAATCGGCGCGTATGTCGCGAATTTCCTGTAGGAACGCCATCCACAGTCAGATTGTGGATCCTGTTCTTCTGCTTTCGGTAGGTGCACAGTATACAAGGAGCTTCACCGTTAGAGCACCTAGGACGGCCCACTGACAACAATGTTTTGATCAGCCTACATAGAAGATGTCTGAGGAAAATCGTAGCCATCATTTGTAAATACTTTATTTTCTGGAGATGAACAATAGTGGCACGTTGAATAAATAGTGTTAGCGTATCTTTTGATCAGTTCACTCATTTGACTTATGTGTCCAAGAATTGACATTTCATTTCGGTCAGACTAAATGAATATGTAAGCTAATAACTTTGTATTGACCAATTGCATGGGATTTTCTATAATTGTATTCTCGATTGTAATATGACTAACTTATTTTTAACATTTCTATTATGGCCCATATGGTTTTTATTTATCATTATATTTACTGTTTGCAATGGTTACGTGCATTGCACGTGCACGCTAACTAGTAGTGCATAAGTACAGTACTTGGCCGGTGGGCTGATTTCTTCATTGAAAACGAATTTGGTTTTTAAAAAAATCAAGATGAATTTGTTGCTTCTCGTTAGGCGTTTTTTTTTGGAAATTATGCATTTTCTCTGTTATCGATGGCGGCAAAACTATCCTCCCGTTTTTTAGTAGCACAAAATGTAGACGACACATACATACACTCACTCATACGGCCATACAGTACACCATATACTTGTCCTAGGCTGCGAACAAATCCAGCAATTTTTACCTTCAAAACCGCATGATCGGAGGCGGTGTCGTGGGCGCGCGGGCGGCAGACGAGCTGGGTCCGGGAGAAGGACCGGGTATGCGGGGGCAGGGAGGCCTGAGCGCTTGAGTGGTGGAGGAGCGGCTACGACATGCCGGTGCGGTTCCCCCTCTCTCCCCTTGACGAATCCACGACACGAAAGCTCGACCAGGAGCGAAACCGGAGCGGTGGGGGTGCGGACTGCCGCGAGAGAGCTTGACAAGTGTCGGAATGGAGCGCCGTACGGCGGGGTCGGGAGCCCGGGCAGGAAACGGCGGGGGCGAGCGAAATTGCCGGGCGGGAGGCGGCGGCGGTGGCGCGAGATTTGAAAGCCGAAACTGAATATTTTAGCCCGCCAACGCGTCGCGCGATATGAGGGAAACCGGAAAAATCAGCCCCAAAACTTCATATCTACGTTTTTCTCGGATCCATTTATGAGGAAAATTAAAAAAAATTAAGGGTCGGACGAAACCCGCCCAAACACTTGAAAAAACAATGTTGGCATCACGTTGCCAGAGTGTCAGACATGTTGCCGAGTACAATGGCAACAAAGGGGTCTAGACTGAGCGTAGAAGAAAAAAAAAACCTCGGCAAATAGGGGTGTATGACTACTGTAATCTGTTGGCATCACTCGGCAAATAACGGCACTTGGAATACCCCTCGGCAAATGATTTCTCTCTATCCCTTAGTCTCTCCCTCAATTTTGCTCCCGAGCTCGGCCTAAACACTAGGGTTGGGTATCTGGGCGCACCACAACGCTAGTTTTTATAGTGTAGGGCTTGCAAGCATTTGGTCATCAACATGCTCATTTGGATGAAAAGACAAGTTATGTAATAGATGATACTCCCTCCGTTCCTTTATATAAGGCGCCTAGGCTTTTTGCACGAATATTAACACAGCAGTATAATGTACGTATTGGACTTAATTGGTCCTAGGAAAAATGGAAAGGAAGCAGTCCGTATCAGCCAAGAATTGGAAAGAATCCCTCCGATCATATCCCTCCGAAGAAACGATCGCAAGAATTAATTGCGCCCGCTGGCCCCAAATTCCGCGATCTCTTTCCGATCTCTTTTCCCTTCTTTCTCTCTCTCGCGGGAAACAATTTGGCGCGGAATTTTTCAGCCAAACAAGCGCTCCTAAATGTCCCGCTCGATTCCTCTCACACGGGTACAGAAAGTAGCGAAAATTTGAAGGAGAATTGCTTAGCAGCGTTCGTACTAATGGGCGGCAAGGCAATGGCGGCATTGTTCTGAATTTTGATTTTTCAGCCGCCAAAACCATCCTATAAATCGTCCCCCTCCATGTGTTCTTTCTCCCCATTCACCATTGGCCCTCTCTACGCAGCTTCTCTTGCTGTAGATCTCCCCCACCGATACTCTCCTGAACTCCAGTTCATATGGCTCATCACGTGGAAGCACGGCTCAACTGGGATGTAGTCGAAGAAGAGTTCGATGAGGATGCGGACGATCTCAACTACGACTACGAATGGGTTGTTCCCGAACAAGGTTCGTCAATCGTCATCGACCATGATTATTTTTTGCACCCCGTTTCATGTGTACATGACATGCTGTTCTTTCCATGGTAGATGTTCATCAAGCTGAACCTTCCGATCGCCGGCGTGGAGCAAGGCTGGGACTCACCGGGCAAGGAGGTCATGGACAGGCGGGTCTTCCCGAGTCTTCGATGAGCAAGATCTTTAGTAACGTCCCGAGTCGCTCCCTTGATCTTCTTCTTCATCGCTGCACATATAGTAGCTGTTGGTTGAAGATTCATCTGGTGGTGGATCGTACAAAGCTCTCATCTCGCCACATGCAGAACACTCAAACTTTGCCATCTCTGTGAACCAATGTGAGAAATCGATCTTAGTCCCGGGCAACTGAAGACACAACGAGCAAGGTTTGATCTCCTTTTTTTCCATGGAAACAGAGGTCGCCGGCATGGTGTCGTTGTTTTCCATGGGAACCTCCGTCGCCGGCACGGTGTCCTTCTTTTCCATGGGAACGGAGGTCCTTGGCTTGGTGTCCTTCTTTTCCATGGGAACGGAGCTCGCCGGCTCGGTGTTCTTCTTTTCCATGGGAAGAGATTTCTACAGCGCAAGTTCTGGTTGATCGATTGGTACGTGCAACCTAACTGTAGGCTAGGTACCTAAGCTAGCAACGTGAGGTAAATGATTCCTATTTAAGCTACGTGAGAGAGAGAAAAACAAGAATGCTAATTATGGAAGGTGCATGCAATTCTTTGGTAGGTGCATACGATGCATCCTTTACGCGAAGCAATTAACTAAACAATCGCATCTCCCCGATTCCAGGGATCTCATGCGCTTCAGCTGAGGCGTATTTCTCTTCTGAAGCACCGTAGAATACAAGTGCGCACTATATTTAGGAATTTTTTCGAAAAGCTTAGGCGCCTTATATAAAGGAACGGAGGGAGTAGCATTTTTTGTGTAGTTTTTTTTTTAAATTACCATATTTCAAGTTTGGTCTTTTTCCTGTGAACTGGGACACATAACTCCGAAAGTACAAAAAATTACAAATTCAGACCACCCAGCGACGACTACAAACACGAGCCGAAGGCACGCTGCTGTCCTCACCCTCCCTCACCGGAGCAGGGTTAAACTTGTCATAATATAATTTTTTGTAGTAAACAAGTGGGAAGTCATCGTGCTAAGGCTGCGAAGGACCAATGCATCAGAGAACCATCGCCAACGATGACAACCGTAGATCGGAAAAGTCAGACCTGCAAACACACTAACGAATACGAAAACGAACCAGATCCCATGAGATCCACTGGACATACAACTTGAATTAAGAATGTTGCCGCCGCCACACCATCCCAAAAAAGACACTGAAATAACCTAAAAAAAGAACTGAGACCTTCCGCCGGTGAGGGGCCATGGTCCGCCGGACCTCGGAGGCCTCAAAGGACGCCTGAGGCCGGCGGACTGGCAGCTTCGCCGGGAGAGGGAGGAAACCTAGATCGCTTGATCGCTGCCTCTGTACCTTCTGGTTGTGTCTTGTGTGCACGAGGTTCAGTCAGCTACTCTAGCAAGGATAGAGAGATTTTGACGAGGTCGTCCATAGGGTGATTGTCGATGTGGGCTTCGTTGAGTGCTGTGAGGAGCCGTTGCAGGAGGCACTGGCGGCAACTTTTCCGCGGCGGCAGAGGAGCCCATGCATGCATGGTGGTGGAGGCTGAAACTGGAGACATTCATTCAGCAGATGTGGATGCACCATTCTTGTAAAAGCGTGTTTTTTGGCCGCAGGGGTATATGTGGCCAGTTAGGTTTGTTTGCTTTCTGCTGCTGGTGGAATGGAATCGGGAGTGACTGATGGTAATTGCCATAGCTTTAGTATGTGAAATTAGCTTATTCATGCGGACTCTCGCATGCATGGTAGCCAAAGTTGTGTTGGGGTTTCTGGATAATTACCTCGACTGTTATTGCTTAGATAATTTGACAGCACGCAAGAGGTAAGTAGATGCAGTGGTCACCCGCTTCAATAACAGGACTGCACAGTGCTAATGCTTTCCTCACGTCGACAGAGATCATCTGCGCCGTCTGGATTTGCGACCTTCTCAAGCTGGCATTCATGTGGCGGACAACGTCATTAGCAAGGACGCTGAGGTTTGGAAACATGGCAACAAGTTCATGATCGTCAAGCTTCCAACCGCATCTTCCCGGCCCAAGATGAGCCAGGAGAGCAGAATGGCGTGGGTTCTCGAGCACTGTGTCGTCGACATGAACCTCGCGCCCCTTGCGCGAACAGTGTTGGCGACCACTCTATTCCACACGACGGCCCTGGAGGAAAATAAACTATGTGGTCACCGCTTTGCTGTCCGGATCCTCCGTTCCCGGTCTCGCAAATCACCGATCAGCATAGATTACGTCCGGATCTTGCGGTTCTTCTACCGCATCCGGTAGTAAAAAATGTTGGATCTCGACGAACCTGAGTGATCCGTTGGTGCAGGTGACGTCCGGGATATACCACCGACATAGATGATCTCCGTCGTTTCCGGGGATCAGGTCAGGAAGCGGGATGAACCCACAACGGCACATGGCGACCTTGAGAGAGCACGTCGCTTACCACAATGGCGATCGATGGCGGTGGCCTACATGGTCATTTGAATGACTCCATGGAGCTATGGGATGTCCTCTTCTGTGACCGTGGAGTTTTGAGGCCAGCGGCATTACCTGAGGCCCCCTCCACTTCGAGAGCAAGTTCAATTCGACGCAACAGGTGTTACGCATGATGTTTTTGGAGGAACTGTTAAGTCATGCTTGGCCGGCGGTAGCAATGTGATGTCGCATACAGAGGCGTCAAGTTATGACTCATCCTGACAGATTCTACGCACAACGTCTTCTCCGTGGTATCAAGTCATGTCTATTGATGACCAACAAAATGAAAACGGGACGAAAACTCCTTGAATAAAAAAAGATTTTTTGGTTTTTTTTGTATTATCTCTTCTATTTGCTTTCACCTAAAATAGTTAAGCATGCACTCTAGAAACCTCTATAGTCTTTATAGTTTTCCACAATGTCTATTTTAAAGATATGTAAGTTTTTGTTTTTAATTTTCTCTAGTATATAATAATTTGGTTTGCTCATATATTAATATGAGTCAATTAATGTCTCAACAAATGATAGAACTAAGGTCACTTCGTCAAAATATATGATCTAGAGCAAGTGTTCTTCCATGGTCAATGATTATATGTATAATAAACATATTACATCTTTGTATGTTTTTGTCTTATTACATGGTTAATCTTCCCAAATCTAACAGTAAATGCAATCATCAAGATGTATGCTGACAAAATACATTATGGCTATAAAGATTTATATTGAGGCTAAACTTATCTGCCTTTCCTGATACTTCAAAGAATGCAACTGCTGCTACATACAGGAGAAGATAGATTTTTTGCTAGAGGACGGATGTAATTTTCAATAAAGTAACAAAGTTTAGTATAAACAAGATTATATCAGACACGTTATATCAATAAATATACTTAATATTAGTTATTTGATAAAAAAATATCTGTCTAAAAGAATTAATTAGAAAATAAACCTAGTTATAAATATCAATAAGTAGGCATAGCCATTGTATACTACTAAAGATCAATAGGGGGTGTGAAAACCCCGGTTCCAATAGAAATGGAACCAGGCTAAGCCAGAGTACAAAACCCAACGAGGTCCAAGTTCAGCTGAAAATAAAAATAAGAAATTTAAAAGCTAAGGTTTTTTACTACAAGGCTTCTGTAAGTAATCCGGGAAAGACAGAAGCACCTTACTCAGGAGGGAAACGACTCCATCGTACACTACTATATTAAAGTTGTCAAATTTCTGCTCTCTTAGCGTTTTCATTACTGTCTATATAATCAATGAAGTCCACCGCTAGTTTCCTTCATCCCATTGCCGAGCGACCCAATCTAGCATCAACACGCCACGAAGATCTGAACCCACCATTCTCTCTCCTCCCCCCTTTGTGACAGGGTCTTCCTGTTGGATACCCAACGGCCCAACCGCTTTACTTCCTAGGCCTCACCGGTTCGAGTCTTGCTGCATTTGACCGGGTATCCTGGCGCACACCCAGCTTCGACCTGCCCCTAGGCGTACCACCATTAATAAGATTTATGTTGCATCGATATGTAAACATGAAGTAAAAAGTAGGCATACTTAAGGTGTTCATTGATCACGCAAATGTTCTATGTATGACAACGGATTACTATCGCCTTGCGCTTCAGTACTGATCTCGCGTCTTTGTCAATTGCAATGACATCTTGATACTAGCGTTGATACTGCTCGTGCAAGGGACAACGATTACAACGGCCGCTAAAACGACACCACAACCCATATATAGGCCGGCCCCTAGCCTTGAATCACGTAGACAATGAAAGAAATGCAAACTAGGCAGCAATCAGCAAAAGGGTTTGACAATACAATGTATTAATTGACTACACACGCTACTGCTAATCGGCAGATTTATCGTCAAGCCCGTGAATAGGTTGACAAGCCGGTCGACACCATCGGCATCGGCATCTGAGTGATATGATTTCAGCAAGCCTAAGCTTCTCTCGCAACCCGAAATACACCAGGTTCGCCTCTCTGGCTGCGGAATGCAACTATGCAAGACCTGTAGACAGCATAAAGGAATTAATGTTACAGACTAATTGAGTTATGGAAATGGCACACGAAAAAGAAAGGAGTCCGTTGCAATGGCACAAAGTGCACTTTGAAGAAAAAAAACAGGCCGGTGTTGCTTCCAAGGGTTTTCGATGCGAGTTGCCGAACAGAGGGAAGCAAGGAGGGGAGGCTGTATTCTCATACCACACCGTGCCAAAGCCATCGACCACCAATTTCTTCAGCGAGGAGGAGACGATTTTGGTGGTGGTGGTAGCGATCGAATCGATGCAATTTCAGTTAAATGATGCAACTTAAAGACCACGTTGATAGTGTGCATGCCTGTTTGCTGATCATTGAACCCATAAACGTGAAAGACATGTTTTTTCATAAAAAATATCCAATTATTCGAGGACAAACCCCACGTTGATATTTTGTGCATTCTAGAGTTTTAACTTTTGATTTTCTTTTCTATTCGCTTCCACGTAAAATAGACAAACATTTACTCTAGAAACCTTTGTCGGCTTTAGAGCTCTCTACTACTGTATTTAAGGAAAAGTTTGATACAAACGCACGCATCTGAGTAACTTAAATTACACTATGAAGATATGTGTTTTGTTCTTCTAATTTTCTTTAGACTATAAATTTTGTTAGAACCAAATTTAAGAGGCGATATATCAAAAACAAAACAATTAAGTTCACTCACAATATTTCCTACCAATTCAGTGGAAGGTCATCTTCCATGTTACACATAGAATTGTATGATAAATGGTGTATCTTCATATGTATTTATCTAACTAATTACATGGTTAATTTGATAGGTATAATAGTAAACTACAGTAGTTAAGATGTATCTCAACACAATATGTAATAATTATATATAAGTAGCAAAATTTAGCATAAATAATTAAATTGACTTGTCCTATACCCACTAATATATTAATCTAAATCTGGCCACGGCACCAACGAGTGATCATATGGTGTAATGTCATACGACGCCGCACAAAACCGAAATGCTTCTTGAGATAATCGTACAAGTAGGTGTGTCTTCTAGGTATGAACTTCTTTATGTGGATGTAATTTTCCGCTGGAATTCCACATATTTGATGCTCGAAGATGCCTTGCCCCTTACTAGTTACTTATTATTCCCGGTGAGTTCAAATGTATCTCCAACTTTTATTTCGACTATAATGCCGAAAGGCTATGAATTAGTGTGCATTACAATTTCCTACTTCACCATTTTAACATCTTCAAATAAACCTTAAGTCAGTCCTAGTTTGTCATAATGTCATCATCTTAACCTCAGAGTTAGATACCAGAGCAAAAAAATCTCGGAGTTAGATAGCTGTTGTTTCTGAATTCACTTGTGTAGCATAAAGAACTAGTAGCTTTGTGACGTATGGATTACTGAACCATGCTCCTCTGTATTTTTATTAATCCATCACACCCGTCCAAAATGCCTTCACTACTGATGCGAGCAGGTTCTTTCTTTGCTTTTTGAATAACTGTATAGGTCATCCTCATCTTGTAGATTGTGTACTTGGAGTGATATTTAGCAAATGTATGAACTGTCTGTCTTGATTCTGCAAGCAACACATGCAATTCCTTCTTTTGTCCTCCAATCTTTGAAAATAAAAATAGATCATCTACACATTGTTTTGAATGCTCATTCGTATTCTTTTTTTTTGTGAATAGCTAATTCTCAGTTGAATTGAAGAAGCACTTTCTACTTCTGAACAAGGATGCTGAGTAAAGAACTTGAAGAACAAGCGAAGTTCAAGAACACTTATTCCCATAGCTGAATAAGCAAACTTCATGGCCTGAACAAGGATGAAAAACTGTATCAGCTGATTGTATCGGTATTTGATTTGGTCTGTAATATATCTGCCAGTATATGATTTGTGTATTCTGTTTATGAATATTTGATTTGGCCTGAACATATTCAGCTCTATGAGTATTATGTTTATTTTAAACTACTGAAGAGCTGAATATGTTCAACGAACTTTCTCTTAGTTGAGCTGATCGCTGACTGTATTTGTTCGTTGAACTGGTCTCTTTTTCTTAATTGAGCTGATCGATCTAGCTGATCGCTTTTCAATAGGATACATATTGTGAGGTACAGACTACAGAGTATATGCGGGCAAGCTGATCGCTTTGACTTAAGTGGGCAAGCGGTGGCCGCTAATTAAACATGCGCCTAAGTGGGAGACCGCATAAGCCCACATAATATATGCCTCGCAGCCTGACGCACACGTACTCAGGGTTCTTGAATCGGCGAGCTACAGCAGCGGGGAATGCCGGAGGCGACAATTGTGTTAGTTATTTCCGATTTTCCGTCCTCTATAGCCACACCTAGTTTACACATCAACTAACCTATAAATAGTCTCGCATTCATCTCCGATGGTTAATGTTCTTATCCTCGTGGTTGACGATAGTTTTTCATGCTGGTGCAACTAGCTCTACCCTAGACTCTCATCTCTGACATACATCTCCTTCATCACCGCTGAGCTCCGCGTCTTCACCACTCTAGCGAGGAGCGCTATCGACCTCGATCGTCGTTATCAGGTGACCAGCTCCAACAAGGTCCCACCTTATTCAAAGTTCCCGAAATATATAATCATCCAAAGATAAAAAGGAGATGTGTGCACAACAATTTTGTACATGCAGTCGGGCAAAGTTAAGTACCTGCCAATGCGGAATGATATGGCCTGGCGGCGCTCACCTGAGACCTAAACTTATTTACGGGCTGAAGCAAGAAAAGCATGACCAATTGAGTATGGCAAGCCGCCTTCCTTCCTCCTCCTATGAATTGAAGCTCAAAGCCCATGAAAGGGACCAGGTCGCGTCAATCTCCGCGGGGGGCAAGTCTCGATAGTGCTTTGCCTTTAAAACTTCCTAATACCACGACTCAGATCATGAAACATGGAAAACGAAATTTAACAAGATTTTTCTATTCCATGGTTTTGTTCTTAACATGCAACAACAGAGGAACAATGATAGTAAGAGGCAAGCAGACCACAAAATAAACTGACAAGAGTAAAAAGGGGCCAAAACAGCTACTGATTGCGTAAGAAAATCATTAGTGTACACTACAATACAATCTCATCCATTAGTATGCTGCAACATTTCCACCATGGATAAACCTGATCAGCCCCAACATAAAACGAAGCTGCCTGTCGATCTGCCTCTAGTGGCCTCTCTTCAGTACCGAAAGGAAGCCCGACTTTGTTTTCTGCCGACCATCGCCATCGGCTCCCACCTGTTTTGACTTTTAAGTGAGATACAGATAAACATGAAAGAGCAATGGAAGAAACTGAGTAGGAAAGAGTTTGCGCGATGAATTCCGATAGTAAGATCGAGATATGCAAGGGCTGACCTCTTTGGAGAGTCTTTCAAGTATCTCCAGTATCTGGGAGAAGTCGGGCCTCTCGGCTGAATCTCTATGCCAGCATTTCTGAAGCAGCTCGGTTAGCTTGGGGTGGGTATCTTTAGGAATTGTCGGCCTGATTCCCTGCAGAATTGCACACAAGCAGGATTAACATCTCTAGCAAATGTTACTCCCTCCGTTCACTACAATAAGATGTTTTAACTTATTTTCTGAAACGAATATATCTAGACGTGTTTCGGTGTTTAGATCCGTAAATAGTCCATAACGAATTATCTAAAACATCTTATATATGTGAACAGAGTGAGTATCTTATATACTTAACTCCAGATCCACGGGGCTGGGTATCTTAAGGAAATGTCTCAATACTCTCGTAAATATGTGCTTACCTTCTGAACAACACCTATTGCTGCCTGCAGCGGCGTTAGGTAATCATAAGGGATCTGGAGAAATCAAAAGGTTATGATAACCAATTTAATTCAACAAATAAATATATACAACTTAAAACAAGAAGGCAAAAAATGGAAGTCAATCCATGCAAAATTGGCCAAATGAGTTACCTTGCCGGTTAGCAGCTCCCATACAACAATACCAAAGCTGAAAACATCTGCTTTGTGATCGTACGGTTTGTGCTCTATAACCTGCAATCACAATAATACACATATTACAATAGATGAGGAAAAAACATATTCGTTACGGCATGACAATGAGCATGATGGCAAACCTCAGGTGCCATCCAACGGTAAGTTCCAGTCTCTGCAGTCATCACTCCAGATTGATCTTTCACACGCGCAACACCGAAATCAGCAACCTTTACAACCTGATGAAAAGAGTGTCTAATTTTAGAGTTCAACAATAGGATAAAATATCAATATGCAAACGGACCAAATGATTAGCACCATTTTGGAGAAAGACCAACCTTGTTTTCATCCATGAGAAGATTTGCAGTCTTGAGATCTCGGTGAATTATGTTGTTCTGATGCAGGTAGTTCATTCCTTTAGAGATGTCCGTTGCGACTCTGAGTATTTCTGCAAGCTTGAAAGAACTGTTCCTTTTATGGAGGTAATCGTACACACTGCCCCCTGACATGAAATCTGAAACATGCACATATGGAGGAAAAAAAGGAAATGGTATTAGCAGTCTACCTTCTGATAATGATAACAGCTATAAACATCAATAACATTGTAATATACCTGTTATGATATATAAGTTGGGCTGTCTTGTACATGCGCCAATAAATTGCACAACATTCTTGTGACGAACCTTTCTGCAAGCATGGATTAACAAATAAACTACTTGTGTATAGTTATTGAAGTCTATGTGCAAATAAGTGATGTGAGAATTGACATCTTGAATACTGGAGAATGTGGGACAAATGGGAGATGCAGAATTTTATATGAATGCTAAAAATTAAACTAACCTCATTATGTACACTTCCTGCGCAAAATCTCTGTACATATCCGCGCTGATGCGCTCAGGTCTCACTACTTTAATGGCTACATCCTGACTGCAATATGATCCACGGTACCTGAAAAAGCAAAGCATCACCCTGTAAGATTTGAAAGGTTCTATGGTTTTCACTTTACTGTACCAACAGAAACTCGAACTTACAGGTCGCCGTTAGATCCAGAAGCGACCTTGTGCCCAAACTTGAGCAGCTTCAGGTCTATTTCCCAAACATCCCCTCCATCTGTTGGTATTTTCACACTGGTAGATGACACGTTCTCTCCAACTTGCAGACCTTCTAGTGATAGTGGTGATGAGCTTGAAACAGGCCAAGCTTGTGCCTGTACACAACCCAATTTTAGGCCATATAGGTGTTTGTTCATAAATCAAAACACAAGGTTGTATAATCATTGACATCAATTTTTCATGTTTACTTTTTTGCATATTGCACTTAGCATTTCCAGGTAAGATATTAATGGATTGTGCCTTATTTTCAGGTAATTGACCATTTTCCTGAAACAAAGCCTTTGATTGCATTTTGCACAGTTGGAAGTATCCAACTTCAAAAGGTCAGATAGAATCTTTACCTCAATACTGCGAAATTTGTCAAGTAACTTTTCTTGTAGCTGCTTAGTACCCTGAGAATGATAGCCAAAGAGTGATTATCAATAGGAAAAATGAGAACCAAAACATTTATTAGAAAGCTAATAATTGATTGCAATAACATTAAGGAGACAAACTATCTCTAATGTGCTGGAAGCAGATAGCTATTGCATACCCCTAGACGCCAACCAGTGACAACAAATACATCCAATGAGTAGCCGTCAATTGTCGAAAATGCGTGTGCTTCTTGGATGTCAAGACCAAGCTCACCAAGCAAACAAGTCAGCTGTAAATTCATAAATTGCAGTGTAAGTAATCGCCGAGCAGAAGTCCTGGTCTGAAAGTGGTTTACTGTACAGTTCAAGTGATTTTAGTACAGATTGATTTCTGATTTCAATACATCTTGTTAGTTTTGTTCTTATTTTAGATTTCATAAAACTATTCTTCCATTCATTTATGATTGCCTCTTAGTAGTGGCCACTTGCCAGCTTCTGGGTTTACTGAAGTGCTTGCTGTGCTAACTGTAAGTCGATTGACTCTGTAAATGAAATTACAATGCATCTGCAGCACAGGTCTATTTGGATGGGGTTTATGCTTGTCTCAACAAGTCCATTTACCTGACTAAGTAGCTTTGGCTTATCAGTTGTTGCAAAGGCTATCTCATGCATTGGCCTGAAAGATCCAGAACATAGAGAAAACTAATTAACTACACAGAAAATATAAAGGCATCCATTAAGCCCTCTAACAAATCCGGAAGTCGGTGGAAGAATTGAAATAATTCTAGGAGCAGGTTTGCAACTAAATATTAGTGTTTTTACTTATTTTCATATCAGATATTGTTAACTCTTTCTCCAAATCAGCAAATTCTGGCACAATGTAATCACATTTTCAACTTATACAACTGTAACACCAAATGTCATTTCCATCCACTTGGAAAAGGAAATCTCGATTTATTTTCAAAAACAAAGAGGCAAGCTGCATGTATATTCACTAATATTTTCAGTACAACGCTAAAAGAAAGGCAGGACCAAATAATTTTAGAACGCCACAAGAGATCTTGTTTTATAAACTTAAAGTCAAAACTCTCTAAATGAAATTTAAAGTTCATCGAATACAAGCATTATTAGATTATTACACCTACGAGATTGTACAAAGTCCCAAATTCGAAAGCAGGAACGCAAGCGAACTGAAAGGGAAAGTATGTAACCTGGAAACAAGATGAACACTGTTATCATCGTTGATATTGGTGCTACAAACATCAGACTCGTTTGCTTCGAGCGCTAGTGCCTCTAGATTGGAGGAAGAGCCAAACGCCGGAGGTGGATGGACCCTGAAGAATACATGTGCAACCACGCCATAATTAGCATACATGCAAGACAGAGAAACACTGCAAGAGAACATGCAGAGGTAACTGAAACAAATTCAGAGACTGCACTCACATTTGGCTAGCCAAGTGGTCGGAAGCAGCCATCTCCATCTCAGGATGGAAAGAATCATCCATGTCACCGTCAATGATTCTAGACACCTGAAGATCAGAATCAAAGCCAGCAACTTGCTTCAGAAACCAAGAGAATCACATGCAGAGATAGTACTATATCTGGCCAACAAGAATCTCTTATGGGTTTAAACCCAAACAGATTCAGTGCAACTTTCAGAAGACGTGATTACCTGAACGACGCGAACCGCGAGGGCGGGCCGGCGCTGCGGGTCGCGCGCCTCCTCGAGCAGCCGCTGGTGCGTCACCACGTCCTCCGCCCTCTCCGCGTTCACGTCCAGCGCGTACCTGCGAGCACAGGCGACGAACAGGCATCAGCGGCGGCGGTGCCGACAGTCAGGGGCGAGAACGGCGGGTAGGGCCGGCGGAACTCACCTGGCGGGGAGGCGGTGGAAGTGGGCCCAGAGGGCGTCCTGGAAGGCCGTCGAGATCTCCGCCGAGTCGGCGCGGAGGCGGGCGAGCACCTCGTTGTACACCTCGAGGCGGCGGCCCTGCTTGTCCGTCCGCCGTCCGCCCGCGCCGACCTCCGGCTGCAGCTGCTGCTGGTGCGGCCCCAGCGGCGGGGAGGAAGACGAGGAATCGGCGTCTGCCGGCGGCGGTGATTCCTCCACGGCCATCAACGATCGATCGGTCGATCCAACCAGAAATTTTTGGCAGGCTGCGCACACGGGACAGCCGTGCTCCTACTGCTGGCACGTGAAGAGGCGGTGAGAAGAAAAAGGCGAGACCTTTATAGAGGTCGCCGATCGGGAAGGACGGCCAACTCGGATTTCAGAAAACAAAGAACGGAAAGCGATGACGACGATGATGGTGGCTTCCCAAATTGGCAATGCTTCTATTGCGCCTCCCTTCTTCCGTTCTTCGGGATCTGATTGGGCTGTAATTGATTTGATTTGTGGTAGGAAAAGGAAAGAGATTGTGAGATTTGATCTGTGTTCGGACAGAAAGTAAGTTATTTTTTTGAGGTTTAAAAGAAAGTAAGTAAGTAGTGGGATTTGATTTGATTTGCGTGCCCCCTGATTTGCGCCGTTTTTATATTGATGATTTTATATGGATGGGGCCAGATTCGGTGGCATGGAGGATAGGTGATGATAAATTAGATAAAGTGGAAGGGGAAGTCAGATGTGATGCGGAGAATGGAGGACGTGCACATTGTAGCGGCGGTCAAATAGTTTCTTGGTCGACAATTCTATAAAATAAATTCCTTGGCTAACAATTTACAAAGTCGAAATTACTATAATGTGCAAAATTAACGAGTAAAGATTTTTGACCCTGGGATTCCAGTGATCTCTTTAGTTAATTTTTAAAAATCATGTTTATAAATTTCTGAACAATCTGGAAAAAAAGTATGCATGTTTTTAATGGTGTATCCAAAACATACGTGTAAAATATCGATTTGAAATACCTCATATTCTGAGCTACGTAAAATGACAAATGTGTAGATCTAAATGTGCACAATATCAAATGTATAAAATATACTCTCTCCGGTCAGATTTAGATGTCTCATTTATAAGTGCGACATCTGTATCGATTTCTCAGATTTATTGCTCTAGGTGTTTTTCTTATTCAATAAGAAAATCAAAACCATTGATTGTTGTACACTTTCTATTGAACAAGATCACAAACTTGCTTCAGTGATTTCAACATATGGGCCATGTGTTGTTGGGGTGCAAAAAATTTAAACGTGAAAATTGTAGCTTGTTGTGTGCTTGTGTAATTGGTACAAAGATCACCTCACGTATAAGAAAAATGTAGCTTTCATCCGAGAGATAGAAACATGAACAATCATATTTACATTTTTTTCTGACATTATTGATATGCGTAACTTTTTTATCAATTTAATATTCTGCCCAGGAGTAGGTGGAGGTAAATTCCACCTCCCCACCACACCACACAAACAATGTTGGTTCATGTAAGTACTATGTGGTATTAATGCTCTTCACAAAAAGGAAGGTAAAGAACAATCAAGGCCCTTATGGTCCTAACAAGATGAAAGGCAGTAATGTTGTCACTCTCCATGACTCCCCAAGGTAAATAACAATCGGGTCCCACCATAAATAGATGAAAGCTGATAATGTCGTCACACCATGCCCCTTATTCATATGTCCATATTGTGGCTCCGCCGGATGCTCAGGATAAATTTCCCCTCCTACCGGAAATCAAACTAGTTTCATCCCACATGATACGTACGCGAGCCATTTTGACTCCCCACAACGACATCTAGTTTCATCCCAAATATTTAACCACACTAGGTGCATCCAATCTAGACACATAGGTTCAATCATGTCTACATTAGCTCTGTCGTGATCACTATTTCAGACTGACAGCAAAATTTTGAGCACAAATGGCGTGTCTGGGGTATGATAAGCTAAACTAATCCAGTATGGGCCAACAATGGGGTATCCTAAACAATTGAACGAACAACTAATCCGTTTCGATTTCTCAGATATGTTGCTTTAGGTATTTTTCCTACACAACAAGAAAATTAAATCCATTAATTGTTTGACAATATCCATTTAACCAAATCACAAACATGCTTCACTGATAACAAATAATCAAAAGCCTTGCAAAGTGGGGATTTCAAAGACATGGGACCATGTGCTGCCAGGTGCAAAACAATATTTTCATATGTTAAAAGCAAAAAGAGACACTGATACGTCTCAAACGTATCTACAATTTCTGATGTTCCATGTTGATTTTATACCAATTGTTACATGTTTTATATACACTTCATAGCATTTTTATGCATTTTGTGGGACTAACCTATTAACAAGATGCCACAGTGCCAGTTCCTGTTTTCTGCTGTTTTTGTATTTCAGAAAAGCTAGTCCGGAAATATCCTCGGAATTGGACGAAACTTGGACAGAACCTCCTATTTTTCCAACACGAAGACGGAATCTAGAGGAGACACGGAGGGGAGCCACGTGGCGCCCACACCATGGGGTCGCGTGGCCCCCCCTGCCGCGCCATGGGGTGGTGTGGGGCCCTCGTGGCTCCGCAGCCGCCGCCCTTTCGCCTATTTATTTCTCCCGACGCGAAAATCCTAGATACCCGAGCCATTATCCACGAAAAGTTCCAGAGACGCCGCCGCCGTCAACCATAGCTCGGGAGGGTTCAGAAGCTCTTCCCGGCACCCTGCCGGAGAGGGGAATCATCACCGGAGGGCTGTACATCACCATGCCTGCCTCCGGAGTGATGTGTGAGTAGTTCATCCTTGGACTACGGGTCCATGGCAGTAGCTAGATGTTTGTCTCTCCACTTTATGCTATCATGTTTAGATCTTGTGAGCTGTCTATCATGATCAAGATCATCTTATTGTAATGCTACATGTTGTGTTTGCTGGGATCCGATGAATATTGAATACTATGTCAAGTTGATTATCAATCTATCTTATATGTTATTTATGATCTTGCATGCTTTCCGTTACTAGTAGATGCTTTGGCCAAGTAGATGCTTGTAACTCCAAGAGTGAGTATTTATGCTAGATAGTGGGTTCATACCTCCGGTAATCTGGGAGAGTGACAATAACTTTTAAGATTGTGGATGTGCTGTTGCCACTAGGGATAATATAACCGATACTTAGCTTAAGGGTACGCCGTTAGATCTAATGCATTTGTTTACTTTACGCACATTACTTAATGCAATTATCCATTGCTTGCAACTTAATACCAACGGGGAACTCGGTATGACAACCTGGCGGTGGATTATTAGTCATAGACTTTGTTGGATAACAGTCTATGTATTTTGTCGTAATGCCCACATGAATATCATAGTAATCATCATGTCATATATATGCATTGTTATGCGCTCAATATTTTGTCAATTGCCCATCTGTAATTTGTTCACCCAGCATATTAGTTATCTGTTACGAAGAGACACCACTAGTGAACTGTGGACCCCGTTCCATTCTTTTACACTGATAATACAACCAACTTCAAATACTGTTCCTTTTCATTCTCTGCAATTTACTACTGTTTTCCACACCATACGTTTAATCCTTTATTTTCAGCAAGCCGGTGAGATTGACAACATCACTGTTTCGTTGGGGCAAAATAGTTTGATTGTGTTGTGTGCAGATTCCACGTTGGCGCCGGATTCCCTGGTGCTGCACCGTGCCATATTCCGCCACCAACAACCTTCCGAAGCGATTTCTTGCTCCTACTGGTTCGATTAAATTTTGGTTTCATACTGAGGGAAAACTAATTCTATACTGCATCATACCTTCCTCTTGGGGTCTCCCAGCGAACGTGTGATCCACGCAATCAAGCATATTTTCTGGCGCCGTTGCCGGGAAGTACTCATCATCACCATCATCATCATCCTCAAATACTCTCCCATCAAACAGGCACCAGTATATTTTCTGGCGCCGTTGCCGGGGAGCAGAAGCACTTCGGTTCAGCAATCTCCTTGCCTTCCTTCCACACGCCATATTTTCTGACGCCATATTGGGAAGCAAGAGGATTTCTGCAAGGGGAGTTTCACGCTTCCAATCTCTTTACTTTGTTATTGTCTTGCTTAGTTTATTTTTATTTAGTCTTGTTTGCTTTATTTATCAAAAACACAAAAAAATTAGTTACTTTTATTTTTCGAATTGTTATTTTTCAGTCTTGTTATCATGTCTAGCCCTGTTCCTGTCATCATGTCACCTGAGGAAGAGATCTTCACTTTCAAGCAAGGAGTGAGGAGAGTTTTAAAGATGCTTGGTCTAGAATTTTTGAGTCTTATGCTAAAACTGAACCTAAAATGACTTTAAGCCTGCTTCTTAGTAGCTTTTATTTTGGTCTTGTTCTTTGCTACAGATATGCTTTAGATGCTGTGGTAGGAGGAGATTTCCTTCGTTATGATGGGGATCAAGCTTTTAATGCTATAAAAAATGATTACAATTTCTAGCCCTCCAATCAGTAAAATTGATTTGGCTTTGACAAGCATAAGTGATAGACTTAACACTCTTGAAACAAACATATCTGGTCTAAAAGAAGGGTATAATCAAATTTGTGAACACTATGATAATGTGCCAGTAAATTTTGAACCATCGGGATGGGTTCCCTCAGTAAAAGTTGTTATCAATGGTGAAACTTTTCATGCTCGCTGTGATATTATGTCTGAATTCTGTTTAATGCCCAAGGATATTTTTGATTCCTTAAATCTTTGGGAGCTTTCCAAATGCGAAGATTGTATAATTTTGGGTGATAATACTATTAAATTACCAAGAGGAGTAGCCGAAGGAGTATTTACAAAACTCCTGGGATAACAATATCTATTGATTATCTTGTCATTGAATGTGCAGGAGTAGGACAAATTACGCTTGGAAGATCTCTGTTGAAACGCTTTGGAGCAATAATAGATGTGGGCCAAGGCACTATGAATTTCGCCTCTTCACCTATGTGTAACCAAGTATTTCCTAAAGATAAGGGTAAAGGTAAGAGAGCTAAGCGTAAGATTGTTGATGCTTCATCACTTGGAAACACTTGATTCTTACTTTCTGCGCCTAGCTGAAAGGCGTTAAAGAAAAGCGCTTATGGGAGACAACCCATTATTTTATTTCTGCAATTTTTCTTTTTTTTAGTCAAGGAGTTGTTTACTTCTGTAACAATTCCTTTGTATCTTTATTTTATCGCATTGTTGTGCCAAGTATTGCCTCTAATAGGAAGATGATGCTAGATTTGGATTTCTGCGCAGGAACAGATTTCTGCTGTTCACCGTTTTAATTCTGTAAAATCACAGAAAAATTATTTAAATCTGAAATTTTTGTGCGTGATCCTCAGATATGTACGCATCTTTCGTTAGTTTAAAGTTTTTCGATCTGAGCAACGTAAGTGCCTCGAAAAAATTCGTCTTTGCGGACTGTTCTGTTTAGACAGATTCTGTCTTTTATTTTTCGCATTCTCTCTTTTACTAGTGTTGAGTGGAATTCTTTTTTAGGGTGAAGAGCTTCACATAACATCAGTGGCAGTAGCTAATGTTAAAAGTAACGGTCATGTTTGTGTCCTTATAGAACATGTGAGTTTTTGATTGTGCACTAACCCTCTAATGAGAATTACTTTGAGTTTGGTGTGGCGGAAGTTTTCAAGGGTCAAGAGAGAAGGATGATATAATGTGATCAAGAAGAGTGAAGAGCTTAAGCTTGGGGATGCTCCCATGGATCACCCCAGCATATTTCAAGAAGACTCAAGCGTCTAAGCTTGGGGATGCCCAAGGCATCCCCTTCTTCATCAGCAACTTATCAGGTCATCTCTAGTGAAACTATATTTTAATTCTTTCACATCATATGTGCTTTACTTGGAGCGTCTGTGTGCTTTTATTTTCAGTATTTTATTTTTCTTATGGTCAACTTGATTGGACCCCAGCATTCTTGATTGGGAGAGAGACACGCTCCGCTTTTTCATATGAATACTCCTATTCTTCACTTATACTTGTTGAGTATTCTTATCTAGCTATTGCTATGCTTTTAGCTCCTGTTTTTCATGCATCTCTTATTCAGAGCTGTTAGTTCTTTTAAAGAAAGTACTCTCTTGCTTCACTTATAATTGTTTGGAGAGTTTATGTTGAAATAAATTGATTGGTGTTTGGTTGGAACAGAAAATGTTGCATGTGGTAGATGGTATAATGGAAAAAGCTTACATATTCTTGTAGATCATGTATTGGATAATTTGATACTTGTCAATTGTTTTGAGTTATCAAGTAGTTCATGTTTAAGCTTTTGTATCATGTAGTTAAAACCTATTAATGAAGAACTACCGTAAAGCTCGTTGAAATTTGGTTTGCATGATTGGTATCTCTAAGGTCTAGATATTTTCTAGTAAAAGGGTTTGGTTAACAAGGAAGACAGTGTAGAGTCTTATAATGCTTGCAATATGTTTTCATATAAGCTTGCTGTGTCGGTTGATATCCTGTGTTTGCTTCAAATAACCTTGCTAGCCTAAACTCTGTACTGAGAGGGAATGCTTCTCGTGCATCCAAAACCTTGAGCCAAAATCCATGCCATCTGTGTCCACCATAACTACCTATATGTGGTATTTCCTTGCCATTCCAAGTAAATTTTTCATGTGCTACCTTTAAACTATTCAAACTTTATTACTCCTATTTTGTGTCAATGTTTACCAAGCTCATGAGGACGGGGTGGATGTCTTTATGTCAACTGTCAAACAGACTTTACCACCGGACTAGCGGCATATACATCCGCTTATCCATTAATTTTGCAAAAAGAGCTGGCAAATGGGGTGCCCAGTCCCAATTAATTACAACTTTAACCGCTTAATTCTCTTCACATTTTTGCCCTGATTTATCAGTCAAGCAATGACAAACAGTGAAATATCTGCATGTGTAAACAAAAGAGAAAGAGGGATGATCTGCCTTGCTGGTAGAAATAACGTCCTTCATGGGAGCCGCTCTTAAAAGTCTGGTTGGCAGGGGTCATATTGTACTTTCCATTTTCTGATTCGTTGACAATTAACAAACACCTCTCAAAACTTATTTTTACTCTCTATATGATTTCAAAAACTTAAAAAGCTCTAGCACATGATTTAATCCCTGCTTCCCTCTGCGAAGGGCCTTTCTTTTACTTTTATGTTGAGTCAGTTTTCCTACTTCTTTCTATCTTAGAAGCAAACACTAGTGTCAACTTTGGTGCAACAATTTTTATATGCTTATATTGCACTTATTATATGCTTTGTGTTGACAAATATCCATGAGATATATATGTTGAAAGTTGAAAGCAATTGCTGAAACTTAAATCTTCCTTTGTGTTGGTTAAATACCTTTTACTTAGAATCTATTGCTTTATGAGTTAACTCTTATGCAAAACTCTTTGATGCTTGTCTCGAAAGTACTATTCATGAAAAGTTTTTGCTTATATGATTCAGTTGTTTGCTCATTATCTACTTGCTAGCAAACTATAGACCATTGACCTGGATCACTTCATTCATAACATGTGCTTTACAATATTATTTGATCAAGATTATGATTGTAGCATGTCACCTCAGAAATTATTTTGTTTTTATCGTTTTACCTACTCGAGGACGAGTAGAACTAAGCTTGGGGATGCTTGATACGTCTCAAACGTATCTATAATTTCTGATGTTCCATGTTGATATTATACCAATTGTTACATGTTTTATATACACTTCATAGCATTTTTATGCATTTTCTGGGACTAACCTATTAACAAGATGCCACAGTGCCAGTTCCTGTTTTCTGCTGTTTTTGTATTCCAGAAAAGCTAGTCTGGAAATATTCTCGGAATTGGACGAAACTTGGACAGAACCTCCTATTTTTCCAACACGAAGACGGAGTCCAGAGGAGACACGGAGGGGAGCCACGTGGCGCCCACACCATGGGGCCGCGCGGGCCCCCCTGCCGCGCCGTGGGGTGGTGTGGGGCCTCGTGGCTCCGCAGCCGCCGCCCTTTCGCCTATTTATTCCTCCCGACGCGAAAACCTAATACCCGAGCCATTATCCACGAAAAGTTCCAGAGACGCCGCCGCCGTCAACCCTAGCTCGGGAGGGTTCAGAAGCTCTTCCCGACACCCTGCCGGAGAGGGGAATCATCACCGGAGGGCTCTACATAGGGGTGTAAACGGATAGGATAATTTCCGTGCCGAATCCGTTTTAAAGAATCCATATCCGGTTCCGAAGAATCTGCCGGATAAGAATATCCGATTCCGAACTGAACACCCGGATACGGTATAGGATATGGTATGTAAAATAGCATCCGAATATGAATTATCCGAATATTAATTAGGATTATCCGATGGTTATAATCCGAATAATCCGATTTTCTACCGAAATGTCTAAACTAACAGAGCACAATTTGTAGTTAGTGAGTTGTGAAGTTCATTTGTGGAACACAATTTGTAGTTAGTTCTATTTGTCTAAACTAATAGAGTACAACTTTGTTAGATTATTACGTTGTTGAGCTATTGTTTTTGGTTATGTGGGTTGATGATGTACATTGTGCATACCGATCCGAATAATTTTCTTTCCGCCCCGAATCCGCTCCGTTTCCGTTCCGAATCCGTGATTATATCTATCCGCCCCCGAATCCGCAACCGTTCATTATCCGATCCGATCCGAATCCGAGAAAAAAATATGGTAAAGGATATGGTAGACGCAAAATCCGATCCGATCCGATCCGTTTACACCCCTAGCTCTACATCACCATGCCTGCCTCCGGAGTGATGCGTGAGTAGTTCATCCTTGGACTACGGGTCCATGGCAGTAGCTAGATGGTTGTCTCTCCACTTTATGCTATCATGTTTAGATCTCGTGAGCTGCCTATCATGATCAAGATCATCTTATTGTAATGCTACATGTTGTGTTTGCTGGGATCCGATGAATATTGAATACTATGTCAACTTGATTATCAATCTATCTTATATGTTATTTATGATCTTGCATGCTTTCCGTTACTAGTAGATGCTTTGGCCAAGTAGATGCTTGTAACTCCAAGAGTGAGTATTTATGCTAGATAGTGGGTTCATACCTCCGGTAATCTGGGAGAGTGACAATAACTTCTAAGATTGTGGATATGCTGTTGCCACTAGGGATAAAATAACCGATGCTTAGCTTAAGGGTACGTCGTTAGATCTAATGCATTTGTTTAATTTACGCACATTACTTAATGCAATTATCCGTTGCTTGCAACTTAATACCAACGGAGAACTCGGTATGACAACCTGGCGGTGGATTATTAGTCATAGACTTTG
Source organism: Poa pratensis (assembly GCA_947311845.1). NCBI lineage: Eukaryota > Viridiplantae > Streptophyta > Magnoliopsida > Poales > Poaceae > Poa > Poa pratensis. The sequence continues at coordinate 8,555,553 of CAMZMU010000062.1, forward strand.
TTGGATAACAGTCTATGTATTTTGTCGTAATGCCCACATGAATATCATAATAATCATAATGTCATATATATGCATTGTTATGCGCTCAATATTTTGTCAATTGCCCAGATGTAATTTGTTCACCCAGCATGTTAGTTATCTGTTATGGAGAGACACCACTAGTGAATTGTGGACCACGGTCCATTCTTTTACACTGATAATACAACCAACTGCAAACACTGTTCCTTTTCATTCTCTGCAATTTACTACTGTTTTCCACACCATACGTTTAATAATTTGTTTTCAGCAAGCTGGTGAGATTGACAACCTCACTGTTTCGTTGGGGCAAAATAGTTTGATTGTGTTGTGTGCAGATTCCACGTTGGCGCCGGATTCCCTGGTGCTGCGCCGTGCCATATTCCGCCACCAACAACCTTCCGAAGCGATTTCTTGCTCCTACTGGTTCGATTAAATCTTGGTTTCATACTGAGGGAAAACTGTTTCTATACTGCATCATACCTTCCTCTTGGGGTCTCCCAGTGAACGTGTGATCCACGCAATCAGACACATATTAAAAGATACAAATTAAAGTATGTGAGTTCTTTGTGTGCTTGTATAATTTACGGAAAATAGATTCTGCCTCATGTAAAAGAACAAGTGTAGCTTCCATCTAGGAGATAGAAACGTGAACATTCATATGAGAAAATAGTTATGATATTATGGATTGTTGTAAGTATTCTTTTCTTAATTTAATATTCACCCCAAAAGTAGGGTGAAGCGAAATCCACCCTCTCCACAACCACAGAAACAATGTTGGTTCATGTAAATAGTATTCCTACTCTTCATGAAAGGTAAGGTAAATAACAATCGAGCCCCCTCATTGTTCTAGCGATGAAATATAGTACTGTCGTAATCGTCCCCCACCCCTACCCCACTATAGAGCACGAATACTCTATAGAAAACAAAGCAAGGTACAAATCGTGTCCCACCCTGAACAGATGAAATGTCGTAGTGTCGACACACCCTCGAGCCCCTATCTCTATGTCTATATTATAACTCCGCGCGATGCTCGGGAGCCGTTTCGCCTCTCACCGAAAATCAAACTAGTTTCGCCCTATACGATGCTCTCCCGAGAGCCATTTTCGCCTTCCTCCCCACAAAGCCATCTAGTTTCATCCCAAACGGTTAGCCACACCAGGTGCATCCAATCTAGACATATATATAGCTCACTCAAACCAAAGTTTTGAATACAGATGCCGTCCATAACATGATAAGCTAAACTAATCCAGTATGGGCCAATGGGATATCCTAAACAATCGAAGAGTCCATCAATTAATCCCTATATTAAAAAAAAACAAGAGCTCCCTTCTGTTGCCGTTTTAGGATACTCCCATGGTATGTACTTGCCGTTTTAGCTAGCTGTAGAGTTTGACTTTTGTGGAGACATCGAAACTAGCGGAGCTCTGAGACGTGGCGACGCGCATGCGTGCGTGCGTGAGTGACTCGGTAGTCGGTGTCGATCCGCCGCGTCACATACACCTGGATGAGAAATGGGATATGCTTTCCCGGACCGGTCCACTACTCATGCATTAATTAGCTTAAACTAAACCGTCCAAGAAGATGTGTCGGAAGGACGAGGAGTCCATCTTAGCCATCGACCACCGGGTAATCTAAATCTATGCACCGATACTAGTAGTTGCCACTAGTGACTAGTTTATCATTGACCTGGACGACGATCAGCAGTACTTAGGCACCCGGTCCCCTGATTAAGAAATGCTAATTAGTGATTAGGGTTTATGCCAAAGGTCGAGATGGCATATCCTACTGGCGGCCGCCTTGATTGTCTCCATGTTTAACGTAGTGGGTTAGTTGATTGTTGATTTGGACATGCTGTCTTCGTCACGTAGTTGGAAGCGTTATCTTTCACGACCACTTATATATAGTTGTGTGTCTATCTCGATCAGATCGAAATGACCACTGTGCTCGAATAACTTGTTCACTGCAAAAACAATTTAAAAAATAGTGTTGTCTTAATCGACTGGAAAACGAATCTTATTTTTGGTTGATTTTACAAAAAATATCATACAAATATATATTCACAATGAAAAATGGATAGTGTTCATTCCCATACTTAAAATATATGGGATATTACATGTATCTTAATCGCCCATTCGATCGATCTCGGTGTCGACTAAGAAATAAAATAAAAACTGGCCACCGCAAAAGCCGTTGTCGTTAGAACATTGTTGACAAATAAAAATGATGGTATGCGCTGGAACTCATCTACCGTCCAAGAAGACATCGTGTCGATCGTTATTACTAAATTTTCAGAGAAAGCTACGACCTCACGTTTCCTTGTAGTTTTTGTCGAAGTGTTGCTGTTTTCCTCCTCTTGTGAGTAGTTAGCGTAAAACTACCACTCTACAAACTAAATCACAAAAACATACCACTTTTGCCCGCAATCGCAAAAAACTACCACATTTCGTCGCAAATCACAAAAACCTACCAAATCACACTGATCGTGAATTGAACAAAGATTGACACTAAAACCTGACATGCGGGCCCACATGTAAGTGATTATGTGGCATGTTGACTTTTCAGCTTAATAAAAATCGAAAAAAAAAATTAAAAAAACGGTGCCCGCCATGGCCGCCGCTGGTGCCGCCCATGGCCGCCGCCCCCCGCCCACGGCCGCCGGAGCACTGACTTTTCAGCAAATTGCTCATTTTTCTGCCACCTCAGCACTGACAAATGGGTCCCACCTGTCGGATTCAGTGTCAATCTTTGTTCAATTCACAATTAATGCGATTTGGTAGGTTTTTGTGATTTGCGACGAAATGTGGTAGTTTTTTGCGATTGCGGGCAAAAGTGGTATGTTTTTGTGATTTAGTTTGTAGAGTGGTAGTTTTATGCTAACTACTCACCTCTTGTGGACGTTACCATGGAAAACACCAGCGAGTTCACTCTTCTTGCGTGCCTGCGTGCATTGTCTTGGTAATTAAGGCGCGATAGTCCTTTTCCAGTTTGATTGAAGTACTGTACCTAGCTAGGGTTTTTTTCAGTTGGCTGTATACGGCGCCCGCGCGTGTGCGTCTGCATGCAGCTGCAGGTATCTATCTACTCGTAGTCTCGTACGAGCTACGAAACGTCCATGCAGCTGCAGGTATCTCACTGACTTACGTCGGCTTCTCTGCCCGCGGGTGTTCAAAGCTGGATCGCCTGCTCGAGCTGTTGCGGCGTCGTCGATGGTTCGTTTCGGTCGTCACCGCTGACGCCAATTCGATCCATCGATCCCAACGCAAAATTCGGTCCGGCCCTGTACATACACGTACGTGCAGGCTCATGTACTGTTTGAGCACAAATATGTTTAGATTCCTATCCTTCTTTTTTTACTGTGAATTCCGATCCATGTGAATATCGTGGTAAAGAAATATAAGCAAATGTTACTGACAAATCTTGGTGCCTTCACGGGGCCGGTTGTGCGTGCCATAACCAAGTGGACCATAGCACAACATACGACTATTCTATGGCAACCAGGTGCTGGCCCATTAGGACGTGCATGTATTCTAGAAAAAATAAGAACATGAAATACTCCTTCCGGGGTTTAATTAGTTCAACATTGCGACATCTATTGGTGAAATTCACTTTTGGCACCCGGGTATTTGAAAAACATATTTCAAAACGTCGAAAAAATCTGACATAAAATTTCGCGGATACATCTTAACATTATATGCCGTCACAAAGTTGTTTCACTGAAAACCCAGAATTTTGGTGCCCTGTGCAAAAAAGACAAAAAGTTGTCTTGTAAAAAGTCTTATTTTAGCACCTAATTATATATTTTTTTTACACAAGCCACACAAAAAAGTCGGTTTTTCGTGAAACGACTTTGTGAGCACATAGCATGTTAAGATCTATTTGCGGATATCTTTTTCAATTTTTTTGACATTTCAAAATATGTCCACAATGCATTTAAAACAAAGGGTGCATATGCACCCGGGAGCCAAAAACACCACTCTCATCGGAGAGAATATATGTTCTTGTTCCACAAAATGAGAGTTACATGTAAGTATGTGCGAATCATATCCTAGAACAAGAGGTTAACTAACAGGGTACACAATCCCACTCCACGTAACCCAATTTTAGGCCATATAGGTGTTTGTTCATAGAGAAAATCAAAACACAAGGTTGTATAATCATTGACATCAATTTTTCATGTTTACTTTTTTGCATATTGCACTTAGCATTTCCAGGTAAGATATTAATGGATTGTGCCTTATTTTCAGGTAATTGACCATTTTCCTGAAACAAAGCCTTCGATTGCATTTTGCACAGTTGGAAGTATCCAACTTCAAAAGGTCAGATAGAATCTTTACCTCAATACTGCGAAATTTGTCAAGTAACTTTTCTTGTAGCTGCTTAGTACCCTGAGAATGACAGCCAAAGAGTGATTATCAATAGGAAAAATGAGAACCAAAACATTTATTAGAAAGCTAATAATTGATTGCAATAACATTAAGGAGACAAACTATCTCTAATGTGCTGGAAGCAGATAGCTATTGCATACCCCTAGACGCCAACCAGTGACAACAAATACATCCAATGAGTAGCCGTCAATTGTCGAAAATGCGTGTGCTTCTTGGATGTCAAGACCAAGCTCACCAAGCAAACAAGTCAGCTGTAAATTCATAAATTGCAGTGTAAGTAATCGCTGAGCAGAAGTCCTGGTCTGAAAGTGGTTTACTGTACAGTTCAAGTGATTTTAGTACAGATTGATTTCTGATTTCAATACATCTTGTTAGTTTTGTTCTTATTTTAGATTTCATAAAACTATTCTTCCATTCATTTATGATTGCCTCTTAGTAGTGGCCACTTGCCAGCTTCTGGGTTTACTGAAGTGCTTGCTGTGCTAACTGTAAGTCGATTGACTCTGTAAATGAAATTACAACGCATCTGCAGCACAGGTCTATTTGGATGGGGTTTATGCTTGTCTCAACAAGTCCATTTACCTGACTAAGTAGCTTTGGCTTATCAGTTGTTGCAAAGGCTATCTCATGCATTGGCCTGAAAGATCCAGAACATAGAGAGAACTAATTAACTACACAGAAAATATAAAGGCATCCATTCAGCCCTCTAACAAATCCGGATGTCGGTGGAAGAATTGAAATAATTCTAGGAGCAGATTTGCAACTAAATATTAGTGTTTTTACTTATTTTCATATCAGATATTGTTAACTCTTTCTCCAGATCAGCAAATTCTGGCACAATGTAATCACATTTTCAACTTATACAACTGTAACACCAAATGTCATTTCCATCCACTTGGAAAAGGAAATCTCGATTTATTTTCAAAAACAAAGAGGCAAGCTGCATGTATATTCACTAATATTTTCAGTACAACGCTAAAAGAAAGGCAGGACCAAATAATTTTAGAACGCCACAAGAGATCTTGTTTTATAAACTTAAAGTCAAAACTCTCTAAATGAAATTCAAAGTTCATCGAATACAAGCATTATTAGATTATTACACCTACGAGATTGTACAAAGTCCCAAATTCGAAAGCAGGAACGCAAGCGAACTGAAAGGGAAAGTATGTAACCTGGAAACGAGATGAACACTGTTATCATCGTTGATATTGGTGCTACAAACATCAGACTCGTTTGCTTCGAGCGATAGTGCCTCTAGATTGGAGGAAGAGCCAAACGCCGGAGGTGGATGGACCCTGAAGAATACATGTGCAACCACGCCATAATTAGCATACATGCAAGACAGAGAAACACTGCAAGAGAAAATGAAGAGGTAACTGAAACAAATTCAGAGACTGCACTCACATTTGGCTAGCCAAGTGGTCGGAAGCAGCCATCTCCATCTCAGGATCAAAAGAATCATCCATGTCACCGTCAATGATTCTAGACACCTGAAGATCAGAATCAAAGCCAGCAACTTGCTTCAGAAACAAAGAGAATCACATGCAGCGATAGTACTATATCTGGCTAACAAGAATCTCTTGTGGGTTTAAACCCAAACAGATTCAGTGCAACTTTCAGAAGACGTGATTACCTGAACGACGCGCACCGCGAGGGCGGGCCGGCGCTGCGGGTCGCGCGCCTCCTCGAGCAGCCGCTGGTGCGTCACCACGTCCTCCGCCCTCTCCGCGTTCACGTCCAGCGCGTACCTTCGAGCGCAGGCGACGAACATGCATTAGCGGCGGAGGTGCCGACAGTCATTGGCGAGAACGGCGGGTAAGGACGGCGGAACTCACCTGGCGGGGAGGCGGTGGAAGTGGGCCCAGAGCGCGTCCTGGAACGCCGCCGAGATCTCCGCCGAGTCGGCGCGGAGGCGGGCGAGCACCTCGTTGTACACCTCGAGGCGGCGGCCCTGCTTGTCCGTCCGCCGTCCCCCCGCGCCGACCTCCGGCTGCAGCTGCTGCTGGTGCGGCCCCAGCGGCGGGGAGGAAGACGAGGAATCGGCGTCTGCCGGCGGCGGTGATTCCTCCACGGCCATCAACGATCGATCGGTCGATCCAACCAGAAATCTTTGGCAGGCTGCGCACACGGGACAGCCGTGCTCCTACTGCTGGCACGTGAAGAGGCGGCGAGAAGAAAAAGGCGAGACCTTTATAGAGGTCGCCGATCGGGACGGACGGCCAACTCGGATTTCAGAAAACAAAGAACGGAAAGCGATGACGACGATGATGGTGGCGTCCCAAATTGGCAATGCTTCTATTCCTCCTCCCTTCTTCGGGATCTGATTGGGCTGTAATTGATTTGATTTGTGCTAGGAAAAGGAAAGAGATTGTGAGATTTGATCTGTGTTCGGAAAGAAAGAAAGTAGTGGGATTTGATTTGCTTTGCGTGCCCCTGATTTGCGCCGTTTTTATATTGATTTTATATGAATAGGGCCAGATTCGGTGGCATGGAGGATAGTTGATGATAAATTAGATAAAGTGGAAGGGGAAGTCAGATGTGATGCGGAGAATGGAGGACGTGCACATTGAAGCGGCGGTCAGATAGTTTCTTGATCGACAATTCTATAAAATAAATTCCTTGGCTAACAATTTACAAAGTCGAAATTAATATAATTTGCAAAATTAATGAGTAGAGATTTTTGACCCTGGGATTCCAGTGATCTCTTTACTTAATTTTTTAAATCACATTTATAAATTTCAAAACAATCCAAAAAAATCATGCATGTTTTTAGTGGTGTATCCAACATACATGTAAAATATTGATTTGAAATATACTTCATATTCTGAGCTACATAAAATGATAAATGTGCAGATCTAAATGTGCACACTATCAAATGTATAAAATATACTCCCTCCGTTCAGATTTAGATGTCTCATTTATAAGTGAGACATATGTATCGATTTCTCAGATTTATTGCTCCAGATGTTTATCTTATTCAATAAGAAAATCAAAACCATTGATTGTTGAACACATTCTATTGAACAAGATCACAAACTTGCTTCAGTGATTTCAACAGATGGGCCATGTGTTGTTGGGTGCAAAAAAAAATTAAACATGAAAATTAAATAAAGACACATATTAACCGATAAAAATAAAAGCGGGTATTCTTTGCGTGCGTGTGTAATTGATACAAAGATCACCTCGTGTATAAGAAACATGTAGCTTTCATCCGAGAGATAGAAACATGAACAATCATATTTTAAAAAACTGACATTATTGATAGGTGTAATTTTTTTTATCAATTTAATATTCTCCCAGGAGTAGGTGGAGGTAAATCCCACCTCCCCACCACACCACACAAACAATGTAGGTTCATGCAAGTACTATGTGGTATTAATGCTCTTCACGAAAAAGGAAGGTAAAGAACAATCAAGCCCCCTTTGGTCCTAACAAGATGAAAGGCAGTAATGTTGTCACTCTCCACGACTCCCCAAGGTAAATAACAATTAGGTCCCACCATAAATAGAAGAAAGCCGGTAATGTCGTCACACCACACCCCTTATCCCTATGTTTATATTGTGGCTCCGCCAGATGCGCAGGAGAAATTTCCCCTCTCCCACCGGAAATCAAACTAGCTTCATCCCACATGATACTTACGTGATCCATTTTGATTTTCTCCCCACAACGACATCTAGTTTCATCCCAAATATTTAACACACTAGGTGCATCCAATCTAGACACATAGTTCAATCATGTCTACATTAGCTGTGTCGTGATCACTATTTAAAACTGACAGCAAAACTAACCCAGTATGGGCCAATGGGATATCCTAAACAATTGAACGAACAACTAATCCGTTTCGATTTCTCAGATATGTTGCTTTAGGTATTTTTCCTACTCAACAAGAAAATTAAATCCATTAATTGTTGTACAATATCCATTTAACCAAATCACAAACATGCTTCACTGATAACAATTAATCAAGAGCCTTGCAAAGTGGGGATTTCAAAGACATGGGACCATGTGCTGGCAGGTGCAAAATTATATTTTTAGATGTTAAAAAGCAAAAGGAGACACATATTAAAAGATACAAATTAAAGTATGGGAGTTCTTTGTGTGCTTCTATAATTTACTGAAAATAGATTTTGCCTCATGTAAAAGAACAAATATAGCTTCCATCTAGGAGATAGAAACGTGGACATTCATATGAGAAAATAATTATGATATTTTGTATAGTTGTAAGTATTCTTTTATTAGTTTAATATTCACCCCTAAAGTAGGGTGAAGCTAAATCCGCCCTTTCCACAACTACAGAAACAATGTTGATTAATGTAAATAGTATTCATACTCTTCATGAAAAGTAAGGTAAATAACAATCGAGCCCCCTCATTGTTCTAGCGATGAAATATAGTACTGTCGTAATCGTCCCCCACCCCTACCCCACTATAGAGCACGAATACTCTATAGAAAACAAAGCAAGGTACAAATCGTGTCCCACCCTGAACAGATGAAATGTCGTAGTGTCGACACACCCTCGAGCCCCTATCTCTATGTCTATATTATAACTCCGCGCGATGCTCGGGAGCCGTTTCGCCTCTCACCGAAAATCAAACTAGTTTCGCCCTATACGATGCTCTCCCGAGAGCCATTTTCGCCTTCCTCCCCACAAAGCCATCTAGTTTCATCCCAAACGGTTAGCCACACCAGGTGCATCCAATCTAGACATATATATAGCTCACTCAAACCAAAGTTTTGAATACAGATGCCGTCCATAACATGATAAGCTAAACTAATCCAGTATGGGCCAATGGGATATATCCTAAACAATCGAAGAGTCCATCAATTAATCCCTATATAAAAAAAAACAAGAGCTCCCTTGTGTTGCCGTTTTAGGATACTCCCATGGTATGTACTTGCCGTTTTAGCTAGCTGTAGAGTTTGACTTTTGTGGAGACATCGGAACTAGCGGAGTTTGCCGAGACGTGGCAGCCCGCATGCGTGACTCGGTAGTCGGTGTCGATCCGCCGCGTCACATACACATGGATGGGAATGGGATATATGCTTTCCCGGACCGGTCCACTACTCATGCATTATTATTAGCTTAAACTAAACCGTCCAAGAAGATGTGTCGGAAGGACGAGGACTCCATCTTAGCCATCGACCACCGGGTAATCTATGCACCGATACTAGTAGTTGCCACTAGTGACTAGTTTATCATTGACCTGGACGACGATCAGCAGTACTTAGGCACCCGGTTCCCTGATTAAGAAATGCTAATTAGTGATTAGGGTTTATGCCAAAGGTCGAGATGGCATATCCTACTGCCGGCCGCCTTGATTGTCTCCATGTTTAACGTAGTGGGTTAGTTGATTGTTGATTTGGACATGCTGTCTTCGTCACGTAGTTGGAAGCGTTATCTTTCACGACCATTTATGTTTAACCGCCCATTCGATCGATCTCGGTGTCGACTAAGAAATAAAATAAAAACTGGCCACGGCAAAAAACCGTTGTCGTTAGAACATTGTTGACAAATAAAAATGATGGTATGCAACTGGATCTCACCTGCCGTCCAATAAGACATCGTGTCGTTATTTCTAAATTTTCAGAGAAAGCTACGACCTCACGTTATATTCCTTGTAGTTTTTGTCGAGGTGTTGCTGTTTTCCTCCTCGTGTGGACGTTACCATGGAAAACACCAACTAGTTCACTATTCTTGCGTGCCTGCGTAGTTACGTGCATTGTCTTGGTGAGGAAGAAAGAGAGAGCGATAGCTACTCGACCGGTCCAAAGTGTACGTCCTCCGGTAGTCCTTTTACGGTTTGATTGAAGTACTGTACTTTGCTAAAAAAAAAATCAGTTGGCGGTGGTATCCAGTGTAGGGTAACATAGTCCCCTGACAGCCTGACTTACACGTGGCTTTATACGGCGCGCACGCGTGTGCGTCTGCATGCACGCCACGATCGCACTGACTTACGCGCGCGGGTCTTCTAGGGGAGGTTGCTCCTCCTTCAAAGCTGTGGATCGCCTGCTCGATCTGCTCACTTCACCTGGGTTCGGCCGGTCGAGCTGTTGCTGCGTCGTCGATGGGCTCGGTTCGGTCGTCACCGCTGACGCCAATTCGATCGATCCCAACGCAAAAATGGGTCCGGCCCTGTACACACATACACGTACGTGCAGGCTCATGTACTGTTTGAGCACAAATATGTTTAGATTCCTATCCTTTTTTTTTTTTTTTACTGTGAATCCCGATCCATGTGAATATGTCGTGGTAAAGAAATAAGCAAATGTTACTACCAAATCTTTGGTGCCTTCACGGGGCCGGTTGGGCTGGGTGCGTGCCATAACTAAGTGGACCATAGCCCAAGATACGACTATTCCATGGCAACCAGGTACTGGCCCATTAGTACGTGCATGTATTCTAGAAAAAATAAGAACATGAAATACTCCTTCCGGGTTTAGTTCAACATTGCGCGCGACATCTATTGGTGAAATTCACTTTTGGCACCCGGCTATTTGAAAAACATATTTCAAAACGTCGAAAAAATCTGACATAAAATTTCGCGGATACATCTTAACATTATATGCCTTCACAAAGTTGTTTCACCGAAAACCCATAATTTTGGTGCCCTGTGCAAAAAAGACAAAAAGTTGTCTTGTATAAAGTCTTATTTTAGCACCTAATTTTATATTTTTTACACAAGCCACACAAAAAAGTCGGTTTTCCGTGAAACGACTATGTGAGCACATAGCATGTTAAGATCTATTTGCGGATATCTTTTTCAATTTTTTTGACATTTCAAAATATGTCCACAATGCATTTAAAACAAAGGGTGCATATGCACCCGGGAGCCAAAAACACCACTCTCATCGGAGAGAGTATATGTTCTTGTTCCACAAAATGAGAGTTACATGTAAGTATGTGCAAATCATATCCTAGAACAAGAGGTTAACTAACAGGGTACACAATCCCACTCCACGTAACCAATGACAGAACAATAAAACTAGGGAAGGCTGGACAAGCGAGATTAAGATGCTAAATTTCCGGACGAATTTGCTATAAGAATCTATAAAACTCAAGAGTTATGCAGCCGACAGGGTCATGTACAATGCAAAGTGCTTAGTGAGATGCTTACACAAATAAAACGAGCATTTTAATAATCATCAGTGCTTATTACTATAAATTATGTGCCTAGTTAAGCATTTCTCTTCTGTAAATAATAACTAGAGCTTAACCAAAAACAGGTTTATGTTTTTAGTTACCATCCGCACCAGCACCACCGCAAGCAACCCAAAACATACAAACAAGAACGAAAGAAATCTGGTAGCGCACAAACAAAGTTTCTATAAGATGGTAGTGTAAAAACAAGAACAAAAATATTATGATACATAAGAGTTATATAGGAATATATAAGTTGGAAAACTTAGGGAGAAGACATCGGAGAAAATTAGGTACTCAAGATAGAAAGTACATACAAGTATCTATAACTTTGTCTCCCTGTTCCTCAAAATCCTTTTCCTATTTGAGCTGTTGTTTCCAATTCTTCTGTTGGCAGCTTTGTATACCAACCAAGGGATGACGCAACACAAAACTGACCATTTTAAATAAGTGGCAACAGTATTAGTTATAAGAAAGAAAAACCCTGAACTAAGAAGACTTAGGTATGTGGGTTATGATTTTTCTCAACTCTTTATTTAGGTAACAAAGAGTAGAGTTCCTTTTTTTTAACAAAATATTCCCAAAAATTCAGCTAATATAAATCTAGCTTGGTCCATATTATGCATAGATAGTTAGTCTAAATTTAGACAAATAAGTGGGTGAGAATCAGGCATCGTTAAAAAAACTGAAATTAGTGTGATGCTATTTGTGCTCTCGAGTAATGTACCAATTCATGAATTACTAAAATTATCTATTACACTTAAATGAATCAACCAAATAACATTTTCACCAAATATTAGGATACAGTTACATCTCTGATACAGTTTTAAGATGTCTTGCAAATTTGTTTGGCTAAATTTTGAAATACATCGATTTGTTCCATTTTAATACATTTTCCTTAATGAACGATTCATTCAATCGGGTTATTTCAGAAAAAATAAATTGCAAAATCACATCACTCGGCGTATTAACTTGTAGCACGCAAATCGGTAGCATATGTATCTAGTCCGCATCATTTAATATCTAGGTTCGAATATCTTGGTTGATGCTTCTAGAAATTTATTGTCTGTTCTAGATGTTGAAAATACATAATCTTTGTGTTTCTTGTATTTACAAATATCGTTGCTCCTCTCGACTAGGGAAGCTCCAATTGCCATCTACTACATGCAGTCCAGCAATAAACCTTCTCCTCTGCTTCGGTAACTGTCACAGAAGTTGAGTCAAGCAATAACAACGAGCTATTGCGAAGTCATTTCCATTTGTCAAATCCTCCCAATAGTCTTTCTAGCTTCTCCTCGACCTCCAGCAAAAAAACCTCCTTTGCTCATCGAGCAAGTGAAACAAACCTGTTAAAATTTCTTAGTGGGATTTTTCTTCCTTTGTCTGTCTGTATCATTAGCTGTTACAGAAATTCAGTGAAACCTGAGATGATTTTTTTTCTAGGGGAAAAGGAACCGTGAATTTAGTGGGCGTTCTCTTCATGGGCCTTCTCTCGCTTTAGGTCACTCCACATCGTGGCTGGCTGCTGCTCCAGTCGAGTGAGATCCACCACACAGCATGAGCAACGAGATGACGGCCAGCCTCCGCCGCCGCCCCAGCTCGCCGGCGGTGGCGCCGCCGCTGGAAGATGAGAACCTGCTCGCCGAGATCCTCCTCCATCTTCCACCGCTGCCGTCCTCCCTCCCGAGCGCATCCGCTGTCTCCAAGCGCTGGCGCGGCCTCGCCTCCGACCCCCGGTTCATCCGCCGCTTCCACCTCCACCACCGCCGCACGCAACCCTCCCCTCCTAGGATGCTTCGTCGAAAAAAATGGCGGCACCCACTTCCAACCTGTCCTCGAGGCCCCTGATCGTGTCCCGCCCGGGCGCTTCTCCTTCCCGATCGACGCCGGCAACCGCTTCCAACTCCTCGAATGCCGCCATGGCCTCGTGCTCAGCGTGCAGTATCCACGGACGTTACTCCTGGTGTGGGACCCTGTCACCGGCGACCAGCACCGCCTAGACATTCCTCCAGGGTTTGACATGGGGATAATCTCGATCAGCGCAGCGGTGCTTCGTACTTACGGAGATGTCAGCTACTTCAAGTTCAAGGTGGTCTTGGTAGGCACCAGCAACATGCAACATGCACATTTCGTCGCCTCCGTTTACTCGACTGAGACCTGCGCATGGGGCAATCTCATCACAGCGACGGTTTCGCCCGAGGATTCTTGTGATTTTGTTCTGGTCATGCCCCTGTGTTGGTTGGAGATTCCCTTTACTGGCTGATTACTGGGAATTCCTTGGGAATCCTTCAATTTGATTTGGGTAGGCAGAGTCTAGGTTTGATACCTATGCCAAGCGAAGGTATTATTACGGATGGCGCGGACCTTCACGATATATTGGTTATAATGCTCGAGGGTGGTTGCGTCGGTTTTCTGTTGCTGTCAGGATTCAACGCCCAATTATGGAAGAGAAAGACGAATTCTGATGGTGTTGCATCATGGGTATTGGGAAGAACTATTGCACTAGACGAGCTACTTTCCATTAATTTAGAGGATGTAGAGAGACCATCAATCTGCGGGGGGTTTGCGGAGGACACTAATTTGGTCTTACTGTCGACATCTATTGGCATTTTCACTGTCCAGTTTGAATCATTGCAGTTCAAGAAACTTTTTGAATCCAAATACGTTGAGAGCTATTATCCATTTGAAGGTGTCTACGCTGAAGGTATAACAAAACCAAGTTTTTGGATATTCTAGTATTATTATTGTTGAATTAAGCAAGAGGTAGCAAACGCTTAGCTGTTTAATCTATAGGTGTGCGCAAAATAAAACTGAACAAAATGATAGACATGGACATATTTTTGAGGGAGATTTGCAAATTCTCTGCATGGTAGTGGAACTAAATTTTGTTGCCCCTGTTAACGTATTGAAGAATCGTGTAATGTTGCTCTTACTGGTGCATAACTTGTAGATCAGATGTTTCTCACGATAAGATATGGTTGGAAACTGAAGAAAATTACATTAAAAACGTGATTGGACCAATTCAAATGTCAATACACATGGTTTGGTATTTACACTGTAGCTTTTGACCTTTAGGAGTCCTGCTGTATGTGTCAAGTCCATATGTGCCAGAGAATTCAGGGCTAAATTTACGTAAAATAAGCTTAATATGACTTGTCATGATCGCTCTTGTCGCTATAATTTATTAGTGAATATATGTATTTTATCCAATATGGCATGGACCGAGCTTAGAGGTAATTTTGGATAACTTATCTCAACCTATCTGCTAATAGTCATGCATGTTCTTCATTTTAATGATATAAGCGAGTATATGCGTAAACTGAAAAGAGTATACACTTTTATTAGAATATTCTTTGTATTTGGTAGTAGATATGGGTTTGTTTATCTATTCAAAATGTTGCACCAAAACTGATTTTTTTTTTGTAACGTTGCAGTTGTGTGTTTATCTAAGTATCTCATTAACGCCCCCCTCTCAACCCTCATATATATTTGATGGTTAGTTGTAATCTCGTTGGTTTCTTGACTTCTTATTCTTGTAGACAAGAGCATTGATGGTGGACACAATGGAGCTGAACTTCCGCAAAATAAGTAATATAATTTCTCCACATGGTCCTTCTGTTGTGATGTGTCGAGCAGGTAACTATCTGGGTAGCGGTAGCAGAATTAAAAAAATCATTTTACTTTCCTCGGTGGGTATATTTTGTTTTAGTTTGCTGGTTGGATATTGTATTTCATTTTTGTCCCGTGGTTATGGGTTTATCATGTCTGAGGATGATTTATTGTTTCGTCAAAGCAAATACTCCCTCCGTTTTCTACAATATAAGATGTTTTTTCTTTTATAGATTCACATGTATCTAGACACATTTTATTGTGTATGTTCACCCATTTTAATCCGTATCTAGTCAACATGTGAAATAGCTAAAACATCTTATATTTAGGAACGGAGGGAGTAATTATTAACTAATAACACCTGAGCATTTGACTTCAAACTTTCTTTCTTTATACGGACTAGTAGCAATATCATTTCACATCGTAGTTCATGTGGGATTCTTATAGTACCTACTGCTCGTTTTTAGTTGTTGTACAATTATGCTAGTCTTAGGCAGTCTGCTTAAATCTTATGTCAGCATATCTATGTTTGCATGCCAGTCTTACTCATGTCCATTAGCCTCTAACATAGTTTTTCTGGTACAAACTACATGTTAGTTATTGCTATATTTTGTATGCATTCTAATTTCTATGATTTTGGTGATTGTTGATGTTTAATTATCATGTTAGCTGTCAATGATAAGAAAGCCAATGTCGGAGGAAGCAAACTGTTTCTACCAGTGTAGTGCAGCAGTGGAGTTTTCTCTCTTTAGATGGGATACATAACAGTCAGATGTTGAAGACAACTACATGTAAAATTAGCTTCAACCAACTAAAGTGTCAAATATATGGCTCAATATGTGCATTAGGAAGCTTACATGTAGTTGATCTTTTTTGGAAGTTTCAATATGTACATTTTGGAAGCTTGCTTCTAGTTATTCTTTTATTTTATATTCTTATCGGTGATAATAATCTTAAATTGACTTGGTTTAAAATATACAAAACAATTGTTCATTTTATCACTTGTAGGGTAGTCCTGCTACAAGTGGCAATGCCATTTGTTCCAGGATAAAATTCGAGTCATTTCATATTTTCAGGCTATATTTATTTGAATTTGAATAGTCATGATCACTTCTGTTACTACTTTTATTAGTATAGGCATATTTTGTTTTGTTTGATATGGCGTGGAATGAGCTCGAGAATCACTCTACATGACTTCTCTCTTGTGATTTAGCTAAATATTTGCATTTGACAATAGGTGTGGTTTGTCTATGCATTTATAATATTGTGCCAAAGCTGAACTTTTATGAAATTACACCTGTGAGTGTATTTAAATATCTTATTGACGCCTTCACATATTTAGTTGCCTTTCCCCTGAAATGCTTTCTACTTGTATGTCCAGGACCATGAAGAATATTCAGATGATTGGTAAGCTAGATGGTTCAGCATTTGTCTCTGTGCGATGTATTTGAACCACTGGTCTCCTAGCCTCTCTGAGACCAGATGGCAAAAATACTTGAAAATGCTAACAACAGAATAGAAGTTGAAAGTGTGCCATCGTACTGCGATTTTTTTCCAATAATGCTGAGATGATTGAACCTTGGAGTTTTTGGTACCGATTTGCACAATGGTGAAGCTAATATTGACTGTTTGAATGATAAAAAATGATGTGCGATTTTACTAACTTTAACGGGTCTTCCATGAATGAGTAGTACAAACTGGTTTGACTAATAATGTCGATTGCTCCTAGAATGGTTACTGAGATGGAGAAAAAAGCTTGTTTGCTGTAGTTTTTCTCTGTTGTTGGTAACTTCACGTAGAGATGAACCATCTACATACATAGCGTGCATGATGAAGGTCAACTAGGAAGTGGACCTCTAGGAGCCAACTTCTTTCTATCATCTAATTTCTGGACGCAATCAGCCAACTGGCATGGTTAAGGCGCAGTGGATTGCTAAGATTAAGTCATACTTACCTTGTGGGATACATTGGCTATATTGTTTCTTCATTCATAATTATACTTTTACTAGCATATTATTATTAGAAGCACTGATATGGTCCAACTGTTGTTAGCAGTGTAAAAATGACTTCTATTTTGTAATGGTGGAGGTAGTTGTTAATAAGATGGTGCATGAACCTGTCCTGATGGTTTTTTTTCGAGAAAAAGCAAAAAGATTTTGCGTTTCATTTCATTGAAAAGGTAGAAGGTTCAGGTTACAAAGTTACAGCCCTCGACGAGGGGGTACAGGAAGCAAAAAGCAAAAATTCAGTGAACGTCCCAGGTTTGCGTGTTCTCCTGCCGCAAACCTGTGGCGCCGGCCCTTGCCCAAAGAGCGGCTTCCTCCTTGATGCTGGCGACAAGGTTGTTGATCGATGGCTGATCGCCGGCGAACACGCAGCCGTTGCGGTGTTTCCAGATCATCCAGGGCATCAAAAGAGCGATGGTGGCCAGGCCCTTGCGGAGTGGCTTCGGCACAGCTCTCTTGGTGCTGAGCCACCAGTCGTGGAGCGTGGTGTCGCGGTCCAGTGGCCGGCACGGCGCACGCACCCAGGAAAGGATCTCATACCAAACCTTTCCTGATGGTGACAAGATAACTCTTATATTTCTAAAAAAATAGATATGCATATGAGCTTGAAACCAGTTGTTTCTGCTTTTCTATTTGATGAGCCCCTCATATTTCCATGGTAATAAAGCATATTTCGAATGAGTAAGCCCTAGATGGTACTGGATTTGTCTCTATGGGAGGCATTTTGAACCACTGGTCTCTTAGGCTCTACTGAGATAAGATGTAAAAAATACCCGATTGCGCTAGCAATAGAAGTTGAAAATGTGGCCACAACCCTAAATATTTACCTATTCCTTTTTCTATGTTTCTATTGGTTGTTTATCCAGTAAATGGTGAGATTTTAAACCTTGGGTGTTTTTGGTAGGATTTTCCAGTTTTATCATAAAAACATAGAACTTTAATGGCTTTTCCATGAATGAATAGTACAAACTGGTTTGACTAATGACATGCATTGTTCTGCAGGTGTCTAGAATTATATTCCTGTTGCTGGGATGCAGGAATGGGCTTGTTTCTGAAGGTCCTGTTTTGATAACTTCAGGTGGAACATCTACACAGCTGATCAACTGGGAAGTGAACTTGTAGGAGTTAACCGTTTAATGTTGCCAACTTCAATCTATTATCAAATTCTAGACACAATTAGCCAATTGAAGATACACTGACTTGCTTTGATTAAGTAGTACTTACCTTGTTGTTCATTTGCTTTATCATCTTTTCACTGTTTAATGTGTTCTTAGTTATATCAGGTTGGGAGATTTTGATGTGAAGTTTCTGCTTATGTCCCATTTTGTTGTCTGTGTCTGGGTTTGTTGAACCATTGCCTGATTCTACTCGATGTCAAATTTCTGCTTATGTCTCATTCTGTGTGTGTGTGTCCGTGTTTGTTGAATTTTTTCGCATACAAACTGGGACTCTATTTCGTTTCCCTTTTCTTTGAGATGTGGTGACCGACTGGTACTATATACGTTCCTGACACTGATGCAATATTGTGGCTAGCTTGTGTCGATCTTCTGATGCAGTGTGAGTAGTGCATGAAGTTGCGGCGTGATCGACGCTGCTAACTGTTCTCGCTTATTGCTTTGTTTTAAATAACAGTAAGCAATATAGCCACGTCTTCCTTGTACAAAGGTGTATCTACTGGATCACATCAAAATAACATTCTCCTGACTCAGTGCTTTTGGAAGGGACTGCTCATAGGGACGTAGACCAGATAATCACGGTTGTTGCTCTCCATATTAAATCTGAGGTCTATTTTAGCATAAGCCAGACCGATCTATTATCAGACACCATTCATAGGAATACAAGCAGTACTTCTCAGGAAGAGATGAAAACCAAACGACCTTACCAACATAAAGTGTGGTAGATCACTCGAGAACCTTATGATGAAGGAGAAAGTACTGGATGAGTCTTCAGATTCATGGATGGCTTAATGTCGTAAATAACAAGATTTGTTTTTAGGGAATAACAAGAATCTTAACGAAATCACCGTGTGGTAGCGTCTCCGTTAGAATAGGCAGGGTATTGACTTTCTCTCTTTTTTTTATGAGGGGAGGCAGGGCATTGACTGTCAAGAACTGCAAGTTATCTTGGGCTTCAATTCGGCCTTGTGGGCTTCAGTGTTTGTCAACCATGGGCTTCTCAGGGGCAGGCGTGATATACTCTCGTGTTCAGCGTCACTCTGGGCTACCTGCATAGCCAGAGAACATTCTCAAAAAAAAAAAAACCCAGAGAGCGAGATGAGCACCCACCCCAGCATCCGCTCCAGATCGCCTGCGGCGGCGCCGCCGCTGGAAGACGAGAACCTGCTCACCGAGATACTCCTCCGCCTTCCGCCGGAGCCCTCCTCCCTCCCGCGCGCATCCGCCGTCTCTAAGCGTTGGCGTGGCCTCGCCTCCGACCCCCGCTTCATCCGCCGCTTCCGCCTCCACCACCGCCACAACCCTCCCCTCCTCGGCTTCTTCCACACTTGCGGCGGCAGCTCATTCGAACCAACCCTGGAGGGCCCCAATCGTGTCGCGCCCGGTCGCTTCTTCTTGCAGCTGGACCGCGACGACTTCCTCCTGCCCCTCGGATGCCGTCATGGCCTCGTGCTAATGTTCGATCCGAGGCGGAAACAGGTCCTGGTTTGGGACCCCGTACCGGCGACCAGCACCGTATCGCCCTCGCCCCGCAGTTCGATGAGGACAGCATCGTGTCCAACGGGGTGGTGCTTCGCGCTGCCGGAGACGTCCACTTCCAGGTCGTCGTCTTGGTAGTCGACGACGAACTACAGAAACGAGTGCTCGGCTGTGTTTACTCGTCTGAAACCGGTTTATGGGGCAATCTCATGTCAACACTGCTTCCCTCCATCAATGCTCTCCCCCACGAATACTGTGGTCTATCTCAAATGCCTGCTGTTCTCGTTGGGGACTCCCTTTACTGGACTCTTATTATGGATTTTCCTGGATTTCTCGAGTTTGATTTGGAGATACAGAGCCTAGCTGTGATACGATTGCCAATGGATATGTTGAGAGATTTCGAATTAACGGCTATGCGGGCAGAGGGTGGTCGGCTTGGTTTCCTCCTTTTCTCCAAAATGGACCTCGACATACAATTATGGAAGAGGAAGACAGGTTGTGACGGTGTTGCTTCATGGGAGCTAGGACGAACTATTGAACTGGACAATATACTTCCCCCATTACTGTCGCGAATGACCGTAATGATTCTTGGGTTTGCTGAGTGCAATAATGTCGTGTTCTTGTTGACATGTAACGGAATCTTCATGATCCATCTTGAGTCGTTGGAGTTCAAGAAATTTCTCCAAGCCGGGGGTTACTGTCAACCATTCGAAAGTGTCTACGCTGCAGGTAATATCACACCTTTACACTGCGGGTATAACAAAACCAAATTTTCGACAACTAGTTGGTGGAATGTCGTTCACACCCTTTAGTGTCAAGCTAACAGTTTCAAGTAGTGTTGTATCAGTTATCTCTATTCCTGCTAGATCAGTTGTTCTGTACCTACTACTGACCCAACACTCTGAGTTATCAGTATCGTTGGACAATCTTGAAAAACAATAGTTCTATGATTTTACTTTCAGTTATATAGTCGTGTGGATGATTTTTCTACTTTAAGATGGTTTGGCTAGATATTTTGTGGCATATCCCTTGTCAGTCTAATTAGACACTAGCATATTAAATATAGCTATGCTTTGTGTCGCAGTGTTGGTGTAAGCTACATGTAGGTTTGATTTGGACACCGTAGTTTCTTACTTTATGATGAACACGTGATCAAAGTGACAAGACTGGATTCATCATAAAAACTGTTTCCACCACGAATTACAGTTTTTGTTTTTATACTGGCATATTTTCGTTAGAGGGAATGGTCAAAGTGTTGTTTTTTTGTGCTGAGCGGTCTAAAGTAACATTTGTTTATCACCGAAGGAAGTATTTATTAATAAGATGATGTATGATCCATTGCTTGAGGATTCTATGGCATGAATTTAATTTAATTCAATTTTAGTTGGCACATTTCTGCTTTTCTACTCCATGAGCCTCTCACATGTCCATCATAATGAAGAATATTTAGCTGATTATTTCTCACCAGTAATATCCAAATGATTCGGTAAGCTAGTTGCTCTACTGTTCTCCTATCATTTGCCTCTAAGGAAGATATATGAACCACTATTCTTCTAGCCTCTACTGAGACCAGATGACCAAAATACTCGGAAAAATATGCTAACGGTAGAACTGTAGAAGTTGAAAGTGCACCATTGCACTACAAATTACTGACTGATCTGATTGTATTGCTGTATTTTCCCAACAATGCTGAAATGATTCAACTTTGGTCTTTTTGGTGCCATTTCCACAGTGTGGAGCTAAATGTTTACTGTTTGATTCATAACATTTCTGAGATTGTATAGCTTTAACGGGTTTTGATAAATACTGAGTACACATTGGTTTGACTAATGACATTGATTGCTCCACAGGTACCTAGAAATGTATTATGGTTGCTGAGATGGAGGAAAGGGCTTATTTGCTATAGGTTCTTCTGTTTTTGTTAACTTCACATGGAGGTCGACCGTCTACACAGCGTGCACTGGTGAACTTGGAAGTAGACTTGTAGGAGTTAACGGTTAAGTTTGCCAACTCCGATCCATCATCTAATTCTGGACACAATTAGCCAGCAGGCATGATGACCTGGTTGTATTAAGTAGTACTTAGCTTGTGGCACGTCGAAGCAAGCTTTCTGCAAGATGATCTTTTAGTTACATTTTGTGTGTGTATGCATGTATTTTATCTTCTCACTGTTTGAGTATGTTCCAAGCTGTACCATGTGGGGAGGTTTTGATGCCGAGTGTCTGCTTCTGTCCCATTCTGCGGATGCCCGTGTTTGTTGAATCTTCATATGATTCTGGTGGTATTTGTTGCCGCATATCCCTTAGTCCAGGCAGGGTGTTGCCGATTCTATTTTGGGATCATGTTGTGCGTGTGGTATCCACAGTCTGCTCGTGCTACTGCAGCGGTATGATTTTCTTTTTTCTTTTTTCCTTGGAGATGTGGTTCGATCCAACGAGTTGGCTAAAATTTGAATATTAGCTGAGTTACACTTCTAAGAATAGAAGGTCTCGCTTATTCGTGGCAAAAAGAGAAACGGATGAATAATTTGGTTGTAGTGATCACTAGAGGGATAAGTTTTTTGGCGGCAAACTACTGATTCAGTGTAAGTAGCGGCAAACAGGTGATCTTCCTGAACTGGTGAAGCATTTTGCACAAATGGTTAGGTTAGTGGTGGGGACTGAATCGTAGCTCAGATAATAAGCACGATAGTTGCTCTTCGTGTTATGATCTGAGGTTCCATTCTCCATGTCTCGCAGGCACAGAAAATTCACGCCGATGAAAACTATTGATTATCAGATATCTTTTCTTAGATTATCACCGTCCCTTGTTTCACGTCGACACTATCAAATGTATTTGTTGTTGTTACTTTTTGGGATGAAATGTCCCATCTACGTTTGGTCTTTGACACCGTCTTATGTCGGGTGTCCTGACCCGGATCTAACCTGTCAATGACACGTAATGAAGCATTTTATCAAAACCACGTTCTTCTAAGCAAACATTATCCGGTGTCTTTTCTTAGTAATGAGCTGTTTTATTGACTATTAAACAATGTATGGCAGGTCGAAAACCCCTTAACAAAACAGGATGTAAGGAGGCTCTTGATAAAAGATTTGCACCCAATTTTCTGAAGGTCGTCGTTTCTTGGTAGATCATTCACATCTCGACGTTGTCAATCTCAAGTTCTAGGGAGAAAACGGTGAACTATGCACAAGATAAATTGAACTCAAGAGATTCTGGAGACAAGTATGATCATGCCACTACCTAGGTAAGTTTAAGACTGCCAGATGTTTCATAGCTGAGAACCACCCATTGCAAGGCAGAATCTTGAACTGTCGGTCTATGAAGCACCGATACGGTGAGACGGACACGGCGATACCGATACGGCGATACGGGATACGGCAATTTCAGAAAACAGCAATACGGCGATACGGCGAGCATATATATATATAATAAAATGTCATGTAATAAAGACCGGAAAGCTTGGATGCATGAGATGAGATCAAAATACTGCCCCAGCCTCTTCACCATCAGCACTAGCAGTGTTGCATTAACTTTCACCAACTGAAGACTGGAAGCCTGCCATGCCACTGCCCGCAGATGACATGTCTGTTTCACTGACTCACTCCCTAGCAACACAGCAGCAACATCTCATCAGGCCATCAGGCGGCAGAGATGGGCAACGACAACAAGCAAGCATAGCAGCACATCAACCACACTAGCAAGCAGAATCAGAAAGCAGAGAAGTGCAGAAATCGTGTGGCAGAGGCAGAGCAAAGGGAGGTAGGAATTTTCCTCGTTGCTGGCAACGGGCGGGGATTTTTTGGCCTCCGCCCGCCCACCCGTGTCGCCGCCGTCCCAGCTGCGTATCGGCTTTTTTTCTTTTTATAAAAAAATCGGGAAAACTGGAAGACGCGAGGGACATGGGTATCGGGGTGTATCGGCCGGATACGCGTATCGGGTAAGTACGGTACGCCGATACGTTGTGATCCGGAGTATCGGTGCTTCGTAGCTGTCGGTTCGTCGAAGGATAGAGCATGAAAAAACACATGAGAGACATTAATCGAACATACTCAAGGTGGGCTTCATCAGTATTCTCCAGCCCAGTTCAGGCCTTCTGGTACTCCCAACCTTAGCCTAGCTTCATACCACTACACCACCTAACCACCGTGAGCGATTCCAATCCGCCACATGTCCCGAACCACGCAGCAGACCGACATGACCAGCCTTGGACATGTCATCCTCTGCGAAAGCCACTAAGAATTACTCCCTCCGTTCATAAAAGGATGTCTCAAATTTGTCAAAATTTGTATGTATCTAGACATACTTTAGTGTGTAGATACATGCACATTTAGGAAAAGTTAAGACATCCTTTTACGTACGGAGGGAGTAGAACTTTTTTTATACACATATCCTGTGTTTGTATTTGGTAAATTCAAACAAATGGAAAGTAACTCAAAATTTAAATGTCCATGTTGAAGCTTGGCATGCTTTAGAATATATTAAGATGGCCCTGTCAAGTTTCATTATGTTGGGAAAAACATAGCTTCAGGTTATTTTGACACTTTGGAGACACGGAATAGTAGTGCAATGGTGCAAGGACACGGAATAGTAACCTATAAATGGCAGTACACCAAACCTGAAACTCAGACTTAATTTCATACACCAACTTAATGGTATGGCTTTGCAACTATATTTAGAATATAGTTAGCCCCAACTTTGGTATAGATCTTAGTTGGAGATAGCCTATAGATCATCATATGACAAGTATAGTAGTAATATGACCGTGAACAGTGAACTTCACTTGACGCTAAGTGAAAATGACAATTGAAGCCAAACTAGCAACACAACATTTTTATACTATGTTACAACTATGTTTGCAATATGGTTTGGATCAGATTTGGTATACAAAGTTTGCAAGATGCCAGAAAAATTAAAATTTGACGATAGAAGTAATTCATTGCCCAAATATCGCTTGGAACTACAACTACCATGAAATAATCGCTCCTTTAAGTCCACAAATATTACAGTATGTACATCTTATTATTACCCATGTAGAAAATCTCTCTTACATCTTTTGGTCCAACGAAATAGCTTGGCAAATTCAATGGTCTAGATAAAAAAATTCAATGGCTTATCATTTGGTGCTTCAGCCTGATTTGGCTAGACAAGGCCAAATCGCTTGACATCGGCATCGATACTTCGGCCTTACAATGTCTTCTCCACATTTAGACCGCTGCCGCCAAACCGGATGTCAGGGGGAGATGGAACAAGTAACGTGCAACAGTTGTTTTGCCATGTAACATTATTTATTCATCACTACACATAGGGATTAAACTATATATCCGTCCAAGAAATATGATCTGGCACACATCCTTTACAGTAAAACCCAATTCTAGTACACCCGAATTGTGCAAAATATAAATGGTCACATAGTCACCTTCAAAACATGTTAATCATCACTAGAAAAACACCCGAAAAATATGATCGCATGCATCCTTCATATAAATACTCGAACTGTGTGAAAAGATGGTCAAATTTTTGGACGACTATTTTGTTGGAACTTATGAATTTGTGAAAACCCGCAAACTTGACGAGCGCACCAAATCCGCTTTGCACTTGCCGCGTGCTTCATCCAATCTCCAGCCTAGTTTTAGGTTTATACCATCAAAAGATCAATCTGTTGGTTTATACCATCGAAAGGTTGCAGACCATTTGATTCTTACCATTTCTGTGAAGTCTCCGTTAGTGGTACCCATTAATGAAAAAACTGAACAACATCAAAGAGGAGTTCCAGGCAGGAGCAAAAACAAGCAGTGACGGCCGACGTTGGGGACGAACAAGAGGAGGACCACGGGGAGACGGCGTGGGGGGACGAGCCTGTGCTCGCCGTAGGGGTCGTGCCGCGGCCGGACGAAGTGTGGCGGCCGCCGCCGCGTCGGCGAGGTCACAGACTGCAAGGGCTAGGGGTTCAGGCGGCTGGCTGTGCCCCTTCTCTCCATGCCTATGGGAGCTGACTTAGCCGGGATTGGAGGTGCGCCACCAAGGATATTCTTCGCCGGGCTCGTCGGATTCAGTGGTCGCCGCCGGTAGGTGTATGCGGTGGTCGCTGCTTTCTCTTCTTGTTCTGTTCGTCGTAGCTGTGGAGAAGAACAGCCCTTTAGGTTCGTGTAGATATGCACAGGGGTAACACCGGGATTTATTAAATTCTTTAACCAGCAAAAAAAAGAAATTTCTAACGGAAGATGACGGAGTGGTAAAAAGGGACGGGGCTTGCCTGTGCCCGGGTCATGCGACCATCCGTGCGGCCTGCACATCGAACGGCTATGCGCCTCTGACTCCCGTACCCCCGCTCTGGCTTTTTCTTCCGAAATAAATAATAGAAATACAGCCCCGTCCGCCGTCCCTCGCATACACCATTGAAACTAAACACAAAACAGGAGACAGTCTCATTGAGCTGGAACACATAGCGCAGGAAGAGCTGCGCGGTCTCATCTACCGCTAATGCAAACAGAAAAAAAAACTAGGTGAATGCGATGTACCGCTAACACATCAATTAGCACTGGTCAACCAGGTCAGAGTACATGCGATTTCTCCTCTCCTATTGAACAACGCCTCCCATCCCTGATGGATTCTTTAAGGAGTAGTCATTACGGATGGCACCCGCCGGGTTCGGGGCCGGGTTTGGCATACCCATACCCGTACCCGGCTCCTCCACCCGTACCCGCCACCCGCCCCATACCCGCCGGCGGGTCAAGATCTCAACCATACCCGCGACCCGGCGGGTACGCGGGACCTGCCCCGTACCCGCCCCGTACCCGCCCCGTGGCCTGTACGTTAGTGTCTTTAGTGGGCTAGGTCTCTTAGTGGGCTAGGTGCGTTAGTGGGCTTGTGGGCTAGGGGTGTTAGTGGCTTAGTAGGCAATGACATGTGGGGTCATTACGTTCTAGTCGGGTACACGGGTTCGCGGGTATGGGTTTGGCATCCCCATACCCCCACCCGCATACCCGATGGGTATGACATTTTCCAGCTAAGCATACCCATGGGGATTTTTCTAACCCAAACCCTCCCCATTTGAGGCGGAGGCGGGTACCCGTCGGGTTTGCGGGTATCGGGTACCCATTGCCATCCGTAGTAGTCATGGACAATCACAGGTAATTTTGCCGTCCCTGATGACGATGAATCTCACGCACCAAAAACTCACTCCATTCTTCATGACGAATCATACGAAAATCCTCCAATTTCCTCTTCTTGAATAGATTGTGCCGTCCGTGATTGCTTCCCATGCTGCAGTGTAAAAATTCAATGTAAAATTCAGTTTAGATAACATGATCATCTAATCAACATGTCATGTTGTATATACTTTACTGAATTAGCGACGAGCACATTCTAGCAAGACCACCTGGGCCATCGTGAGCTGTGATTCGCATGGGAACGCATTAGCTGAGTACTGCCCGGCGGCGGAGGAACAGAGGTGCGGTCGCGCGCGCTCGTCCAGGTCGAAGGCTGGAGGAACGGAAGCGCGGCGGAGGTCTCGCCGGGCGGCTCAGCTTCCGCTGCTCCGAGAGGAGATTGATACGGGACGGGGTTGTATTTCTGTTTTTTTTTTGCAGAAAAAGCCAGAGTTACGGAGGTGCGGAAGGCAGAGACTCAGAGCCGTTCGATGTGCACGCCGCACGGATGGTCGCATGGCCCGGGCACAGGCAAGCCCCGTCCGTAAAAAGCAGTAACGTGCCAACCTTTCGATGGTACTAGGTAAATTTGGTGCGGCGTACGCCGCACCTGTTGGGTTTGGGGAAAAATTGAAATTTAGATTGTATCTAAATAATTATCAAATTGGAATGATCAATTTAAGTCTGTAATTAGAGGGGATGTATGATTTGAATATTTAATAAATTTAATTTCATATAAGTGGGGGGAGGGAAATTAGGTTTTCTCTAAATTTTTGTTGAAGTGAAATGTCCAAAAATGTTTGTACCTTGATGTAAATAGTTATTATGTATTTTTTTTGGGATATTTTGTTATTTTTGTGTCACATTACTCTGATGGCTAGCTTCAAAAAATTTGCAATTATAAATGTTCAAATATATATAGGTCTGTGTTTGTAGTTTGACATATTTAATTGAGCTCCATAATTAATGGAATATAGTGTGTGTTTGTTTTTTTTTAATTCAATTTCACTTAATCAGAGGGAATGCATTTTGGCATTTATAATTTGGAATATAGGTCTATGTTTGCAGTTTGCCATATTTAATTGAGCTCCATAATTAGTGGAAATATAGTGTGTAATTTTTTTTTAAATTCAACTTCACTTAATCATGCATGTACATGCAATATTTGTTACTAAGTTTTCATTTTTCTGCAATTTTTGAATTTTTTTTTTGAATTACAGTTTTAAAGATATGAGTTTTACAAAGTTCAACTTTTTAGTGTATTTGTTAAATATCTGTCAGTTGGGGCCCACATGTCAGGATTCTATTAAATATGAAAATGGTTTGTAAAAAAAAAAGACAGCGGGCCCCATGATAACGTCATTTTATGATGCCATCAATGGAGCTCTCTCCCCGTGGCCACGGCGATTTGGAGCGAGAGGAGCAGTGCGCGAGGGCGCGCTCGACGCGTAGGGACGTGGGCAACAATCTAGTGGCGGCGCCGCTGGATTTTGATTACCGGAGAAGGCTCGGCGACGCTTCCACGCGGCGGCGCACGGTGCGGCCGGAGTCGGAGAAGTTGCGGTCAATCCGCTGGATTTCGAGCTTCCCGGCCACCTATTGGGTTTAGTTTAAAAATGTTGAAGTTCGCTCAAATTTGTTGTGTGGAGTATTTCTAAATACTTGATGAATTGAAATGTTTTAGATTATATGTTAACATTAATATTTAACTTAAGTATATAGCGGTGGGAATACACATTGGTTGTAGTGAGTTCTGTAATTAGAGTAAATTAATTTAGGTTGCATCGGAATAATTATCAAATTAAAATGTTCAATTTAAGCTTGTAATAAGAAGGAATCTTTTGTATGAGTATTTAGTAAATTTAATTTCATATAAGTGGAGGGATTGTATTTGTTTTTTTTTCTTCTTTGTAGTATTTATCAAATTGGATAGAATTTGAACATGTTTTTTCCTCTATAAATAGTTAACATTCTTTGTACTGAATTAAAAAGTTAGGTAGGTGTTAAGGTTTTGTTTCTTTTTGCTTTAGCTGTATAAAATATCTTGCAAAGAGGTTTGTTATTTTTTTTGTTACGTTTTTCCAATTTAAAGCGTTAAAAGTTATTGAAATCTGTCGTTTGAAGTAGTTTCAAAATTTCAATAATTCTGAATGTTCAAATATATGTAGGTTCATGTTTGTAGTTTGCTATATTTATACTTAGGCAGTGGCTATTTTGTTGGTGTAGATGACAGGTGGGCCCAAGATGACAGTGAAAATGGTACTGCAAAAACGTGGGGGAATGACAGGTGGGACCAAGCTGACGTCGCCGTGACGTCAGCAGTGGTCTGGGCGCTGAACTGCCGCGGCGGCGTGGTGGTCGCCGGCGTCGCGCCATCGCAAGATGGGGCACGCGGCTGGGACTGCCGGAGGCGCGCGGATGCGGGGCGACAGGGAGCGGTGGCGCCGCACCTGATTGGTCGTCGGAGCGTCGCCCGCAAGGACGAAACACGGCGGCGGTCGCCGAGGACGGCAGCGGCGATTCCGCCGCCCGCGCAGCATCCCAGGAAGCAAAACTCAGCGAGATAGGAGCGGACGACGGCGCGGTCCCGGCGGTGGTCTTCGATCTGAGCGTGGAGGTGCGAGGCGGCGTCGCGACGCGGCGGCAGCGGCGGCGTTCTCCGTCGTCGCGGGAGAGAGAGAAGAGGGAGAGGAGTTCTGTCGTAAGTTTGCAAGGAAGTCCTTAGTGTTCCTAGAAATTGCAAAAAGGTCCTTCGTAGTTAGGACATGCGGATTGCGGTGCAATTTCCGGAAAGCGGAGGATCTTTTTTGTAAAATAACCACGGGGACCGTCAGTTTTGGATCGGACGGCGCGGAGTGCGTCCGGTTACTGGAGCGGGGCACAGTACCGCGATTTACTGTTACGGGAACAGTGAATCGCTGAGAGGCCCCGATTTTGCACGAACTTAATATATAGACTTTACTGAATTAGCGACGAGCACATTCTAGCAAGACCACCTGGGCCATCGTGAGCTGTGATTCGCATGGGAACGCATTAGCTGAGTACTGCCCGGCGGCGGAGGAACAGAGGTGCGGTCGCGCGCGCTCGTCCAGGTCGAAGGCTGGAGGAACGGAAGCGCGGCGGAGGTCTCACCGGGCGGCTCAGCTTCCGCTGCTCCGAGAGGAGATTGATACGGGACGGGGTTGTATTTCTGTTTTTTTTTTGCAGAAAAAGCCAGAGTTACGGAGGTGCGGAAGGCAGAGACTCAGAGCCGTTCGATGTGCACGCCGCACGGATGGTCGCATGGCCCGGGCACAGGCAAGCCCCGTCCGTAAAAAGCGGAGGATCTTTTTTGTAGTTAGGACATGCGGATTGCGGTGCAATTTCCGGAAAGCGGAGGATCTTTTTTGTAAAATAACCACGGGGACCGTCAGTTTTGGATCGGACGGCGCGGAGTGCGTCCGGTTACTGGAGCGGGGCACAGTACCGTGATTTACTGTTACGGGAACAGTGAATCGCTGAGAGGCCCCGATTTTGCACGAACTTAATATATAGAGGTAATATATAGAGGTAATAAACCAACAGATTAATCTTTGGATGGTATAAACCTAAAGACGTGATCTTTTAATGGTACAGAGCTAATTCTCCCCTCTGAATCCCAAGCCCAGTAGGGGATAATTTCCAATAACCCCCCCACGTGGCAGGGGCATGGCATTATGAGCCCCCCGCCGCTGCCACTGAAATGTGGGCCTTTAAGTGGCTGGGGGGGTTATAAGGAATTCTCCCGCCCAGTAGACCACGGACATCCAGAATCAGCGAGCAGGGCAACATGGGCAGCCCCCGCCGCCGCCCCCGCTTGCCGGCGGCGCCGCCGCCGCTGGACGACGACGACCTGCTCTCAGAGGTCCTCCTCCGCCTCCCCCCGCAACCCTCCTCCCTCCCGCGCGCCTCCCTCGTCTGCAAGCGCTGGCGGGGCCTCGTCGCCGACCCCCGATTCCTCCGCCGCTTCCGCCTCCGCCACCGCCGCAACCCTCCCCTCCTCGGTCTACTCAACCAAGGTGCTCAAGGCCTATCCTTCATTCCTACTCTGGAGGCTCCCAATCGCGTTCCGCCCGGGCGCTTCTCCTTGCATTTCGAACACCACTTCCAGATCCTCGATTGCCGCCATGGCCTCGTGTTAATCTTCGACCAGAATCCGCTTCAGCTCCTGGTGTGGGACCCCGTCACCGGCCAACAGCACCGGCTACCCATTCCCCCGGGGTTCAGCCCGAACAAGGCCAACGTCATCGGAGCAGTGCTTCAAGGCGCCGGAGACGTCCAACACTTCAAGGTGGTCTTGGTAGAGACAGACATGATGGTCCAATCAAATGGTCGGATTTTCGTATGTGTTTACAAGTCAGAGACTGGGGTGTGGGGTAATCTCATATCAACACCGATTCCATATTTTGACGTCCCTCAGCTGTGTAGCACTATGCCTGCTCTGCTCCTTGGGGATTCACTCTACTGGATGCTTGCTGGGGAACGGCCAAATATACTTGAGTTTGGTTTAGAGACGGAGAGCCTGTCTTTGATACGGAGGCCAAGGTTTCCTCATATGCTCTGCCGGACAGTCATGCGGGCTGAGGGTGGTGGTCTGGGTTATCTCAACTTGTCCGGCTTCACCGCCCAATTGTGGAAGAGGAAAGCAGATTCTGATGGCGTTGCATCATGGGAGATGGGAAGGACTATTGAGCTGGACAAGCTACTTTCCCTGAATCCAGACTCAGATAAGTATCTATGGATACAAGGGTTCGCCGAGGATAATAATTTGGCGTTCCTGTATACTGCTGTCAGCCTCTTCATTGTCCAGTTTGAGTCATTGCAGTTCAAGAAACTTACCAAACCTGAAATGGTCCATTTCTGTCATCCATTTGAAAGCGTCTATGCTGCAGGTAATTGCAACATTTGCACTGTTGTCTGCTGGTATATACTTTTTGATAATTGGCTGATGAAATTCCTTTCACATTCTTTCGTGTTAGACTATCCTGTTATAAGTAGTGTCATATCAATTATTCTTTTGCTGCTTGATGATCTGTTCAACATATATCATTGGTGTTCTGTAGTGTTCTCTCCTCATGCTTCTGTGATGTTTCTGTAATTATTATCATCTGGAAATTTGCTTGCGAAATTTGCTTGCGGTGTCTGATAGTCTTTATACCGCAAGTTCATATGTAGCCAGGATTGTTAAATTAATAACTGAATTAAATTTCACCGTTGCGTTCCCATTGACATATGCAAGAACTGTATACTTATAGTGCTAGTGCATAGCCACGGTGCAGTTTCTTTCTTAAGATAAGATATTAACAGTTGGAACTTGGAAGTTGGACGATAAAATTTAGCTGTAGGCTGTAGCTATGCTTTTATGTGCAATCTAGTTTCTTCAATTTGGCCACCTTGGGCAATTAATACTAGATTCATCCTAACAACTGCTTTCATCACGTATTACACCTTTTAGTTTTACTAATATATTATCATCAGATTCAGAAGTAGTGGTCATACTGTTGTATTTGATGCTGTCCATTGTAAAAAAAATGGCGTATATTCTTGTACCCATAGAAGCATTATTTAATAAGATGGTGGATGATCCCTTGCTCAAGGTTTCGATGGCAGCTTGTTTTTTTATTTATAGAATATGCTTATGAGTTAGAAAAGAGATGCTTCTGCTCTTTTACTCCATCGATCCCGCATATGTCCATGTTGCAATAAGAATATTTCAAATGATCCGGTAAGATAGATGGTTCAGCGTTTTCCTCTGGGAGGTATTTGAACGACTGGTCTCTTAGCCTCTGATGAGAGAAGATGGCCAAAATACTTGAGGATGTGCTAACAATAGAAGTTGAAAGTGTGCCACTCGCACTACACCGCAAATTACCCACTGATATCTCTGTTTCAGCAACGCTGAGATGATTGAACTTCTTGATACCATTTTCTGCAGAGTTAAGATAATGTTTACTGATTGAATCATACACATTTTTGAGATTGTATAGCTTTAATGGTTTTCCATAAACGAAGGGTACACATTGGTTTGACTAATGACATGGATTGCTCCACAGGTATCTAGGATTGTATTCTGGTTGGTGAAGGCTTCGGTGAGCTGGACAAATTTGTATTCTGGTTGGTGAAGGCTTCGGTGAGCTGGACAAATTTGTATTCTGGTTGGTGAAGGCTTCGGTGAGCTTCTTGATACCGGCTACCGGGGCAGTTTTTCTTTTTCGAGATATATTTGGTGAAGGCTTCGGTGAGCTGCACAAATTTGTCTTCAGTTCTCTACGGTCTGCATGGGGCCTGTCATGTGCTCTGCAAGGAAATTGATCCTCTATGTGTCATGCCCTGGTCAAGTGTGATGTGAAATTGTAGTACTTACATGTGACTGCGAATTTGTCTTTTAAGCGGTTAACTTCCGTCTATTATCTGATTTCTGTCGACATTATTCAAACTGGCATTGTGAGTTTTGAGACAAATTAACTTGCTTTGATCAATGGCCCTGCCACTGAATCGTTTTGCATTATGTATGTGCACATTTTTCTGTATCTTCTGCTCGTGTACCACCAAATTTCTGCTTTTGCTCTATGATATATCTTGCTTGTGTGTGTGTGTGTGTGTCAAATTTGTATCCCAAAAAGATAGAGCATTGCCGACGAGATCCTTTTTTGTGGCTTGAAAAAGATAGAGCAGTGATACTTGGACCCAGGCATTTTTTTGTTGTTGCTCTTTTCATTTGAACAACTAGCTGACGCAAGCACTTTCATTATTGTATGAGTTAATCTCGTAGGAATTAGGATGCTCTGGTCAACTTCAACGTGGAACTGTATACTATCTGATTCTAGAGGCAGTATGTGAAGTGGAACTAAGAGAAATTAAGTTTCATTGGTCAATGGCATAGCGCTGGGCCTGTCACTGAGTCTTGCCATTCAAACTGATTTACATGGCTGGGATGTTTTTATGAGTTGAATTAGTTGCATCTATTGAGTAGCAATTCTAGCTTCTGGGACAGTTCTTCTTCCTTTGGGATAGGGTGCACTGGTTAATATCTGAATTTTAATTGTTTAATGTGTTAACTTCTCAATAATTTTTTTTAGAAACAAGGCAAAAGCTTTGCCTTTTATATTGATAAAGTAGAAGCAAACATGAAGGACAAGGCCTAAAAAGAAAAAAGTTACAGCTCGATCCACGCCGGCCCCCGAGGCCGCGCCCCACACGAGTCGACGACTAAGTTGCCCAAGCAACCAAAGCCGACACCAAGACCCCCTAACGCAACGCGGCGGAGGTGAGAGTCCGGAGCCGCCGCTCCGACATC
The DNA here is from genome assembly GCA_947311845.1 of Poa pratensis. Lineage (NCBI taxonomy): Eukaryota > Viridiplantae > Streptophyta > Magnoliopsida > Poales > Poaceae > Poa > Poa pratensis. Next base: position 8,589,829 of record CAMZMU010000062.1, read on the forward strand.
CACGCCGGCTCCAAAGCCGCGCTCCACACGGGTCGACGACCATGACGCCCAAACAACCATAGCCGACACCAAAGACCTCGACGCCTCACAGCGGAGGCGAAGCATCCGGAGCCGCCGCTCCGACATCCCCGCCAGCCCCAAGGTTGCGCACCCAACAAGCCGACGACCATAGCGCCCAAGCGACCACAGTCGACGCTACACCACCTCAACGCAGCACGACGAAGGTGAAACCCGGAGCCGCCGCTCCGGCATCCACGCCGGCCCCAGAGCCGCGCACCCCCAAGCCGAAGACGAAGACTCGCCACCGCCAGCCACCAGCACTCCACAGGTCCCACTGGTCAGTGGAACATCCAAGGCGAGGCCAAAGAGGCAAGCGACGCAGGAGCACCGCCCTCGCCCGATCCCGCTAGGGATCTAGGGTTTCCCCCGGAGAACCCGCGTGGAGAAGCGAGAGCACCGCCTCGACAACGCCTTCCAGAAGGACGCGGCGCCCGAGGGCGTCGTCGTCGTCGGCCCCGGCCGACAGCCCGGGCTAGGCTTTCGCCCGGCGATGTGTCGCAAACCCCACCGACCGCCCATCGGGGACCGACCAGCCCACCATCACCGCGTGCCGCAACCACCGCGGCACCTCATGCCCGGGCAGGCGGCATGCCAACTACGGCCCAGCCGCAGCCACAGCTCCGGGGCCGCCCGCCCCGGCTTCCTCCTCCCCGACCTCGACTAGGGAATAATTGAAACATACCAGTGTGCTAGGGGCGTGGGCACATGGTGCGTTGCTCCTCTCGACTAGGGAAGCTCCAATTGCCATCAACTAACCTTCTCGTCGACGAGCTACATCGGTAACTGCTACAGAACTTGATTCAAGCAGTAACCACGAGCTATTGCGAACTCTTCCCATTTGTTAAATCCTCCCAATAATCTTTCTATCTTCTCCTCGACCTCAGGCAGAAGTCCTCCTTTGCTCATCGAGGATGCAAGTGAAATCTGTATGTCTTAGTGGGATTTTTGTTCCTTTGTCTGTCTGTATCATTAGCTGTTACAGAAATTCAGTAAAACCAGAGATGATTTTTTTTCTAGGGGAAAAGGAACCGTGAATTTAGTGGGCTTTCTCTTCATGGGCCTTCTCTCGCTTTAGGTCACTCCAGTCGAGCGAGATCCACCACATCCAGCATGAGCGACGAGATGACGGCCAGCCTCCGCCCCAGCTCGCCGGCGGCGGCGGCGCCGCTGGAAGACGAGGACCTGCTCGCCGAGATCCTCCTCCGTCTTTCCCCGGACCCCTCCTCTCTCCCCCGCGCCTCCGCCGTCTCCAAGCGCTGGCGCGGCCTCGCCTCCGACCCACGCTTCATCCGCCGCTTCCGCCGCTTCCGCCGCCACCACCGCCGCAACCCTCCACTCCTCGGCTTCTTCGACTGCTTCTCCTTCCAACCAACTCTGAAGGCCCCCAATCGTGTCGCGCCCGACCGCTTTTCCTTGCAGCAAGACCACGACGATGTGCTCCTGTCCCTTGGATGCCGTCATGGCCTCGTGCTATTGTTTGATCCAAAGCGGAAACAGGCCCTGGCTTGGGATCCCGTCACCGGCAACAAGCACCATATTGCCCTTCCCACGGGGTTCGATGTAGAGTACTCCTTCACTCACGGCGCGGTGCTTCGCCCTGCCGGAGACGTCCACTTCCAGGTCGTCTTGGTAGCCGTAGCCACCGACGACGAAACACATACACGAGCACGTGTTTACTCGTCGGAGACCGGCGTATGGGGTAATCTCATTTCACCGACGCTTCCCTTCCCAATGTTTGCCCCCAACGATACTATGGTGTCTGAAATTCCTGCTATCTTTAATCACATGCCTGCTGTGCTCGTCGGGGATTTCCTTTACTGGACACTTATTGGGGAGTTTCCTGGAATTCTCGAGTTTGATGTGGAGAGACAGAGCCTAGCTGTGATACCATTGCCAATGGGCATCGACTTCCGACACGGCCACGAGTTAACCGCTATGCGGGCAGACGGTGGTGGGCTTGGTTTGCTCTTCGTGCCAGACTTAGACCTCAGCGCCCAATTATGGAAGAGGAAGACAGATCGTGACGGTGTTGCTTCATGGGAGCTAGAAAGAACTATTGAACTTGACAAGCTAATTCCCCTGGATTCAGTGGAGGAGAAAGAATACATAATAATTCTAGGGCTTGCTGAGTGCAACAACATGGTGTTCCTGTGGACAGCTGTAGGTTTCTTCACGATCGAGCTTGAGTCACCGCGGTGCAAGAATGTTTGCGAAGCGTATGACTACATGAGTTGCTGTCAACCATTCGAAAATGTCTATGCCGCAGGTAATAGCATGCTTCTACACTGTGAGTATAAGAAAACCAGTTATTCAAAAATTGGTTGATGGAATGCCGTTTACATCCTTTAGTGTCAAGCATATAGTTTCAAGTAGTGATATATGAATTATTTCTATTGCTGCTAGAGATGTTTTTCTGGATTATTATGTCCCAATAGTTTGAGGTATCATTATTGGTGTACAATTTGGTTCAAGTCAGAGGAAGCAAACTGCCTCTACCAGTGTAGTGCAGCATTGCGTTTTCTCTCTTGAGATGGGATACATAACAGTCATAAGTTGAAGACAACTACATGTACAACTAGCTTGAACCAACTAAAGTGTCAAATATATAGCTCAATATGTGCATTAGGAAGCTTACACGTAGTTGATCTTCTTTGGATATTTACAACTAGTTATTCCAGTATGTACATTTTGGAAGCTCACAACCAGCTATTGTTTTATTTAATATTCTTATCTGTGCAAAAAAATCTTATTTCCACTTGGTTTAAAATATACAAAACAATTATTCATATTGTCACATGTAGGGTAGTCCTGCAAGTGGCAATGCCATTCCACATTATAGCTCATTTGGGATCCTTATAATATTAGTATGTTCTGCTTGCTTCTAGTTGTTGTTGTTGTTGTTGTTGTTGTTGTTGTTGTTATATAAATATGTTACTCTTCGGCGGTCTGCTTAAATCTTGTGTCAGCATATCTATGTTTTCATACCAGTCTAACTCACTCACTCACATATGTAGTTGTCCTTAGCCTCTAACATAGTTTTTCTGGTTCAAACTACATGCTAGCTCTTGCTTATTGTGTATGCAGTCTAATCTCGTCGATTTTGGTCATTGTAGATGTTGGCTGTCCATTATGAGAAAGACAATTTCATTTTTTTAATAAGTTAGGGGTTAGCTGGAATAGTCCATATGTAGCCAAAAACTTGATAATGTGCTAACAATTGGAATTGAAGTGTGCCACTACAGATAACTCTCTTCCTATTGATGTTCTCTGTTTCTACTGCTGGGTTTATCGAATAAGTATGATGATTGGAGTTTTCAGCTTTTGTAACAATGTTGAAGCTAATGTTCACTGTTCAAATCATACAAAAATTGCGAGATAAATTTAATGGCTATTGCATGTACGAGTATTACAAATCGGTTTGGCTGATCACGTTTGCTTGCTCTGTAGGTATCTAGAGCTGCATTCTGGTTGCTGGATTAGGTGTAGATTCTTCCATTTTGTGCCCTGTGCATGGGGCATGTCATGTCCTCCACCAGGAAATTGACTGTCTATGTGTCATGTCCTGCTCAAGCGTGATGTGAACTTCTAGGAATTAACATTCCTGATCAGCTGTGAAGTTGGAATTCATATTTAAGTTGTAAATAAACGTCCATCTGTTATCTGGTATCTGTCGACGATATTCAGAAATCAACTTGCTGCTGTTTATGCATTGGTCCTGTCAGTTAACCCTGTGGTTCATTTCCTTGGGTATTGATCTTGAAATGCATGTACTTTGCACGTGCACACAATATTTTTTAGCATGGTCTGCTCATGTGCCATTGAATCTGTGCTTATGCCCATAAGAATTTCATTTTGTGCGTATCAGAACTTGTAGAACTTGTACCCCAGACCTAAGAATTTCATTTTGTGCGTATCAGAACTTGTAGAACTTGTACCCCAGACCTCAGTGATATTGCAGTGCTGCCACGATGCTTCTGTTAAGTAGTCAGTGCTACACTATTGGAGCCGTTTTTCTTTTTCAAGATATATTTGGTGAAGGCTTTGGTGAGCTGCACAAAACTTGCACAGCGATATGGCATGAGTATGGCATTGCTGCCGGGATGCTTCTGTTAAGTAGTAGTGCTACCCGGGCAGTTTTTCTTTTTCAAGATATATTTGGTGAGGCTTCGGTGAGCTGCACAAATTTGTCTTCAATCCTCTATGGTCTGCATGGGGCCTGTGATGTGCTCTGCTAGGAAATTGATCCTCTATGTGTCATGCCCTGGTAAAGTGTGATGTGAAATTGTAGGACTTACATGTGACTGCGAATTTGTCTTCTATGCAGTTAACTTCCGTCTATTATCTGATTTGTGTGGACATTATTACAACTGGCATTGTGAGTTTTGAGACAAATTAACTAGCTTTGATCAATGGCCCTGCCATGTACCACCCAGTCTGTGCTTTTGCTCCATGATATATCTTGCTTCTTTGTGTGTGTCAAATTTGTATCCCAAAAAGATAGGGCATTGCTGACACGACCTTTTTTCTGGCTTGAAAGTGCATCTATTCAGTTGTAGTCATACTCTGACTGGTACCCTTTTTTTTGTTCTCTTCATTGGGACAACTAGCTGCCGCAAGCATTTTAATTATTGTATGAGTTAATCTCGTAGGGATTAGCATGATCTGGTCAACTTCAACGTGGAACTGATCTTCTATGCTATGAACTGTGAAGCTTCTGTATACTATGTGATTCTAGAGGCAGTATATGAAGTGGAACTAAGAGAAATTGAGTTTGAATCGGTCAATGGCATACCGCTTGGCCTGTCACTGAATCTTGCAGTTCAAGCTATTTGCATGGCTGGGATATTAGTATGAGTGGCAATACTAGCTTTTCGGACAGTTCTTCTTCCTTTGGGATATGATGAAAATCCTCCCAATAATCTTTCTATCTTCTCCTCGTCCTCAAGCAAAAGTCCTCCTTCGCTCATCGAGGATGCAAGTGAAACCTGAGATGATTTTATTTCTAGGGGAAAAGGAAACGTGAATTTAGTGGGCTTTCTTGTCCTTCACTTATCATGGGCCTTCTCTCACTCAGCCTCACTCTCAGTCGCTCTAGGTCACTCCACTCCAGTCGAGCGAGATCCACCACATCCAGGCATGAGCAGCGAGATGACGGCCAGCCTCCGCCGCCGCCCCAGCTCGCCGGCGGCAGCGCCGCCGCTGGAAGACGGAGATCTGCTCGCCGAGATAATTTCTGGTTGGTGTCAACCATTCGAAAGTGTCTACGCTGCAGGTAATAGCATTCCTTTACACTATGGGTGTGACAAGGCCAAATTTTGGACAACTGGTTGATGGAATGTCGTTCACACCCTTTCATGTCAAGCTAACAGTTTCAAGTAGTGTCGTATGAATTATTTCTGTTGCTGCTAGATCGGTTGTTCTGTAGTACTGACCCAATACTGAGTTAATCAATATCGTTGGACAATCTTGAAAAACAATATTCCTATGATTTTACTTTCAGTTATGTAGTATCTTGGACGATTTTTCTACTGTCAGATGGTTTGGCTAGACATTTGTGACATATCCCTTGTCAGTCTAATTAGCCAGTGGCATAGTAAATGTGGCTATGCTTTGTGTCGCAGTGTTGGTCTAAGCTACATATAGGTATGCTTTTCCTGCAGTATAATTTCTTCATTTTGGACACTATAGTTTAATACTTTATGATGAACACATGTCAAAGTGACAAGACTGGATTCATCATAAAACTGTTTCCATCACAAACTACAGTTTTTGTTTTTACTGGCATATATTCGTTAGAGGGAATGGTCAAAGTGTATTTTTTTCGCTGAGCAGTGTAAAGTAACATTTTTAATTACCGAAGGAAGTATTTATTAAAAAGATGGTGTATGATACATTGCTTGAGGATTCTACGACATGAGTTTAATTTAATTCAATTTCCCTTGTTGTCACATTTCTACTTTTCTAATCCATGAGCTTCTCACACGTGTCCATGATAATGAAGAATATTCAAATGATTTTTCTTACCAGTAATATCCAAGTGATTCGGGTCTCCTATCATTTGCCTCTAAGGAAGATAGTTGAACCACTGTTCTTCTAGCCTCTACTGAGACCAGATGGCCAAAATACTCGAGAAAATATGCTAACAGCAAAAGTTGAAAGTGCACTATTGCATTACAAATTACTGACTGATCTATTTCTGTTGCTGTATTTTTCCAATAACGCTGAAATGATTTAACTTTGGTGTTTTTGGTGCCATTTCCACAACGTGGAGCGAAATGTGTACTGTTTGAATCATAAAATTTCTGAGATTGTATAGCTTAAACGAGTTTTGATAAATACAGAGTACACATTGGTTTGACTAATGACATTGATTGTTCCACAGGTACCTAGAAATGTATGCTGGTTGATGAGATGGAGGAAAGGGTTTATTTTCAGTAGGTTCTTCTGTTTTTGTTAACTTGACATGGAGGTCGGCCGTCTACACAGCATGCACTGGTGAACTGGGAAATAAACTTGTAGGAGTTAACAGTTAAGTTTGCCAACTCCGATCCATTATCTAATTCTGGACAGGCAGCAGGCATGATGACCTGGTTGTATTAAGTAGTACTTAGCTTGTGGCACGTCGAAGCAAGCTTTCTGCCAGATGATCTTTTAGTTACATTTTGTGTGTGTATGCATGTATTTTTATCTTCTCACTGTTTGACTATATTTCAATGTCGGGAGGTTTTGATGCCCAATGTCTGCTTCTGTCCCATTCTGCGGGTGCCTGTGTTTGTGGTGGTATTTATTGCTGCATATTTTGGGATTCTATTTAGGGTTCATGTTGTATGTGCGGTCTCCACAGTATGCTCGTGCTACCAGCAGAAGCAGTTGTATGTTTTTTGTTTCTTTTTTCCTGGGGAGATGTGATGTGATCCACGGAGTTGGATAACATTTGAATATTATGTGAGTTTCACTTCTGAAGAATAGAAGGTCTCGCTTATTTGTAGCAAAAAAAAAAAAAGGATGAATAATTTGGTCGTAGTGATCATGAGAGGGATAAGTTTTTTTGGCGGCAAACTCCTGATTCAGTGTAAGTAGCGGCAAACAGGTGATCTTCCTGAAGTGGTGAAGCATTTTGCACAAACGGTTAGCTTAGTGGTAGGGACTGACTCATAGCTCAGATAATAAGCACGATAGTTGCTCTTCGTGTTATGATCCGAGGTTCCATTCTGCGTGTGTGTCGCAGACACAAAAAATTCACGCCGATGAAAACTGTTGATTATCAAAAAAAAAATTCTTAGATTATCACTGTCTCATGTTTCATGTCAACGCTATCAAATGCATTTTTTGTTGTTACTTTTTGGGATGAAATGTCTGGTCTACGTTTGGTCTTTGACACCGTCTTGTGTTACCTACATGGTGTCCAGACCCAGATCTAACCTGTCAATGCCAATTATCGGGTGTCTTTTCTTAGTAATGAACGGTTTTTATTGATTATTAACCAAGGTATGGCGGGTCGAAAACCCCTTAACAAAACAGGATGTACGTAGGGTCTTGATAAAAGATTTGCAACGAATTTTCCGAAGGTCGTCGTTTCTAGGTAGATCATTCACGTCTTGACATTGTCAATCTTAAGTTCTAGGAGAAAACGGTAAAATGTGCACATGATAAATTGAACTCGAGAGATTCTGGAGACATGTATGATCATGCCACTACTATAGGTGAGTTTAAGACTGCTAGATGTTTCGTAGATGAGAACCACTCCCCTGCATGACAATACACCAAACATGAAAATCAGACTCAATTCACACCAACTTAATGGTATGGCTTTGAAACTATATTTAGAATATAGTTAGCCCCAACTTTGGTATAGATCTTAGTTGGAGATAGCCTTTAGATCATCATATAACGAGTTTAGTAGGAATATGACTGTGAATAGTGAACTTCACTTGACAATAGGTGAAAATGACAATTGAAGCCAAACTAGCAACACACCATTTTAATATCATGTTACAACTATGTTTGCAAGATGGTTTGGATCAAGTTTGGTATACAAAGTTTGCAAGATGCCAGAAAAAATAAAATTTGACCAAGTAGAAGTAATTTATTGCCCAAATATCACTTGGAACTGCCATAAAATAATCGCCCCTTTAAGTCCACAAAAATTATAGTATGTAAATCTCATTATTTAATAATTAGACTAGCCCATGTAAAAAATCTCTAACATCATTTTTCCCAACGAAATAGCTTGGCAAATTCAGTGGTCTAGATAAAAATTCCAATTGGTTATCATTTGGTGCTTCGACCTGATTTGGCTAGACCATGCCAAATCGCTTGATAACGACATCGATACTTCGGGCTTACAATGTCTTCTCCAACTTCAGACCGCCGCTGCCAAACCGGATGTTAGGGGGAGATGGTACAAGTAACATGGAACAATTATTTTACCATGTAACATTATTTATTCATCACAACACATAGGGATTATACTATATATCCATCTCCAAACATCCATCCGAAAAATATGATCTGGCACATCCTCTACAGAAAAAACCGAGTTATAGTACCCGAATTGTGTTCGAAATACAAATGGTGATAGTCACGTTCAAAACGAGGTAATTACTAGAAAAACATCCTAAAATATGACACATGCGTCCTTCATATAAAAGAAAGCTTATGCTACTCAAACTGTGTGAAAAATGGTCAATATTTTTGAATGACTATTTTGTTGCAATTTAAGAAATTTGAAAACTCGCAAACTTGACGAGGGCACCAATTCCGCTCTGGACAGGACTTGCCGTGGGATTCATCCAATCCCAAGCCCAGTAAACTCCTGCACCTACTTGCATACGCACATCAGCAAGCAGGGCGACATGAGCAGCCTCCGCCGCCGCCCCCGCTCGCCGGCGGCGCCGCCGCCGCTGGGCGACGACGACCTGCTCTCCGAGATCCTCCTCCGCCTTCCCCCGCAGCCCTCCTCCCTCCCGCGCGCCTCCCTCGTCTGCAAGCGCTGGCGCGGGCTCGTCGCCGACCCCCGATTCCTCCGCCGCTTCCGCTTCCGCCTCCGCCACCGCCGCAACCCTCCCCTCCTCGGTTTATTAAACCAAGGTGCTCAAGGCATATCCTTCATTCCTACTCTGGAGGCTCCCAATCGTGTCCCGCCTGGGCGCTTCTCCTTGCATTTCGAAAACCACTTCCAGATCCTCGATTGCCGCCATGGCCTCGTGTTGATCTTCGACCAGAATCCGCTTCAGCTCCTGGTGTGGGACCCCGTCACCGGCCAACAGAACCGGCTACCCATTCCCCCGGGGTTCAGCCCGAACAAGGCCATCGGAGCAGTGCTTCAAGGCGCCGGAGACGTCCAACACTTCAAGGTGGTCTTGGTAGAGACAGACATGAGGGTCCAATCAAATGGTCGGATTTTCGTGTGTGTTTACAAGTCAGAGACTAGGCCTGCTGTGTAGCACTAGGCCTGCTCTGCTCCTTGGGGATTCCCTCTACTGGATGCTTGCTGGGGAATGGCCAAATATACTTGAGTTTGGTTTAGAGACGGAGAGCCTATCTTTGATACGGAGGCCAAGATTTCCTCATATGCTCTGCCGGACAGTCATGCGGGCAGAGGGTGGTGGTCTGGGTTATCTCAACTTGTCCGGCTTCACCGCCCAATTGTGGAAGAGGAAGGCAGATTCTGATGGCGTTGCATCATGGGAGATGGGAAGGACTATTGAGCTGGACAAGCTACTTTCCCTGAATTTGGACTCAGGATCTAAAGTCCAGTCTTCAAGTAAAGAACCCGCCATCTATCTAATAGAAGTTTTTACCCTTTCGAGCTAGTTCTCGACGCCTGCCAGTTCTTGTGAGAGTTACAAGCTCGTTGGCTAGTCTCAGTCCCAGTTGTTGTGTAGGGCTTCTTTCTAAAAGGTAAAGCCAATCATAGGAGGGATTTTTGTTACTTGTAAAGACTTTTTTTAGCAAAGGTGCGATTCTCTCCTCTTACAATAGCCTGTGAGAATGCCTGTGCCCAAGGGTTCGCCGAGGACAATAATTTGGTGTTCCTGTATACTGCTGTCAGCCTCTTCATTGTCCAGTTCGAGTCGTTGCAGTTCAAGAAACTTACCAAACCTGAAAATGTCCATTTCTGTCTTCCATTTGAAAGCGTCTATGCTGCAGGTAATAGCAACATTTGCAATAATTGGCTGATGAAATTCCTTTCACATTCGTTCCTGTTAAACTATCCAGTTATAAGTAGTGTCATATCAATTATTCTTTTGCTGCTTGATGATCTGTTCAGCATATATCATTGGTGCTCGGTAGTGTTCTCTCCTCATGCTTCTGTGGTGCTTCTGTAATTGTCATGATCTGGAAATTTGCTTGCGGTGTCAGGTTTTCTGTATACCCCAGGTTCATGTAGCAAGGACTGTTAAACTAATAACTGAATTAAATTTCACCGTTGCCTGCCTATTGACCTATGCAACAACTGTATAATTATAGTGCTAGTGCATAGCTGCGGTGCAGTTTTTTCTTTCTTTCTCAAGATAAGATATATAACAGTTGGAACTTGGAAGTTGAACGATGACATTTAGCAGTAGGCTGTAGCTATGCTTTCTGTGCAATCTCTTTTCAGTTTGGCCACCTTAGGCAATTAATACTAGGTTCATCCTAACAACTGCTTTCATCACGTGTTACAACTTTTAGTTTTACTAATATATTATCATCAGAAGTAGTGGTCATAGTGTTGTATTTGATGCTGCCCATTGTAAAAAAACAACGACGTCTATTTTTGTACCCATAGAAGCATTATTTAATAAGATGGTGGATGATCCCTTGCTCAAGGTTTCAATGGCATGCATTTGATTAGAATTCAGTTAGTTAGTGACTAGCTAGCTTGTTTTTTTTTACAGAATATGCTTATGAGTTAGAAAAGAGATGCTTCTGCTCTTTTACTCCATCAGTCCCGCATATGTCCATGTTGCAATAAGAATATTTCAAATGACTCGGTAAGCTAGATGGTTCAGCGTTTTCCTCTGGGAGGTATTTGAACGACTGGTCTCTAAGCCTCTGCTGAGAGGAGATGGCCAAAATACTTGAGGATGTGCTAACAATAGAAGTTCAAAGTGTGCCACTCGCACTACACGACAAATTACCCACTGATATCTCTTTCTGCAGAGCTAAGATAACGTTTACTGATTGAATCATACACATTTTTGAGATTGTACACCATAAATGAAGGGTACACATTGGTTTGACTAGTGACATGGATTGCTCCACAGGTATCTAGGATTGTATTCCGGTTGGTTAAGGCTTCGGTGAGCTGCATAAATTTGTATTCCGGTTGGTGAAGGTTTCGGTGAGCTTCTTGATACCGGCTACCGGGGCAGTTTTTCTTTTTCGAGATATATTTGGTGAAGGCTTCAGTGAGCTGCACAAATTTGTCTTCAGTTCTCTACGGTCTGCATGGGGCCTGTCATTTGCTCTGCAAGGAAATTGATCCTCTATGTGTCATGCCCTGGTCAAGTGTGATGTGAAATTGTAGGACTTACATCTGACTGCGAACTTGTCTTTTAAGCGGTTAATTTCCGTCTATTATCTGATTTCTGTCGACATTATTCAAACTGGCATTGTGAGTTTTTAGACAAATTAACTTGCTTTGATCAATGGCCCTGCCGCTGAATCGTTTTGCATTATGTATGTGCACATTTTTCTGTATGTTGTGCTCATCAGCTCATGTACCACCAAATCTTTGCTTTTGCTCTACGATATATCTTGCTTGCTTGTGTGTGTGTGTTTGTGTGTGTGTGTGTGTCAAATTTGTATCCCAAAAAGATAGAGCATTGCTGACGAGATCCTTTTTTGTGGCTTGAAAAAGATAGAGCAGTGATACTTGGAGCCGGGCAAATTTTTTATTTTGCTCTTTTCATTGGAACAACTAGCTGACGCAAGCACTTTCATTATTGTATGAGTTAATCTCGTAGGAATTAGGATGCTCTGGTCAACTTCAACGTGGAACTGTATACCATCTGATTCTAGAGGCAGTATGTGAAGTGGAACTAAGAGAAATTAAGTTGCATTGGTCAATGGCATAGCGGCGCTGGGCCTGTCACTGAATCTTGCCGTTCAAGCTGATTTACATGGCTGGGATGTTTTTATGAGCTGAATAAGTTGCATCTATTTAGTAGCAATTCTAGCTTCTGGGACAGTTCTTCTTCCTTTGAGATATGGTGCACTGGTTAATATCTGAATTTTAATTGTTTAATGTGTTAACTTCTCAATAGTTGAAACATACAAGTGTGCTAGGGGCGTCGGCATATGGCGCGTTGCGCCTCTCGACTAGGGAAGCTCCAGTTGCCTTCCCAGTCCTCTGCTCCGACGAGCTACATCGGTAACTGTTGCAGAACTTTTCAAGCAGTAACCACGAGCTATTGCGAACTCTTCCCATTTGTTAAATCCTCCCAGTAATCTTTCTATCTTCTCCTCGACCTCAGGCAAAAAGTCTTTCTTTGCTCATCGAGAATGCAAGTGAAATATCTTTAGTGGGATTTTGTTCCTTTGTCTGTATCATTAGAAATTCAGTACAACCTAAGATGATTTTTTTTCTAGGGGAAAAGGAACCGTGAATTTAGTGGGCTTGCTCTTCATGGGCCTTCTCTCGCTTCAGGTCACTCCAGGATCCACCACATCCAGCATGAGCAACGAGATGACGGCCAGCCTCCGCCGCCGCTGGAAGACGAGGACCTGCTCGCCGAGATCTTCCTCCGTCTTCCCCCGGACCCCTCCTCTCTCCCCGCGCATCCGCCGTCTCCAAGCGCTGGCGCGGCCTCGTCTCTGACCCCCGGTTCGCCCGCCGGTTCCGGCTCCACCACCGCCGCAACCCTCCACTCCTCGGCTTCTTCGACTGTTTCTCCTTCCAACCAACTCTGAAGGCCCCCAATCGTGTGGCACCCGGGCGGTTTTCCTTGCAGCAGGACCGCGGCGACGGCCTCCTGCCCATCGTGCTACTGTTGGATCCAAAGCGGAATCAGGTCCTGGTTTGGGACCCCGTCACCGGCGGCCAGAACCGTATTGCCCTTCCCCCGGGGTTCGATGTAGAGCACTCCCTGGCTCACGGCGCGGTGCTTCGCCCCGCCAGAGACGTCCACTTCCAGGTCGTCTTGGTAGCGGTAGCCACCGACGACGAAACACATACACGAGCACGTGTTTACTCGTCGGAGACCGGCATATGGGGTAATCTCATTTCACCGCCGCTTCCCTTCCCAATGTTTGCCCCCAGCGATGCTGTGGTGGCTGAAATTCCTGCTATCTTTAATCACATGCCTGCTGTGCTCGTCGGGGATTCCCTTTACTGGACACTTATTTGGGAGTTTCCTGGAATTCTCGAGTTTGATGTGGAGAGACAGAGCCTAGCTGTGATACCATTGCCAATGGGCATCGACTTCCAACATGACCACGAGTTAACCGCTATGCGGGCAGACGGTGGTGTGCTTGGTTTGCTCTTCGTGTCAGACTTAGACCTCAGCGCCCAATTATGGAAGAGGAAGACAGATTGCGACGGTGTTGCTTCATGGGAGCTACAAAGAACTATTGAACTGGACAAGCTAATTCCCCTGGATTCAGTGGAGGAGAAAGACGACATAATTATTGTAGGGCTTGCTGAGTGCAACAACGTGGTGTTCCTGTGGACAGTTGTAGGCTTGTTCATGGTCAAGCTTGAGTTACCGCAGTGCAAGAAACTTTGCGAAGCCTATGACTACATGAATTGCTGTCAACCATTCGAACATGTCTATGCTGCAGGTAATAGCATGCTTCTACACTGTGAGTATAACAAAACCAATTATTCAAACATTGGTTGATGGAATGCCGTTTACATCCTTTCGTGTCAGGCATATAGTTTCAAGTAGTGATGTATGAATTATTTCTATTGCTGCTAGAGATGTTTTTCTGGACTATTCTGTCCCAATAGTTTGAGGTATCATTATTGCTGGACAATGTGGTTCAAGTCAGAGGAAGCAAACTGCCTCTACCAGTGTAGTGCAGCATTGCGTTTTCTCTCTTGAGATGGGATACATAACAGTCATAAGTTGAAGACAACTACATGTACAACTAGCTTGAATCAACTAAATATATAGCTCAATATGTGCATTAGGAAGCTTACACGTAGTTGATCTTCTTTGGATATTTACAACTAGTTATTCCAGTATGTACATTTTGGAAGCTCACAACCAGCTATTGTTTTATTTAATATTCTTATCTGTGCAAAAAAACTTAATTCCACTTGGTTTAAAATATACAAAACAATTATTCATATTGTCACATGTAGGGTAGTCCTGCAAGTGGCAATGCCATTCCACATTATAGCTCATTTGGGATCCTTATAATTAGTATGTTCTGCTTGCTTCTAGTTATTGTTGTTGTTATATAAATATGCTACTCTTCGGCGGTCTGCTTAAATCTTGTGTTAGCATATCTATGTTTTCATACCAGTCTAACTCACTTACTCACATATGTAGTTGTCCTTAGCCTCTAACATAGTTTTTCTGGTTCAAACTACATGCTAGCTCTTGCTTATTGTGTATGCAGTCTAATCTCGTCGATTTTGGTCATTGTAGATGTTGGCTGTCCATTATAAGAAAGACAAATTCATTTTTTTTAATAAGTCAGGGGTTAGTTGGAATAGTCCATATGTAGCCAAAAACTTGATAATGGGCTAACAATTGGAATTGAAGTGTGCCACTACAGATTAACTCTCTTCCTATTGATGTTCTCTATTTCTACTGCTGGGTTTATCGAATAAGTATGATGATTGGAGTTTTCAGCTTTTGTAACAATGTTGAAGCTAATGTTCACTGTTCAAATCATACAAAAATTGCGAGATAAATTTAATGGCTATTGCATGTACGAGTATTACAAATTGGTTTGGCTGATCACGTTTGCTTGCTGTGTAGGTATCTAGAGCTGCATTCTGGTTGCTGGATTAGGTGTAGATTCTTCCATTTTGTGCCCTGTGCATGGGGCATGTCATGTCCTCCACAAGGAAATTGACTGTCTATGTGTCATGTCCTGCTCAAGCGTGATGTGAACTTCTAGGAATTAACATTTCCTGATCAGCTGTGAAGTGGGAATTAATATTTAAGCTGTAAATAAACGTCCATCTGTTATCTGGTATCTGTCGACGATATTCAGAAATCAACTTGCTGCTGTTTATGCATTGGCCCTGTCAGTTAACCCTGTGGTTCATTTCCTTGGGTATTGATCTTGAAATGCATGTACTTTGCACGTGCACACAATGTTTTTTAGCATGGTCTGCTCATGTCCCATTGAATCTGATAAGATGGTGTATGATCCATTGCTTGAGGATTCTACGGCATGAATTTAATTTAATTCAATTTCTTTAGTTGGCACATTTCTGCTTTTCTAGTCCATGAGCTTCTCACTTGCCCTTGATAATGAAGAATATTCAAATGATTTTTTCTTACCAGTAATATCCAAATGATTCGGTAAGCTAGTTGTCTCTACTGTCTCCTATCATTTGCCTCTAAGAAATATTTGAACCAATGTTCTTCTAGCCTCTACTGAGACCAGATGGTCAAAATAGTCAAGAAAATATGCTCACAGTAGAAGTTGAAAGTGCACCATTTCACTACAAATTACTGACTGATCTGTTTCTATTGCTGTATTTTCCCAACAATGCTGAAATGATTCAACTTTGCTGTTTTTGGTGCCATTTCCACAATGTGAAACTAAATGTTTACTGTTTGAATCATAACATTTCTGAGATTGTATAGCTTTAACGGGTTTTGATAAATATAGTACACACGGGTTTGACTAATGACTTTGATTGCTCCACAGGTACCTGGAAATGTATTCCGTGTTAGAATTGTATTCGGACTATGATACATGTACGTAGTCGTAACGAGTCCTGATTGTAATCTCTGATCAATATATATCTCGAGATCCTCCTTCGCCTTCCCCCGCAGCCCTCCTCCCTCCCGCGCGCCTCCCTCGTCTGCAAGCGCTGGCGGGGCCTCATCTCCGACCCCCGATTCCTCCGCCGATTCCACCTCCGCCACCGTCGCAACCCTCCCCTTCTCGGTTTCTTCCACCGAGGTGCTAGTGCTTATGTCACGTCCTTCGTTCCTACTCTTGAGGCTCCCAATCGTGTTCCGCCCGGGCGCTTCTCCTTGCCCCTCGACGAGCACTTCTGGTTCCTCGGGTGCCGCCATGGCCTCGTATTGATCTTCGACGAGAAAATACTCCAGTTCCTGGTGTGGGACCCCGTCACGGCCAACAGAACCGGATACCAATTCCCCCGGGGTTCGATCCGAACAAGGCCAACGTCAACGGGGCGGTGCTCCACTCTGCTGCCACCGCCGGAGACGTCCAACACTTCAAGGTGGTCTTGGTAGTGGCAGACAACAATGACATGCAAAATAGACGATTGCTCGGCTGCGTCTACTCTTCAGAGAGCGGGGTGTGGTGTAATTAATGTCATCTCAACACCAGTTCCACTTCCATCTTGGAGCTTCATTGGTATTTCCACAAAGCCTGCTGTGCTGGTTGGGGATTCCCTCTATTGGGTACTTGTTGGGGATTCGCCAAAAATACTTGAGTTTGATTTGGAGACGGAGAACCTATCTGTAATACAGATGCCAAGGTCTGTTGATGGCCTCTGCTTCACAGTCATGCGGGCAGAGGGTGGCGGGCTGGGTTTTCTCTCCGTGTCAGGCTTTACCGCCCAGTTGTGGAGGAGGAAGACCGATTCTGATGGTGATGCATCATGGGAGCTGGGAACAACCATTGAACTGGACAGGCTACTTTCCCTGAATTCAGATGATTACCTAGTGTTACCAGGGTTCGTTGAGGACAATAATTTGGTGCTCCTGTATACTCCTGCCAGCCTCTTCACTGTCCAGGTTGAGTCATTGCAGTTCAAGAAACTTACCAAAGCCAAAATGACGGATTACTATCATCCATTAGAAAGTGTCTATGCTTCAGGTAATTGCATGCATTTGCACTGCTGGTATACCAAAACGAAGTTCCTTTTTGATGATTGGGTGATGGGAGTACCTGAAGCGTCCTTCGTGTTAAGCTAACCATTTTGAGTAGTGTTGCATCAGTTATTCTCTTGCTGCTTGATGATCTGTTCAAAATATAGCATTGGTGTTCAGCACTGTTCTCTCCCCATGTTTTATGGTGTTTATGTTTGTTATGATCTGGAAAAATACTTGCTTGCGGTGTTTGGTTTAGTTTATATCACAAGTACTTCTGCGTCCAAGATTGTTTAATTAATAATTAAACTAAATTCCATTGTCGCTTTGCTTGTTGATATATGCAATAAGGATCGAATTATAGTGGTAGTGCATAGCTGCAGTTTAAGTTTTTTCTCAAGATAAGATATATATTACAGTTGGAAATTGGTAATTTTTTTTTTGAAAGGAGGGCCTTGCCCCAATTTTCATTATTATGAAAACTGATAACACAAGTTGCAATTCCAACAAACCTCCCGCCCCAGGGCCAACACCGTCCCTGCAGAGCACATCCAGAACACTACCCAAACCTAACAACTACTAAAGAGAAACGGTCACCAGCGACCAACTACCAAACTCATACAAAACTTTGTTCTTTAAAGGCTACTCAACGCATAACTACCATCTGACTTTACTGATTTCTTCCTCTACTCTTCTACTCAACTGATTTTCCTGACTTTTCATGCAGCACCATCAAACCACTCCGCTTGCTGAAGTTTTCAGCCACAACTGGTAGCAGATCACTTTTGCTCCGCTTGCACTGCAATTCTAGTAAGACTTAACAGGAAAAAGAACACCAGATTTATTAAAAGACCAATTCCACCTATCACTTTTCTTTTGCTAAGCTTTACTTCACAACACAAGACCTTAAAACACTCTATGCGTAGTTAATTACTGAACATGTAAAAACATAAATGAACAGAGGTCTCTACGTTGCTACTGAACATACATTTTTTCTCCCCTTCCACCCTCTATGAAGGTGAACACTTTAAGTGAGGAAACTTTTCCTAAAGGCATATAACACTATACTGTTTTTGTATCTTAAAAGCATCTACATACTAAAAAAAACAAGGCCTACCAGCACTGGCCCTTGGTGGCATTTTTTCATAGAAGAAGCTAATTCGTGAGAATTCCAGGAAATTCGGCTCCCGGCGGGAGTCGAACCCAGGTCGCCAGGAAGCAACAGCGCGCCCTAACCCAGGTCGCCAGAAAGCAAAAGCATCTACATACTTAGGCAGAAAAGTAATCAGTCATAAGCAACAGGTGTGCTGCGGAAGTTTGAAGCCATTTGAAAAAACAAGCCCAACTGATCAACTATTCCAGCAGCAATAACAGGTCTAATCTTTACAGGAAACTATTATCACACAACATACATTAAACCTCTTTTTCTAGTATTCAGCGCGACTCTAACATACCATAGTTTTCTGTATGAGCAATTAACTTGGAACATTTTATACATCTAGATACAACGACTGTATAGAAAAGACCTCAAATCTACAACTAAAACTCTCAAGCCAAAACTGGTAAAGAAACAAAACTAGAACGTACCGAAGTTAAAAATAAGGGCACTTCTTACTACATACCATGCAAACATTGCTAGGTCTCTACATTGCTACTGAACATACATATTTTCGCTCCCTTTCCAACCTCTATGAAGGATAACACTTTTTAGTGAGGATATTTTCCTAAAGGCATAAAAAAAACTATATGTATCTTATTTTAGCATCTACACATTAAGGCAGCAAAGTATTCAGTCCACAGTCGAAAAAGGGGAAATAACTAAAACTCCTCAAAAGAAACTTATTAAAAAGAGCATACAAAACACTACTGATTCTAAGAGAATGGTTTCCTAAACACAAACACATTTTAAAAGTAGCAACTAACTCTACCACAGATTTTTCTTAAACTAATATCCACTTTACTTGCTAAATTATAAGTAGCCACTAACTCTATCACAGATTTTTCTTAAACTAATATCCACTTTACTTGCTAAATTATATCAACTTTACTTGCTAAAATTGACTAGTTCTTCTTCCTCAAGAGGTCCAGTAATGGCGGAATCTGCGATTGCCTGCATCAACAGAACCTGGGAGGTTATTACCACGCACCTGATCCTAGTAAGGGGTGCGCTGCACCGGAGATGCCCTTCATCCGCTTCAGATCGCCTCCCCTCTAACCGAGGGAGCGCTCCCCTGCTTCGCCGGCGGCGTCCACGTCCGCGCTCGACCGTAGGGACCGCAACCGCCCTCCTATCCATGGTCGGCGAAGCCAGCAGCCGCCGGGAACTTCCCTACCCAGATCGGGCTCGGAGGGCCCAAATCTGGGCCTGGATGCCCTCACTACCAGTAGCCTACTGCCCCACGTCCACCGCCTGCCGCCCGCTTCTGGATGCCACCACGCGCCGCCGCACACACCAGACCGCCGCCTCACCCGAGCCCGCATCCAGACGGGCGAGCCCCGTGACCCCCGTCCTGGTGCAAGGAAAGGCAGGCCCCGCCAAAATCTCCCGCCCGTCGCGCGCGGTAGCGCGTCCTGAGGTAGCGATCTCGTCGGAGAGCACGCTCGGACCCTCGAGGAGCGGTGGGAGCCGGCGGAAACGACGGGGATCGCCGGAATCTCCATCGGAGCCCTCTTTAACCTAACTTCCCGACATGTTTTTCTCGTCTGGAAATTGGTAATTGAACACTAAAATTTAGCTGTTGGCTGTTGCTATGCTTTATGTGCAATCTAGTTTCTTCAATTTGGCCACCGTAGGCGACTCATGCTTTGTACTGAACACATGAGCACACTGATCAGACAAATTCATCGTAAGAACTGCTTTTATCACGTACTAGTAGGTTTGCACGTGCAACGCACGACTCAACTAAACCATATATCAAACATAATGATTTATGTCTAAATGTAGTATGATTTCTTGAAATTTTCACGCAAATATTTTGGCTATCCGTAATTTCTGACTCACGCAAATATGTTGTTGCCAATAATTGTGCAAAGCGTACGACAACATTTATCTATCATGTCAGATAGAGAGGTCATTCAGTACAGCAGAAAAGGGAAAGAGGACTGGGAACCACCGAAGCATATCGGGTTGACGCCGAGGAAGAAAAAACGGCTTTGTCACAAACTGCAGGTTTAAATCGCTTTCTCTAAGAGGCCATAGCCTTAATATCAAATAAAAATTTCGACAGCAATCATTTAGGAAATCAGAGGCACCTACATTGTAAACTTTTATTCACCACCAGGTCTAAAATCTTCTATGTCACCAATCATAAGGTATGTCATCTAGCGTTGGTTTTATAGAATTCAATACTACCGATTCAGATAAACTAAAGTTTCTCATTCTGAGTCAAATTGAATTTCTAGTCTGAACCTTTATAGTAGGTTGGTTTGCAGCAATAAATAGTATTCTCACTCTGATGCCAAACATGAAAAGCAAGATTCATACTGAATAGACCCATGAAAATGGATTTACCCTGTCGTCAAGATCACTTATATGAGCCTGGTTGAAACATTCCCATCCACTGAGCAATCAAATAATAGCATCAGATTTGCACAACTTTCCGATAAAAAATAAAGAGAAACAACGTGTGAAGAAAAGATTCAATGAACGCTTGGGGCTCCAATGTCTGATTGCTTCTTTTTTTTATGTAAATCTACATTTGAAAACAGGAGATTGGTCAAGTATCGATTTTTTTGAAATAGTTTTTTTTTACTCACTTGACTTGACAGTGTGATGCATGTGCAAGACAGGTAGCTAGTTCAGCATAGATATTATGTACTGACAATTTTTGAAATCATTAGAAGGATTTGTTATTTAGCTTTGTCCAGAAACTTCACTGCAGGTGTTTGTAGAAACAGGAAAGTTCACAAGAAAGAATGCTCGCAAGTAATAAGAAGAAATGACATTGAAAATGTTCCACATTTTGAAATGGCATTACCTTTTCCTATGATCCGTAACTCAAGCAGTGCGTACAAATATATCTGTGCTCCATCTGTTTATAAAACCCAGACGGAACGATGCTCAATTAGTTTCCGGCCAGAAAGACATTTGATCCTGAATCCACATTAATTATTGAGCTTCTATCAATTATGCAATATTGGTCATATACTTGATGCCAAAATCAGATTATAAAGCCAAATCGTTCAGAACAAAATTGATCATATTACCTTCAGCCTGAACATTAATTTCCACCCACTGTTGATAGTACCTAAGGTGTCATGTTTATTTGCAATCATAGAATCATATGAGCACCAAATTCGGCTAATGAAATCTGGCACATTGTTCTTATCTTTCAGAGCGACAGATGCTGAAATACAGAGGCTCGTTCATAATCTTCCATACCTTTGATGATAAGGATATACTGTAGTGTCTCCTTCGCCCTTTGTCAGTCCGTTGTTCGTTCATGGCACCCATCATTGATTCAGACTCCAACGTGAGCCTATGCGGGAAACTCAAGGCTCAAGCCATCACACAGGATATTGGAGGCTCCGGCGCCGCCGGCTGTTTTCGTGCTCCATAGGATGCGATGCGTGAAGCGATGTAGGGGCCTACACGTCTACCTTGCTGGCGGTGGCTGCGTGTCCCGTGTGTGGCCAGACGCAACTCTGGCAGTGGCTCCGGGATCAGCGGCGCCGGAGATCAGGGGGGTGGTGTGGAATTGAACAGGGCGCGTGACCGGCGAGGATGGGGGACCAGATGTGGTCGGGGCGCAGGTCTTGGTGGTGCGTGGCCGGCGTGAATCGGGCATCCGCAGAAGGAGGTCGTGGCGGCCGTGCATGGCGTGGATGGGGCAGCCTTGTGTGGAGGTTGTAGGGGCGTGGTCAGGGACCTGGGCGACTGGGCTCGGAGGCGGGGCAGATGGAAGGGACGAAGGGGCGAGACCGCGAGACACGCCGTTGGCAGAGTTTTCGTCCGCCATAGGAAATTGCTATGCGCACCCAGTGGTGGGTTTTTCTAATACTCAGACGGTTAGATATATTGACGTGGGGCTGATCGTGTGGTTGTGAGTCGAGAAGTTTTTTCTGTGTACGTTTGCTGGGTGCGCTTAGAGAAGAAAATGTTCTCTCTTTTATTAGTAGTAGAGATTAATATTTTAGTTTTATTAATGTATTATCTTCAGAAGTAGTTGTCGTAGTGTTGTATTTGAGGCTGTCCGTTGTAAGAAAAATGACACCTATTTTGGTATCTGTGGAGGTATTAATTATTTAGTACGATGGTGTATGATTCTAGGAATTTTAATTAAATTCAGTTAGTTACTAGCTAGCTTGTTTATTTTTAAAGCATATGCTTATGATCTAGAAAACAGATGTTTTTTTTTTACTCCATCAGTTCCTCATATGCCCATGTTAATAAAGAATGTTTCAAATGATCTGGTATGCAGATGTTTCAGCATTTTCCTCAGGGCGGTATTTGAACGATTGGTCTCTTAGCCTCTACTGAGAGAGGTTGGCCAAAATACTCCAGGAGGCTAGCAGTAGAAGTTTAAAAAGTGTGCCACACACTACACCGCAAATTAGATATCTCTGTTCCTATTGCTGTTTTCTCCTAACCATGCTGAGATGATTGAACCTTGGTGCTTTTGGTAGCATTTCCACACAGTGAAGCTAATGGTTACTGATTGAATCATAAACATTTGTGAGACTGTATAGTTTTAACGCTTTTCCATAAATGAAGGTTAGGCACTAGTTTGACTAATGGTATCTAGAATTGTATTCCGATGGAGGGAAGGGCTTGTTTGCTGTAGGTTCTTCTGTTTTTGGCTAACTTCATGTGGAGATCGACCATCTACATAGCGTGCACTGGTCAACTGGGAAGTAGACTTGAAGGAGTTTACCATTTAATTTGCCAGTTTTCATCCATATCTAGTCGTTCTGGACTTCTAAGACTGGCATAATGAAGTCAAGGTGGATTTCTGACATTAAGTAGCAGTTTCCTTTTGTGGTTCGTTGACTATATTCTTTCCTAGCAAGCATGTGTCTTTGCTTGATTATGTTCTCTTCTCACTGCAATAGACAGTTGGTGAATACAACAAGAGGGTTGCCCACCGCAAACACGAGAGATTAAATGTATTTTTCATGTTGGCAATTGTAAGTGCTGCTTCATTAAATAATCATATCAGTTTTAAGATAACTTAAGTTGGATTTACGTGACCCTATGCAATCCTGGTCTTGTTTCCTTGAGTATAGCAGCGCACAAATGTTGTTATTTCAGCCTTATGATCCTATCAGTGATCGTAAAAAAGGAGTACAGAAAAGGCAGAAAGCTCCAAAGCTGGAAGAGCTTATATGATTTTTTACATACTAAACTTGGGAGTTAATGGCATCCGCGGTCACACAACTCGACGTCAATGTGCACTTAAGTTACACTTCTCCAGAACGTGATTATTTGGTCACACAACTCGACAAGTGCGTGCACGCAGGTCACTGACCCCACTTGTCAGTCCGTTTTGGACGGTAAATTTTCAGAAAACCCCCTGGAGTAATATTAATTTTACAAAACGGTCCTCCTAATTTTACAAAATGGTCCTTCTAATTTTACAAAATGGTCCTCCTAATTTTACAAAATGGTCCTTCTAATTTTACAAAATGGTCCTCCAGGGGAACCATTTTGTAAAATTAATATGATTTTTTACATACTAAACTTGGCTCATTCCAAACAAGAAAAGCTGGGCATTTGCTTCCCCTAGACAATGCTGAGCTCTGAATTTTTTGGTGCAAAATGTTTGAAAGAAAATTAGTATTGAATATTTTTTATCAGAAGGGGCTCACGGCTGAAGAAAAATCCAGGCTTAAGCCAATGAAGGCTGAAGCTCGAATTGTTAGTTTGCTACAGGGACTACACTTCTTTTTTTTACCTTCAGATGCTGTGAAGAATTTGAAATAAATTTGTGAGTTAGCTGATATGAAAGGTCTCACTTCCTTATCCTCACAAAAAGAAAAGAGAGCAATAATTGGTTGTTCTTGTCACGATAGAGATAGGTAAATAGAAAAAACATACCAAAATAGCTTGTATATGCACCGATAATTGCATTTACTTTTAGATTCGCAAAAAAATTCGTAAGTGAAGTGATGAAGCAAAATACACATTTTGTAACCGATAAAAACTTGATAATATCCTCTGCATGTTCTGAGAATAGCTCTCATACGTGCCCCAATGGAAGAATTGGAGGCGCACCCGACTCACGGCAGGAGGCCGAGCCTGCTCGTCCTGTGGCGGCTTGTGCGGTATGCACATTTAGCGACTCAAAAAAAAAAGAATAGCTCTCATACGTTTTTTATTTGGACCAGCCAAGTATCTTGGTAAAATTTGGTAGTGGTCTAGATTGAAACAAAATCAGCTGGTGTTCGTTTGGCGCTTTGGCACAGTTTCTATCACTCTGATGTAAATGATTTGGCACAGCTTCTGCTTGCTTCAATCAGATTCACTCGACCATAAACCAACAACTTATTTTTGAAAAAACAAATTGCGAATATTACAGGAGAAAAATAAACAAAAAGCATGTGTGCTTTCAATGTCTTGTTGGGCCACAGAGAGGCATGGTGTGTTCGTGGGCTTAATTTCACTGTCGCTTTAGGTCACCTGCACTTCACTTCACTCACCCCACATTGTGGCGGCTGCTTCCACACCACTCCCCGCATGAGCTCTGAGCTGGTAGAGATGTCGCCGGCGGCGGCGCCGCTGGACGACGACGACCTGCTCTCCGAGATCCTCCTCCGCCTCCCGCCGCAGCCTTCCTCGCTCCCGCGTGCCTCCGCCGTGTGCAGGCGCTGGCGTCGCCTCGTGTCCGACCCAGCTTTCTCCCGCCGCTTCCGCCGCCACCACCACCGCAACCCTACCCTCCTCGGTTGCTTCCACGGAGGTTTCGACGGACTGTGGTTCGAACCTACTCTGGAGTCCCCCAATCGTATCCCTCCCAGCCGCTTCTCCTTGCAGCGTGACGACGGCTTTCGCTCAGTCCTGCCCCTCGGATGCCGCCACGCCTTTCTACTACTGGTGGACCGAAACCGGAAGCATGTCCTGGTGTGGAGCCCCGTCACTGGCGACCTTCACCGCATTGCCATTCCTCCAGGGTTCGACCCGACAAAGGCCATGCTCAGCGCGGCGGTGCTCGGCTCTGGTACCGGAGACCTCCAACACTTCAAGGTCGTCTTGGTAGTGGCAGACAACGACGATGAACTAAATAGTCGGATTCTCGTCTGTGTTTACTCGTCAGAGGCTCGGGTGTGGGGTAATCTCATCTCAACACCGATTGCATATGGTACCCAGGTGTTAATGCAGCCTGCTGTGCTCGTTGCGGATTCCCTTAACTGGTGGCTTGTTGGTGGTTCGTTAAAACTCCTTGAGTTTGATTTGGAGAGGCAGAGACTAGCTGTGACACAGATGCCGGTGTCTGCTTTTGACTCCTGCTTGACAGTCATGCCGACAGAGGGTGGTGGGCGTGAAATTTGACAAAATTAACCCTTTTTTGAAACTTCAGCCAAAAAAAACCCTTTTTTGAATTTTTTTCAAAAACTAACCCTTTTGTGTGGCTCCCGCCACTGCGGCGCCACACATGCAGGTGCAACGCCCCAGCCTGGGGCGCCACACCTCTGCCAGCGGGCACGGCGGGCCCCAACCTTGGTTAAGTAGCGCCGGCGCGTGGGGCGCCACACCTTCATGTGTGGCGCCGGGGCTTGGGGCGCCACACCTTCGAAAGAGTTAAGTGTGTGGAGCCACGGGGTGAAGTGTCCACCCCGCGACTCCCAGCTTCTAAACGAGCAGCAGCCTCCCTCTCTCCCTCTTTCTCCCCCCAACTCACCCCCTATCAAATCCATCCGTTTCGGTGCGATTTTTCCGTGGATTTCGGCTCCCCCACGTGCAAGAAGGTACTCTCCTCCATCCTCCTTGTTTTTGTCCAATAGAAATCTTCCAATTTGGTGACATTGTGTAGATCTTGGAAACCCTAGAATTTGGATATAAGGACAAATGTGTGGTTATTTGTTGATAATATTGGTCAATGTGTGTGGGTATGATGGATATGAAGTGTTGGGCTGTTGATTGTAGGTTAGGGTTAGGGTTTTTGTTAGATGTAGTTAATGAGCTAGATTTAGTTAGGGTTAGTGCATAATGACTTGATTTAAAATTAAGATAAGTAAATTGATTTTGTTTGAAATGCGTAGCTTAGTGCAATGTATCAATCATTTGATGCATTCTGGTTGTTGTAAATTTTTTTAGATGGAGAAAATGGTTAGTGTTCATCATGTGGACAAGGAGGCCTTTTTGAAAGGCAATGTGGAGCATGACTCGGAGGAGAAAGTGGTGGTGTTTGGCCATAGTCCTAGCTATGCCGAGGTTGTCGAGAGAGTGCGGATTGCATTGAATTGGGAGGATCCAAATGATGTTATTTCTTTGGAGGGAAGGTATAATGTTAGGTTCGGAATGCATCTTCGTTGGAAGACTATGCCTCTCAACTCCGAGTTGTGTTGGAGTGCATATAAGGAGACGGTTGCGGGATCTCAAGACAAGGCTCTTGAGTTGTTTGCCACCAAGATGTTTGACTTGAACCGGTGTGCCTCCGAACATGACGTTAGGAGGCCGGTTCAAAATGAGTCACCTCATGCGCATGAATTGTACTATCCAACGTCGAGTCCACCTCCAATGACTCAACATGATTTTAGCCAACCAACAATGACCCAACACGAAAGGAGCCAACCTTCAAGCCCAATTCAAAGTGACCAATATGAAGAATCGGAGGAGGAGAGCGACGCGTCGGAGTATGAGCTTCATAAAAATGATATTGGTGACGTGGAGACAAATTGTAGGCATGAGGACATGGACCATGACATCCCTTATAACCGATGCTATGCATCGGACTCGGATGACGACGGTCCCGAAGAAGATGTTGATGAAGATGGGTTCACTGCTAAAGAAGCCGAAATATTCAAGAAGGTAGTGGGCCGGGATCATCGGTTACCATTGTTCCGTGATCTTAGTCTCGCCGATAAAGCCGTGGTTGATGGTGGCACGAGTAAAATTCTTGAACCAAGGCCAACTTCGAAGAAGGATCGTAATCCCAAAAACTATGGTATTGCTGAGGGAGTGAAGTTTGAAAGCTTGTTGGAATTGAAGACATGGCTCAAGGAGTATGCGGTTAAGTACTTTAGACCATACAAAGTGGTTCACTCGGATGTCAAGAAGCGTTACACGGTTAAGTGTGAGGACGCGTATAATGGGTGTCCGTGGATTGTGCGTGCAAGACCTATCAAGGGAACCTCTCAATGGGTTCTAAAAAAATGTGTGTCCACTCACATGTGTAGTGGCAATGATGATGATGATGACAAGGATGCGAAGGACATTCATCGGCAACTAACCTCCGATTTCATCGGCTATAGACTTTCCAATTCCATAGAGGCATTCCCCACTTTTACGGTGAGGGCTATCATGGACACGGTGAAAGACATGTTTGGTTACTCGGTGAAGTATGGGAAGGCATGGAGGGCCAAGCAAGCCGCATTCAAGATGTTGTATGGTGACTGGGAGGAAGCATACAACCGACTTCCTAGATTGTTGGGAGCTATGGCTGCTACAAATCCGGGCATGGTTACGTGTGTGGAGCCCTTTGGCCAAAAGACTAGGGATTACAACGGTGCAACCGTCCGTGTCTTTGGCCGTGCATTTTGGGCTTTCGGGCAATGCATAAGGGCATTCAAGCATTGTAGACCGGTTGTCTCCGTGGATGGCACATTCTTGACAGGCCAGTACAAGGGCACACTTTTGATTGCCGTAGCTCATGATGCTAACGACCGGTTGTTGCCGTTGGCTTTTGCTTTGGTGACGGCGGAGAACCAGGACAACTGGGAGTGGTTCATGGGTCTAGTGAGAACAAAGGTATTTGAGCCTCAAAGAGAGGTATGTGTCATCTCGGACCGCCACCAAGGCATACTCAATGCGGTGGAGATTGATATTCCCGGGCATGCTCCTTTGCACCATCGATGGTGCATGAGGCATTTTGTGTCCAACTTCTATAGGGCATGCGGAAATAAGGAGCTATCTGATGATCTAAAAGATTGTTGTCTCGCTTTCACCGAGCGGCATTTTGTGAGATTGTACAACAGATTGCTAACTCTCACATCGCCGGGGGGTCGAGAGTTCCTAGATAGGCATGCGTCTCTGAGGCACAAGTGGACTAGAGCATTTGACACCGACGGTAGGAGGTACGGTGACATGACAAGCAACATGGCAGAATGTTTCAACAATGTGCTCAGAGGAGTCCGTGTGTTGCCCGTGACAGCAATAGTTCAATACACATTCGACAAGTTGAATGAGTATTTACAAAAATATAGTGAGGAAACGTTTGAGCAGATGGAAGGGAAGAACAAGCACAAGAAGAAGTACAAGTATCCACCTGAAGCAGACAAATGGATGGCATACCAGTTAAGGAAGGCGGAGACCAATACAGCCCAATGTTTTGACAACAACGAGTGGATTTACCAAGTCAATGAGCCAGGAGGCACCACGGTAGGTGGTGTGCAACACGGAGGGCGTGCGTGCAAAGTCTTGCTAAAGCAATGTTTGTGCTCGTGCCAAAGGCCTCAGTTGCTTCATCTCCCTTGCTCGCACTTGCGGACCGCGGCACGCATTAGAAAGGTGGGATACGTTGATCCGGTTAGGTTGTCCGAGTACTCGATCGAGGCTACCAAGGAGACATGGGCGGGAAGATTTGAACCTTACTTTGACCAATCACAATGGCCAGAATATCATGGCATTCAACTATGGCCCGATCCAATATTGAAGGTGACGAAACGGGGAAGACGGAAGACAAAACGTTTTAGAAATGACATGGACGCATGGGGTGCAGGAGGTCTCCGAGAGTGGGGCAACCAACATTTTCAGGAGCCTCGTGTGGCTGCCCGTTGTGGAGAATGCAATGGTGGTGGGCACAACACTAGAGGTTGTAGTCGAAACAAGAGATCGAAAGGTGTCCAACATGGTGGCGGTGGTGGTGGCGGTGGTAGCACAAGCCACCATGATCATTCTCAACATGGCGGTGGTGGTGGTAGCACAAGCCACCATGGTGGTAGCCAACATGGTCATCCTCAACATGGCGGTGGCGGTGGTAGCACAAGCCACCATGATCATTCTCAACATGGCGGTGGCGGTGGTAGCACAAGCCACCATGGTCATTCTGAACATGGCGGTGGCGGTGGTAGCACAAGCAACCATGGTGGTAGCCAACATGGTCATTCTCAACATGGCGGTGGCGGTGGTAGCACAAGCCACCATGGTGGTAGCCAACATGGTCATTCTCATCGTGGCGGTCGTGGTGGCGGTAGGCGTACATCAATGTTTGACGAGCTACGAGGGGGTAGGCGTAGTGGCGGTAGAGGTGGTAGACGTAGATGATTGGTATGACTGAAATTTATTTGGTTGTTATTTCTTATTTTCAATTGTTCCATTTTACTGTCAACTAAGTTTAAACTTGCAATTTTGTAGGGATGGACTGTTCCGATCTGAAGGAGAAGCCGGTGGCATGGCAACACAGCATTGACAGTCGAGTCGGGCACGATGCGCCGACTTGTTGGTGTGGTGACGTTTGCAAGATGAAGCAGTCCAGCGATTGGGACGATAGAAGAGGAAGGAGGTTCTGGATGTGCCCGAACTATGCTTGGGAGAAGCCGAAGCCAACAAAAAACAAGTCGAAGCAAACAAAACGCAAGCCGAAGCAAACAAATATTATTGAGCGTCCGCAGGTAAATGTCTCCTCCGCCTCTCTTGTAAAGAATTTATCTTTATCTAGTTGCATGTTTTGACTCGTTATTATGTTTGCAGTCACCTCCGCCTATTTGCCAATACTACCGGTGGATAGACTTTGAGCAAACTGGCCTCTACCGGTGGGAGGTAAAAAATATGACTGACAAGGCGTGGGAGCGATTCTGGGAGAAAGATCGTGAAGAGGAGCGGGCCAAGAAGGAGAATGAGCAAGCGAAAATTGAGGCACTAGAGGCTAAGACGAAATGATGCTCCGCGAGATGGAGAGGTGGGAGAAGACCGAGAAGGCACGTGTTGCAAGGGAGGCGTGGGAGGCGGAACGTGCAAGGGAGGGGCCGTTAGAGGATGGAAGGTACCATGAGGCGTGGGCGGCATTTGAGGCCGAACTTGGAAGGGAGGGGTCGGGAGGCAAAGGTGAAGGTGCTCGCCGTGCACGAGAGGAGGCTCAACCTGAAGGTGCTCGCTGTGCACAAGGGATGTTGGATGCGAGAAGGCGTGAGAGGGAAGCACAAGAGGAGTTGGATGCGAGAAGGCGTGAGAGGGCTCGCCGTGCACGAGAGGAGGCGGGAGGACAAGGTGAAGGTACTCGCCATGCACGAGAGGAGGCGGATGCGAGAAGGCGTGAGAGGGATCGCCGTGCACGAGAGGAGGAACGAGCGGAACCAGACCCAGCGAGGCGCAAGGGCAAGTATCCACGTCTTACTCAGTAGGGACAATGTAATGTCGTGGACTTTGGGTTTGTGTGAACCTTGTAATGTCGTGGGCATTTAATTTGCGGGAACCTTGTAATGTCATGAACATTTAGTTTGTCTGAACCCTGTTGTGGACTTTCATATCTGTGCTTTATTGTGCCGTATCTGTGTGTGATCGATTATCTTGCACTGTGACGTTGTTTCCATTTGTTGACAAACTTTCAGAAAAGTTTAATTGTGTGGCGGCGTAGAAGGGGGCGCTACACCCTTATGCTCCACTCCACCCTATCCGGCGCCGCACAATTGCCTACTCTCTGTCATTTTGCCGCGCCGGAGTGGACGGCGCCACACTTCAATGTGCCGCGCCCCAGGCTAAGGCGCTGCACATGTGCAACGCCGCCGGCGCCGGCGCCACACCTTCATCTACAGCTCCCCGAGCTCCGGCGCGGTATGGCGCACATGAATCCCTGCTCTCTGTCATTTTGCCGCGCTGGAGGGGACGGCACCACACCTCTATGTGCCGCGCCCCAGTCTGGGGCGCCACACATGTGCAAGGCCGGCGCGGCAAAATGACAGAGAGCAGAGAAAATGAGTCCACGAGCAGCGCCGGAAAACGGGGCGCCACACAACAAGGTGCAGCGCCCCAGGCGAAGGCGTTGCATATGTGCAACGCCGCGGTGCCCGGCGCCACACCTTCACCTGCAACTCCTCAAGCTCCGGCGCGGTACTTGGATGCGATTTCTCCACTCTCTGTCGTTTTGCCGCGCCGGGGCCGCCGGCGCCACACCTTCATTTGCGGCGCCTCCTCCAAGGGCGCCACACTAGAAAAATTATCAGATCAAAACAAGTTCAAAACGACAAAATACCAGATTTTTCAGCAGTAGTTCAAAATGACAAAACCACCAGATTTTTCAGCAGTAGTTCAAAATGACAAGTTCACAACAAGTAGTTCACAGCAGCAGTAGTTCACGACAAGGTCCACGACATGGTTCACGACATGGTTCACCACAAGTTATCGACATGGTTCACGACATGGTTCACGACAAGTTACACGACAAGTTTACTTCCTTTTCCTTAGCCTCCTCAAAGGTTCAGCCGGCGCCGGATCCCCGGTCCTCCTCCGACACCGCAGCTTCCGCACCGGCTCTTCCTCGGACACGTGATCGTCGGAGTCCTCATCCTCCGACACGTGCTCTTCCGCATCATCAGCCTCGTGATCGTCGGACTGCTCGTCCTCCTCCTCCAAAGCAGGCCCCTTTTTTTTGTTGATGTAGTCGTCTGGTGAGTAACGCTCGGTAGACTTCTTCCGAGACCTTAAGTGGAAGGAGCGCTGATATGCCTGCAAGGTCATGTTATCGTCCACATTTTCATCAAAATCCCCCTAGAAATGAAAGATATCATGCATGGGTGAGTTTGACGAAATCATTTTTGGGTGACCAACATGTAGCATATTCAGCATACCTCAACCTCCTCATCATTGGGCTCATGTGGGTTCGAATTAGAAGCATCGCCACGGGTAGGGGTTGAAGGGGACCTCGAGCGGGTCGGGATGGCATCATCGGCGCGACAACCAAGCAAATGCGCTAAAGTCCGTAGCCGAGTTGCGGAACGCTATGACATTGCGAAATCAATATCTTAGTAAAAATGAACAACAAATTATGCAAGAATCGGAGATCGTCTAACTTACCTTCACAAATGCCCTAACGGCATTATCACCCTTCTTGCCACGAGGTAACAAGGCTGCCTCCTCGGCTTCACCCGCTTGGCGCTCGATCTCATTGCGCTATGAAAACAAACATGTCAACAACAAAACTCTATATGATGAGACCAAATAAATTGGACAAAAAATTACCATAAAGTTGATCACGGGAGCGAAATCAGTTCGGTTGCCGCTTCTTACGGCCTTGTTGTACTGGAGCTCAACAATAGCATCATCGTCCATGTCCTCCAAAAGCTCCCCATAAGCCGGGGGGCATATACGGACACGGTACGTGCAAGAAACCAACCAAGATATGCATCGAATGCCTCTTGACGGTACTTGGGGCGATCCCGCATATACACCTTCCTTTCCGTTGCCTCCTTCAACTCGGCATTGAATGTAGAGATGTAGTCCTTATGATGTTTATCCCATTTCGTCACCTTCCTCTGCCGGTGCCGGTCCAATCTACATGGTCAACAAATGAAAATTTAGTAACTACACTAACACATAAGATTGGTAAGACAAACTTTGGAGCCTCACTCGTGCAACGAAAACATGGTGTTAATCCACTTTGGCGGTGTAGTTTGATACAACCCAAATTGGCTCATCACACGATGTGGTAGGTGGAACTCAACGGCATACAAGCATATCAATGGGCATTGCATCATCCAAAGATATTCTTCCTCGAGACACTTTGGGTTTAGGGGGAATTCCGCATTCCAACCAAATCTCTCCCCGACACCATATATCTGCCATGTCACCTATAACACAGTACTCATTTCAGCATGTGCAGTTGGGATTTAAGATAGCTTCTGATTTAATGAAAACATTCTAATTATTACCTGCTCCGGGGTCAGCGAGTCGAACTCGTTGGTGTACCGCAAATACTCTTTGGTTTGGTCACCGGTGAACTCCGCAACCCTGTCCCACTTGTACGCCCATGTAGTCTCCCGAAGCCTCTGGGGATGGTCATGGTCGTTCCAAGGCTTCCATTGCAAAACCTCCGGCCGTCCAACTGAGAAGTGTTCCCACATCCAAACCAAAAGCAGGAGCACTGGACCACCAATACCGGCCTCCCTGCCGAACCTACGACACGCATCATCCAACTGCACATATAGGTACACATGTTAGAATCTCATATGTTTTGCACTCACACGAAAGAAAACAAGATAACAATATTTACCTGTCCGTACAAGTAAGCAAGCGCAGCCGTACCCCAGCTTTGTTTACTCTCCCAATGAGTTAACGCCTTTAGCCACATCCAAGGAGCGTTCCGCCCACTACTGTCAGCAAACAAAGTCCTCGTGATCACGTACCACACATATGCGCGTGCATGATTCTGAATGACCACTTTATCGGCCCCTTCAGGACACTTAGCAAAGTTTTTCCTGATCCAAACAAATGAGGCGCCGGCGGAGAGTCTATCCTTACTAGAGTCTTCCTTCTCTGGAGGAGCCGCACCTATAAGGCTGAACATCTTGTCGCGCCACCCATCAGATTCGGTGCTAAAACACACAGGTTTGCCCGTGATGGGGAGTGCCAGGATCATCGACACGTCCTGAAGAGTCACCGTCATCTCCCCGGTGGGGAGGTGAAAGCTGTGTGTCTCCGGACTCCAACGGTCAACAAGAGCAGTGATGGCCGAAGGATTGAAATTTGGCGTGGACCGAGACACGAGCTGGATGAATGGAAGGAGTCCAAGCTTCTCGATGTACTCGGTGTACCTCTCGTCGTACGGCATGCCCTTGTCACCAACTTGCAAAGAGGCCTCGTGAGACCGAAGACGAAGGGGGGCAAGTACCTAAAAAAATAATTACAAGTTACAACAACAATGTTCATGCCGAATAGAAATATGAACTAACATCTAAAATATGCAAAACATTACAAATTACCTTTCCCTCCGCAATCTTTTTCGCACGGTGCTTCTTATCATATTGTTCTTCGAGAAGTTCCATCCTACATATTTTTAAAAACCACCACTAGTAAGAGATAGAAATTTCAATATTTTTTCAATATTCATTTCAACCTCATATAGAACATCTACCACATCCACACATACACCACATATAAAATTTACATCCACATCCATTGGCTAACCAATTTTACATCCACAAATACATCTCACATACACATGGTTCTCATATACACATCTATACCGAATTAATTCAAAAAATTAAATAAACACTCCACATGATTAACAAACCATTACAAGTGCCATACAAATGCTAAGGATAAAAAAAATAGCCTCATGCCATACTAATTTCGAAATCTAGGATGAACTACAATTTCACCTAGGGTTCCAAAAACGGGACAAATACGAAAGACCTTGTTGCGTTAGAAACGCGTCACACGAACACGTCCTCGTGTACCAGCGGTGCCGGGGGAGATACTCCGCAACTCGCCCCGCGGGAGGCCTGCTTCCAGCGCGATACGCAAGACAGCAAGTAGGCGCTTTTTAGACCAGACGCCCCAGCCCCTCAGGAAGCCCCGTCGGAGGAAGCCGGCGACGATTGGCTGAACTAAGCCGGACTTGGCCGCTCTTAGCTCGGTTTTCGATACCCGGCGAAATCTAGATGAAGTCGCCGAACAACGGAAGCATGAACAAGGGTTTGAGGAGATAAAAGTAGGTTGTATTGATAGGTTGTCGATTGTTTGCTTTGCTTCAATCGGCCGTCACCTCTCACATATATATGAGGCGGCTGGACTTTCCGTACAAGTATTGGACTTCTACAAGGCTTACAAATCATAGTCTAAGTCGAATCCATCTCTAAAATAGGCAACTTCTTGGCCGGCAACGTTGGCTTCAAACTTGCTGACTACTTTTGGAAAGTTGCCTCCGGCTACTTTGGAAAGTTGCCTTTTGTCTTCCATATTGGGTTCAAACTTGCCTTCTTCCTTAGAGATGTGATATCTTGATCGGCTTTCGTATTGGACCCGGACTTCAGCATCTGTCCGGCTTCTTTTAGAAAGTTGCCTTCCATTTTCCAGCCTTGATCTTGGAAAGTTGTCTTCTCTTTTTCCGCCTTGATCTTGACCTTGAAAGTTGTCTTCTATTTTTCTGCCTTGATCGGTGGAAAGTTGACTTGCCGGCTTGTATTAAGAAAGTTGGCTTCTTTTGTGCCGCCTTGTCTTGACAATGTTGCCTTCCTTTTTGCCACCTTGTTTTGACAAAGTTGGCTATGTCTTCAGGCAACTTTGCACTCCCGAATCCAGCTTCCGCCTTGTTCCGGTTGCCGGATTATTGGCGGCCTTCTTCCGGCCGTCTTTTCCTGGAAAGTTTCCCAGATCACCATTTTAGCCTTCTTTGCTGCCTTCTTTAAGCCGCCAAATCTTCCTTGAACCTGAAACTGGCAATCTGCCAAAAACGGGTGCTAACATATGCCCCCCTGTTTTCTAGTAGAGCTTGCGTACTAGAAAATATTCAATGTAGAAGTTTTTCTCTAAGGGCGATGCTTAAGCTCATCGGCCATATGCTAAGGGCGATATATGTATATCGGCCATACGTGCAACTCATGCAGTTTGCCACACGCTCGGGTGGAATTTCTTCAAGTATTTCCCATTGATAGCTCGAGGCAACATGCTGCCTTCCAATGTCTCCACCAGATAAGAGTTGCCGGGTACTATTCTCGCGACTCGCAGCGGCCCTTCCCAGTTTGGGGACCATTTGCCA
Organism: Poa pratensis; assembly: GCA_947311845.1. Taxonomy (NCBI): domain Eukaryota; kingdom Viridiplantae; phylum Streptophyta; class Magnoliopsida; order Poales; family Poaceae; genus Poa; species Poa pratensis. The sequence goes on from CAMZMU010000062.1 coordinate 8,625,701, forward strand.
AATTTCCGGCTTCTGGAGCCAACTGGCAATATAACTTTCCAGACCAAGTCGCCAATTTGAAAGTCTTTCAGCCGGACCTTCTTATTGTAAGTTTTTGCCACCCGCAACTTTTCCTTCTCGATTTCTCTCAAGGCAATAACACGCTTGTCGGCTATTCATCAACATTGTCCATCATCAAGCTGCAGTAGTCTTCAGCCGACAAGTCATCTTGCTTAGCAAACCTCAAGGCAGCCAGATTCACTTCTACTGGCAAAACGGCTTCTTGCCCATACACCAACTCAAAAGGAGTTACCTTTGTTGCTCCATGCCTTGAGATTCTGTGAGCCCACAATGCTTCGGACAGTACTTCGTGCCACCTCCTTGGATGGTCCTGTACCTTCTTCTTGATCAGCTTGATCAAGATTTTATTGCTTGACTCAGCTTGTCCGTTGGCTTGTGCATAGTAGGGAGATGAACTGAGCATCTTGATTCCAAGTGATTCGGCAAATTGCTTCACCTCCTTAGCCATGAAGGAAGTACCTTGATCTGTGGTAAGAGTCTGCGGAATGCCGAATCGATGGATGATATGTTCTGTAATAAACTGGATCACCTCCTTGTGGGTCATGTTTTGAGAGGTACTGCTTCAGACCACTTGGTGAAATAATCAGTAGCCACCAATACGAACCGATGCCCCTTGGATGAAGGCGGATGGATCATGCCGACAAAGTCAAGCGCCCAACCCCGGAAAGGCCACGGTTTTATAATTGGATTAAGAGGTGAAGCTGGCACCAACTGAATATCTCCAAACTTCTGGCAGGCTTCGCATCCCTTGTAGTATCTGAAGCAGTCATTGATCATTGTCGGCCAATAAAAACCTGCTCGCCTGAGCATCCACTTCATCTTGTGGGCCGACTGATGTGTTCCACATAAACCATCATGTACCTCTCCCATGGCAACTCTAGCTTCGTCTTCACTCAAGCACTTTAGAAGAAGACCATCAGCTGTTCGGCGATATAAGGCGGCATCCACCAATGTATACTTGAGAGATAACGCCGAACTGCTCTGTCCGTTTTTCGACTTGGATCTTGTAAATAGTCAATATAAGGTTGTCTCCAGTCGTCCGCCAAGTTGTCATTTGCCTCCTTAGCCGGATCCAACAAGCCGGCTCTTGTTTGGCTTCCTCCAAGTTGGCAACTTTGACTCTTGTAGCCGGCTCCAACAAGCCGGCTTTTTGTTTGGCTTCCTCCAAGTTGGCAACATTATTGCGGCTGTTCCTGATGAAGAACATCCACGACTGACGTGATAGCCGGATGCCTGTTGCGCCAACTCATTGGCAAGCCAATTGTCTTGCCTAGGAACATGGATATGTGGAAATAATCCAACGTTGAAATCATATCCAGGCATCTGTCAAGGTACATGTTGAGGATCCGCTGTTGCATTGACAAATCTTGGCCACTTGCTGGACAATAAGCAACGAATCTCCATATGCCTCGACATGAGTTACCCCTGCGTCACCAATATTTCTAGCCCGAATAGAAGTGCTTCGTATTCGGCTTCATTGTTAGTGCATAAATAGTCAAGACGACAAGAGGCTTCAAAAACAGTACCGTGTGGTGAGATGTACACAATGCCAACTCCTTGTCCGCTGCTGCAGACTGAGCCGTCAAAATAAAGCTTCCACGGTACAGCCGACACAATATTTAAGCCGGCTTCTTCTCCAGGTCAATCCGATGTTCAACAATAAAGTCAGCTACAATTTGGCCTTTCATAGATTTTAGTGGTTCATAAGCCAAATCATATTCAATCAACCCGTACGCCCACTTGCCGATTCGTCCACTGAGAATCGGCCTTTGTATCATGTGTTTGAGAACATCGGTCTGACCAAAGACTTTGCATTCACTGGACAGCAGATAATGGCGCAATTTGGTGCAGGCAAAGTAAAGAGACAAACACAACCTTTCTACAAAGCTGTACCTTGACTCGGCATCCAGCAAACGTCTACTCAGATATGTGATGACGTACTCTTGTCCTTCGGCTTCCTGAGTTAAGGCAGCTCCGATCACTTTGTCCTCAGCAGCAATATAAAGCCGGAAAGGTTGACCATGAGCCGGCTTCCTGAGAACTGGAGGAGTAGACAGGCAAGTTTTTATCTTGTCAAACGCCTCTTGCTGCTTTGCCCCCCAGGTGAATTCATCATCGTTCTTGAGCCGAAGGATCTGTGTAAATGCATCAACTTTTCCAGACAAGTTAGCAATGAATCTTCTCAAATAGTTTACCTTGCCCAGAAACTTCTGCATGTCTTTTTGCAACCCGGCGCCTGTATCTTCTGGATGGCTTCAATCTTTGCCGGATCAACTTCTATGCCATGTTCATGTATGATGAAACCAAGGAATCTCCCAGCCGACACGCCAAAGGCACACTTCAAAGGATTCATCTTGAGCCCGTACTTCCTCATTCTTTCAAACGCCAGCCGCAAGTCGGCCAAGTGATTTGACTCGCCGTCCGACTTAACCACCACGTCGTCAATATATACCTCCAGTACGACTCCCAGAAGATCATGGAATATCAGGTTCATCGCTCTTTGATAGGTGGCTCCGGCATTCTTCAATCCAAAAGTCATCACGGTCCATTCGAACAAGCCAACAAAGCCTGGGCAGCGAAACGCCGTCTTAGCCGAATCTTCTTCGGCCATAAATATTTGGTTGTAACCTGCGTTGCCATCCAAGAAGCTGATAACTTTGTGACCTGAGGCTTCGTTGATAAGCATGTCGGCTATTGGCATAGGGTACTCATCCTTTGGCGTGGCTCGATTCAAATCCCTGAAATCAATACACGCCCTGATCTTGTCGGATCCTTTCTTTTCGACCGGCACAATGTTGGATAACCATTCGGCATACTTACAGGGCCGAATAAAGTTGGCTTTCAAAAGCCGGCCAATTTCCGCCTTTATCCGATCATAGATCAGTGGATTAAATTTGCGAGCCGGCTGCTTGTATGGTCTGAAGCCGGCTTTGATAGGCAACCGATGTTCGACCAACTCTCGGCTTAACCCAGGCATCTCGTGGTATTCCCATGCAAAGCAATCCACGTACTCTTTGACTAGCGCGATTAATTCAGACTTATAATCGGCCGCCAACTTTTGCTTTACAAATGTCGGTCTAGGGACAGTGCCATCCCCAATGTCAACTTCTTCCAGCAAGTCAGCCGATGTAAAGCCTTGTCCCAACTTATCCATGTCATCTGGTTCTTCAATTGCTTCGTACATATCGTTCCTTTCGGCCCGATACTTGCCCAGACGCTTCTGCAGCCACTCGTCGTTTTGATCCATCTACTTGAGCTGCAGCCGATTGCACCAATCGGCTTTAGAGATACTGGCACGAATCCGTCCCTGGTAGCACTCAGGAAGTCGAACCCGGATAGATCACGCCCAGAAAGGCATGTGACATTAGAATGTTGCCAGTCAACAATCGACTCGGCTAATGCAATGCACGCCGATTCGTCAGCATGGATGACTTCAACTTCATCGTCAACCCATTGCACGAGTTGCTGGTGCATAGTAGACGGAACACACTGGTTGGCATGAAGCCAATCTCGTCCCAGCAGCACATTGTAGTTTCCCTGCACCTCAGCAACAAAGAAGGCGGTAGCCAAAGTCTTGCTTCCTACTGTGAGCTCCAAGCTGATAACTCCTTTGGCTTCTACTCCTTCTCCTCCTTCGAACCCATTTAACACCATGTTCGTCTTCATCAGGTCGCCATCATCTAGTTGTAGCTTCTTGAAGACAGAATATGGCATCAAGTTTACCACAGCGCCGCCATCCACCATCATCCTGGTGACCGGCTTGCCATCAATGTGTCCTCTGACGTACAGAGGCTTGAGGTGTTTCACCGGCTTGTCAGGTTTTTCGAAGACAACATTTTTGGGTCCAAAGTTGATTTGCGCAACCTCGCCTTCTTCTCGACAGCACGGAACTCAGCCGGCAAGTATATACCATGTTGATATCCATGCCCGTTCGAGCCGGCGATTCTTCATAATCCAGCAGATCTTCATCTGTCAAATTGCCTGACTCATCCATTGCCGACTCTGACATTGCTGGTTCTTCTTCTGCTTTTCTCCATTGCGAGGTCTTTGCGAGGTCTCACTTGCCGGCTTCTCTGTGCCGGATCTTGAATTGCCAGCTCCTTTGCCAAACTTGCCATCGCCAAGTCTGCTGCTTCGACTTCGTCAGCCCATGAAGAATAGGTGATAGCCGGCGTAGCTGCCGGCTCTATTTCACTATCGACAGCAGGACTCATGGTAGTTGGTGCGGAAGCCGCCATAAGGACTGGCCTAGGAATCCACTTTTGCGCCGGCAACATTGGTCGCTCAGCATTGAATTTGACGTCCCTAGATCGCTCAGCTCCTTCTTCTGCTTCTCCCGGTTCCTTGCCCTTTGCAGTTTCCGCTTTTGTGTCTTTGTTATACCTGGCGGGCACCACTTTGGCTGAGTATATTTTGGATCCCGGGGTTGAGCTGCGGCTTGACTGGAGCTAGCTTCATGATCATTGGTTGCTGGCTTTGGCGCGATAGCAAGTATCGGCTCACTGTTTGCCGGCTCTGTAACCGGGTCCTTCAACTTTAGCACATGAGTTCCAACAACCAATAAGTTGTCTGAGACTAATCCGCCTTCTGGCTCCGCCTTTTTAGCACCTTGCGCCTTGATCCGCCAATATGACGAGTCCCGGGATACACAAGCCGGCTTTGCAGATGCCGGGTTGCCCTGCGTTTGACCTCGTCAGCCGGCCTCTGGTGCCGGCTACTTTCCTCCGCGGATGGTGACCTTGGTCGTTTCCCATACTGCCACTGGCGCGACCTTGACCCGGCCTGGCGCACGTACTTGTTCAGCAGCATGTCAAAAGTTGGCTTTGTCTTCCTTGGTCTATATTCAACCTGGTTTGTCTTCCATCTGCCAACTTCTGGGCTCTTGGGCTTGATAAATCTAGGCGGCGACTTGTCTGACGTGGTCCTTGCCCCCCGAGTGCAGGGTTATTGATGGTAATCTTGATGACTTCGCCTCCATCGGGTTGCCGGCTCACTGTAACTTGTCTTCCTGCCGCCTTGCTGCCGGCTACTTTCCTGGGTTCACCAACAACAACATTAGATTTATTAGCGGCTTCGGCCGCCTCTGGCCGAAGAAGAACTTTCTTTCCCTCCAGTCTAGCACGTTTACTGGAAACGGCTGTGTGTCAATTGCCATGCCGGCAAAGCTCAATCGTCCGTCATTGAGGGCCGATTGGATCTGTTTACGAAAGACATTGCAATCATTAGTAGCATGAGAGAAAGAATTGTGATACTTGCAATAAGCCCGCCGCCTTAATTCATCAGGCGATGGTATAACATGATTTATCCTTATCACTTTATCCTTCAACAAGGCATCAAATATTCTATCACACTTGCCTACGTCAAAGCTGCATTTTATTTCATCATCCCGATTTTTACGAATCGGCTTCAGATCATCACACATGTAAGGTTTGGCCTTGCTGGGCCAAACAAACTCAGCGTAAACATCGGCTTCATCACCGGAGTCGGCATCGTTTCAACAATATTAAGCCGGCTCCTGCTCATCCGATGCGAGTCTTTTGACTCATTGACCCGGCTTCTTGAGCCAGCTCTCTCCTGGACTTGGCCAACAGACAAGAATTCATGTCCTTCTAACCTCTCTTTCAGGTAGGACCTTAACCCATTGAAAACCAAGTCAGCCATGTCTCTTTCAGTTATCACCAAGCTATAACATCGGTTTCTAGTGTTTCTAAACCTTTTGACGTAATCGGATACCGATTCATCTGCTTCTGCTAACCGATGTAAGGTGGGACAACTTAAGTTCTATTTCGCCGGCAAAGAAGTGTTCATGAAACTTTTGCTCTAGATGAAACCAAGTATGTATAGAATTAGGAGCTAAAGCCGAAAACCAAGAAAACGCAATGCCGGTTAAAGACAATGAGAACAGCGAACTTTAATGTGATCATGATTAGCTTCGCCTAATTGAGCCAAGTACTGACTAATATGTTCCCATGTTGACTTACTATCCACCCCATTAAATTTGGCAAATTCAGGGACTCTATAACCAGGTGGATAAGGTTGCAGATCAAAATAATCGGGGTAAGGCTTAGTGTAAGTTCTATGTTTTGGCATCACCCCGAGTTTGTCAAAAGCTATCTGGTCCAATCTTCTCCTGAATTCGGCTAAGGAATCGTCCATAATGGCCGATTGAGCCGGCAAGAGAAGAATTGGCGGCAGGGCCAGCTTGCACCCAAGTAGCCGAATTTTGATTCGGCATTGACTCATGACCCAAAATCCGCCTTGTTGACCGGCTGGCTTGCCGATTAGGCAGACTCTGGATAGGAGTTGGACATGGCAGCGTAGGCACAAGTTGGTTTTCCCTGCTTTGACCGATCGGCTGTTTGTCCGATGGTTGATCATGGGCGTGTTTTTCTTAGCCTTTTCATGTTCTAGCATAAGATCGTAAACATTGGCAGTGCCTTGCGAAACATGAAATTGAATTTCGGCTATCTGTTCAGAGGAAAAAAGGCTACTACTTACAGCGGGTTTGTCAATGTTGGCGTCCAGCGGTACAAATTCCGGCTCCTTGATCGGCGAGATTACACCTTGCCGATCTACCTTGAAGCTGGATAAGTACAGGTCTTGATCTTCTTGATCCCGCTTGGCTCGCAGCGCCTCGAACTCCTCTCTCTTTCTTCTTCCACGCCTCCAGACCTTGGCGTTGTTCTTCCGACAACTTCTCGAGAGTTGGCTTGATGATGTTGTCGCATTGATGCCGGCAGCGTCGGTCTTGGAATTGGTCATTGCTGTCCAATTTTCAGATCGAATCGTCCCCAGCGGAGTCGCCAAAAAGTGTGTTGCGCTCGAAACGCGTCACACGAACACGTCCTCGTGTACCCGCGGTGCCGGGGGAGATACTCCGCAACTCGCCCCGCGGGAGGCCTGCTTCCAGCGCGATACGCAAGACAGCAAGCAGGCGCTTTTTAGACCAGACGCCCCAGCCCCTCGGGAAGCCCCGTCTGAGGAAGCCGGCGACGATTGGCTGAACTAAGCCGGACTTGGCCGCTCTTAGCTCGGTTTTCGATACCCGGCGAAATCTAGATGAAGTCGCCGAACAACGGAAGCATGAACAAGGGTTTGAGGAGATAAAAGTAGGTTGTATTGATAGGTTGTCGATTGTTTGCTTTTCAATCGGCCGTCACCTCTCACATATATATGAGGCGGCTGGACTTCCCGTACAAGTATTGGACTTCTACAAGGCTTACAAATCATAGTCTAAGTCGAATCCATCTCTAAAATAGGCAACTTTTGGCCGGCAACGTTGGCTTCAAACTTGCTGGCTACTTTTGGAAAGTTGCCTCCGGCTACTTTGGAAAGTTGCCTTTTTCTTCCTATTGGCTTCAAACTTGCCTTCTTCCTTAGAGATGTGATATCTTGATCGGCTTCGTATTAGACCCGGACTTCAGCATCTGTCCGGCTTCTTTTAGAAAGTTGCCTTCCATTTTCCAGCCTTGATCTTGGAAAGTTGTCTTCTCTTTTTCCGCCTTGATCTTGACCTTGAAAGTTGTCTTCTATTTTTCTGCCTTGATCGGTGGAAAGTTGACTTGCCGGCTTGTATTAATAAAGTTGGCTTCTTTTGTGCCGCCTTGTCTTGACAATGTTGACTTCCTTTTTGCCACCTTGTTTTGACAAAGTTGGCTATGTCTTCAGGCAACTTTGCACTCCCGAATCCAGCTTCCGCCTTGTTCCGGTTGCCGGATTATTGGCGGCCTTCTTCCGGCCGTCTTTTCCTGGAAAGTTTCCCAGATCACCATTTTAGCCTTCTTTGATGCCTTCTTTAAGCCGCCAAATCTTCCTTGAACCTGAAACTGGCAATCTGCCAAAAACAGGTGCTAACAGACCTACTGGATGAAATTGAGAGGAACGGAGGAGCTTACCTTGAGGAACAAAGGGGAGACGAAATCCCTAAGGATCCGGCCGGTTTTGTTGCGGATTTGAGAGGGAGAGAGCCGCCGCCGCAGGGGAGAAATGAGAGAGAGGAAAAAGAGGGTCGGCTGGCAGGGGGGGATTCAACAGGGGAGAGGGGGGAGCCGCCGCCGCCGCCAGGGGGGGGGGGGTTCAACAGGGGAGAGGGGGGGGGGGGGGGAGCCGCCGCCGCCGCCTCCATTCTTCTCTTCCTTTTCTTCTGTTCGAGTTCCTGAGGAATAGAGGGGCGTGCGGGTATGGGCGGGCTCAGGCTCGATTTGGTCGCGGGTGTGGCGCCCCAGACGCCGGCGCCACACATGGAAGTGTGGCGCCCCACGCTCCGGCGCTACTTAACCATGGTTGGGGCCCGCCGTGCCCTGCTGGCAGAGGTGTGGCGCCCCAGGCTGGGGCGTTGCACCTGCATGTGTGGCGCCGCAGTGGCGGGAGCCACACAAAAGGGTTAGTTTTCGATTTTTTTCAAAAAAGGGTTATTTTTTGCTGAAGTTTCAAAAAGGGTTAATTTTGTCAAATTTCACGTGGTGGGCTGGCTTTTCTCTCTGTGTCGGGCTTCACTACCCAATTATGGAAGAGGAAGACCGGTTCTGATGGCGTTGCATCTTGGGGGATGGAAACAACTATTCAACTGGACACGTTACTTTCCCTTGATTCAGATGAGTACCCAGTGATACGTGGCTTCGCTGAGGACAGTAATCTGGTGTTCCTGTCGACCTTTTTCAGACTCTTCACTGTCCAGGTTGAGCCATTACAGTTCAAGGAACTTCCCAAACCAGGAGCACTGTATCACTATCATCCATTTGAAAGTGTCTATGCTGCAGGTAATTGCATGCCTTTGCACACTGGTTTACCAAAACCAAGTTACTTTTTGATAATTGTTTGATGGAATGCCTTTCGTATCCTTCCGTGTTAAGCTAACCATTTTAACTTGTGTCGTATATCAATTATTATTTTGCTTCTTGATGATATGTTCAACATATAGCATTCTGTAGTGTTCTCTCCCCATGCTTGTGTGGTGTTTATGTAATTGTCATGATCTGGAAAACATATTTGCTTACGGTGTCTGATTTGGTTTCTGCTTCAGTAGCCAAGACTGGCGAGTTCATTGTAAAATAATTAAACTAAATTTTGTTGGTCCCTGCCTATTGACACACATAGCTGTAGTGCAGTTTTTTTCTCAAGATAATATATATATATAACAGTTGGAACTTGGAACCTGAACGATGAAATTTAGCTGTAGGCTGTAGCTATGCTTTGTGTGCAATCTAGTTTCTTCAGTTTGGCAACCTTAGGCGATTAATACTTTGTACTGAACACATTTTTTTTGACGCTTTGGACAGTGGGGAAGGCCCTCACTGCGTCATTTTTTCATTTTTCATAAAAGGAAATATTTACATACAGAGTTCAGAAACTAATGCAATGAAAAAATTACATACTATCTATCCAGATTTGCAAGCCTTCCTTTAAACTAGGCTTAATTCTATGTCTAATATCTCCAACCGAAACTTTAAATGAGCTGAAGCAAGTCTCTTGATCTCTGATCACACCATCAAAGATAATCTTGTTTACCCATGTACTGAACACATGGGTAAAGTGATAAGAAGAGATTAATCCTAGACTAATTTCATCACGTGTTGCAGTTTTTAGCTTTACTAGTTTATTATCATCAGAAGTAGTGGTTGTAGTGTTTTCCTTGATGCTGTCCTTTGCCAAAAAATGACATCTATTTTGGTACCCATGGAAATATGAATTAATAAGATGGTCTATGGTCCATTGCTTGAGGTTTCTATGGCATGAATTAGATTAAATTCAGTTAGTTAGTGAAGTAAGATGGTTATGATCCATTGCTTGAGGTTTCTACGGAATGAATTAGATTAAATTCAGTTAGCTAGTGAATAGCTAGCTTGTGCATTTTTAAAGAATATGCCTATAAGCTAGAAACCAGATGCTTCTGCTTTCTACTACATGCATTCCTCATAATCCATGGTAATAAATATATTTGGAGTTGTTTGGAATGTTAGATGGCTCAGCATTTTCCTCTGGGAGAACATGCAAAAATACTCGATAATGTGCAAACAGTACAAGTTGGAAGTGCACCACTCACTGAGCACAAATTACTGACTAGTATCTCTGTTTCTATTGCTGTTTTGCCCAACAACGCTGAAATGATTCAACTTTGGTATTTTTCGTACCTTTTCCACAATGATAATGATAATATTTATAGTTTGAATCATAAAAAAATGTGAGCTGGTGTAACTTTAACGCCTTCTCCTTGGAAGGATAGTACAAAATGGTTTGGCTGATGACATGGATTACTTCACAGGTATCTAGGATTGTATTCTGGTTGCTGAGATGCAGGAATGGGCTGCTTTCATTTTGTATGCTTCAGGTGGAGATCAACCCTTGAGTATGCACTGTTCAACTGGGAAGTGGAACTGTAGAGTTAATCATCTAATTCTGCCAAACTTCCCCTCTATTATCTAATTTCTAGAGACAATTAGGTAACTGGCATGATGGAGGCACAGTGGCTTGCTTAGATTGAGCAGTACTTAACTTGTGGTTCATTTACTTTCGCTTGTTGTATGCTGTCCAAGCAAGCTTGCCTACTAGGTGATCATTAGTTACATCTGTGTGTATGTTCATCTTCTCACTGTTTATTTATGTTACGTGTTTGGTCAGGTTGGCTTAATTTGGACCAAGAATTCTTCTTATGTTCCATCTTCTCTATGTTTTTGTTGTCGGTTTTTGTTTTCTTATTCTGGCTACTGATTGTCGAATATTGTATCGTGTGTGGGGTCAATGCTGTTTATTGTTTCATAACCCAAGCAGGGTGGGCGTAATGCTGTTTTGCTGCAGGTAAAATTCGGTTTTACTTTTGAGAAGTTGTCTTGTATATGGTTAGTTGTCTACATTGAAAATAGGTATCACTTATTTCCTCGATAAAATGGTGATTTATTTGGTTGTTGTGCCTGGTTTGCATACCAGATTAGCCTGGTTTGCATCCATGCTAGATCAGCCTGGTCTACATTGAAAATAGGTCTCACTTATTTCCTCGATAACAGTTGATTTATTTGGTTGTAGTGCCTGGTTTGCATACCAGATTCGCCTGGTTTGCACCCATGCCAGATTAGCCTGGGATAGATAAATCAGAGACAAACAATATCAGATTAGCCTGGTTTGCATCCGTGCCGTATTTCCTTTGTAATCCACATTGTGTTAGGTTTTTTTCTTCTTTTTGAAATGGAAACCAAACTTCCATAACCTTGCACAGCGGTGTCGATGGCCACTAACCAGAAACGAAAATCAGTTACATTGTCCGGCCATACTGCTTGGGACACGTGATCTAACTTCACTGCATACGTCGCCAAACCGTCCGCAACATTATTACAAGCCCGAGGGGAATAAGATATGGAGAAACTAGAAAAAATAAATTAGCAGAAAACCTAATCTCACGAAACAAATTCCTATTTGTGGAGAGATCATGAGCGCCATGAGAAGCTTTGAGAATCAGTTTCAACCTGGACATGAGAGATACCCCCACGTACTAGCCCATCGAAAGCCGGCTAAACAAGCCAAAGCTTCAGTGCAAAGCACACATTCCATTTTCAACCAGCTCTCGCTTATTCTCATGGCGTCAGATTGGGCATTAGGGTCCTACTCCAAATTCAATCTGTGAGGCAAGCTGTTATGTTTGGTTTTCATAGTGTGGAGAGTAAAAAACAATGATGCTCGATACACTACTTCAGGTTTCTACAGCATGAATGTGATTTGTTTGTGACTAAAATATGCCCACATGCTAGAAATCATAAGCTTATGCTCTGTTACTCCACGAGCCCCTCATACTCCCATGATAAGAAAGAAACTTCCAAAATATTTGATAATATTGGTTTTTCTAGTGAATTTGATTTGTTTTGGTCTTCCAATTTGAGCCTTTGGCAGAATTTCGATAATTTGAAGCTAATGTACTAATTTTAATGGACTTTCCATGAATAAACATTACGATTGGTTTAACTGGTTGCCTTGGTTGCTCTGCAGATATCTAGTTAACTTCCAGTGGCTGAGACGCAGAAATGGATTATTTGATGTATGCTCTTCTGTTTCATTATGTATGCTGCATGGGGCCTGTGATGTGCTCCGCAAGGAAATTGGCCCTCTATGTATCATTGCCTGGTCAAAGATCAAGTGAACTCGTAGGAATTGGCATGCCCTGACCAACTGCGAAGTGGAAACTAATCTATTAGCCAGTTAACGTCTGTCTATTGTCTTTTGACATCAACCGGCCATACTTTCGGATGTTGGCATCAACCACTTAGATGCAAGCTAGAGATTTAATGAGTTTAGTTCCCCCTCCTATGGGATTTGTAAGGCGAGAGAGACCATTAGCTGGGAATATCATTGGTTGCGCCGCCTTTGGAAAGGCAACTAATGCCTCAGCTTGTGTATTGTTTCTACTCATCTTCTTTCAGGAAACTGTTGCAACTTATTATCAGCTCACACTGAATAAAAAATAGGTGTCCATTCAGACCTGTCCAAGTGCTCAATACAACAACACTGAACAACTTGTCAATTTTTTTAACCTTAACATCTTGTCAATTTTGAAGATCTGCTTCTTCCAACAGCAAAAAATATATGGGAGGGAATCTTTCTCAAAACTGTAAGATTGGGATGTTATAATTGGCTTCTGTTAGCTGGAAGTCGATCTGGCGCCTCGAGTGTCCAGCGAAATTCCGTCTGTTCATTTGGAGAATTGCCCATAACAGCCTGCCTCACGGACTGAATTTGGAGTTGGACCCTATATGCCCAATCTGACACCAACTGAATGAGCGGGAGCTGGTTCAAAATGCAATGGGTGCTTTGCCCTCTGAAGCTTTGGCTTGTTTAACCGGCCTTCGATGGGCTAGTACGTGGTGGTATCTCTCATGTCCAGGTTGAAACTGATTCTCAAAAGTTTCTCCGGGCAATCATGATCTCTCCACAGATGGGAACTTGTTTCGTGAGATTGAGCTTTCTGCTATTTTTTTTCTAGTTTCTCCATAAGTTATTGCCCTTGGCTTGTAATAATGTTGCGGACGCTTTGGCGATGTACGGATTGAAGTTAGATTGCTTGTCCCAAGAAGTATGGCCGGACAATGTAACTGATTTCGTTTCCGGTTTAATGGCCAGCGACATTGCATAGAAACAGTGCCACCGAAGAGCTGCCACCGGGGGAGCTGCCACCGAAGAGCTGCCACCAGCATTCGCGATGACCTCCAACGGCGAGTTGGGGTGGGAGGTTGGGGACGCCCAGACACACAATAACAAATGCAAGTGATACTGTAGTTGTTACCTGTGGACTTTCGTGTCTGCGAGAATCATGAGTTTCAGGGAGCTTACCTGAGCTACGATCAGCCCCTACCAATTACCTAATTAACCATCTGTGCAAAATGCTTCAGGGGAACGTGGATATATTCCACACACCAGTTCAGGTAGATCGCCTGTCACAGAAAAGACCAACCACATCTTTGCAGATATTCCCGTTACACACGAATCAGGAATTTGCCGCTAATAAATTTATTCCTGTCATGATCACTACAGCAAAATTATTTGTTTTTTTCTCCTTTTGCCAAATTATTCCTTTTGACACAACACGTACGGTGTGATCCAGAATGGAATCGGCCACACCCTGCCTGGATCAATAGATATGCACAAGAATCATATAAAAAATTCACCAAACACATACATCTGCAGAACAGGACAGAAGCACACAATCGGAATCGAAATCACTCAACCTAGTACAACTTGGAACATAGTCAAACGGTGAGAAGATAAAAGATATATATACACACACAGGTGTAACTAAAGATCATCTGGCAGGAAGCTTGCTTCGAAACCTTAAAACAAATGAACCACAAGCTAAGTACTACTTAATCGTGCTGGCTAATTGTCTCCAGAACTAGATAGTGGGACGAAGTTGGCAAATTAAAAGGTTCTCCTACAAGTCCACTTCCTAGTTGATCACAACATGCTATGTAGATGGTTGACCTCCACAAGTTACCAAAACGAGAACCAACAGCGAACTTTCCTTTCCTCCATCCCGGCAACCAAAATATATCTCTAGGTACCTGTGGAGCAATTCATGTCATTAGTCAAACCAATATGCACTCTGCATTTATTATGGAAAACCTGTTAAATCAATACAATCTCACAAAGGTTTATGACTCAAACAGTAAATATTAGCTTCAGATTGTAAACATGCCACCAAGAAAACCAAAGTTGAATAATTTCAGCATTGTTGCAAAAATACAGCTATATGAACATAGATATCAGTCAGTAATTTGTAGTGAAATGGTGCAGTTGCAACTTCTATTGTTACCGTATTCTGTGGCCATCTGGTCTCAGTACAGGCTAGGAGACCAGTGGTTCAAATATCTACCTTAGAGGCAAATGATAAGTGACCAGTAGAACCATCTAGCTTACCAAATCATTTGAATATTCTTCATTATCATGGACATGATAGAGTCTCATGAAGTAGAAAAGCAGAAATGTGCCAACTAAAGAAATTCCTTTGCACTGCAATGGATCATATACCATCTTATTATTTAATACTACCTTCGGTAATAAATAAGGTTACTTCACACTGCTGCATACGTGCATGTAGCTTAGGCCAACACGAAGCATAGCTACATTTAATATGCTAGTGGTTAATTAGACTGAAAAGGGATATGCCGCAAAATGTCTAGCCAAACCATATATCAGTAGAAACATCATCCACAAAACTGAAAGTAAAATCATAGGAATATCGCTTTTCAAGATTGTCAGACAATACTAATAACTCAGAGTATTGAGTCAGTAGTACAAAACAACTGATCTAGCAGCAATAGAAATAGTTGATACAACACTACTTGAAAATTGTTAGCTTGACACACACAAAATTGGTCTTGTTACACCCATAGTGTAAAGGCATGCTATTACCTGCACCATAGACACTTTCGAATGGTTGACAACAACCGAAGCCGTTGGTTTCGAGAATGTTCTTGACATGGAACGACTGAAGATGGACCATGAAGAGTTCGATAGATGTCCACAAGAACAACACATTATTGCACTCAGCAAACCCTACAATATATAGGTCCCTTCCCTCCTCCAATGATTTTAGAGAAAGTAGCTTGTCCAGTTCAATAGTTCTTCGTAGCTCCCATGAAGCAACACCGTCACAATCCGCCTTCCTCTTCCATAACTGGGCGCTGACATCCTCTCTGGACACAAGGAGGAAACCAAGCCCACCACCCTCTGCCCGCATAACCGTTACCAGGTAACAGTCTTCCACCTTCTCCATTGGCAATGGTATCACAGCTAGGCTCTGTCTCTCCACATCAAACTCGAGAATTCCGGAGAACTCCCCAATCATAGTCCAATAAAGGGACTCCCCAACGAGAACAGCAGGCGTTTTAGACACAACATCATCGTGTATGTTGGGTGAAACATTGAAGGGGACCGGTGCTGAGATGAGATTACCCCATCGGCCGGTTTCAGACGAGTAAACACAGGCCAGCACTTCGTCGTCGCTGGCTGCCACCACCAAGACGACCTGGAAGTGGACGTCTCCGGCAGCACGAAGCACCGCCCCGTTGGCATGGTGGGGGTGATCCGCATCGAACCGCGGGGGGAGGGGGGGTACGGTCCTGTTCGCCGGTGACGGGGTCCCAAACCAGTACCTGCTTCCGCTTCAGGTCCAATATTAGCACGAGGCCATGACGCATCCGAGGGACCGGAAGCAGTCGCCGTAGGTCTGCTCCAAGGAGGAGCACCCGAGCGTGACACGGTTGGGGGCCTCCAGAGTTGGTTCGAAGCGGATGCAGCCGAAATCATGGTCGATGAAGCCGAGGAGGGGAGGGTCGCTGCGGTGGTGGAGTCGGAAACGGCGAAAGAAGCGGGGGTCGGAGACGAGGTGGCGCCAGAGCTTGCAGACCGCGGATGCGCGCGGGAGGGAGGAGGGATCTAGGGGAAGGCGGAGGAGGATCTCGGAGAGCAGGTTCTCGTCTTCCAGCGGCGGCGCCGCCGCCGGCGAGCTGGGGTGGGTGCTCATCTCGCTCTCTGGCTTCTGAGTTCTGACGCAGGTGAACACGGGAGTATATCACGCCTGCGGGCTGAGAAGCCCACAAGGCCGAATTGAAGCCCAAGATGACTTGCAGTTCTCGATAGACTCAATACTGGAGAAATGCTCTACTGGATTCTTGAAAAGTTGAAACCAGGAGCTTGTTCCCAACCAATCCCTATATTCCTCGTAGGAGGTTCATTAACATTAAAAAGCAAGTGGCTCCGTGAGGAGCAATGCTATTGCTGGTCCTGCTCCAATACGAAAAGTTTATCGATGGGTCGTATCGAAACAAAAAAAAAAAAGATTGATGAAGGGATAACATCCAGGCCATCTACCAGAAGGCTGCTGTGTGATTGTTCAGTCCAGTGTCAGCAATTAGTTCTGCTCTCATGATGCGGCAATTTTATTTGATTTTGCATGTGGGCACTTGACATGATGAAGGCGTATGGAGAATCAGTATTGCTTTCAGGAAAACACCATTTCCACCCTTGTATCTTCTCCTTCGTTTTTAGGCTGACGAAACCATGAGATAATAACTATTCTCTGAATATTTTTGTCAGGATGGTTCACTACCGGAAACGAGAAATTTGCCGTGCTGCCAAAGAGCACGGCAAAGGGCTCTCGGAACACGGCAAAGACTTTGCCGTGACCAACTACACGGCAAACAAGACACGGCATCATACATATCGGCAAAGAACGTTTGCCGTGCTCTTTTCGCGAAACAGCACGGCAAAGACTTTGCCGTGTTCTTTTCGCAACAAATCACGGCAACTATCGTCAAAGTCCACTCCATCACGGTCAACCCTCACGCTGGGGTCCACACTGCTTTGCCGTGTTCCCTGGCAGCAATGCACGGCATACTCCCCTCCTATGCCGTGCGCTCCTCTCCACTCCATCACGGCAAAGTCCGCACCTATGCCGTGCGCCCTCCATGGCTCCATCACGGCAAAGTTTGCACTTATGCCGTGCGCCCTCCATGGCTCCATCACGGCAAAGAACGCACCTATGCCGTGCGCCTTCCCAGCAACCTGGCACGGCAAAGTGACCATTTGGTCATCCCGGAGTTGCCAGGTTGCACAGGTTGGTGCCACGTGCACGCTGTGCCGTGTGCACCATCACGGCAAAGGGCTTTGCCGTGTGCTTACACACGGCAAAGTGACCATATTGCATATATTTTTTCTGTTTTGTTTTAATTCCTGCACAGATAATAAACAAAATGCACAAAAACACACAAATAATTCACAGATAGCAATTATCACAGTTCAACAAATAAGATATAGACATAGTTCAACAAATAACATATAGACATAGTTCAACAAACAAGATCAAACTCCAACAAATAAGATCAAACTCCATACTCCATAACATATAGATACAATCTCAAACTCCTCCATAATATAACATGAACTCAAACTCCACAAACATGTCATCTATTCTACAAGTAGCTAGGTCATGCTCCACATGTAGGTCACAAATGGAAAGGAATGTAGCTTGCTCAATCTCCACATGTAGGTCACGACGGCGAAGATGGACATCATGAAGAAGGAGAATCACCCTACAAGTTTGCAAAAAAAATGATGAGTTCGACAACTAAAATAGCTAAGTGTCAATGTCATGTGCATCATTAAACTAACAAAGTGGAAATGTCAAGTTTGACAACTAAAATATCTAAGCGTCAATGTCATGTGCATAGTTCAACTAACCAAGTGGAAATGACAATTTTGACAACTAAAATACCTAAGTGTCAATGGCATAAGCATAGTTGAACTAACTTAGTGAAAATGACAATTTTAGCCACTAAAATACCTAAGTGTCAATGGCATAAGCATGGCATAAGCATGGCATAAGCATAGTTCAACTAACTAAGTGGAAATGACAATTTTGACAAGTTCAACTAACTAGATTTTGACAACTAGGTGGAAATGGCATAGTCATGATACCTAGTTCGACAACAAGTTCAACTAACTAAATTTTGACAAGTTCAACTAAAGTGGCAATGGCATGGCTAACTAAAGTGGCAATGGTATTTTGACAAGTCATGCGAGCATACCAACGGGAGCCTCCGGACAACTCTAGATTTGACGATATGGGTCTCCCCCTCCGGATTGCCCTGCCCACCAAGCGGCGGCGGCGCCATCGAGTGAGATCCACCCGCCGATGGTGGATTCACCTACAACATGAAAAAAGGCTCGCATTACACAAGTAATTTAGTTACAACAATAAGATGGATAGAATGACAAGTTTGAGAACATACCCATGGGAACGTCGGTGGAGGCGGTGGAGGTAACAATCCCATGGCAACAGCCCCGTCCCCCCCCAGGAGCAATGCGCTGCACCATGCCAAACATCCACTCCGCCATCAGCCTGGCATGCTCCTGCTGCTGCCTGTAAAACTCCTGCTGCTGCTCCTGCTGCAGCCGCATCTGCTCCCGCTGCTGCCGCATCTGCTCGTCCTGCTGCCGGATATGCTCCCGTTGCTGCTCGAGCTCCTGCTCATAGAGCATCTGCTTCTGCCGGAGCTCGTCGACAAGTAGACTCGAAACTCGTGGGCGGGTCTCCACAGCAGGCGCACCAGGCGCCCTCCCACGGCGGACCTGGCGTAGAGACGGGACGGTGAGAGGGTCGATGGAGCCGTCACCTATCTACAAGCGGCCATTCGCCGCGCCTTGCCCCGCAAGCACGATAGCGTCGAGGTCCAGTGGACTGGTGAGAGGGTCGGCGTCTTCACCGTTGCGCTCCTTTGAACTTGTCCGTGTACCCCTTGCTCCGGATAGCGGCGGTGTCGCTGACCCATATCGACCCTGTCACAGGATCTGGCTCATCCCAGGTACGCATCTTTGACCAAACGGCGAAGGCCGAGGGTTCTACGCCGGTCTTCAATCGCTGCAAAGAGAGCACAAACATAGGTGAAAAGGAGACGATGTTGCAAAAGAGAGCACAAACATAGGTGGATTAAAGAATGCATTCGCTCACCTCATTTTCTATGCATTGGGTGAGGCTGAGGTTCCCTTGGTGGTGTGTTCCACCCCTGTTCTGCGCCCGCTTTGCCTGTCCCTGCGCGTGTATCTTGAGATACTCCGGGCTAGTCCACCACGCTACCATCGCGAGGTGGCATGTGTTGTTGTTACCGATGTACGGAGGAGGCACCTACATGCACAGAACACACATATTAATGATATTACACGGAGGTCAACAAAATTGACAATATAGAAATGACGCTACCTGCAGGTATTGCCATGGCTGCATCAAGATGTTCGCAATGTTGTTTTCGGCGTACCAATTGCGGACAGAGTTCACGCGAGCCTCGTAGTGCATGTCCGTCACCATCTTAGAGGCCATCGCCAAAAGGATGGCCTCGCACTTGTCCTTGCCCTCTGGCCGATAGGAGAAGTACTTCTACAAGCATGCACACATAGGTAAAATAGGGTCAAAGCCATTAGTGCAATCTCGGATTTATAGAATGATGAGAAGTCAAACAAACTTACCCAGAAATAGCCAAGTGTCTTAAGCCCAGTGTTGAGGTACTCGCCATCGGGATCCTCCGTGAAACAGTAATGCATGAAAGTCCAAGCTACACTCCTGCTACCGTCCTCCTCCTCGACAATCCCTGGGAAGAACTTCCTGATACAACATCCAAGGATGCTCGAGTAGGTACGCTGTCCCTTCACTTTAGGAGGATCATACGTAAATGTCCTACACAATGAGAAAACCAAAATTAGTATAGTTAGCGGGTCAAAACACAATGGGAAGCTCAAATTGAACAAAAACTATAATAAGTACCTTTTCCCTTTAGGCAAGAGAAGAGTGTACTTGTAGGGGTAAGATTGGGGGTCGGGGAGTTTCGCCGCCCCCCGCTGATACACCGGCTTGGTCTGTGGCGAAGGGATATTCTCCTCAGTCTCAACCCACTCCTCCGGCGGCTCCCACTGCAGCGTCCGGTCAAGCTCAAAGGTAAAAGGTACCTCCCCAGGTCCCTCCTCCTCGCCCTCCTCCTCGTTAGACTCAGGATCCACCAACTCGTCCTCAGAATCTGACTCCCGCTCCTCATCGTACTCCTGGTCGTCCTCCTCCTCGGCGTCCTCCTCGGCAGGGGGAGGGGTAGGAGTAGGAGCAGGAGTAGGAGTAGGAGTAGGAGTAGGAGCAGGAGTAGGAGTCGGACTTAGCCTCGAAGGCCTCCTTCTGCTCCTCGAACTCCTACGCCGTCCACTCGTCGCAGGTGGAGGTGAGGGTGACGAACTCCTACGCGGTCCCGCCAGAAGTTCCTTCATGCTGTCCACCCTTTTCCTCAAGACCTTCGCCAATTTGTTTCCACGCCCTGTCATGTTTCCTGCATTGACAAAAGATAGGTTTCATCAGTATACATGATCCAAAATTAAGGTAAATACATGAAGCAACAATGAGTAAAGCAAAAATGAATACATTTAGATGAACTAGACTGACAATCACTATTACATGATCCAAAATTAAGGTAAATGGAGTAGCGACAATGAGTTCTCACAAAATAAACTAGACTGACAATCACTATTACATAAAGCAGCATTGACCTATTACATATAAGCTAGACTGGCAACTGCTAATACTTGTGTCCTCATCGCTATCAGTAGCCAGAGATCATCGGGACCTACTATTGGACCACCCGTGTCGTCATCACTGTCAGGGTCGCCACACCACCAACCATCCACGGAACCTGGAGGTGGTCCCTCTGGCTCATCGACGAGAAGTCCTGCGTGGAACCGCTCTAACAAAGTCACGTCGGCTTGGTTATGAACCTCCTCGACGTCATCATGCGCGGTGTCTTCCTCCATTCCCGCATCTCCATTTTCTTCGCCGTATTCCATGTCATCATCGGTCGGCAGGTTGATAGTGAATTTTCCAGGGAGCCCTCCTTCCTGATAAAACTCGTTGTGAGACGTTGAGGGGTCTAGGCGGCGGTAATCTTGACTGTTAGGCATAGCCGGCCTGCTGTGCGACGATACCGTCACCACAACATCCCACCCCTATAGATGCTTTTGATATGCTTTTGCTGTTTTCTTGCACGGGTATGGAAGATAGAATACTTGGAAGGCCTGAGTAGCCAAAATGTAGACGTCATCTCCCGAATACTTGGAGCTTCGTTCAACTTCAACCAATCCAATTGTAGGATCCCGTCTAACCCGACGCGGGTCTAACCAATTGCATTTGAATACAACGGGATTTAGCCCTTTACCAAAACCATAATTCAACTCGTATATAGCCTCAACTCTTCCATAGTAATGAAGTTTATCTGAGCCTTCACATAACACCCCACTATTTATTGTCTTCCGGTTGCCCTGGTTTGTTGTGTGTTCATGGGTATGGAAGCGATATCCATTCACGTCATAAGCATTGAATGAGTTGACGGAATGGCTAAAGCCATGGGCAATGTCTCTAAGCTCTGGCCTCATCTCTTTGTCCTTTTTTGCCTACAAGTTTAGCACGAGAAGTTTAGAACGCGGAATGATCGATGAATGTCCACGCTACTAGAAAAGTTAGATAGAAAAGTACCAAACCCGTGAACCAGCTAATGAAACCACCACCCTTGCCAAAACCACCACCCTTGTCAAAAAGATCCTTCTCCTCTTTTGGGAAAGGGTCCCTTCTCAGCTTCCAGTTTTCACTTTTGAATCGTCTACTCCAATGAGAAAAGAGGAGTTAGCCACGAATATAGGAGTGAATGTTTGTGAAATACTAAATGGTGAAAGACTTACTCGCGGTACGGCCTCACTTCCTCCATAGTCAACAAGAAATACTAAATGGCTTGGCATCATAGAACTTTGTCGTGAAGTTTGACACCTCCTCGTTAAGGCATGCCTCGGCCATGGATGCCTCGATCTTGCATTTATTCCCGGTATTCTGCCGTAGGTCTTTCATTTTTCTTTCAGGCCCAAACTGCCAACGGGTCGACACAGGCCCCCCATTAAAGCCTCTTGCGCGAGATGCAAGATCATATGTTGCATCGGATTAAAAAAACCTGGCGGAAGTATCGTCTCTAGCTTGCAAAGCAACTCGGGTGCCTGTTCATGCAGCTTCAGGATCACTTCACGATCTAACTCCCTTGCACAAATCTGGCGGAAGAAAAAGCTCAACTCCGCCAATACTCGCCAAGTCTCCTCATCGACATAGCCTCGAATCATCACCGGCATTATGCGCTCAAGCCACACGTGGTAGTCATGACTCTTCAGCCCTCCTACTCGCTGCGTTTCCAGGTTCACACACCTCGCCCAGTTAGCTGCATACCCATCAGGGAAGTACAAACACTCCACGAGCCACTGTATTTCCCTTTTTTCTGGCCTTGTAGGGCAGAACCGAGCCTTTGGCTTAGACCACCTAGTGCCGTTGACTCCAGGAGGCTGCATATCAAGATTTGGCCTGTCACAAAGTTCTTCTTGGTCATTCGAGCCTTGACGTTATCCTTCGTCTTCTCAGTCTCCATGATGTGCTATAAAGAGCCTCGGCGATATTCTTTTCGGTGTGCATTACATCAATGTTGTGTGGAAGCTCGACATCCTCCATGTAAGGGAGCAGCTTCCAGAAGCACGGAATGTGAGTCCACTGGTGCGTCACCCCATAACCCACGAAACCATTCCCATCGGGGTTAGGCACGAGAGCTTCTAGCTCAGCCTTGATTTCTTTTCGGTCATCAGACGTGGTTTCGGAGCATGGATCTCGACTCCTTTCTTGAACCGCTTTACGTCACTCCTGTATCTATGACCTGGGTCAAGGAACTGTCGATGTTGATCAAAGCATGAATACTTGCCTCCCTTCGTAAGCCAAAAGAAAGTCATAGTGTCTGCACTGTGGGCAAGGCCACTTCCCATGTGTACACCAGCCGCAGAACAAAGCACGCGCTGGTAAGTCATGCAGGGATGTGTGGTACCAGATATACATATCGAAGTGATCATTTGTTGAGGCGTCATATGTTCGGACCCCGCGACCGTTCCAGCCAACAGCCAAGTCTTCAACCAGAGGTTCCAGGTACACGTTCATGTTCTTACCCGGGTATTTCGGTCCTGGGATTATCATCGACAATAACATGTTATGTGATCTCATGGACTCGCCAGGGGGAGGTTCTGGGTATGACAAACACAGGCCAACAGCTGTATGTTGCCGCCGACATGCCATACGGATTGAACCCATCGGTTGATATAGCAACAGCTACGCTCCTCGGGTCGCCCGCTTTCAGTGGATACTTCGCTACAAAGTTCTTCCATGCGTCACCATCCGACGGATGTATCATCTTGTCCGTGTATCTGTTCCCTAACGCGGCCCATGCATCTGCTGGGCAGTGTCTTTGTTCATGTAAAGCCGTTGGATCCTCGGTATAAATGGAAGGTACCGGAGAATCTTTTGTGGAATCCCGGTTGCCTCTTCTGTCCACCACCGAGGTCGACCTCGAAGTACCTAGAGGAATTGCAATGGATGCAATAATTTGTTCCAGCATGTTCTTTCCTAAATAGCATGCATCCCTTTGGACAGGCGTCTATCTTCTCATATGACATCTTAAGGTCACGGAGGAGTTTAGTCGCCTCGTAGAAGCTCTTCGCCAAGATATGCCCTTTCGGTAGAAGGCTGCCAACGACTGCCAGAATATCATCGAAACCATCCCTGCATATCTTCCTCTGGCACTTCACGGCCATAAGGCGAGCGATGGCATCTAGAAGGGTAACATCTGTATGTGCATGAAGGGGTTTCTGCGAGCCAAACATAGTCTCGTAGTACTTCTCGTGTCTTCATCCGGCTGCTCACTTGTCTGCCTGCTGAGGTGTCTCCGCCTCTACACGACGGCTTTCAGGCGCATTAGCATTGACAAAGGCGTCTAAGCAGTTGTTGAACCCAGTGTCAAATTCTCCCGCTGGCTGAATCTGACGTGGCTCGGTTCTAGGACGTTTTGCTAACTGTTCACCATGGAAATTCCAAGAATGGTAGAATGGTGTGAACCCATTCTTGATCAGGTGCAAACTAACATCTACTTCGACTGTCGCTTTCGGTTATTGCATTTGAACAGGGGCAATACACTTTCATGGGTTTGCTTGGACGTCAAACTTGTTCACAACTCCTCGGCCTTATCTCTCCATTCATTACTAAATTCATATTTGCTCTTTCTGCCAGCATACATCCACTCACGGTCAGCATGATCAGACATCTTCTTCTGCTCTTTGGGTGACAACGGTGACGTAATTAATTATATGCAGGAAGTAATAATAAATTTATTCAATGTCGTCAGATTAATTACGGCCAAATTTTATCTTTTACAACATGCAAGGGTTCACCTACACTTCTAATAGGTAGGGGCTATCCCGCCTGAGTACGTGTAGATCGAGTCGTGTCCCATGTTCCACCCCGACCCGAGACGGAATTTCGACAGCACCTCCCCGCTGTTCTTCAGAATACACGTCTCGAGCTTGTCAAGCCGAGAGGGTGTGCATCCGAAGAACAACATGGAGGTGCTGCCGAAATTCCGTCTCAGGAAGGGGTAGAACATGGAACACGACCCGATCTACACGTACTCGGACTGTCCAACAGGACAACCCGGAAGTGTTACGGTTATAAATATGCAAAGATGGACAATCCTGCATATTTATAAATTTGTAACCCTTCCGGATGGGATCTGACTCGGGTTACGCGACTCGACTGACTTGGTGATCTAGACCAAAATAAAACCTACGCAGTAAGATTACAAGAGAGGCGAAAGATGTATACCCTAGAAGCGTGGTCAATCACCGCAAGCGGCCCTCCTCAGCTGGAGAAGAAGCCCCGTGAACTACGACATCTGAAACCACATAAACAACATATATATAAGAACACATGTACAACATAAATATTCATGTACTGCTTAATGCTTCTAGGTAGAACAAAATGAACAAAGTTTAGCAATTAGTGTGCAACAAATAGTAAAATTAATGCAAAACATGATTTTTTTGCCTAATCTAACTATATTGCTTCACTAACATGATTTCTTTTCCTAATCTAACTACATTGCTTGACTAACTAGTGTGCAACAAATAGTAAAATAAATAACAAAACTAAAAATGAGAGAAAATGGAGCTTACCGTGGTGGTGGATGCGGGTTGTCGGCGTCGAGGGTGGGAGGAGGCCGCGGCGGTGGATGCGGGTGTCTGGGAGGAGTGAGGAGGAGGCCGGGGAGGTCGGGGAGGCCGGCGAGATGGCTAGGGAGCACCGCCGCGGGAACCTTCCACCTCGGAGCGGGGAGGAGTGAGGAGGATGGGGGCGGGGGCGGGAAGGAGTGAGGAGGAGGCCGGGAGGTCGGGGAGGCCGGCTTGGAGGAGGGCGTCGATGCGGTCGGCGTGGAGGCGTCCGGCGTGGAGGAGGAGGCGTCCGGCGTGGAGGATGCGAGCGTCGCCGCCGCCGAGCTCTATGCGGGCGGTCGGGGTCGGGTACGCGGGGAGGACGAGGTGGAGTGCGCGGGGGTGGCCGCCGCGGGCACGGGCGCGGGGGGGGGGGGGGGGGTAGGGGAGGCGTGGCTGTGGCGGCGATGCGGCGCCGGGCCGGCGGCGTGGGGAAAGGGTCAGGTGCGTGCGTGCGGAAAGGGACGGGGAAAGGGTCGGGTGGAGGCGAGGCTGTCTGCTGAGTGGATAAGATGCAGACAGTCTTTGCCGTGTGAGCACCCAAAAAGAGCACGGCAAAGGCAGCCTTTGCCGTGTGCTTTTTTTTATTTTTTCTTTCTATTTTTTTCTTTTATTTGTTTCTCTTCAGCCTTTTCCGTGTGTGCACCCAAAAAGAGCACGGCAACGGCAGCCTTTGCCGTGTGCTTTTTTTATTTTTTCTTTCTATTTGTTTTTTTTCTTTTATTTGTTTCTCTTCTTTACTTTTTTTGTTGACTGTTTATTGGTATTAGTTAAGAGTGTGTTGGTAAGTTGCGTGAACCAAGATACACCTCCGATGTGCGACCCGCTTACTCCGAGTAAGTTCCGACACTTAGAGGTGAAAACTCCCGTGTCGGGTGTCGGGGATGGAATCATGTGATGGAACACATGAAATGTTGGTATGGCACAACACCAACACACTTCTACACATGGTATGGCACAATCAATGTTTGGGTGGGTTTCCGACGCTCCGGGGCTCCGATTCGGCGAAACCCTAGATCCGCTGGAAAAACCCTAACGTTTTCGTCTACCCCTTCAACGGAGTCGAAAGGGGGTAGGCCAGTGGACTTTTTTGCTTGGTTGTGTTAGGTAAGGATATAGGAACATGGAAAACCAACTGTTATCACATGTTCTCACAAGATTGGCCCCGGTTCCCTGAAACGGGAGTTTTCACCTATAAGTCTAGAAACTTGGTAGAGAAAGTGTGCGGTCGGTGAACACGGTCACACACCCTTGTCAAATCTTGCACTTCCAAAACACCCAAAACACTTGTACACACATATTATGGCACAACCTAGGTTTGGGTGGGTTTCCGACGCTCCGGGGCTCCGATTCGGCGAAACCCTAGATCCGATGGAAAAACCCTAACGTTTTCGTCTACCCCCTTCAACGGCGTCGAAAGGGGGTAGGCCAGTGGACTTTTTTGCTTGGTTGTGTTAGGTAAGGACATAGGAACATTGAAAACCAACTACTATCGCAGGTTCTCAAAAGATTTCCCCCGTTTCCCCCGAAACGGGAGATTTCACCTATAAGTCTAGAAACTTAGTAGAGAGAGAGAGTGCGGTCGGTGAAGATGGTCACACACCCTTGTCAAATCTTGCACTTCCAAAACACCCAACACACTTGTACACACATATTATGGCACAACCTAGGTTTGGGTGGGTTTCCGACGCTCCGGGGCTCCGATTCGGTGAAACCCTAGATCCGATGGAAAAACCCTAACGTTTTCGTCTACCCCTTCAACGGCGTCGAAAGGGGGTAGGCCAGTGGACTTTTTTGCTTGGTTGTATTAGGTAAGTACATAGGAACATGGAAAACCAACTACTATCGCAGGTTCTCACAAGATTGCCCTCGTTTCCCCCGAAACGGGAGATTTCACCTATAAGTTTAGAAACTTAGTAGAGAGAGAGTGCGGTCGGTGAAGACGGTCACACACCCTTGTCAAATCTTGCACTTCCAAAACACCCAACACACTTGTACACACATATTATGGCACAACCTAGGTTTGGGTGGGTTTCCGACGCTCCGGGGCTCCGATTCGGCGAAACCCTAGATCCACTGGAAAAACCCTAACGTTTTCGTCTACCCCTTCAACGGCGTCGAAAGGGAGTAGCCCAGTGGACTTTTTTGCTTGGTTGTGTTAGGTAAGGACATAGGAACATTGAAAACCAACTACTATCGCAGGTTCTCAAAAGATTGCCCCCGTTTCCCCCGAAACGGGAGATTTCACCTATAAGTCTAGAAACTTAGTAGAGAGAGAGTGCGGTCGGTGAAGACGGTCACACACCCTTGTCAAATCTTGCACTTCCAAAACACCCAACACACTTGTACACACATATTATGGCACAACCTAGGTTTGGGTGGGTTTCCGACGCTCCGGGGCTCCGATTCGGCGAAACCCTAGATCCGATGGAAAAACCCTAACGTTTTCGTCTACCCCCTTCAACGGCGTCGAAAGGGGGTAGGCAAGTGGACTTTTTTGCTTGGTTGTGTTAGGTAAGGACATAGGAACATGGAAAACCAACTACTATCGCAGGTTCTCACAAGATTGCCTCCGTTTCCCCCGAAACGGGAGATTTCACCTATAAGTCTAGAAACTTAGTAGAGAGAGCGGTCGGTGAAGACGGTCACACACCCTTGTCAAATCTTGCACTTTCAAAACACCCAACACACTTGTACACACATATTATGGCACAACCTAGGTTTGGCTGGGTTTCCGACGCTCCGCGGCTCCGATTCAGCGAAACCCTAGATTCGCTGGAAAAACCCTAACGTTTTCGTTCTACCCCCTTCAACGGCGTCGAAAGGGGGTAGGCCATTGTTGTTTTTTTACTTGGTTGTGTTAGGTAAGGATATAGGAACATGGAAAACCAACTGTTATCACAAGTTCTCACAAGATTGCCCCCGTTTCCCCTGAAACGGGAGATTTCACCTATAAGTCTAGAAACTTGGTAGAGAGAGTGTGCGGTCGGTGAACACGGTCATACACCGGAGTAAAACCTTGCACTTCCAAAACACTCAACACACTTGTACACACATATTATGGCACAACCTAGGTTTGGATGGGTTTCCGACGCTCCGGGGCTCCGATTCGGCGAAACCATAGAAACAGGGGTAGACGACGCCTCACACGTTAGGTTCACTAATTTCGGGGTTTCGATCGACACATATGCGGCCCACACCGGAGGGTTTATATATATTATCGAGAAACATATTAAGTGAAGTAAATGAATGTACTAGAAGCCTTAACAAAGTAAATAAACAAAGCAACGATATAAAAAAATTGAAATCACACTCTTTGCCGTGTGGGGCTTAGGTAGGACCACGGCAAAGGCATCGTTTGCCGTGAGGTCTGTCTACAGGAACACGGCAAAGTATTTACCGCCAAATTATTTAGAGCGCGGGAAATTTTGTCCACTCTCTGCCGTGCGTTTTGCTGCACAGGCACGGCAAAGAGATTTTCCCGCCAGTGCAAATATATTTCCGCAAAATATTGGCGACGGCGGCAGAGTTTTGGATCCTGGTCAACAGATTTGCCGTGCATGTACATGGAGGATCACGGCAAAGTTGTCTATGCCGTGCATCCATTCTTGTGTACCCGACAAAAGTGTATCTCTATTTTTTTTACGAGTACACCAAATGTGTACCGCATTTTTATAGAAAGCTAGAAGATCAAAAACTGCCTTTGGAGGCCGAGCTACACATAGCTCGGTATCACACACGACAATGCCAGTTCGTGATGCGTGGCACAGTGTGACAGCTTGCCGTATAATAGTTCCTCTCGTCCACGCGATAATCGTATAGAGGCCGTATTTATGTTGGAACATGCCCTACACTGCCCAGGGTCTTTTCGACCGTTGGAGCGCCCCGTGCCTGATGAGCTACGGTACTAGCTCTAGCTGCACGCCTAGCTATCCATTTTATTGACGCGAACCTTTGAGTGGTCTAATAACACTCAGTAGCCAGCTAAACTCCACTAAAGCTGATCCCCCATGGGCCATGGGCCATCGAGAACTGCAAGTAATACATCGAGAACTGCAAGTTAAACTTGCAGTATATTACAAGAGAATGGTGCAAAGCTGCGTACAGCCAGCATCAGGACACGCCCACCAACTGAATATTACAGGTAGCAGCTACTCAGAACAAAGGGATGGAAGTAGCAATCTTCACAAAATTGGACTGTTTACATTGGAAGAATAGAAAGATCATGAAACTTATGCACATGTGCGAAAGATGTTTATTGGTGTTGTTTCTAATTTCCCATCCATGTGAGGAGCTTAGGATCAATCTCTAAAAAAAAGGAACTTAGGATCAACATTATTATAGGGAATGGGCAGAATGATAAAAAGTGAAGTAAAAGCAAGGTTTTCCTAGTTAGGTGGATCTCTAAGTACGGTCCCATATCTCTCCATGGGCCAGAGCTGGCCTGTACCTAGAATGCGCCCACGATGGCGCATGCGGCCTGGGCCGCTTCCCGGACGTCTGATTTCACGTCACAAATGGAGTTAAAGCAGCAGAAGCAGCAGTATCCGACAAATAACTTGTACAGAAGAAGGAAGACAAATGCTACCAAAGGTAGGCCCACCTTCCACCACTGGTTGTCTTCCTCCTTGTGCAGGTTGGTCACCGTGCTGGAGTACATAGTTCCATCCGTTTACAGGGCGGCCTTCGCGTCCTAGTAGCGCAGCTTCCGCACCTGGTCCCTTAGCCACTGAACCTGGCGGGACAGGTCTTGGCCTGCAGCTGGTGCAAGAGTAAGGACGATAGCTTTGCCATTGTTATTCCAGCAACATGAACAGTAGCGTGTGGGGGGGGGGGGGGGGGGGGGGGACTTGCCCCCTTAAACTCAAAATGTAGGTCATCTATTGGCAATCGTAATTAATTACAACATGTTCAGTTTTCAGCCACGGATTCGGCCCGTGGTAAAAATCATTTATCCGTCGTAAATGTTTCGTTTTTATGGATCTAGCGTCACAACTGGAACAAGCGATTTAGATCTCAAGAAATGACTTTATGTTCCATGATAAGATATATTTATCTTTTTTCTAACATTTACAAATGCATTTCATATCATATAAGTAAGCGTCCGTCCGGGATAATTTGGGGTCGTGTGCCAAAATTTGAAATGGCCCCCTACTCTCTCTTTACCAAAATCCAGCTACCAATTCCTACAGAAGTGGCAATCGACATTGGGACATCATTGATCAATCGATGACAAGCGGGAAGGAAGCCCAGAAGGAACAAAAGACGAACTATCACTTATACAATTCTCGTCGGCTTTGTCGCATTTCTAGCCTGGTCGATTGACATGATGGTTCATTCTATACCCGTTGGAGTTCACAACCACATCTCCATGCTCCCAAGTGAGAGCTTTAATTTTGCAAATTGATTGCCAACTATTAATTTGTTCCCACATATCTGTCCCAAGTGAGGGTGTTGAGTACTCAACACCCGACACCTGTGCCTCCCTTGGAAAAAAAAGATAGTCAATACACTGCCCCTTCTAACGGAGACGCTACCAGGTATCGTTAAGATTCTTGTTATTCCCTAATTTTTGATGGATCACGTAGCACCGCTCTCACGTGATTACTTGCCAAATTTTCGTGGTCATTTCCTCACCGTATGTCTCTCTCCCCTAATTAATAATTCAAACCTTCCCACCAAAAGCCTTACTCTATAAATACAAGGGCAACGTCAGGAACCGCGTGCGGGTTGCGCGTACGACTTAGACTTAGACCTTTGCCGTGGCGGCAGCGGAGAGGGAGAGGAGATGCTGGGCGAGGACGGACGGACGTGGCTAGGAGGATCATTCCATGTCGTTGTTGGATCTCCGGCGCGGCCGTGCGTGGTAATGGGCTGCTCATGAAGAACGTTGATCCCCGGCCGCGTCCTAGGTGGTGTACCCTCTCGCCAGCCTCGTTTCTTTCTTGTTGCCGTGAATGAATGACTGAATCTTATCGTATTGTTTCATGTCTTTTTTTTTGAATTTTTCCACATATATTAAACCAGCAAAGATACATGATTACATCGATTACAAAAACACTAAAAGAGACTAGCAAATCTATAGATCTTTAAGCCTTTCTTCATCCATGACACAATCTTGTACTTTTCTGAAGCAGCCGTAAATAACACCGAAACCAACAAACCACAGACCTGTGAATACCACCGAAGATTCTCCCTTTTTAATTTTGAGCCGCAATTGCAAGGCTTTGTGCACGCACGCAACCATTAAATTAATCAAGCAATCGGCAAGAGGACCACCACTGATATTCAGGGACAAATAACCGAACCACTTTGTCGACGTCGTTGGGAGCCGAGAGAACGAATCACCAATGCCGAAGACGTAGCACCGGGATAGATATTGCGAGGACAAATCTCCTCGCGACAACCATGAGAAACAATCCAAAATTGATCTACCGAACAAGATCTGAAGAACCATACCTAGACAGAATTAATTTTCCAAATCCACCATTGACGTCGGGAAGAGTATCTCGCCGTCGAATGAAGCGTGGAAGATCACTTATTACAGACAAAACCATCTCCATTAATGAAGAAGACGACGACCAAAACGAAACTCTAACATTAAGGACCTTCAAAAAGCGCCGTGCGGGCGTGAGAACGGCACATAGAGAGGCGAGACCCGTCGAATCTTTGCCGGCGACGACGATGAAACGCAGATGTCTCCCGCGGCGGTGGCTAGGGTTAAAACCCTAGCCGCCGCCTCGCTCTCCCTTCCGTACCGGTTCGCTCTAGAGATTAACATGAGTTGTATTGTTTCGCGTCTTGTTTCTTCGTTGTGGTGGTTTTACTTTTACATGGATTGATGCCAAGTAATAGAAGGCGATGGAGGAGTTTCTCCGTCGATAGGATCTGTGGCCAGCGGCGGATAGGTGGATCGAGATCGAGGTACGTAATCCATCCATCCGTCCAGATGGATTAGCCTTTGTGGTGTGATTCTTGCGATCGTGCACGCGGCCGTACGAACGCGTTTTAATGGCTAAAAAAAAGAGATCGAACGAACGATCGATCGCTAAAAAAGTCGAGTCGCGAGTCGTACACGATGCTTACATTAATGGACTGTGCTACGTAGCTGCCGTGCCCCATCAAATCCCTCTCGTACGGCGCCCGGTAACCCGCAAATTTCTCGCGTGCGAGCGCAGGCCTACTCTTTCCATCGAACTATAGCTCTCTCCAGCTGGCACAACCCAATCCGCAACTGGGCTCGTACGTGGTATTTGGCCCAAAAACAATCCAAAATTGCTAACACCACTGCTTCCACTGGGCTCCTACGAGGAACCACGAACATCACCTCACCATGGTCAGTATCCTCTTTAAAAAGAAGTCAACTACATGTACTAAAAACAACTGCCACGTCCCATGCCACCTACTTACCAGGTTAACCTCAAGCCAAATTAAATCCAAAAGGGTAGCCACCTGTGACCGAGATGGATTCTCTTCCCAACTATTGTCAAGGAAGAAAAAAAAGACCACTGCTGATTCTTGAAAGACCATATAACAGAATGACATAGTTTCTAGCTCAATAAACGAAACAAAAATAGGGAATCTGATAATTTTGATGGAGAAAATATACACAAACCATGCCACACTACAAACCATAAAAGATATTCAGGTGCTTTAGATACATAAACTAGGAGATTAGATACTCTTTATAGCATAGTTGAGGAAATCTTAATCAAGGAACAAGAAACATCTCTGTTCACCAGCTCTGCCCCCTCCAGTTTTTACATCAGCAACAACATCACTAACTTGTCTTTTTGCCACTGGCTTTTACTTGAGGATAACAACAGCAAAATAACGGTCCAGATCTAGCTACCACCTGGATCCAACTGCTGTTGTGGTTCTCGATGGATCTGCATGTAATCGAGGAGATCGCTTTGTTGCAGTTCTTTTGACTCTTCTTGCTTTAGGCGTCCTGCTTTCACTGGTTCATGCACAAAAAAAGAATCATAAGTTACCGGCTCAATCTCACAGAATTACAAATGAACAAAATGAGACATTGCCACATTATCACTGCCTAAATACCAGGTACTTAAGTTACCACCTAGTGATTGCTTAATTGACTGTTTTTTGAGCTACTTGGTTAACATATGATGCCTACGTAATTACCAGGTAATGCGAACTTAATTACCATGCAAAACAAAGGCACTAATTATAAAGTAAGCATTTGCCATCACATTAGTACTTAATTGCCAAATGAAACCTACCTAATTGCCAGATTATGAATTATTAATAACCATGCACCAAGATAGAAAAATTGCTAGGTATTGTCTGCTAAGACACCGGGGCACAGACAAAAACATAAAATTTACCACCTCATGCTTGTTCAGTTGCCAGATTACAGCTACTTAATTACCAGTTAATTATGCACCAACGATGAAATTAGCATTTTGCCACAACATTAGACCTTAATTGCCATATGATGCCTACCTAATTACCAACTAAATTGATTACTAATAACCATGCACCAGTAGAGGGGGAAAAGGAATTAACCACCTCAAGATTACTTAATTGCCAGTTTACAACTACTTAGTTACCATGTGACGTACAGATAAAAGGAAACGGGAAAATAGAAGTATATGTCATAACTACATAGATGCACATATGCACACACCGAATAAAAAAGTTGTTGAAGACCACTATGAGTGCGAATACGGTAAAATGCAGAGGGATGGAATGGTCTGATGCCACATTTGGAAGGCATGTACAGTTGACAGTGTACTAACATACAATTGCCAGGTTATTAACATGTAGTTGCCGGATGTATCTCGTATACTTGCCAGGTTATTAAGAAGGCAGATGAAGTTGCCAGTGTACTAACATACAATTGCCAAGATATTAACATGTAGTTGCCGGATGTATCTCATGTAATTGCCAGGTTATTAAGAAGGCAGATGAAGTGTGCCATATATTGTGCTGATCTTACAATTGCCAGGGTACTAACATACAATTGCCATGGTACTAACATACAATTGTCAGGTTATTTAAGAAGGCAGATAAAGTTGCCAAGGTTCTAACATACAATTGCCAGGACACTAACTTACAATTGCCAGGGTACTAACATACAATCGCCAGATTATTCAGAAGGCAGATAAAGTTGTCAGGGTACTAACATACAATTGCCAGGATATTAACATGTTGTTGCCGGATGTATCTCGTGTAATTGTCAGGATATTCAACCACACTAGTTTCCAGCTCCAGGAACAAATCAGTTGAACAATTCCTGGAGAATGACACTCTACAGCAGCGGCACATCCTCTCATGTGTGTGTGCACGTTGTTGCCCCCTCATCACCACTCAGGGCTAACTAATTTAGGATATTCAACCGCACTATTGTTCAGATACAGGAACAAATCAGGTGAACAATTGCGGAACCATCAAAGACATATGCGTTACCTTGTTGCAATTCGTGATGTCTTCATCATCGAGTCAAAGCTGGACGGGGAACTTGAGATGACACCACGAGGAATTGGTCTGCTCACTCGCCAGGCCGCGAGGTAATGGTCGAGCTCCCAGAGGCTGCCGGCAGGGTGGTCCGCCGTTTCCTCCTCCGCACCAACGACATACGCCGCCCTAGGAGCCCCCTCGCCTGCTCCGCCACACTCGTAACTCCAAGGTTTTCCTCACGCGACCAGGGCCGCACACGCCGTTGCCCCTCCATGCCGCGGCGGCCTACATGTACCTCACTTCGTGCCCATCAAAAGCTTGCCGGACTCGGCAGCTCGGACGATGCCGCGGCTGTTAGTCGACCGCCGCGGGCAAGCCGGTGCTACACGAGCTCCTCGAGTCGACATCCCCCACCTCCCCCGCCGTCCCCTCACTTCCCCATCTCCTCGCATCCCTCGCCGGCGCCAAATCCATCGGATCTCTTCCCCACATGCGCCGCCGCCGCACTCGTGGCTCCCCAAGCCTGCTAGGCACCTCCTCCGTCTTCTCCTCACATCCCCATCACCTGGCAGTACCGAAGCCGTC
The DNA here is from genome assembly GCA_947311845.1 of Poa pratensis. Lineage (NCBI taxonomy): Eukaryota > Viridiplantae > Streptophyta > Magnoliopsida > Poales > Poaceae > Poa > Poa pratensis. The sequence continues at coordinate 8,660,888 of CAMZMU010000062.1, forward strand.
GCGGCCCTCTCTCTGCTCAGATCTGCAGCAATAACCAACAAAAAATCCATGAGAAATCAACCAAAAACGGCGACAGTTGCGACCAAATACGGTGGAACTCACCAGCCCCGCCGGAGAACCTTCCTCGCACCGTTTAACAGTCCGTCGCGTCGCCGGAAAAGCTTCCCTGTAGTCCCGTACCGGTGAACCGTCAGCCGCATCGCCGGAGAAGCTTCTCCGCACCAGTGAACCGTCGGCCGCGTCGCCGGAGAGCTACCTTCACGGCACCGCAGAAACCCTAGGGGAAATCGCCGGAGAGGGAGCGGAGCTCAGAGACGAGAGGAGGAAAGGGGGAAATGAGGGTGGGGCGGTAGGAAGCTCACTACTCGGTTGGGCGAGTTACCGGGTCCAGGTATGCACGTGTGCCCGATTGCGGAGAGGCCCTCGCGAGGACGCTGGCGACGTCGATGTGGCCTCCGGCGCGAATCTTCAAACGCCGTACGGAAGCAATCGCCAGGGCACGTTCCCTAATTAAATAACCGTACATTAATATATGTAGCGTCCGCTCCCAGGCCGAAGGCCCTTACTAAAAACGAGCCTGAGTGACCGCATTATATTTTCACAACGTCCTAGTTAGTATGTATGGTAGAAATATTAATTTTATGGTGAATTTATAGATATTGATTTGGTATTTATTTTACTTAGATTACAGGCCCCTATTTGAGTGCGGGCAGTAGTGTATGCTTGACAAGTATGTTCTTTCGCTGGGAGGTCAAAATATGCATAGCACGTGACTTGTTACTAATCAACATATGCATAGCAATGAGTTTTCGTCAAAATTTAGTAAAAATCAATCATAGCAAAATAGTTGGATCTTCGTAGGGATATCCCAGTGACACATCAATTGGAACTAAATTCAAGCATAATTTAAACTTTATGATATTTACTCAAACCTTTTCTTGAATTTGAGTCGATCATACTTTCGTTGACGGCGTCGAATTCAAGTGTTCCATAAAAATAGGAAATACATATTTTATTGCCTAAAATCATTATATAACAGTGGTATAACCCTTATATGATGCAAATATGATTGAAATATAAGTGATATAGTGCAAAGTTCATGTATGCATTTTACATGCATCACCAGGAAGCTCGTGAATGGGTCATTTGAGCATTAGTGACTTCAATCTCCGCCACACTTGGGCAATACTCTCTCCATCATGAGGCCAGAAATTATACTCCCTCCGTTCCTGAATGTAGGGTGTATAGTTTTCTGCATGAGTATTAAGACAAAGAATTTTACATAGAGTGGACTAAATTTTTATCTGGAAAAAATAGCGAGAGATGAGTTCTTAATAGACACAATATGAATACAATCCATTAAATCCCCTCTTTTGAGACTAGATCTCATTTTTTCATGGGTCAAATTCTATTTATAGCAAATACACCTTATATTATGGATTTTTCTTCAAAAAACTATAGACCTTATATCAAGGAACGGAGGGAGTAAATGTTCCGGTCTTGGTGAATCTCACTTGGAGGATAGAATTTAGAATAAAGAGAGGTACAATTTCCTCCCAACCAAGAGAACGCCCATTCTTCAGCAGTTTATACCATTGTGCAGCTCTACCAGCCAGCGATATAGAAATAATTTCTTCTTAACTTCTGCCATTGAAATACCTGTACACTTGAATAACTCGCATAATTCATGTAGAAATAATAAATGATCACCAGGATCGACAATTCCATCCCCTTCATAGCGGTTATTCGTAACACGTTCAACAATTTTCATAGGTATTTTGAATGGATTACTTGCACAGATGGCGCCTCCTCTACTACCTCAGCAGTGGTAGTGGTTTTTCCAATAGGAATTCAAGAGAAGATCTCTCCATGATAAAATATAGTAGCAGACAGAAATAAAAACATCACGTACAGTAAGAGTTTTGCTTACCAATTCCATTTACCAATAGCGCTTCACTCCCCGGCAACGGCGCCAGAAATCAGTCTTGATGACCCACATTGCATCAACCACAAGGAGTAATTAACACCGGGAAAGCTTCCCCTATGAACTAGACAAGATTCAACCCTAGTTACAGCGGAACGGAGTGTAGCGGTGGAGATGATGGTTCTGGCGGTGGAGATGATGATGACGATCCCGATGAAGTTCAGCTCGATGACGGTGACGATTCCCCCCTCCAGAAAGGAATTTCCCCGACAGATTTCTCCCTGCCGGAGAGCTTTTCTCTCTGATGTTTTCCGCCTCGTGGAGGCGGCGGAATATTTCCTCGATGATCCCCTGAGTGTTAGGGTTTCCTGGGGATGAAGTACGCGAAAGGGCACTGGCTGAGGTGGGCTGGGCCACCACACCACGTGGCGGCGCGCCAGCCAGGTGGGCCGCGCCATGGCATGGTGTGGGCCCATGGTGGCCCACCTTGGCCTCCCCTTTCGGCTGCCTCCGCTATCTGACAAAATAGGAACTTCAGGATATTTTCTATGAATTGTTAATCTTAGAAATAAGGTGTCTTGACGGTCCTTTTTCCAGCAGAATCCTGACTCCGGTGGTTAATTCTCCAATAATTATCAAACATGCAAAATAGGTAAAATAACATAAGTATCATCTCTAAATATGAAATATATCAATGAATAATAGTGAATTATGATATAAAATAGTGATGCAAAATGGACGTATCACGGGGGTGCAAGCATGCTAGATGAAGTCTGAAGATCATGATCATGATCATGATGTATATTTTGAGTAGCTAGGGCAACAAAACTTCGTATGGCCTGTATATTTTGGGTAGCTAGGACAACAAAACTTCTTATGGTCTGTATATTTTGGGTGCTTGAAGTGGTACATAAGCTAACCCTCACACGACGAACCAGCGGTGGTAGGATGACACCCTCTTTTGATGTGGTGGTAGGTTAACACCATAGTAGCTAGGTAGCAACCACTTGTGCTGCTTGTAGCGATGATCAATGCATGCTTGCTTATGTTGCTTTACTTCATCGTGTGTTCTTAGCTTTCCTCCTTGTTCCTTCATTGATCCATGCTAACCTAATGAAGTATATGTTTTTGTTGTAGAGGTATGTGGTTTACAGAGGCAGGAGACTAGGAATCTACACAACCTGGCGTGCTTGCTCGGCTCAGCTGTACAACTTCCCCAACCAAAGCTGCGAAGGGTTTGAGACTTTGAGCGAGGCCCAGGCCGCCTTCTACTCCCAGGAAGAAGAACCTATGCACTTGACAACATTGCTGGATCAAGCCTTGCTAGAGCAAGATATGATGGATCAGGACATGGTGGAGGAAGCCTTGCTGGATCAAGCATGGGTGGAGGAATCATTGCTGGATCAGACATGGTGGAGCAAGCCTTGCTGGATCAAGCCTTGATGGAGAAAGCAAAGCAGTAGATGATGGATCAAGCCGTGATGGATCAAGCAAAGTGCTGGCGCTAAGTTGACGAGGGAATATATTGCGGTGTTGCTTCTATCTCCCCGGCAACGCGCCAGACAATATGCTTGATGCGTGTAAACGTCACACGTCAGTTGGGAACCCCAAGAGGAAGGTATGATGAGTGCAGCAGCAAGTTTTCCCTCAGTATGAAACCAAGGTTTAATCGAACCAGTAGGAAAACGAGGTTGCTTCGAAGGTGTTGGTGAAGGAGTGTAGTGCGGCGCAACACCAGGGATTCCGGTGCCAACGTGGAACCTGCACAACACAATCAAATTACTTTGCCCCAACTTAACAGTGAGGTTGTCAATCTCACCGGCTTGCTGAAAACAAAGGGTTAAACGTATCGAATGGAAGATGATGTTTGTTTGCATAAAACAGTAGAGAACAATGATTGCAGTAGATTGTATTTCAGATGTAAAAGAATGGACCGGGGTCCACAGTTCACTAGTGGTGTCTCTCCAATAAGATAACTAACATGCTGGGTAAACAAATTACAGCTGGGCAATTGACAATTGATAAGTGCATATAACATGCATGTGTGAGTTGTGGTGTCTACTATGAGATTCATTTGGGCATTACGACAAAGTACATAGACCGCTATCCAGCATGCATCTATGCCTAAATAGTCCACTTTCCGGTTAACATCCGTACCCCTTCCAGTATTAAGTTGCAAGCAACAGACAATTGCATTAAGTAATGTGCGTAATGTAAACAATACATTCATCCTTGAATAAAGCATTGCTGTTTTACCCCTAGTGGCAACAACACATCTACAACCTTAGAACTTGCTGTCACTATCCCAGGTTAAATAGAGGTTGAACCCAACTATCATGCATAAATACCCCCTCTTGGAGTCACAAGTATTCACTTGGCCAAGGCTTCAACAAGTAACGGAGAGCATGCAAGATCACAAATGACATAGACATGATAATATAATATTCAGCTCCACATAGGTATCAATATAAGTCAGATCCCAGCAAACACAACATGTAGCATTACAATAAGATGATCTTGATCATGATAGGCAGCTCACAAGATCTAAACATGATGGCACAAGTGGAGAAGACAACCATCTAGCTACTGCTATGGACCCATAGTCCAAGGATGAACTACTCACGCATCACTCCGGAGGCGGGCATGGCGATGTAGAGCCCTCCGGTGATGATTCCCCTCTCCGGCAGGGTGCCGGGAAGAGCTTCAGAACCCCCCGAGTTAGGGTTGACGACGGCGGCGGCAGCGAATATGTTCTGGATGAAAGGCTCGGTGTTTTAGGGTTTTCACGTCTCGGGGAATAAATAGGCGAAGGGGCGATGTCGGCGGACCCCCGAGGGGCCCAAACCACCAGGCGGCGCGGTGGGCCCCTGCCGGCCGCCAGTGGTTTGGCCACCTCGTGGCTCTTCGTCTCTCCTTCGGACTCCGTGTACGTGTGGAAAAATAGGGACTGGCCTTTTGTTTCGTGCAATTCCGAGAATATTTCCAGAAGTAACTTTCTGAAACCAAAAACAGCAGAAAACAGGGAACTGGCACTGTGGCATCTTGTTAATAGGTTAGTCCCAGAAAATGCATAAAAGTGATACGAAGTGTATATAAAACATGTAGCAAATGGTATAATATAAGCATGGAACAGCAGAAATTATGGATACGTTGGAGACGTATCAAGCATCCCCAAGCTTAGTTCTACTCGTCCTCGAGTAGGTAAAACGATAACAACAAATAATTTCTGAGGAGACATGCTTTCACACAATCTTGATCAATATATTGCAAGGCTCATGTCATGAATGAAGTGACTCAAAGCAATGATCTATAGTTTGCTAACAAATAGATAAAGAGTAAACAATGAATCATATAAGCAAAAACTTTTCATGAATAGTACTTTCAAGACAAGCATCAAAAAGTTTTGCATAAGAGGTAACTCATAAAGCAATAGATTCAAAGTAAAAGGCATTGAAGCAACACAAAGGATGATTAAGTTTCAGCATTTGCTTTCAACTTGTAACATGTATATCTCATGGATAGTTGTCAACATAAAGCAATATAACAAGTGCAATAAGTAAACATGTAAGAATCAATGCACACAAAGTTGACACAAGTGTTTGCTTCTAAGATAGAAAGGAGTAGGTAAACTGACTCAACATAAAGTAAAAGATAGGCCCTTCGCAGAGGGAAGCAGGGATTAAATCATGTGCTAGAGCTTTTTAAGTTTTCGAAAGCATATAGAGAGCACAAAATAAGTATTTGAGAGGTGTTTGTTGTTGTCAACGAATGGTAGTGGGCACTCTAACCCCCTTGTCAACCAGACTTTCAAGAGCGGCTCCCATGAAGGACGTTATCTCTACCAGCAAGGTAGATCATCCCTCTTCTCTTTTGTTTACACATGTATTTTAGTTTCTTTATAGATGACACTCCTCCCAACCTTTTGCTTACACAAGCCATGGCTAACCGAATCCTCGGGTGCCTTCCAACATTCACATACCATGGAGGAGTGTCTATTTGCAAAATTAAGTTGCTTACTGATAAATCAGGGCAAAACATGTGAAGAGAATTATTAATGAAAGTTGTAATTAATTGGGGCTGGGCACCCCGTTGCCAGCTCTTTTTGCAAATTATTGGATAAGCGGATGTATATGCCACTAGTCCATTGGTTGAAAGTCTGTCAAGATTGAAAGATAAAACACCACATACTTCCTCATGAGCTATAAAACATTGACACAAATAAGGAGTAATAAAGTTTTGAATAGTTTAAAGGTAGCACATGAAATATTTACTTGGAATGGCAGGAAATACCACATAGTAGGTAGGTATGGTGGACACAAATGGCATGGGTTTTGGCTCAAGTTTTGGATGCACGAGAAGCATTCCCTCTCAGTACAGAGTTTAGGCTAGCAAGGTTGTTTGAAGCAAACACAAGTATAAACCGGTACAGCAAGAATCACATAAAAACATATTGCAAGTATTATAAGACTCTACACTGTCTTCCTTGTTGCTCAAACATTTTACCAGAAAATATCTAGACCTTAGAGAGAACAAATATGCATCCCAAGTCTCAACAAGCTCTACGGTAGTTCTCCACTACTAGGCTTTAACTACATGATGCAAGAGCTTAAACATGATCTACTTGAGAGCTCAAAACAATTGCAAAGTATCAAATCAAACAAGACAATGATCTACAAGAATGCATATGTCTTTTCCAATACCAACTACTACATGTAGCATTTTCTTTCTTCCAAACAAACACCAATCAATTTATTTAAACATAAACTCTCCAAATGATAATATAATGCAGCAAGAGAGTATTTATAAACAAGTGCTAACAGCTCGAAGAGATGCATGAAAAACAGGAGCTAAAAGCACTGCAGTAGCTAGTTAAGAATACTCAACAAATATAAGTGAAGAACATGAGTATTCACATGAAAAAGCGGAGCGTGTCTCTCTCCCACACAAGGATTGCTAGGATCCGAATTTATTCAAACAAAAACAAAAATAAAACACACAGACGCTCCAAGTAAAGCGCATAAGATGTGAAAGAATTAAAATATAGTTTCACTAGAGATGACCTGATAAGTTTGTTGATGAAGAAGGGGATGCCTTGGGCATCCCCAAGCTTAGACGCTTGAGTCTCTCTGAATATGGTTGGGATGAACCACGGGGGCATCCCCAAGCTTAGGCTTTTCACTCTTCTTGATCACATAATATCACCCTTCTCGCTTGATCCTTGAAAACTTCCTTCACACCAAACTCAAGACAGTTCTCATTAGAGGGTTAGTGCATAATCAAAAATTCTCATATTCTGTAATGATACAATCAATCCCAAAGCTTCTGGACATTAGCTACAGCCACCAATGCTTTGTGGAGCAAAGAAATCCACACAAACACAGTAAAAGAGCGAATGCAAAACAAAAGGCAGAATCTGTCAAAAACAGAACAGTCTGGAATGACGAATTTTTTCGAGGCACTTAAGTTGCTCAGATGGATCTGGCCTAAAATAATGAAAGTTGCGTACATATCTCAGGAATATGCGTGATTTTTTCAGAATTTTTGAATTTTCTACAGGGAGATAAGCTCAAATCCGTGACAGCTAAAAATCTGTCACTGCGCAGAAATCCAAATCTTGCATCAACTTTCAATATAGAACTTTACTTGGCACAACATTGCGATAAAATAAAGATACAAAGGAGTTGCTACAGAAGTAACAAAACTCCTTGACTCAAAGAAAACAAAAATAACAGCAAATAAAAACGATGGGTTGTCTCCCATAAGCGCTTTTCTTTAACGCCTTTCAGCTAGGCGCAGAAAGTGAAAATCAAGTGTTATCAAGAGAAGAAGCATCAACATCATAACTTGCTCTAACAATAGAGTCAAAAGGTAACTTCATTCTCTTCCTAGGGAAGTGTTCCATACCTTTCTTGAGAGGAAATTGGTACCTTATATTACCTTCTTTCATATCAATGATGGCACCAACAGTTCGAAGAAAAGGTCTTCCCAAAACAATAGGACAAGATGCATTGCATTCAATATCCATAACAATAAAATCAACGGGGACAAGGTTATTGTTTACTGTAATAAAAACATCATTAACTCGCCCCAAAGGTTTCTTCATAGCATTATCAGCGAGAAAAACATCCAAATAACAATGTTCCAAAGGTGGCAAATCAAGAATATCATAAAGCTTCTTGGGCAAAACCGAAATACTTGCACCAAGATCACACAAGGCATTGCAATCAAAATCATTCACCTTTACCTTAATGATGGGTTCCCAACCATCTTCTAATTTCCTAGGAATAGAAGCTTTAAGTTTCAACTTCTCCTCCCTAGCTTGCAAAAGAGCATTTGTAATATGCTTTGTAAAAGCCAAATTAATAGTGCTAGCATTGGGACTTCTAGCTAATTTTTGCAAGAACATAATAACTTCAGAGATGTTACAATCATCAAAATCAAAATCATTATTGTCAATGGTGGTGGAACCATTGTCTCCAATAGTTTGAAAAATTTCAGCACTTTTATCAGAAAAAGTTTCAGCAGTTTTAGGCAATTTCAAACGCTTTGCAGAAGTAGTAGAGACATTACCAACACCAATAACATTACCATCAATAGTAGGAGGCTTACTAGCATGTGAAACATTAGCATTACTAGTGGTGGTGATAGTACAAACTCTAACTATACTATTCTCTTTTTCAAGTTCTTCCTCTTTTTCCCACCTAGCATGCAATTCAGCCAACATCCTAATATTATTATCAATTCGAACTTGGATGGCATTTGCTGTAGCAAATGACTTAGTATCTTTAACTTCATTAGGCATAACTTTCAGTTTTAGAATTTCAACATCATGAGCAAGACTATCAACTTTAGAAGCAAGAACATCAATTTTTTCAAACTTTTCCTCAACAGTTTTATTGAAAGCTTTTTGTGTACTAATGATGTCTACGCACGCTTCTATTCTTGTAGACAATGTTGAGCCTCCAAGAGCAGAGGTTTGTAGAACAGCAAGTTTTCCTTAAGTGAATCACCCAAGGTTTATCGAACTCAGGGAGGTAGAGGTCAAAGATATTCCTCTCAAGCAACCCTGCAATTAATATACAAGAAGTCTCTTGTGTCCCCAACACACCCAATACACTTGTCAGATGTATAGGTGCACTAGTTCGGCGAAGAGATAGTGAAATACAAGTAATATGGATGATTATAAGTAGTAACTGCAATCTGAAATAAAGATGGCAGCACGCAAACATGTAGCAGGACTTGATGTAAACGGTGTTTCAATGCTTAGAAACAAGGCCTAGGGATCATACTTTCACTAGTGGACACTCTCAACAATGATCTCATAACTGAATAAATAAATGCTACTCTTAAACACTCTCTTGTTGGATAACAAACACCATTCATTGCGTAGGGCTGCAAAAGCACACCTCAAGCCGGAGTAAACAAGCGCCACAATGTCATAAAGGAATCACACACGGTGCACACACTGTCACCTTTACACCGTGGAGAGTACCGGAGTTCATATTAAAGTAACCTCTGGAGTACATAATAGATAAAGAGTAACATCTACATATTCAACTAGATTAGCACAACTGAACACAAGTAAATACTACTCGGGATTATTCTCCTTCTTGATGAAGCAAGAGTACTATGCGTAGGCTGCAAAAGCACACCTCAAAGTCTGAGTAAACAAACACCACAATTCCCAAGAATAAGCCATGATAAATCTCTAAATTATTCATAGAGTCACACAAGTACCCACACTGTCACCTTGATACCGTGTTGTCACAATGACTCCAGAAACTAGACAAAATCACTTGAGTAGCATAAACATTATTAATGCATTCAGCGATACTAGCAATACACATGATTACATAAAGATCACACCATGGGAGAGAGAGATGAACCACATAGCTACCGGTAGAGCCCTCAGCCTCGGGGGAGAACTACTCCCTCCTCATCATGGGAGTCAGCAGCGGCGATGAAGATGGCGATGGAGTTGATGGAGATGGCTCCGGGGGCAATTCCCCGTCCCGGCGGCGTGCCGAACAGAGACTTCTGTCCCCCGAAACTTGTCGTCGATGGCGGCGCTGCGGAACTCTTCTGGAAAATGACTTGGTTTTTAGGGTTTTCGCGTCTGAGGCAATATATAGGCGAAGGGGCTGCGTCGGTGGAGTCCGAGGGGCCACACCATATGGCGGCGCGGCAGGAGGTGGGCCGCGCCGCCAGGTGGTTTGGCCGCCTCCTGGCTCCTCTTCGTCTCTCCTTCGGACTTCGTGTACGTGTTGGAAAAATAGGGACGTGGCCTTTTGTTTCGTGCAATTCCGAGAATATTCGCAGAAGTACTTTTCTGAAACCAAAAACAGCAGAAAACAGGGAACTGGCACTTCGGCATCTTGTTAATAGGTTAGTCCCAGAAAATGCATAAAAGTGATATGAAGTGTATATAAAACATGTAGCAATTGGTATAATATAAGCATGGAACATCAGAAATTATGGATACGTTGGAGACGTATCAAGCATCCCCAAGCTTAGTTCTACTCGTCCTCGAGTAGGTAAAACGATAACAACAAATAATTTCTGAGGAGACATGCTTTCACACAATCTTGATCATAATATTGCTAGGCTCATGTCATGAATGAAGTGACTCAAAACAATGGTCTATAGTTTGCTAACAGGTAGATAAAGAGTAAACAATGAATCATATAAGCAAAACTTTTCATGAATAGTACTTTCAAGACAAGCATCAAAAAGTTTTGCATAAGAGGTAACTCATAAAGCAATAGATTCAAAGTAAAAGGCATTGAAGCAACACAAAGGATGATTAAGTTTCAGCATTTGCTTTCAACTTGTAACATGTATATCTCATGGATAGTTGTCAACATAAAGCAATATAACAAGTGCAATAAGTAACATGTAAGAATCAATGCACACAAAGTTGACACTAGTGTTTGCTTCTAAGATAGAAAGGAGTAGGTAAACTGACTCAACATAAAGTAAAAGATAGGCCCTTCGCAGAGGGAAGCAGGGATTAAATCATGTGCTAGAGCTTTTTAAGTTTTGAAATCATAAAGAGAGCACAAAATAAGTTTTGAGAGGTGTTTGTTGTTGTCAACGAATGGTAGTGGGCACTCTAACCCCCTTGTCAACCAGACTTTCAAGAGCGGCTCCCATGAAGGACGTTATCTCTACCAGCAAGGTAGATCATCCCTCTTCTCTTTTGTTTACACATGTATTTTAGTTTCTTTATAGTTGACACTCCTCCCAACCTTTGCTTACACAAGCCATGGCTAACCGAATCCTCGGGTGCCTTCCAACAATCACATACCATGGAGGAGTGTCTATTTGCAAATTAAGTTGCTTACTGATAAATCAGGGCAAAACATGTGAAGAGAATTATTAATGAAAGTTGTAATTAATTGGGACTGGGCACCCCATTGCCAGCTCTTTTTGCAAATTATTGGATAAGCGGATGTATATGCCACTAGTCCATTGTTGAAAGTCTGTCAGAAGTAAATGACAAGATTGAAAGATAAAACACCACATACTTCCTCATGAGCTATAAAACATTGACACAAATAAGGAGTAATAAAGTTTTGAATAGTTTAAAGGTAGCACATGAAGTATTTACTTGGAATGGCAGGAAATACCACATAGTAGGTAGGTATGGTGGACACAAATGGCATGGGTTTTGGCTCAAGGTTTGGATGCACGAGAAGCATTCCCTCTCAGTACAGAGTTTAGGCTAGCAAGGTTGTTTGAAGCAAACACAAGTATAAACCGGTACAGCAAGACTCAAATAAAAACATATTGCAAGTATTATAAGACTCTACACTGTCTTCCTTGTTGCTCAAACATTTTACCAGAAAATATCTAGACCTTAGAGATAGCAAATATGCAAACCAAGTTCAACAAGCTCTACGGTAGTTCTCCACTACTAGGCTTTAACTACATGATGCAAGAGCTTAAACATGATCTACTTGAGAGCTCAAAACAATTGCAAAGTGTCAAAATGAAACAAGACAAAACAGCCCTCAACTAGTACATGTACTAGTAGCAAGAATGCATATGTCTTTTCCAATACCAACTACCACATGTAGCATTTTCTTTTTCCAAACAAACACCAATCAATTTATTTAAACATAAACTCTCCAAATGATAATATAATGCAGCAAGAGAGTATTTAGAAACAAGTGCTAACAGCTCGAAGAGATGCATGAAAAACAGGAGCTAAAAGCACTGCAGTAGCTAGTTAAGAATACTCAACAAATATAAGTGAAGAACATGAGTATTCACATGAAAAAGCGGAGCGTGTCTCTCTCCCACACAAGGATTGCTAGGATCCGAATTTATTCAAACAAAAACAAAAATAAAAGCACACAGACGCTCCAAGTAAAGCATAAGATGTGAAAGAATTAAAATATAGTTTCACTAGAGATGACCTGATAAGTTGTTGATGAAGAAGGGGATGCCTTGGGCATCCCCAAGCTTAGACGCTTGAGTCTTCTTGAATATGGCTGGGATGAACCACGGGGCATCCCCAAGCTTAGGCTTTTCACTCTTCTTGATCACATAATATCACCCTTCTCGCTTGATCCTTGAAAACTTCCTTCACACCAAACTCGAAACAGTTCTCATTAGAGGGTTAGTGCATAATCAAAAATTCATATTCTGTAATGATACAATCATTCCAAAGCTTCTGGACATTAGCTACAGCCACTGATGCTTTGTGGAGCAAAGAAATCCACACAAACATCGTAAAAGAGCGAATGCAAAACAAAAGGCAGAATCTATCAAAAACAGAACAGTCTGTGAAGAAGAATTTTTTCGAGCACTTAAGTTGCTCAGATGGATCTGGCCCAAATTAATGAAAGTTGCGTACATATCTGAGGAAGATGCGTGATTTTTTAGAATTTTTCGATTTTTCTCCGGGAGAAAAGCTCAAATTCGTGACAGCTAAAAATCTGTTTCTGCGCAGAAATCCAAATCTTGCATCAACTTTCAATAAAAGACTTTACTTGGCACAACAATGCAATAAAATAAAGATACAAAGGTGTTGCTACAGAAGTAACAAGCTCCTTGACTCAATAAAAGAAAATTGCAGAAAATAAAAACAATGGGTTGTCTCCCACAAGTGCTTTTCTTTAAAGCCTTTTAGCTACATATATAATGATAATTTGATGATGCTCTCATATGTATAAGAGTTGAATATGAAAGAGCATCAAAAAGAAAATATCAAACACATTTAAGTCTAACCCACTTCCTATGCAAAGGAATCTTGTAAGAAGATAGATCAATAAAGCACAAAGTGGCTAGCATAGGAAGCCAAAACAAGTGCAACATCAAAACTTTCAACATAAAGAAAGAAATTTAGTAACATGAAGATTTCTATAACCATACTTTCCTCTCTCAAAATAATTTCAGTGGCATCATGAATAAACGCAACAATATAGCTATCACATAAAGCATTCTTATCATGATCCACATGCATATAAGTATCATCACTCTCCACATAAACATAATCATTAATAATAGTGGGAGTAAAAGTATCACATCCATCATTGTAATCATCATAAATAGGAGGCATAGAATAATCAAAATGATTTTTATCCTCAATAGTAGATGGACTGAGAATATCATATTCATCATTGTAAACATCATATATAGGAGGCTTATCATAATCAACATAAACTATATCCTCAATAGTAGGTGGACTGAAAATATCACAATGATTATAATCATCATATATTGGAGGCAAAGTATCATGAAAGCAAATTTCCTCCTTAAATCTTGGGGGACTAAAAAGATCATTTTCATAAAAACTAGCTTCCCCAAGCTTAGACTTTTCCATAGCATTAGCAATAATGGTGTTCAAAGAATTCATGCTAATAACATTGCTATCACTATTATGCAAACAAGCTTCCATAGGTTTTTTAATTTTCTCTTCAAAACCATCATGTCCTAATTCAATATAAATTTCATAAAGATCTCTAATTTTTTTGTTGTTTTCCATTAAGCCTAACTAGTGAAAATAAAAACAAGAAACAAAAAGAAATAATTGCAGAATCTAAAGGAGATACCTTCGAGCACTCACACACTAGCAACAGTACCAGAAAATAGCTTAGTAGCCAGAGGATGTGAATACCTTTTACCTTACCTCCCCGGCAACGGCGCCAGAAAATAGCTTGATGTCTACGCACGCTTCTATTCTTGTAGACAGTGTTGGGCCTCCAAGAGCAGAGGTTTGTAGAACAGCAGCAAGTTTCCTTAAGTGAATCACCCAAGGTTTATCGAACTCAGGGAGGTAGAGGTCAAAGATATTCCTCTCAAGCAACCCTGCAATTAAATACAAGAAGTCTCTTGTGTCCCCAACACACCCAATACACTTGTCAGATGTATAGGTGCACTAGTTCGGCGAAGAGATAGTGAAATACAAGTAATATGGATGATTATAAGTAGTAACTGCAATCTGAAATAAAGATGGCAGCACGCAAACATGTAGCAGGACTTGTGTAAACGGTGTTTCAATGCTTAGAAACAAGGCCTAGGGATCATACTTTCACTAGTGGACACTCTCAACAATGATCTCATAACTGAATAAATAAATGCTACTCTTAAACACTCTCTTGTTGGATAACAAACACCATTCATTGCGTAGGGCTGCAAAAGCACACCTCAAGCCGGAGTAAACAAGCGCCACAATGTCATAAAGGAATCACACACGGTGCACACACTGTCACCTTTACACCGTGGAGAGTACCGGAGTTCATATTAAAGTAACCTCTAGAGTACATAATAGATAAAGAGTAACATCTACATATTCAACTAGATTAGCACAACTGAACACAAGTAAATACTACTCGGGATTATTCTCCTTCTTGATGAAGCAAGAGTACTATGCGTAGGGCTGCAAAAGCACACCTCAAAGTCTGAGTAAACAAACACCACAATTCCCAAGAATAAGCCATGATAAATGTCTAAATTATTCATAGAGTCACACAAGTACCCACACTGTCACCTTGATACCGTGTTGTCACAATGACTCCAGAAACTAGACAAAATCACTTGAGTAGCATAAACATTATTAATGCATTCAGCGATACTAGCAATACACATGATTACATAAAGATCACACCATGCGAGAGAGAGAGAGATAAACCACATAGCTACCGGTAGAGCCCTCAGCCTCGGGGGAGAACTACTCCCTCCTCATCATGGGAGTCAGCAGCGGCGATGAAGATGGCGATGGAGTTGATGGAGATGGCTCCGGGGGCAATTCCCCGTCCCGGCGGCGTGCCGAAACAGAGACTTCTGTCCCCCGAAACTTGTCGTCGATGGCGGCGGCGCTGCGGAACTCTTCTGGAAAATGACTTGGTTTTT
Organism: Poa pratensis; assembly: GCA_947311845.1. NCBI lineage: Eukaryota > Viridiplantae > Streptophyta > Magnoliopsida > Poales > Poaceae > Poa > Poa pratensis. The sequence continues at coordinate 8,676,171 of CAMZMU010000062.1, forward strand.
TAGGGTTTTCACGTCTGAGGCAATATATAGGCGAAGGGGCGGCGTCGGTGGAGTCCGGAGGGGGCCACACCATATGGCGGCGCGGCAGGAGGTGGGCCCGCGCCGCCAGGTGGTTTGGCCGCCTCCTGGCTCCTCTTCGTCTCTCCTTCGGACTTCGTGTACGTGTTGGAAAAATAGGGACGTGGCCTTTTGTTTCGTGCAATTCCGAGAATATTTGCAGAAGTACTTTTCTGAAACCAAAAACAGCAGAAAACAGGGAACTGGCACTTCGGCATCTTGTTAATAGGTTAGTCCCAGAAAATGCATAAAAGTGATATGAAGTGTATATAAAACATGTAGCAATTGGTATAATATAAGCATGGAACATCAGAAATTATGGATACGTTGGAGACGTATCAACTAATAAATTCTTTATGCATAGCTTCAAGATCAGAGGACACACTTCTATTGTTGCTGTAGGAATTACCATAAGAATTGCCATAACCATTTGAAGGATAAGGCTTATAGTTGTTGCTACCAAAATTATTCCTATAAGCATTGTTGTTGAAGTTGTTGTTTTTAATGAAGTTCACATCAACATGCTCTTCTTGAGCAACCAATGAAGCTAAAGGAACATTATTAGGATCAACATGAGATCTACTATTCACAAGCATAGACATAATAGCATCAATCTTATCACTCAAAGAGGAGGTTTCTTCAACAGAATTTACCTTCTTACCTTGAGGAGCTCTTTCGGTGTGCCATTCGGAATAGTTGATCATCATATCATCAAGTAGCTTTGTTGCTGCACCTAAAGTGATGGACATAAAGGTTCCTCCAGAGGCCGAATCCAATAAGTTCCTTGAGGAAAAATTTAATCCTGCATAAAAGGTTTGGATGATCATCCAAGTAGTCAGTCCATGAGTGGGACAATTCTTCACCAAAGATTTCATTCTTTCCCAAGCTTGAGCAACATGTTCATTATCAAGTTGTTTAAAATTCATAATGCTACTTCTCAAGGATATAATCTTAGCAGGAGGATAATATTTCCCAATGAAATCATCTTTGCATTTTGTCCAAGAATCAATACTATTTCTAGGCAAAGAAAGCAACCATTTTTAGCTCTTCCTCTCAAGGAGAAAGGAAAAAGTTTCAATTTTATAATATCCCCATCCATATCCTTATACTTTTGCATTTCACAAAGTTCAACAAAGTTATTAAGATGGGCAGCAGCATCATCAGTACTAACAACAGAAAACTGCTCTTTCATAACAAGATTTAATAGAGCAGGTTTAATTTCATAAAAGTCTGCTTTAGAAGTAGGTGGGGCAATAGGAGTGCATATGAAATCATTGTTGTTTGTGCTAGTGAAGTCACACAACTTAGTGTTCTCAGGAGTACTCATTTTGAAAAACAAAATCAAACCGAATTAAACAAGTAACAATTTTTTTTGTGTTTTTGATAAAGAGAGCAAACAAGACTAAATAAAAATAAACTAAGCAAGACAAATAACAAAGTAAAATGATTGGGTGTGAGAGACTCCCTTGCATAAGCAATTCGGTTTTCCCCGGCAACGGCGCCAGAAAATATGTTGCTGGCGCTAAGTTGACGAGGGAATATATTGCGGTGTTGCTTCTATCTCCCCGGCAACGGCGCCAGACAATATGCTTGATGCGTGTAACGTCACACGTCAGTTGGAACCCCAAGAGGAAGGTATGATGAGTGCAGTAGCAAGTTTTCCTCAGTATGAAACCAAGGTTTATCGAACCAGTAGGAAAACGAGGTTGCTTCGAAGGTGTTGGTGAAGGAGTGTAGTGCGGCGCAACACCAGGGATTCCGGTGCCAACGTGGAACCTGCACAACACAATCAAATTACTTTGCCCCAACTTAACAGTGAGGTTGTCAATCTCACCAGGTTGCTGAAAACAAAGGGTTAAACGTATCGTATGGAAGATGATGTTTGTTTGCATAAAACAATAGAGAACAATGATTGCAGTAGATTGTATTTCAGATGTAAAGAATGGACCGGGGTCCACAGTTCACTAGTGGTGTCTCTCCAATAAGATAACTAACATGCTGGGTAAACAAATTACAGCTGGGCAATTGACAATTGATAAGTGCATAAAACATGCATGTGCGAGTTGTGGTGTCTACTATGAGATTCATTTGGGCATTACGACAAAGTACATAGACCGCTATCCAGCATGCATCTATGCCTAAATAGTCCACCTTCCGGTTAACATCCGTACCCTTCCAGTATTAAGTTGCAAGCAACAGACAATTGCATTAAGTAATGTGCATAATGTAAACAATACATTTGATGGGGGAATAATAACCCGGTAGGCCCATGGAGAGGAAAGCATGACCCGCCAGGCAGGAGGCCGGGCGAGGCCAGCCATCATCATCATTGGCCAGGTTACATTGATGGGCCGGCGAGCTTGTCGGTAACCCGGCCTACAGAAAGAAGATTCCAGAAGACCCGGAAGCTGTACGAGTCACGAAGTTCCAGACTTGGAGTATACGTAGATCAAGAAGAGATAGACTAGGACTCTGAGTATGGGTAGAACCCGGACTTACCTTGTAAACAACCAGGAGACCCGGATGTCTTTATAAGCCGGCTCGTAGGTCATAGATAGACAGATCCGAGGGAAATAGACAAAAGAGAGAGAGAGCTCAAGAGAGCTCCCGTACCGGAGTCATCCTAACCCGGCAATCGTCATTGGCGCACCATGTAACATATTATGATATAGTGAGTTATAGCAGGACGTAGGGATCCTCCACCGAGGGGACCTGAACCTGGGTAAAAAATATCTTCTCCCTCGTAGAGCTAGACCAACTCCTGGACACAGTTTCGCCTTGCCCTACAACTCAAGTTACCTTGTGTAACATCTGCCGTGTTATCTACCCCACTACAGTTGGCGCCCACCGTGGGGCCTGCGTCCAAGTGTGTCCTCATCAAGGGAGAAGCTCGTCAAGGGATGGAGAATTTCGTTAGCGGCAAGGATCGCATCATGGATAATTTCAGGGAAACCTGAAAGCCGGCGTTTAAAGAGTCGAAGAGCCAGCGTCAGAGGACAGAGGCAAAGAGCCACGTGTGGGGGATCAACATCACCATTGCCCTCGCGCGTTGATTGGAGCTGCTTGATCGAGCGATTCGAATCGTGCAAGTCGACCTCGGCACGGCAGCAATTCCGCCACCAGACGGATTGGCAAATTACGCTGATTCGCTTCCGTGTGGCTCATGAATCCGAGTTAGGTTCCGGCTCGGACAGCGGCGAAATTCAACGGCAAAGATTTAGTAGCATATGGATCGAGTCCCGAGAAGACAGGAGAATCGTGTCCCAATCGAAAAGATACTACTTCAGCCACGTGCAAGAAAAAGAAGGAAAGCAAACCGAGCTATACTAGAAGTCATGAACGTCCTTATGCGGGGCAGTTGCCAAGGCTGGGCTCACGTAACCCAAAGACAAGTTTAGCAGTACTAAAAATATGGGTCTCTCTAATTCTCAGTCAGCTGAGACATAACTTATGTCTCAGTCAGATGACATCAGCACGTTTTGTGGGCTTTAATTCGGTCCAGCAGTCATTGTCCTATATGTTGTTGGGCTTTCTTTTTATTTGTCCGGTTTGCTCGCGTGTTGTAAGACTCTTGGTGGGCCGGCCCAACTACGGCGCCGGAAAAAACACAGAAAAACGATAGTATAAAAAGATTTGATTCGCCTGTGATTCGAAACCAGCTCTCCTAGGTACAGCGACCAGGACCAAGCCACTTAGATAGCATCTGCTTGGTGTTTCAATAATAATCGGAACGAATATATATTAAATCGTACTTTTTTCTAAGTCTGAACAATTTCAAAATCTAAACGTTTTTTCAATGTGAATAATTTTAATTCCGAACGATTTTCAAAGGGTCTCTCTAATTCTCAGTCAGCTGAGACATAACTTATGTCTCAGTCAGATGACATCAGCACGTTTTGTGGGCTTTAATTCGGTCCAGCAGTCATTGTCCTATATGTTGTTGGGCTTTCTTTTTATTTGTCCGGTTTGCTCACGTGTTGTAAGACTCTTGGTGGGCCGCCCAACTACGGCGCCGGAAAAAACACAGAAAAACGATAGGAACGAATATATGTTAAATCGTACTTTTTTCTAAGTCTGAACAATTTCAAAATCTAAACGTTTTTTCAATGTGAACAATTTTAATTCCAAACGATTTTCAAAATATGAACGTTTTCAAACCTGAACAATTTTTACATGTGAACAAGTTTCAAATTTGAACAATTTTCAAGTTTGAACATTTTGAAAATATTCACATTTGAACAAAACTAAACATTAAAAACGAACAAACAAACCGAAAAAGGAACCAAAAAAAAAAAAAAATTAGAAAGAAACAACAAACTAACACAAAAAATACTACATGTCGGCCGAACTGCGGAGACGAAGCACGCACACGTACGCGTAACGCAACATGCGTCAAATAGTAATAACAAAAATCTCAATTGCAACTACCTTATAGCGTCAAGAAAATCTCAATTGCAAATGTACTTGATACTGACTAAGAAAACTCAGTTATAGCTGCCTGTCTCAGGCAAAAACACACTCAGTTGCAAGCGCGGTTGCAACTGGCCCTATCTCGCGAAAAAAATATTCGGTTGCAAGCGCGATTGCAAAATGTCTTCCACATAGATAACGAAAATAAATAATAATTTAAAATTAATAAAAAATAACCAAATAACAATAAATCCCAGTTGCAAGCGCGATTGCAACTGGCCCCTATCTCGGGGAAAAACACCCAGTTGCAAGCGCAGATACAGTTGGACTGTCTTGAGAAAAAACACCCAGTTGCAAACACAGTTGAAACTGGCACCCCCATCCCAAGAAAACACTTAGTTGCAAGCGCAGTTGAAACTGGCTTCTAAAAAACAAAAAACAATAATAATTACATAAAATAAAGAAAAATAATAATAATAAAATCTCAGTTGCAAGCTCGGTTGCAACTGGTCCCCCCTATCTCGAGAAAAAACATCCAGTTGCAAGCGTAGTTGAAACTAGCCCCCCTATCTCAAGAAAGCACGCAGTTGCAAGCGCAGTTGAAACTGACCCCCTATCCCGAGAAAACACTCAGTTGCAAGGCCAGTTGAAAACTAGCTTGCAAAAAAAAAAAAAATAATAATAAAGAAAAAACAAAATAATAATAAAATCCCAGTTGCAAGCGCAGTTGAAACTGCCCCCCCCCCCCCCCCCTATACCGAGAAAACACTCAGTTGCAAGCGCAGTTGAAACTGGCTTCAAAATCAAAAAATAATAATAATTACAAAATATAAAGAAAATAATAATAATAATAATAAAATCTCATCTGCAAGCTCGGTTGCAACTGGTCTCCCCATATCTCGAGAAAAAACACCCAGTTGTAAGCACAGTTGAAACTGACCCGCCTATCTCAAGAAAGCACTCAGTTGCAAGCGAAGTTGAATTTGGGCTTCCAAAAAACAAAAAAACAATAATAGTTAAAAATAATAAAGGAAAAAAACAAAATAATAATAAAATCTCAGTTGCAAGCTCAGTTGCAGCTGGCCCCCCTATCTCGAGAAAAAACACCAGTTGCAAGCGTAGTTGAAACTGCCCCCTATCTCGAGAAAGCACTCGGTTGCAAGCGCAGTTGAAACTAGGCTTTCAAAAAACAAAAAAACAATAATAATTAAAAATAATAAAGGAAAAAAACAAAATAATAATAAAATTTCAGTTGCAAGCTCATTTGCAGCTGGCCCTCCTATTTCGAGAAAATACACCCAGTTGCAAACGTAGTTGAAACTGGCCCCCTATTTGGAGAAAACACTCAGTTGCAAGCTCAGTTGAAACTCGGCTTCCAAAAACAAATAATAATAATTAAAAATAATAAAGAAAAAAACAAAAAAAAATCTCAGTTGCAACAGTTGCAGCTGGCCCCCCTATCTCGAGAAAACACACCCAGTTGCGCGCGTAGTTGAAACTGGCCCCCTATCTCGAGAAAACACTCAGTTGCAAGCTCAATTGAAACTAGCCTCCTATCTCGAGAAACACTCAGTTGCAAGCGCAGTTGAAACTATCCCCTCCCCCTATCTCGAGAAAACACCCAGTTGCAAGCGCAGTTGAAACTGGCCCCCTATCCCGAGAAAACACTCAGTTGCAAGGCCAGTTGAAAACTTGCTTCCAAAAAACAATAATAATAAAGAAAAAACAAAATAATATTAAAATCTCAGTTGCAAGCGCAGTTGAAACTGACCCCCCTATCCCGAAAAAACACTCAGTTGCAAGCGCAGTTGAAACTGGCTTCCAAAAAACAAAAAAAACAATAATTACAAAAATAAAGAAAATAATAATAATAATAATAATAATAATAATAATAATAATAATAAAATCTCAGTCGCAAGCTCGGTTGCAACTGGTCCTCCCTATCTCGAGAAAAAACACCCAGTTTGCAAGCGTAGTTGAAACTGGCCCTATCTCGAGAAAGAACTCAGTTGCGAGCCTAGTTGCAAACTGGCCTTCCAAAAAAAAAATATTACAGTGGCAAGCTCGGTTGCAGCTGGCTCGCCCCCCTATCTCGAGAAAACACTATGTTGCAAGCGTAGTTGAAACTAACCCCTATCTCGAGAAAACACTCACTTGCAGCCAAAAAATCAACTAATAAGCACCCAAAAAGATAATCTATACAAACAAATTCAAAAATTTCGAGGTAACTAATTCCTTCATCTAATCAAACTGGATTATCGGTTTCTTTTGCCATCTACTAATTTTTTGCCGAGCGATCCTAAAAACAAAAAGAAAATCGTACAAAAAAAATAAAAAACAAATAAGTGCACATTTCTATAAAAATCAAAAACCGATGCCTAAATTAAAAAAGTATTTTTTTTTAGTTTAATCGAATCATACAAAAACTACAAGAAAAAAATAGAACCCCATAAAAAATACAAAAAAACGAGCTGAAAAACTCCACACTAATTTTTAAAGCAAACGAAAAAACACAAAGCCCATACCCCGCCCAGTAATTCAAAAACATTATCCGGCGGACAAAACAGAAAAAAAAAACAACGAGCACATCCCCCACCCCGGTGCTGCCCGGCCCAAAAAAGCCCACTAATCAAATCGAAAAAATTTGGAGAAAAAACAAGTTAGCCCAGCAGCACAAACAAGCACGAATCGCGGAGCAAAACCAATCGAACGGATGGGAAGGTGAATGAGACGTAAGGTTCGTCTCAGTCGACTGAGACATAGCAAAACCGTAAAAATATTCCACTGGCAAAGATCGCAAGACCGGATGTGAATCGCGTATCCAAATATTGAAGCAAGGAGAGAAAAATCAAGGATGGAAAAAAGCAAGTCGATCTACCTCACATGGAAGGAAAAGCAAAGAGAGCTGCTGTTCGCTTGGTAGGCCAGGTCGGTCGGCAAATTGGCACCGGTGCATCGTTGGTACAAGGAAAATCAAAAGCTCCAATTTACTACATGGACTAGCATATAGATTACTGAAACAAGTGTCAAGAAAAAAAAAAAAAGAAGAGAAAAGTAGTACTGCTTCAAGTTTAGATATGAAAGAAAAGCAGAAAGAAGGAAAGGAATATGCTGCCCGCCGGGTTGTGCTTGGAGCACGAGTTTGAGTTAAGTTCCGGTGTGGCCAGCGTGAAGAAAAATCAGTGTCGAAATATACCATTGCATGGATCAAGTTCAAAGAAAAAATACATCAAACCCGGAAGGTTGCCCTCGAGTGCTACCTCCGTGCATCTGATCGTCTTTTGGGAAAAAGAAGAATAAAAATTGGATTTAGTTGGCTTGTTGCGTGATCATGCATGAAAAGGAGCAGCTCACGCAATGATGAAAAAAGAAGATGTAGAAGTGCAAGAGAATCTATCAAGGAAACCCGGCCGCAAGCCGGCTTCAAGCGACGATGACCCGGCTCCTTCAATAACGTGGGTGCCTTTAGTCTCATCGTGGCTGCCCATGACGATCCGCGCATTCAAGCTTCGTCTTCAACACAGGACAAAACAAGCTAAGTTGCATTTATATTTAAATTGCATGTTTTACTTTATTCAGTCAATTAAATCTGAGTCAATCCTTAGAGTTAAATATATTGTTTATAAGGAAATTACAAAGATCATCCAACGGATTGCAGGCCACTTTTTGAGGTCGAGCTATTTATTGCTCGCAAATGGATTTCTTAAAAGTCGAGCTATCTATCACTTGCCTATGGATTTATCAAAGTCGAGCCATGTATTGCTCGCAATGGATTTCTTAATAACAAGGTTGCTATTAAAGTGCCATCGATGTGCTCCGGCTCAAATCACCGGCTCATGCCTTATTCATTATTATCATCCTGTCTCAATTGCCGGTCTATACATTATTCACTGTCATCAATCTAGCTCAATCGCCGGCTCATATCTTATTCATTATCCTCATCCGGCTTAATCGCCGGCCTATACATTATTTATTATCATCTTTCCAGATCTATCGCCGTATTCCGGCCTATTCATTATCATTATTCCGGCTCAATCGCCATACTCTGGCTTATACATCATCAACGCCAAGAGCGTGCCAAATATTTATTCTTCAGTTATTTTTCAGTTATCAATTGTTGGGTCGAAGACATGGATCTTACCATGAAACATCTCCCGGCTTCAGTTATCAATTGTTGGGTTGAAGACATGGATCTTACCATGAAACATCTCCCGGCTTCAGATATCGATTGTTGGGTTGAAGACATGGATCCTACCGGAGGAAAATCCATGAAACATCTCCCAGCTTCAACTATTTGCAAATTTTAGCGTGCCCAGGAGTGTTTCACAACTTCGGTTAGTGTGCCCAGGAGTGCTTCGCGACATTGTAAATATTGGGTCTTGGGGGCTGATCGCTTGAATAGCGCAGTTACAAACTCAAGACCCGGCATATAAGCCACTTTGGTCATGGGGGCTGATTACCCTTGAAGGTACAGCTACAATCTCATGACCCGGCCAATTTTAGAGCCACTATTATTCTTGGTTATCTAAACTTAAGCTCGATGTGAAACGCAATTATATGGCCTGATTGCGTGCCTGTAAATTCAATCAGTCATGAGGCCTACTGGGACTTGACTGACCCTGTCTTTAACAGAGAGGTCGCAACAGTGAAGATCCATGCGAAAGCCGGCTTACAGTTTATAGAAACCAAAAGGGTCATCTAAACCAAAGGGATTTGCAGAACGACATATCACGTTCATGAAAAAGCAAACCCTCAGTGTGCACGTGCACTATCAAGATTATTCATAAGTTACTTACATATTGCAAGTCCATCGGGCTAAATAACATTATGCAGAGAGCAAGATTTCTGCAGGTTACATTTATAAACCGGTATCAAAAGCCGGCTCATCAAAGCTTGATATCTGGGAAGTCATAAAAGTATCATGTCCAACGGCAGCAAGACCATGTGATATTGTTTCCAGCAAAATAAAGTAGAAGGAAGTTTTCGCCTCCATGATTGCAGCAGCTTGGCGACTCATAAAAGTATATTATATTGGGCGCTATACTCCTGCGGAGCAAGGTATCACATTTAGAAAGATTATAATTGTTTAATTTCCTATATCTTGTTACAACGTTGGATGAGTTTCATGTGAGCAGCTAGCTATAAAGAGCAATCTGGTCTAGTTTTTCCTTGCTCATAGTTATAGCCTGCATCAAGTAAAAGGAGTTCAGGATGTAATCAGTTCAATTCATCAGTAACGCCACCAGCCGGGTCAAAAGGATACAATTGATTTACTCAGTGGCATCAAATTCGTATGAAGCAGGCAGGCTCAAGGTCCAAGAAAATAAAAATTGTTGCTGGTCACGTAAACATGCATGCATGCATGTCATGAGTGAGAAGAAAAAAAGGGAAGTAATACAAGCTGGTTGATTGATTGAAAAGAAAGAGAAAGCATACAGTTTATGAAAAATTGTGCATGTCCAGCTCGGCAACAGGTCAAGACCATCGACGACCTGGCCGCTGACCAGTTTCAAGCATCAGATGACGATCCGGCAGTGGTCGGCTTCAGTTTTTTCGCATGCGTTGATGAGTTGCAGCGTCTAGATTTGGCCAAATATTACAATCGTCTTGGTGGAGATATTCTCAGTCACACGATTCGAGGCTGAAAGATAAGAAGTTCTACAGATTAAATCCCGAGTTGTTGCAGAAGAATGAACTGCCGTCCAGAGGGTACAAGAGTTGAAATTTTTCAAAGTGATACAAATATTGATGAATGAGCTCCGATCAGCTTAGGAACAACAACCCAGTGCTTGGGGGCTACTTAGTTTGAAGCTAAATTTTTCGAATTAATAAAGAAGTCCCAGGCTGCTGCAGGCATGCAACCCGGCACTTGGGGGCTACAGTATTTGAAGTTCGAATTTCTTTCAGAGGTACAAGATGCAAAAGTCCCAGGTCGCTGCGGGCATGCAACCCGGCACTTGGGGGGCTACACGGTGCGAAGTTTTATATTTATTCATCAAGCACCAAGTTATCGCGAGGTGATAAACTCGGAGCTTGGGGGGCTATAGGTTATATACACGAGAAAAATCGAGGTTAATATTCTTGAGAACCGGTAAAGCTGGAAGTATTTTCGCCGGGTCTTCAAAAGCCGGGTCTTGAAAGATAGCCTCCATGTGAGTAGGCTTCATCAAATCCGGGTTGTCGGAATCTGGAGCATCCTTCAGCACAGTCTTCGTATGAGTAGGCTCTATCAAAAACCGAGTCAAATGACTCACAAAAGAAAATATGGGGAATATTCTTGGCAAAATAAGCGTGAGAAAAACCGGAGGCGTATGAACCCGGTAGACAGTGGCCGGGTTATGATATGGACCGCCAAGAAGAGCCGGTCTAGCTAAAGAGAAAGCAATGTAACCCGGACTTTATATTTTTTGTGAGTATTTCTTATTTTCAGGAGGTTAACCCGGACATCAAGGTGGCGGCTCTCTCTAAGAAATGATATGTAAGAACAAGATGTTCAAGATTAAGATCGAAGTAGAGAGCAAGCCAACTCGGCGTCCAAGTTAACCTGGGGGCTACTGATGGGGGAATAATAACCCGGTAGGCCCATGGAGAGAAAGCATGACCCGCCAGGCAGGAGGCCGGGCGAGGCCAGCCATCATCATCATGGGCCAGGTTACATTAATGGGCCGGCGAGCTTGTCGGTAACCCGGCCTACAGAAAGAAGATTCCAGAAGACCCGGAAGCTGTACGAGTCACGAAGTTCCAGACTTGGAGTATACGAAGATCAAGAAGAGATAGACTAGGACTCTGAGTATGGGTAGAACCCGGACTTACCTTGTAAACAACCAGGAGACCCGGATGTCTTTATAAGCCGGCTCCTAGGTCATAGATAGACAGATCCGAGGGAAATAGACAAAAGAGAGAGAGAGCTCAAGAGAGCTCCCGTACCGGAGTCATCCTAACCCGGCAATCGCCATTGGCGCACCATGTAACATATTATGATATAGTGAGTTATAGCAGGACGTAGGGATCCTCCACCGAGGGGACCTGAACCTGGGTAAAAAAATATCTTCTCCCTCGTAGAGCTAGACCAACTCCTGGACACCAGTTTCGCCTTGCCTACAACTCAAGTTACCTCGTGTAACATCTGCCGTGTTATCTACCCCACGACAACATTCATCCTTGAATAAAGCATTGCTGTTTTACCCCTAGTGGCAACAACACATCTACAACTTAGAACTTGCTGTCACTATCCCAGATTAAATAGAGGTTGAACCCAACTATCATGCATAAATACCCCCTCTTGGAGTCACAAGTATTCACTTGGTCAAGGCTTCAACAAGTAACGGAGAGCATGCAAGATCACAAATGACATAGACATGATAATATAATATTCAGCTCCACATAGGTATCAATATAAGTCAGATCCCAGCAAACACAACATGTAGCATTACAATAAGATGATCTTGATCATGATAGGCAGCTCACAAGATCTAAACATGATGGCACAAGTGGAGAAGACAACCATCTAGCTACTGCTATGGACCCATAGTCCAAGGATAAACTACTCACACATCACTCCGGAGGCGGGCATGGCGATGTAGAGCCCTCCGGTGATGATTCCCCTCTCCGACAGGGTGCCGGGAAGAGCTTCAGAACCCCCGAGTTAGGGTTGACGACGGCGGCGGCAGCGAATATGTTCTGGATGAAAGGCTCGGTGTTTTAGGGTTTTCACGTCTCGGGGAATAAATAGGCGAAGGGGCGATGTCGGCGGACCCCCGAGGGGCCCAAACCACCAGGGCGCGATGGGCCCCCCTGCCGCGCCGGCCTGTGGTTTGGCCACCTCGTGGCGAGTCTTCGTCTCTCCTTCGGACTCCGTGTACGTGTTGGAAAAATAGGGACGTGGCCTTTTGTTTCGTGCAATTCCGAGAATATTTCCAGAAGTAACTTTCTGAAACCAAAAACAGCAGAAAACAGGGAACTGGCACTGTGGCATCTTGTTAATAGGTTAGTTCCAGAAAATGCATAAAAATGATATGAAGTGTACATAAAACATGTAGCAAATGGTATAATATAAGCATGGAACAACAGAAATTATGGATACGTTTGAGACGTATCACAAAGCTGGAGGAAGCAAAGCTGAATCAAGCAAAGGAAGAGGCAAAGGTAGAAGAATGACTGCATGTTGCGGCATCAAAGACTACATCATCCTCGTCCTGATCGCCGTCATTGTGTATTTGTGCCGGTCGTAAGTGTGTATTCTCCTTAAACCCTGAACATCCTAAAACCTCTATGGGTTGGTAAGCTCACCACTAGACGTGCAAGGTAAGTGGAACATCCACATTCTGGGCAACCAAACACGGTGATTTGTGGCTCTAATCGCCAATCTGGGTAACCAAACACAAGCACCTCGAATTTTTGCCCCCAGCGAAACGGGCCTGGCCAACACTTTGTTGGCAACCAAACTACTTGCACAACATGGCTCAGGTCCCGTTTTTGCTGAGACAGGCCAAGTGAGCCACAGATGCAAAAGGCCCAAAAAGCATGCGAGCAACCAAACACGCCCCTAGTGGATCATATGTGGACCTTCATGGGAGATCTATGAATTTGCGTTATGCACTATGAATAATTTGAAATATTTTATGAAATCTGGATAATTGTAACTTCTATTTGAAGTTGTCAGTGACATCAAAATAATCGAATTATCAACGTGCATGGGGACGCGGAGGTGGAGTACAGGAGCAGCATGAGCATCAACCTAAACCCAAGCCAAGAATCGCATTCCCGCCTCGACGAACAAACACATCCACACATGCATCCGTGTAGAGCCCATCCAACCTCCTTTTGATCGCTTCCTGGCTCATAAAGCAAGCGTAACAGCACGGCCGGGACGATCGGACGCAGACGCACGCGCGCCGGCCGGCCATGTCGTCCACGGTCGGCGACGACGAGCCGCTCGTCCTCCTGCACGGCGACCTCCACGTGACCATCCACGAGGCGCGAGGCCTCCCCAACATGGACGTGCTCTCCACCCTCCTCCGCCGCCTCTGCGTCCGCCGCAGCCGCCGTCGCCGTCTCGCTACCCGATCCGTCCCCGGCGACGTCGAAACTGACGCCGACAGCCCCCTCCACACACGCCAGCCCCACGGCCACCGCATCCTCCCGACATCCGACCCCTACGCCGTCGTCGCGTTGTCGCCGCCGCACACCACGCTCGCCCGCACCCACGTCTTCCGCAACTCCGAGGACCCGGACTGGTCGGCGCGCGTCCGCGTCCCGCTCGCCCACGAGGCCTCGTGGCTCGTCTTCCAGGTCAGAGACTCCGACCCCTTCGGCTCCGACCTCATGGGCGTTGCCCACATCCCCGCCGCCTCCCTCCTCGACGGCGAGCCCATCGTGGACGCGTGGCTCGAGCTGCTCCGCCCCGACGGACGCGGCCCGCCGAAACCCGGCTCCGCCATCCGCGTCTCCGTCACCTTCACGCCAGCGACGTTTTACTCCCGTCGGCACCATGGCGTGCCAGCGTACTTCCCGGAGCGGCGCGGCTGCGAGGTGAAGCTGTACCAGGACGCGCACGTGCCGGCCGAGGTGCCGTGCTCGTACGAGCGTGGGCGGTGCTGGGAGGACGTGTGCATGGCGGTGCTGGGGGCGCAGAAGCTGGTGTACGTGGCGGGGTGGGCGGTCGGCGCGAGGGTGAACTGCTGCGGGAGGAGATGTCGCCGGCGATGGCGGAGAAGGCGGCTGAGGTGCGGGCCCTGGCCGGCGTGGCGGTGGAGGGCATGACGCTTGGGGAACTGCTCAAGTACAAGTCGCAGGAGGGCGTCCGCGTCTGCCTACTCGTCTCTGGACAGCACAGCGCTCCACATCACAGCTTGTTCGGGCATACTGCGGTAAGATTCAGGACCTTCAAGTCACTAATCAAAATCAGATATAATTCTCGTTACAACGAGTTTTCGTCAAAATTTAGGAAAAATCAATCATAGCAAAATAACCGGATCTTGATCATGATATCTTTGTGGCACATGACTTGGAGCTAAATCCAAAGCATATATAATTCCATATTTTCTCAAAATTACTCAAACCTTTTGATCTGGTTTGAGTCAAATTCAAGTGTAACTTTTTGACACCATCGATATTCAAAATACCAAAAATTTCAGAAACTTTCAGTCATTTGTAAATTTGGGACCACCATTGCTACCCGCATAATTAATTGTGTCTAATCTGCATAATTGGTGAAATAAGTTGACTATACACACATTTGAATTCCAACTAGAGCATCTGCGGGTCACAACCTCTGTCTTTCTATACTCAACGAGCATACGACCCCTTTAAATATTAGAAATGAAAGCATGCATAGAGTATAACATACGTGCATGCCAAATTTTTGTATGAATAGGTGTTTAGATATAATATGAGAAAATCTTATGACTATTGATTGTCGTGCTTGAAGACGATAAACAAATTTCATAGGTATTGATCGGATGTATATGTCCTATGATAATTGTACAACTCGGAAAAAGTCACATTGGATTCACCGACATCATTACCTATTTGCATGATGACGTAGAAAAAAATTGCAAGTTTTTCATTCATATGTTGTGTTCTTTATGTTTTCTTATGCAGGGAGATATTACACAAACTAGTGGTGAAGAAACCAAGAAGTTCTTCAAGCACTCATCGGTGATTTGTGTGCTCTCACATCGCTATCCTAGAGGGAAGCTCAACATGGCCAAGCAAAAGGCAAGCTAAAACATCAGTTTCAAATTGACACTGTACTATTTTCTCAAAGAAACTCTTGATACATGTGTTTAGTCGAGATAACAGTTTGAGATAATTATTGTTAAAACAACGCAAATTAACTTTAGCTATATCGTAGAAAAATATTAAGTTCATCATGCAAGACATTATATCACAAATAACATTGATGGTCTAATAGTATTGTGTAAATTATAATGAACTAGTGCAGAGCTTGTTCGCAATGGCCCAAATTATTTTGTAAAATTTTCCATTACTCTTAGCATAACTAATCAGATGATATTTCGTCAGATTATTGAGATATGACTTCATTTGTTGTTATGTAATTATAAGACTTATTATTACAAATATGTTTCCACTGGATATAAATTGTATCTTACAAGAAAAACTATATAGCTTGTTAATATTTTCCTACATTTATTATCTCTCAGATGAACTTTTAGAAACTCGAGTTCTCTTAGATCTAAGAAAATTGTAGAACACATAACCTAAAGGCTCCACATATTTAAATTGATGTCCCTCAAAAATAGTTTAGTGTATGTGTTTTGGGTCATTTTAGCATCCTTTAATGCCTATGCTTGAATATCTTACTAGAAGCTTCTAGATAAAGAAATAAAAAATGATAAATTATTTCTCGATTTATCAGGTTAAATGAAAACTAAATTTGAGAAGAGAGCAAAAGTGCGCCCAAATAGATTTTCATGAGGGAGAAAGAGATATTTGTTCATGGTTTCACTAATGGCATTTTAGTAACTCTCAAGACACTAGACGATATTGATGAGCATAACACCGAATGAAGATCGTATAGTACAAGACCCAAGTCTTTAAGTAGATTCACAATAGAGAGACGTGAAAATAGTTTGTTACATAATTTTGGATCGTCACTATGGACCTAGGATCAGAGATCAATTCAGTAGGCGTCTTGCTCTTTCACCGGTATACCTGGAGTGTGTCATTTTCTATTTTCTGTGAAGTTTCTTGATCAATGGAATATTTTTTCGTTGTACTAATCAGGCGGTCAATTCATGAGTTAGTCATTCAAATAGTCAAAATCCCCAGAAATAATTTATTATTCATTTAAAACAAACTACATTATTGAACTGAAGATAATACATATAATTTTACTTATATTACACCACATGGGCCAATACAACATATTAAGCGAGTAACAATTGTATGTGCATAAGTGAGCACATTGCCCATAGTTTTGTAGTTCAAGAAGAGTCTCAAGATCATTAACAAACTCAAGTGAGACTGAGAGAAAGAAAAATTGGGGAAAAATAATGAATTTGGATTCAGAGGGATTTTGAAAAGAAATGTCATTTAATCACTTGTGGACCAAAACTTTGGCTGTCCCAAATTATTCGGTTTACATGCTAACAAAAGTAGATACATCATTTATCATCATTTGGATAATATCTTATTGATTTTCCTAATTCTCAGGCTGCTACTTCTTTTCAATCTTAGTCGGTTTTATCCTCGAAATTGCAATTCATTTTTGCGTCTTTTGAAAATACAAGAAAATACAAGTTTAGTAAATGCATACACAACTTTTGTATTGTTTTATCTAGTTCTTCTTAAGTTGTGATGAATTTACTTCTCTCCATTGTAAATTTGTACACGGTAAATATGATCCAACTATTTACCTTCTTTCAAGCATTTTATTTATTTTGTTTCTTAATTGTTTTTGTCATCTTTAGGCTAAAAGACTAGTAGCTCAATTGTACCTAGGTCCTAGGTACTCCCTCCGTACCATAACATAAGATGCTTTAGGTAGTCTAATACAGACAAAATACAGAGTAAAATGAGTGAATCTGCTCACTAAATTACGTATATATACGTCAATATATTTTCTGTATTGGAATACCTAGACATCTTGTATTATTTTTTAGTTTTGTGGGAATAAAACATCTTATATTATTGGACTGGGAGGATTAAGATACAGAAGTGTGTGAGACAGCTTATTATTCTTGTACACAGAAATAAGACCGAAACAAGAAATCATAAACACTGGATAAAATCTACCTAAACACTAGCGAAATATTGCTTGGAGTAATTTGGAGCTAGATGCGTGCGCTGATTACTGCCACGTCTCCAGCGTGCAGGTGGTGGGCACGCCGTACGCGCACAACCAGAAGTGCATCCTCGTCGACACGCCGGCGTCGGAGGCCACCCGCAGGATCACGGCCTTCCTGGGCGGCCTCGACCTCGCCGCCGGCCGCTACGACACGCCGTCCCACAGGCTCTTCGGCGACCTCGACACTGTCTTCCGGGGTGACCTTCACAACCCCACCCTCGGCGACGCGGCCGCAGTGGACGGACCCCGGCAGCCATGGCACGACATGCACTGCCGCATCGACGGCCCCGCGGCGTACGACGTCCTGAAGAACTTCGAGCAGCGGTGGCGGAAGTCGACCACCATGCACAAGCATTGGATGGACGACACCCTGATCAAGCTTGAACGCACCCCCTGGATCCTCAGACCGGCCGCCGGAACCTCCGCGGACGCCCTGCGCGTCCTGCCGGACGACGACCCACGGTGCTGGTACGCGCAGGTGTTCCGGTCGGTGGACTCAGGATCGGTGAAGGGGCTCCCGCGCTCCTGGGAGACGGAGGAGATGGCGGCGCGGCACCTGCTCTGCGACAAGAGCCTGATCGTGGAACAGAGCATCCACTCGGCGTACATCGCGGCGATCCGCGCCGCCGACCGGTTCGTGTACATTGAGACGGAGCACTTCGTGGGGTCATCGTACGCGTGGCCGCCGTCGTACCGTCACCCTGGCGCCGGCAACCTGGTGCCCATGGAGATCGCGCTGAAGACGGCGAACAAGATCATGGCCAGCGAGCCGTTCGCGGTGTACGTGGTGTTGCCGATGTGGCCGGCGGCGGAGGGCCCGCCTGGCTCGGCGCCGGCGCAAGAGGCCCTGTTCTGGCAGGTGCAAACGATGCGGATGATGTACGAGGTGGTGGCGGACGCGATCGCGGCGGCGGGGCTAGGCGGCAGAGCGCACCCGCAGGACTACCTCAACTTCTACTGTCTCGGCAACCGCGAACAGGCGCCGCCGCCGCTGGACGGACGAACGCAGGAGGAGACAGGGGCACCGAGGCACGGTCGATTCATGGTGTACGTGCACTCCAAGGGGATGATCGTGGACGACGAGTACGTGCTCGTCGGCTCCGCCAACATCAACCAGCGCTCTCTCTCCGGCTCCCGCGACACGGAGATTGCCGTGGGCGCCCACCAGCCGCACCACACCGGCGACGGGGGCCGGCGGCCGCGCGGGCAGGTGCACGCGTACAGGATGTCGCTGTGGGAGGAGCACCTTGGTGGGCTGGCTATGCCGGAGATGGAGGCGCCGGAGTCACCGGAGTGCGTGAGGATGGTGAACCGGGTGGCTCGGGAGAACTGGGAGAGGTACGTGTACGAGGGGGAAGAGGTGGAGAAGACGCAGATGCAGGGGCACCTGATGAAGTACCCGGTGGAGATCGGTGGCGACGGCACGGTGGGGTCGCTGCCAGGGCAAGAGTTCTTCCCGGACGTCGGTGGCAGAGTCCTTGGCTCCACCAACAAATTCCCCGATAATCTTTTTTTTTGCGAAACACAGTACAACGCAAGCGCTCATATACACGCGCACACACTCACCCCTATGAACGCACGCACGCACACCCTACCCCTATGAGCACCTCCGAGAGACTGAGTCGGCGGGTCGAGTCTTGAGATTGACGAAGTCACCACGGGCGCCTCGCTGTCGACGGGAACGTCGCCTCCCACTGAAGAATATTCCGCCTTAAATGAGAAACACCAGCGTCAAACCTGGGGTTTGAACTCTGGTGGGCTAGGGGTACAACCACCCAACTAACCATCTTGCCACAGGCAAGTTCTCATTCCCCGATAATCTCACAATGTAGCCTAATGAAGTATCAGATCCTGACATAGAGACGAACATGAAAATTCAGCTGAGGTGACTCTCTAAGGCCGGTTCTAATGTAAGATTCTGTACTAGTGCCTAGCCACTACATGTAATTGCATAGCCTACCAACAGAATGTTGAAAAACAGACTAAGTCATCCCACCATGATCGTCGTCATTCACCCTTGTCAAGGTTTCCTTTCGTACAAGTACACATCTGTTCTTGTGAAGACGCAACCTCGGGCGTCACCTTTCCCCGTCCACAGTGAAAGGGCGATTTTTGGGTTCCTCCGCTCGCGCCACCGCTCCGCCGACGATCCGCTCGATTCCCCGCCCTCCGGCGGCCGCTCCGGTGGCGGGAGGACGGGGAATCGACGGATCTGTGCATAGCTACGTAGGTGTGTGTGGGGTGTCGGCCGGCGTCGCCATGGAGGAAGGGGCGGTGCTGGTGCTGTTTTTGCAGGTGGAGGTCTTCTTCCTCGACGGCGGTGCTCCACGGAGTGCTGGCGCTGAGCTTCCGCCGCGCCCGTGCTCGCAGCTCTCCGGAGCTGCCGTGCACGGATTCCCCTTCGCTGGATGCCGCGGGACGGCGGATCCGGCGTCGACGACTTCTGTGCAAGGTGCTGATGGCTTCAGTTCGACGACGGCGATGTCCGATGGTGTAGGTCGCTTGCGGCCGACGATCGGCGACTTCCCGTCCGCTCGGGGATGCTCTCGATCCAAGGTCAAGGAGAGTAGGAGCGGCGGCGCGCCACCGACGGCGCCGCGGATGGAGACGAAGTCGAGGTTGCAGAAGGGAGGCGACTGTAATTTTGATCTTTTCAAGGACCTTTCTGTAATTTGCTGAATTTCTTTTCAGCCCTTGTACTCGCAAAAAAAAAAAAAAGGTTTCCTTTCGTATGGATATTTTTTCCGTTGGAGACTGAAGAAAAACGCGGGAAGTACGATTTTCTTGAGGAAAAAAATTTGTTCCACGTTTTTGTTATGACAAAGGAAAGCGCAGAAATTTAATGGATTGTCGACCAGAAATATCAGCTGATTGTCGATCAGAAACTGAAAATTTCCTAAGGACAAACTAGTAGATAATCTCTTGAGATATACTAACAAATATGCCCGTTTACTGGAGCTGGAGAGGACAAATCTGTGTCATATAGGCACGTAAAGTAAGTTCTATTTTTTTTGAGAGAGAGTGAAGTAAGTTCTAGTTGCTTGTGCCATAGACAATTATTCAAATTTGCATTTAAATAAATAGTTTGCAATTCTATGGCGTTGTATTGGTTTCTTGATCTTTTTTCTTGGTTTTCAAGAGCGTATTCTAGATTTTTTTAAAGCTGATTATATAACAATTAGACCTCGTGTAGAGTAAAAGGACTCCCTTAGACGTACCAGTTCGATTGTATCCCCGTAACAATCATTGGTGTAGCGTGACGCATAGTAGTACTCCTACCTACCTTTTTTTTTTGCATATGTACTCCTACCTACTTTTTTTTTGCGAAATACTCCTACCTACTTGACTACTTCCCATAGTTCGATTCCAAAACAAAAACCACTCGTTTTGTGTATATATACATGAACCGACTTCTCCTTTGGTCTAAACCTAGATTCTCGATCCTTGTCCTGCTGCAACGACAAACCCAAGCCCTCGATCAACAAGTCTAAACATGGGCAGGCGGGCGATGACCGGGATGGACGACGACGAGGTGCCGATCACCGGGATGGACGACGTGGAGAGGCAAGCACGCCATGGAGACACGGAGATCCTGGAGAAGAAGAAGAAGGCCGCGAGAGATTCCTGTCAGTTGTGCATCGCCACGATCTTAATGGTCGGGAGCACCTTGGGCTTCGTTCTCGCGATCTTGCTCTTTTCGCTCGGCGGGCATTACTACGTCGCCATAGACTCCGTCTCCGATCTCGACCCGGCGACGGGGCTCTCGTTCAACCTCACCGTCGGCCTCTCCTCGTGGGGACTCGCGGCCAAGTCTTGCATCGAGCCCGCACCTACGCGCAGGTGTCCTACCGCGGTGTCCCGGTCGCCGCGAGTGAGGCCCAGGTGGGGCGGCTCTGCGGCCGGCCCGGCAAGTCGGTTGAGCAGCACGTCTTCGCCGCGAGGGTGCCCGTGGGGGGCGTGATGATGGACAGCCTTGCGGCGCACATGAGGCAAGGGACGCCGGAGTTCGACGTCGCGCTGCACCTTCCGGACGGGTCGTATGGCGTCGGCGGGGATAATTGGGTGGCGGGGTGCAAGGGCAGCGGAGTCGCCGCTGCCGCCGTGTGGTGCGATCACCCCGAGCGAGGACCGACGTTGTAAGCAATGTTTCTTGGTAGGGTGAATAGGCCTAGATGATGAAGCTTTCGACCCTTCGATCAGCTGTCAAAGAAGTTTTTAGCCTGTTGCTGCGTCAACGAGCATGGAGGCAGCGTATATATATATCAGCACCTTTTTGTTCTGAATTCTCCATTGTACGTGCTGCTGGTCAGCTAGTTTAGTACTACTACCTCCGATCCATATTATGGGCACAACTTTATCTAGATACACATGTATCTAGTCTAAATACTTAACTAGATACATGTGAATTTAGATAAATCTATGCCCACTAATATGGATCGGAGGGAGTACTAGTTTTTACCTTTTAGGTGTCACTCTTTGTAGCATGCATACAAACTTAGCATATGGATTTCGAAATGAAGCATGATAAACGTATTATCTAATTTTATTCTTACTAGCTAGATGGAGTCAAAATCAGGTGATGGGAGTTATTAAGACATAAATGTCCAACCACTGTATAAATTTCTAGTGCTGCTGGCGTCGTTTCCTTGTTGAAGGCGTCGTTGCTGTGATTCCCTACCTCCCGCTCGGTTGTTCCATGGGGAAACCCAAGATCTGGTGCTACCGGATCGGACGATGGCGGCACTTTCGGTGTCGCTTTTCCCTCTTGAGGGCATCGTTTTGGAACACGTGTTGCCTGGAGTGGTCTACCGGTGGAGTGGAGCTTCACCGACCATGACGAAGACGGCTGGTCTTGGTGGCGTGGTGCAGCGGAGACTCGACGATGGTCCTGTTTGGTGGACTTGCACAGGGTGGGGGCGTTGCCTGGTGTCATGGTGGCATCGGCGGCAGGACTGGCGAGAGTCTTTGCTCCGATCGGCAGGCTGAAGTTGGGTTCGAGGAAGAGGATGGAGGCGATTGCCGGAGCGTGTGCACAAGGCGCTATCTCTGAGTTAGCCAAGGAGCCGGCGACGGTTGTGGCCGGGGAACAAGGCCCCGTTCACCCTGTCGTTTTGTGCTAGTTGTGGTGTTTCACCGTTGGTGAGTTCAGCTTGTATTCGTTCGTTGTAAGGCTTTTGCCAGCTATGTTGAATAAAAATAATAAAGCGGCCGTATGCATCATTTTGATGCAGAGGCTGGGTGACCCTTTTCTAAAAAAAAAAACTGTATAAATTTCTAAAGTTCCTCGATAAAACAAAACCTATCGCAAACCCAAGAGTTGGGACATGGTTTCTCTCATATCCGGACAACCCACCTCTCTTCCTTAAGATACAATGAACGTTTGTAAATTATCAATGGTACCAACCCATGCAAGTCAGCTATAGTCGGAAAATGATGGCGCTTCTTTGATCGCTGAATAAACCAAGGGAGAGATCAAAATCAACTATTAGTTTTTCGGACGAAGAACTCATAAACCTTCTTAGGACTCTTCCGGCCTCCTTTGTTTCCAAGGTGAATCGATCGGCGAACAAAGTCGCTCTAGCTTGTTTAGGGCATAGATATGGAGGTCATCAGGTTTTGATTGGTTCAGTCCCACCCTGCGTGGAGTATATATGTTTGTGGTAGTTATATATCAACAATGTATTATTTTTAGACTAACAAGGCCTCGCCCTGGCTCCATTTCTCATGAAAAATGAAACCACAAACAGAGTGCATACAAAAATAAAAGGTTCTCCAGCATGTCTATAGGAGGCAGAAAGGTAAAGCTGCACGCAGGCAGAGCAAACTACAGGGAAACTGAAACGCACTATCTAAAACTGACTGATGTGAGAAGCACATCTGCCGAAGAAGCTAGCACCATCGCAACACAGGGGAAAGGACGCCCAGGTTCGCGTCGGCATTAGTCCATGACGACGTGTATGACATTTGATTTATCAGGATGAGTCTGTAATTAGCCCACCGTCGCCCTGCCGTCATGTTTTCCCATTGCCACAGCTGAAGGATCCACACTTCAGCACGACTACATTTCCAGTGGAGACTGCAACGTCCTTTTTATGAACAACGTATTTCATACCGTAGGGTGAGGGAAACACATGAATAATTGTTTATTATGGGTTATTTCATGTGTCATATGTTTATTTCCTATACAAATCATGAACCCTAAAATTTTCTATCACACATAACAAAAGTGAGAAAATTATACTACTTTAAATATCCATCGATGATACTCCATCATTTATTGTATAATTCATTGCTCATTATTGCAAGCATATTTTTATTAAAATTTAATAATATCTTTTTATTTGCAAAACACGGCACAAACACAGACGCTCACATACACGCGTAGATGAGACTAAGACGGTACTTTTCGACTTCATGGTGGCGTAGTCCTTGAAATCGATCGTGAGTTGACTAAGTTAGGCCGACCTTTGTTACGCTAAACTATGTCATACCATGTCCATGGCGGCAGCGGGTGACTGACTACACGGCGCTGCCCCCCATCTAAGGTAGAGTACTCTGGCTTCATTACCTTTAGGCAGATTGCCTTTGATTCACAATCGCGGTAGCAACGAGATAACTGAAGCAATTCTATATTGTTTCGTAAGCATGTAAGCTCTTTTTCTAGTACTTAATTTAAAACATATTCCATACCCTGTGAATCTGTGATCAATGTATACGATCAGTAACTATTTTTTAGGAGTTATGTCATATAGAAACCATGAACAATAAAATTATCTATCACACTTAACAAAATTAAACACATAATATCATTTTTAAATATCGAGATATGATATATGTTATATTATATGACTTCAATGCTCATTCTTACAAACAAAGTTTTTGTAAGTGTACAACCAAAGTTATATAGGTTGTTTCCCCGTCATACATTGCCTCTTAGAAAATATTCACTAAATTAAATTATCTTATATCGGTGAAAAGATACACAATTAGCTAGGTTTCCATGCTGATTTGTGACACTTCTCAATGACATGGTGTATATGTGTGTGTGCCGACTAATAAATATCTTCATTCTAGTTTTCTGAAATGTATAGTTCAATATTCGAGGTCCGTGGAAAAATCTAGGATATATGATTGTCTATTAAGGTCTAAATAAATGTGAATTACTAAATGGTACGAAATGTCTACAATAATTTGTTGTCCAATCTTAACTTGGCAAATCGTTTATGGGTTCGTGTGGTTAAGTGATTCTTTTTCTCTCTTGAGTTCAATAATAAACTAACAACCCTAAACTAACTAATAGTACATGTGTGCTAATA
This sequence comes from Poa pratensis, assembly GCA_947311845.1. Classification (NCBI taxonomy): domain Eukaryota; kingdom Viridiplantae; phylum Streptophyta; class Magnoliopsida; order Poales; family Poaceae; genus Poa; species Poa pratensis. The sequence goes on from CAMZMU010000062.1 coordinate 8,700,765, forward strand.
AAGAAACAATAACATAATAGCATATCTAATGTGATATATATATGCACATGAGAAATTAAAAATTGTACTATTGTATTATTATGCATTGTTCTAATTTCATGGTTTGAGATGTACTTTCTATAAAATGGTGCAACTCAACATGAAAAATAATGACTTGCACCACTCCTAAACGACCAAACCAAGTAAGAAAGACTTATGTATTCACATGCTGGTATGTAACTGCAGCTAACACATTAGAAGCTATTGATGCACAATTCTAGAGTATTATACTTGAATATGTACCAACATTATGTACTTTTTTTGCAGCTTGATTACTATACGGTTGGTTAGAATGCAGGGTTCAGATTTTCAAAGAAATTTTGGTGTTCTTTGATATGCATTTATCTCAATTTTTTGGAATAGATTCATACAAATTCTAATTAAATTCACGAATTGTCAACTTATATTCAAATTTGACTAAAATTGACAGGATAATTCGGAAATAAAATTTAAAATTTCAGAGGGTACAAAATTTTGTCTCAAACAGAAATTGGAAACCATGTCAGAATTATATAATGAATAAAAAAGAGGAGCACCTTACCAAGCAAATGGTGCCGTGAAAGTAAAAAATTGGAGATGCGGGGTATCGATCCCCGTACCTCTCGCATGCTAAGCGAGCGCTCTACCATCTGAGCTACATCCCCGATATGAAACTTTAATTTTCGTCATTTATACTTCGTGAGCTTAGTGGCCATTTTTACCGACCGATGGCCTTTGTGCTACGTCTCTCCGCCTCCAAAACGCAATGGACCCTGGTTCCGCTTCTGCGTCCTCGCCAGAGGCAGAGGAAGAGCCAGTCCACGGTCTCGCCCCACTACTTTGGCGGCGCCTCTTCCCAGCGCGGCCACGACCTCTGTACGTGTTGACATCGTCCCTCTCACACCCGCTGTCCCGCTCGAATAGTCGCATAACCGGTGGACGGTGGTGCTAGTTTATTGTAGGCACCGCTCAAGGCCGGCGTTCGGCCACGTCACTAGCTCTCGTTCTAATTAGTGCCGGCGGCCGGCAACAAACTTAGGCAGTGGGAACGACGGCCGGTCTCCGTGGATGCAGCCTGGACGTTCGGCGAAATGCTGCCTGAACCTGGAGTCCAGGACTACTGCTCGGCTGTCCCGTCGTCCGGTGCTAATACTGTTCTTTCACTTCTGTTTGCATTGAGTTTCAGATACAAGCAGAGATTGGTTTGGATCCGGTTTCCCCTTCTAAACTGGATCAATTATTTCTCCTAATAATGCAATGGCAGAGTTCTTGCCGGTTACGGTAAAAAAGATACAAGCAAAGGCCGCGATTCTCCCACTCGAGGGTTGTCGAGGTACTAATTATCAAGGATTTAATCCTACCCCATCCTAAATGTATGCCTGTTATGGCCTCCTTGTTATTGTTATGCAGTGTGGTAGTTCATAAGTCCCTTGTTGTGAGATTTTTGTTTTGATGGGACACCTATTTTGTGTCATCTAAACAAAATATCTCTCACAATATAAGTGGCATTCTTATTTTTCACTTTTCTGATTAAAGTCTAACTTGAAGATTGCTGCAGGAACCTCATTACCAGGTTTAGTAGCTGCACAAGTTGGAGCAAATGTCACGCTGACAGACATTTGTTAGCAACCTTCCCTACTCTTCCTTGGGCTGGTCCATGGGCTGACACCATTGGGCCTGGGCTGCTGGGAAGCGACATGAGCCACAGCTACAAATACAAGGGAAGTGGCTTACGGATGGCTTGGCCTGGAACGGAACGGATTCGGCCTCCTTCGCTTCTGTCTTCCTCTTCCTCTAATGTTCCTCTCTCTTCCGGTAATGGCTACAACCTGGTAATCCATGGCTTGTAATCCCAATTTCTGAGAGTTAGATTCCTGTGAGAAGTGGGTTGTTAACATTTGGTATTCAGAGCCAATCGATTCCTCCACGTGAAATCCCCGAAATTCCAGCCAAAAACTTTCCCCACAATTCCAATTCGAACCAGGCACCACCCTTCTCTCAAACCATGGATTGAAGGCCAGCTCGTCTCCTCAATCGAGGCGACCGTGCAGGCGGCCGTCCAGAGATCAATCTATGCGTCCGTCGAGGAGTCAGCGGACGAGACGGCAAGGCGCCGCACCAGCTCGTTCGCGAGGCGGGACGACGTCGCATCGAGCTTGCAGAGGACAGGGCGAGACGCGACCCTGTGTGGGCAGAGAAGATGGCAAAGAGGCATGCGAAGTTCGCTGCGACAACCACCATCGGCGTCTCCGTCAAGCCCTAGGCCGTATTCAGTGGTGTTGACATCGCTGCTACGACGCCTGCCACCTGTTCGACGCAATGTCCAAGTCGTGCCATCACGGAGTTGGTGTCTGCGCTCATTCCTTCGGCAACTACTGGTGTCGTCGTTCCCGAGAGCTGCTGCTTCGACCCCGGGCCAGCGGCGGTGACCTCAACTTCGACCTCGTTCAACGTCTCGGGCGCCTGCTCAACTGCAGCGAACTCCCTCACGCACGGCGTTGTCTCCACCACCAGTACAACCACGGCCTCTGTGAGCACGGCGACATCCAGAGGCGTGTCCACAGAGTTTTTGTTGGACTCTACACCGACCAGTGTCCCCGTGAAGGCTGCAATACACGAGACGGACCACGACTCTGCCATGCCGACCACCAGTTCGACTGAATGGTCGGGAAGCTATATCGGCGTGACTTCTGGTTTGAGTTTGGCTAATCACGTCACTTCATCTTGCCTGTTGCTTGCGGCATCGTCGACAACATTCAGCGCAGTCCAATGCCAAGACCTGTTGTCCGTTCCCGGCAAAGAATTTGATGTAGCCCCTGCGGCCATCGGCACGAAGGCTGCTCCATGCGAGGGCATCATCCTCACTGCAGAACCCCTAGCCGAGAGCTCGACGACTGGTCTTGACTCCGGTGGTATCTACCACACCACCGAGGCACCCTCGTCCATGGAGGACAAGCTCCAGATCGCTCCTACACTAGCTGAGGTATCTGTTAGTAACATGGAGCTCACTTTGCTGTCACCTGACACCGGTTTCATGTGGAGTTCCAGTGGTGCAGTAGCTTCGAGAGGGAGCAACCACTCTGACGCTGACACCTTTCAGTCCATCATCAATTTTGGCAGTGTTGATCTGGCCATTGTCACCGTGCCTCGGAACATGAGGCTGGCGTTTGTTTCAGATGCTGATGGCCGGCTCAACACTGACCTTCCCACCGGTGTCACCATTCAGAATGGCAGCAGGGTTTCTCTCGAGCCAGATTCGCGCATCTTCGGCAAGGTGTTCGTGGATAGGTACAGTGTGGCTGCATTGGTGTTACGGTCATTGATTCTTGTGGTCTGTGATGAAGCAGTACTCGGACCAATTCTATTGTTGCCCTGGGATCCAGGCCAACTATTATATGGTGGGGGTAGCAAGCTGGGTATGATCGTAATGTTGAATACTGCCAGTGGAGTTGTCTATTTGCAGGGAGATTCAATACATGAATTGTTTAGCTGTAGCTTTGTGGTTGAGATGATTATAGCAGGGATGGTGGAATTCGTTGTGCTGCAACCTAAGCCTTCATGGGAGAGATCCTTCTGTGTTACTACAGTGTACCATCATCCACCACCAGCTAAACCTCCTGACAAGAGCACCTATATCTCCGCTGACAATAGAGTCAGAAAAGTACTAGTACTTCATATTGGTGCAAGTGGAACATCAGCAGATGTCTTTAGTACTGGGTACTACCTGATCATTGACAACCAAAAGCCTCTTCCCACTGGACATGGTTTCTTATCTGAGCATGGTTGTGAGCAATTTGAGTGGGAGATTGCTTGGTTGATTGTCTTGGACTACATTTCGGCTGACAACAAACCGAGACTACCAGTGCAAGGGGATCGCTCAGTTGAGCTGATACAAAAATGGATGATGTCATTCCCATTTGTAAAGCTGCAGCCTTGGCCTTCCCGTGGAGTATTTTCATTGGTTCCTATAGCGCAGAGAGTTGCATCAGATGACCGTCACAGAATAATGATGCTTGGGAAATATTTTAGCCGCAAGGAATCCATGTTTGAATCATTTCCATGGTACATTGCATGGTCGCAAGTGAACTGTTGTGCTGGATCGATGGAAGTGGAACTCTGTCACAGGAAGTTATCATGGGATCCAGGCATCTGGGCTTTCTCTATTACTTGAGTTTTTTCACACAAGTTGAGGAAAAAGGAAGGAATGTTGCAGCTCCAGATTACTGCCACTGCCTCGACCATGGTTACTTCTTCGACAAAGTTTACGCTGACCAAGACAACTATCTCGATGTCTTCCATGACAAAGTGCACATCGGCAACGACTACTGCCTTGGCGTCTACCTTGAGCAAGTCGTCACCCTCTGCTACATCAACCTCGTCAAGATCTGCCTCGACTACGACACCCACCGCGACCTTGGCGAAGTCATGAAGCATCAAGTACCATGGGACCCAGTTGCTTCGTCAAGGCATCGGCTTGAGGACAAGCCGAAATTTAAGGAGGGGGGAATGTTAGCAACCTTCCCTACTCTTCCTTGGGCTGGTCCATGGGCTAACACCATTGGGCCTGGGCTGTTGGGAAGCGACATGAGCCACAGCTACAAATACAAGGGAAGTGGCTTACGGATGGCTTGGCTTGGAACGGAACGGCTTCGGCCTCCTTCGCTTCTGTCTTCCTCTTCCTCTCATGTTCCTCTCTCTTCCGGTAATGGCTAGAACCTGGTAATCCATGGCTTGTAATCCCAATTTCTGAGAGTTAGATTCCTGTGAGAAGTGGGTTGTTAACAACATTGCACATAATGCAGAAGGAAGTTAGCTCAAACCAATCCTCGCGAGACCACAAATGCAATGGATGCCACCTTATTCAGTTTACTATTAGTTGTTGATTTTTCTCTGTACTAAACTACTAATTGCTTCCTGGTATCGTTTTCAATAAGTAGTTACTGAACAACTCAGACGAATATATGTGGCCTCAATTATGCCAACTGTACGGTATGCTTTGGTTTGAAGTTATATGCTTCAGTTTTCATCCTTCAAAAGTAGCTTGACAAGTAGGTCATACTTAAGTACTTAACCATGCAGGTATCAGGACTAACTTGGGGAGATTGGGATGAACCTGTCTTTATTATTTGCACCCTGATATTATTATTGGAGTCGATGTGCTTTATGATTCAGGACGATAGCTACTTATCTACTCCATTTACTTCTTATTCTTATTACTTTGGCTCGCCTACATAAATAACATACTGCTGCACATTTCTTGTAAGAATTTCATGATCTCTTTGTCACTTGCCTTTCTCGGAAAATTCTCATGGGGCACTGTTCATTGACACATACCACAATCGAAGGTTTGAAGACATTTCTCATCCTTCTTAACTTGATATAACTGCTGCGATATGTAAAAGAACTGTTGGGAGTGTTCCCTAATATATCTGTTTGATTCTAGTACTGGTCATCATTTGATTGAGTTCTTAATGGTGAAATGTGGTTAAAAATGTTTGAAACTCCTGGATGGCTTTTTTTTTGCTTCCCTTGTGCAAGGCTGATTGAGTGGAAATATTCAACTTGTTGAGATCACACTTGAGAAGGAAAAACCTAAATGATCTTCAGGTAACGGGAGTACATTAGCTTTGTGTCACTGAGTAGATAAAAATTTGCATTTAATATTCAGAACGGTTCTTTGTCTTCATATGTTACAGTTTTTCAGGAGTTTGCTGACAGAACAACCAACAAGGAAATGACAATGGAATGTTTGGGAAATGAAAGCATGCAACTATGTACATTAGTTAACTCTAGGAGCTCGCAAAATCATCCACAAGAACTTTTGTCTAGAAGGATTTGTTTGTTTGAAACGAAACATACTTGTTTTTCGGATTTCGTCCTGAGTTGACCATGCAATAGCTTAGGTTAGCAAAACACAATACTTCATGTAATCTCCGATCTAGTCTGTCATAATGATATGCATATGCATTGCTTGTTGATTCATTGGTTGCCACATTGTATTCTAGAAATTCTAATAAATAATAAATTGCATCTTCATTTTTTTATTGTGGTGTAGTTCCTCTCTGATAGTAGAAATAATTTGATTTAAACCATGTATGTTATAGTCTGGATAGCTTGTTGTTTGGTAGATAATATAAAATGTGCTAATAGTTGTATGTCATAGCTTGTATATACAAATACGAGAGTGTTTGACATAAGAAGAACCTACTACTTCTGGGAGAATGGATGTAAGCCTATCTCTCTCGAACACCGAGGGGGAAAACGATGTGTGTGTGGGCGAGCAAGTGTATCGTAATACACACATAAAACAAAAGGTGTGTGAAAGTTAATGTATTAATCTTATATTGTATACAATAGGGTGGCTCGGTCCCAACTTCTTGGTCCTGATCGCAGCGGAAACGAGCTGGTGCGGTCGCGGAGGGAGCGACGCGTTGCTTCCACTCCAAGTGGAGTACAGAACGGCATATAAGGAATCCTGGAAGAGAGTAGAGCTTTTCTGGCGACGTCGAGACCTAATGCGGTGATGGTGACGCTGAGACCTAATGCGCTGATGGCGGCTCGGTCGGTCGGTGGAATAATTTCCGTTCCAACTCTAGTGAGTTTGTTAAGCGGGATAAGTATGCTCTTTTAGGTGGGATGGGGTAAACCAAGGTCGTGCCCATCACACTTGAAAATTTTCACCTATAACTATTTCACGAGTAGTGTTACGTGCTACATGTTTATTGCTCACAATAATCATAAACCATAAAATTTTCTATCACACTTGACAAAATAAACAAATAATATTACTATTAAATATAAAGTTACAATATAATTTATCGTTTGACCTCATTGCTTATTATTGTGAACATATTTTCATAAAATACGAAAATACTTGCAACAAAAGTTCTATGAGTTGTTTTTCTGTTTATACACTGCCTCTTGAAATCCACTAAATGGAATCATCTTAGATCCCGAAGAAGTTACAAATTCATATCCGCAAAAATAAATATGGTGCACTTTTGTAAATTATAGTGTACTAGGAAAAGTGCCCGTGCGTTGCTACGGGTAGATTTTTATTGAAATTTATTAGGCCACGGTCTATTGAAGGCACAAAGGCGATGATGTAGGCCATCATTTGCATATATAACTCAATCTTTATATGGATGAATCTTATTATTAGAACTAAATATTGATATACATTTCTCTTTGAAATGCCTTAGCATCCGTGACCAATGGAAAATTCTATCCCAAATAAAATATTCGAGAAAAAATTACAAATTATAAGTTACGCACAATTATTGATATGTCGCTGCATTGGGAAAATTTACAGACAAAGCAAGGATTCAGTAACATCCAAATACTTAGAGCACTGCTATTAATACCAGCAACGTCAATTTTTCAATGTAAAAGAAAGTATAACATGATGAAGTACATTTGAGTGACCAGTAACTAAGCAAGTTATATTTGGATTAGAAATTCCTCACACCAGCTTTTGAGTGTTTCAAATGATTTGGTTACATTGACATCGTATACAAGCACACAACAGTTATCTTCTGGAAATAATGCCACGCAAAGACTCTGAATCTATTCCTGTCGTGTCCCATACCTAAGTTTCAGAGAAATGCAAATGTTGGCGAGTGGAACTATTTTTTCATAAGGAACCAAGTTAATCGGTGCACATTCCCAGTGTTCTTCTTGCAAGTTATTTTATTAAACGTGCTACATATAAATAATGATTAATTAGCTAGATCAGTAAATATTATGAAGTTGCTTGACTGAATCATGTTAAATCGGACTTTAAGTTGTAACATCAGGGGAATTTTGTTTTTGACGAAAACCTAACAGCGGGATATGGATTATTTTCTCTATCTTTCCTAAAAGAGGAGAAAGAGTGAATATATTCACTTGTACTAATGATTATTCTGCGTGCTTCGCTTCAGCTCATTTCAGAAAATATTCTAGCAATATCATGATTGAATCGGTACCCGCAATCATCAATTAAAGTGGGATATCAAGCTAGCGGCTTGCCGTCGTACCGATTTGTCGCCACAGCAGCCGCGCTCGTGCTGCAGCCTGCTTGAGCTGTCCATCTCTGCGACTGCGCTAGTGATCTGCACATAGGGCATGTGTTCAAGCATTTGACTGCCCCGACTACTGGGCCCTGCCTTGTATCGTACTGCAGTTCAAAGAGCAGATCAGGGAGAGAGAGGAAAATCAGAACCAACAGAGAGACAGAGAGGAATTCACTGCCGCCGTTCACCCATACTCGTCACTCGCTCCCGCCGTCAGCCCTATTCACACGCCCGCCACTGGCCCAGGAGACACAGGAGGTCCGGAGAGAAATAAAGAAATTAGGGGAAGCAGCTCGACTCCCGCGGCCGTCCCATGTCCAGGCCCGCCGCTGGCCCTTGGTCACGAGCGCCGCCACATGATAAAAGCGCTGGAACGAAGGGGCGCGGCTGCTATGGCATCTAACCAAGACTGCAACCCGGATGCGGCGCCGCCGCGGAGATGTGGTGGAGGGACGAACAATTTCTCACGTGCAGGTGGACTTCGGGGCGGCGGCGCAAAACTGCGGGGTGAGCTGTGCGCATTCAGGTGGGCATCGTAAAGGGACGGGGACGGGGCGGAGATCTAGGTGTGGCGGCAGATTGGGGAAGAACACGGAGCTCTGTTCGAAACGTTTTTTCAACTTGTCGGTGGCAGTGGTGGGTAATTTTCGCCAACTCTAGGGGCAATTTCGACGACGTACGAGAAGAAGTCTTAATGTTTTTATTATTAGGTATAGATATGATCTTCTTTATATGTGTTGTCTAACAAATATCCGATTTTAGGTTTCTAGAACATATAGTCGTCTGTTCAAGGGAAGAAGAAAATCCTAGAATATATGATTGTTTATTGAGGTGTAAGTAAATATGAGGTGTAAGTAAATATATGATTTCCATGTGCCAGAACTATGACCTAGTTTCGAGATCTTATGGGTTTCAACTCTAGCCTACCCCAACTTGTTTGGGAAAAAAGGCTTTGTTGTTGTTGTTGTTGTTGTTGTTGTTGTTGTCTTATTTTGGCAAGTCATTTATTGGTTCTTTTGTGGTCATTGATTCTTATTTTCTCTTGAATTCAGCAATCATATGGACAACACATTTTTGCTAATAAGCTCAATTTGACCCATATCTTACTGAATGTGATATAAACACATGAGAAATATAACAAAAAATATACTATTACATTATTATGCATTTGGTTTTTTTCTTGGTTTGAGATGTAGTTTGAATGGAAGTTCGCATGGAGGGACAAAATTCAAAATGGAGATGCGGGGCATCGAGTGCATATCCAGTGATCCGGTCCATGTTATGATCCCTGCTCCTGCATCGTGTGGTGCGTTAGATCTGGACCGGAGGGACAGGATTCAACCGCTTTACCACCCATTGCAAAATATGCAAAGTAGACCCTGAGTCATTTCGTATTTCTCTGAGAAGTTCATCATCCTCCGTTTTGTTCCCCTTCTCTTTGATTCGAAGAAATAGAATCAGACAACTAGGGTTCGTCAGTCCCGCCGGCCACCACCGCAGCTCGCCGGCTACCATGGTGCATGTCCCACCTCCGCCGTCTACCATGGAGCATGTCCACCGCCGCCAGCTTCCATGGCACAGGTCCAATCGCCGCCAGCTTCCATGGCACAGGTCCAATCGCCGCCTCCAGCTGAGCTCGATTTGGCGGTACAGATCAAGCTATCTGTGCCTGCTGTAGCGGTCGGAGCTCGATCCGCCGCCTCCAACTGTGATGCTTCCTCATCCATCGGCGGTCCTGAACCAAATCAGATTTGTGCTCCACGTTTTCTTGCAGCCGGTTCATCAGGAAGCGGTACACAGATCAGAGCAGCCAAGGTATGTTTGTTGTTCATCCTAATATGATAATGTTCATCCAAACATTTTGTATGATTGTTTTGCGAATTGTTCTCTACAATGTGGCAGTCAGTCATTGCAATCCCGCTATGATGAATGCCTCTGCAGAAATCCTGATGGGGAAATGAATTTCTCATATGGAAATAGCTTACGACAATCTGGGTCTTTTGTGTTAACAATTTCTAATGGAAATAGGTTATGAAAGTCTGCAGAAAAAAATCATTGTGCAGAATAGGGACTGCTGGTGTACAAGTTCATGCCATTTTAATTCCTTATTTTACTGGTGCATGTAACATCCGATGCCAGTTATAGCTACTTGTCGGCATTGTTAAGGTTCACAGTTTTGCATATTCCAGCAGTGTACTATCAGATGATATGTAAATAATTGTTTGCATATTTTATTTGCACCAAGCAGCAGTCCATGCTGCAGCCGATGGAGAGTATTGGTCAGAGCGTAGGATCTACTACTCCAGTTGCGCTTGAAGATGATGCCAACAGCTGTTTCACGGTAAATACTTTGGTGAATAAGATAATTGTGCCTTGTTGTAACTTATCATTTACTTATTCTTCTTGAATTATGGAAGGACGCAAAGTACTTTGGTTCATGCGGTGGACATAGTTACACTACACCAAAGAAAACAAGTAGCCTGCCGATATGTGTAAGTATCATTCCATTTTCAGTACAGAAGCACCAAATCTGAGCATACAAATGACATTTTATTTTCCGTGTCCAGAGATCAACATACGAGCCTGAGTGTGATGATAGCTTGCAGCCCACAATTGGCATGGTCTTTGATAAATGGGAGGATGGTGAGGTGTTCTACACACGTTATGCTCATGAGGCTGGGTTTTCAGTTCGTAGATTTACTCAACACAAGGGGGGTGATGGTTTACCAGTGTGGAAGCGTTTTGTATGTGCAAGCAAGGATGGAGGGAGGAAAAAAATGTACTGAAAGATAATGTCAATAAACCTAGGAGGAAAGTGAGGCTAACTAGGTGTGGTTGTGAGGCCAGGATTTGCTTCAAGAAAAGAGATGATGGCAAGTATGTGGTTGCCCGATTCGTCCGTCAGCACACGCATCAGCTTGTCTCGCCGAGTAAGAAACAGTTCCTCAGATCTAACAGGGAAGTCAGCAGTGAATTGAGGAGCACATTTTTTACATGTCGCAAAGCATTGATGGGCCCTTGCCAAACATATCGCTTCATGACTGCACAGAAGGATGGACAAGACAAGGTTGGATGCACTAAACGTGATTTGCAGAATTTTGGCCGTGATTTCAATGAGATGGTTAAAGATGCAGATGCGCAGACAATCATTGATGCTATGAAAAGTAAGCAAAGGATCAATCCAAGTTTCTTTTTTGATTATGAACTTGATGGGGAGGACAAGTTAACACACATTTTCTGGGCTGATGGTACATGCAGAAAGAACTATGCACTATTTGGTGAGTTAATGTCATTTGATTCCACATATAAAACAAATCAGTACAATCTAGTTTTTGTTCCTTTCACCGGTGTGAACCATCACAAGGCTTGTGTTACATTTGGTGCTGCATTTGTATGTCATGAGAAGATTTGGTCGTACAAATGGTTATTCAAGACCTTTCTAACAGCAATGGGAGGTGTTGCGCCTAAACTTATCATTACTGATGAGGACCAAAGCATGAAAGCTGCAATCAAAGAAGTGTTACCTCACACTGTACATAGACTTTGCATGTGGCATATTCTCTACAAAGTAAGGCAGAATGTTGGTCAGGATATATTTGAAGATGAAAATTTTCGTAGACAATTTAATACATGTGTTTGGCGTTCGGAGACTCCAGATGAATTTGAGGAAAAGTGGTCCTCAGTAATTTCACAATATGGATTAGAAGACAACACATGGTTGAATAGTAAGTTTGCGATTCGTCAATCATGGATACCCGCATACTTCAAAGATGTATTCCTTGCTGGGTTATTGCGGACTACATCAAGGTCTGAGAGTGAGAATGCTTTCTTTGGTCACTTTGTGAACCGTCGACTTTCGTTGCTTGAGTTTTGGATAAGATTTGAAACTGCCATTGAAGAACAGCGTCAAAAGGAATTGGAGGATGACAATAACACCATCCATACACTCCCGGTATTAGAGACTACTTGGAGCATCGAGATTCATGCTAGGGATGTCTATACTCATACTATCTTTCAGCTATTTCAGGATGAGGTGGTTGCTGCTAGGGACAGGCGTGATGTTGTGTCAATAGAACAAGATGGTGAGGTACAGACCACACGTATTTCTGATTTAAGTGGCAAGGTTAGAGAGGTGTTGTATAACACTAGAACCAAAGTTGCACATTGTTCGTGTAGATTGTTTGAATCTGTGGGTATACCTTGTTCTCACATCATCATTGTGCTTAAGAGAGAGAGATTGAATGAGATTCCAAGTCATTATGTTCTCGAGAGGTGGACAAAAATTGCTACAAAGAAGGTGGTGCTTGACGCAAATGGTGATGTCCTTCAAGGGACAACTAAATTCCTTCCACCCGCCATTAAGCGACTTTACTCTGATACATGCACTAAGTTCAATATGGGCATGATGGCTGCAAAACATTGCGAGGAGAAGATGACATATTTGCATAAGGGTATTGCTGATGTTGTTGACCATGTTTTGCATATGGGAATAGACGGCCAGCCTTCAAAGACCCAAGAATTTGAGTCGTTTATTGGAGCATCATTTCCAAGTGAGATCAGTATCCATCCACCAGCAATCGCACACACCAAAGGAAGTGTCACAAAGATGAAGCAGGGGTCAACAAATGGAAAAAGGAAAAAGAGGTGAGTCTATAACCCAACTTGTTGTGTCTCGCATATAATTGCCTCGTGCTTGAACATTTTGTTTACATGGTAATATAGGTCAAGGAACAACAGATTGTACCTGGAGAATTAGATGGTGCGACATTCATAAAGGTGAAATCCCCTCATTTTTAATTTTCACATGCTTTTAAAAAACTTGATTACCTTGCTCTAATTTTCTTTTTCTTGTAGGCATGTTGTTCTATCCGTATCTAGCTTAGATGGAGTGCAAGGAGAACTGACTCATCAAATGATTGTAGTGAAGTTGTTTGGTTTAGTTAATGTAAGCTTGTGGCTAGATGGTACCCTTGTAAATATATACTACTGGAAGATCGTCGTACTTCAAAGACAAAGATGGCAGCATGTGGCGCACCTTGACTTGATCTTTTATTTGCACTGACCGTTTGATGCTATCAATGAATGAAATATGCCATGTCTTGCTGATAATGTGTGTGAAGTAATTGTAATGTGACCTGGTTGGTAGTGCACATGCCTGATGTACCAGCCATGCCTTTAGCTAGAGGATGTAGCATGTACTTGGCTTCATTTTCGTTGCTATGTTTCTGTACAGACCAATAAAAGATTGGAAGCCTGGGCACAGACCAAGGGGATTAGTATACGTTGAAAATTGAAGCTGTAAAATGACTAGTACTAATCATACGAAGTATGAAGCTGATGGCTGCTTCTTTTTACACATGGAGTTGAAAATTTCGCATTAACAAATTTACATAGACAAATTTAACTGATTCCATTACATGTAGGACCTGACACTACAATATGTAACTATGTGAGCATCACCACAAATGAATTACACAATGGAGAGGCCATCTGGTGGAATAAATAAATAAATGGAGCTTTTGGGAAAAGTAATCAGTGAAACAGAAGGGAGTTCTCCGTTTCCTGCTTGTCCTTCTCGAGTAGCTCATTTTGGAAGTTTTGGCACGTCTCGAGCCCATCTCTTTGCATCTTGTGGTGTTCAGGGGTTCAAATGAAGAATTTAGAATTCAAAGATGTCAATGAAGATGTGTGTGCACCAATTTGTAACTCCGTCCTGTATACGAAACCAAGATAACTTACAAATAATACAAGATGACGTTAGGTAATTAAATAATACTATCAAAAGAGAGATACATATATTTATTTACAGAATAAGAGAGGAACCAACATTAGAGTAGATAAATGTGGTCTTATAACAGAATAGGAGAGGAACCAACATTAGAGTAGGCCAGAAATACAGAGTAGTTCCTTTAGAGTTTCAAATGATTATCTTCCTTTGTAGAAATTTGAACAAAGTTAATTTTTTTCAAATGATTATCTATCAACCTAGAAATCAAATGGACATGCAAACTTTTAAATCTCTCTCTGTATCAGAAGTACTGAAATTAACTTTCAAATAGGTAAAGAAGTGGATCGGTAGCAAACGAACATGTCAAATATGTACTTCCGAAAATGGTAGGTACAAATTCGAAATTGGAGAACTGCAGATTCAAACAAACTAATAATAAGTGTATTATATTAAGAAAATATATGGTGTGGCAATGGAAGAAGATATTATATACAGAGCCAAAGCCTACCAGTACCAGCAAATTGTTTTGCCGGAGCTTCTTCAAGAACAAAATGGGCGTTTGAAGTGCATACCATCATGAAGTGACTCACACGTGTATGAGCTCCATGCAGAATAGAACAGGACCGCCATTAATTTCGACCTCCAGTACAGGTCACGGCGGCGAGTATGCTCCGGCCGCCGGCTGCCGCGCCGGTCGCACCTTGAGGGGTGGGGAGGTTCCGTACAGGTCCAGCCGTGGTACATCTTGCGGGGTGGTGGCGTGTTCGGGCCTGGACCAGATCAATGGCGGGGTCGCCGGGGCTGGACCAGATCAATGGCGAGGTCGCCGGGGCTGAGAGCAGTCGGATTTTGAATCCTAGATGAAAGCGGCGATTTGCAAGAACCTGTCAAACTTTAGGGGCTAGGCGCAAATGTTTTAAGGGGCCAGATGCAAATAAACAAGTGAGTTCATCCTCTCCCTCAGTCCTAGATCTAACGAACCACATGGTCCAGGAGCAGGGGATCAGATGAGGGATTGGATCACTGGATATTTTCCCGCGGGGTATCGATCCCCGTACCTCTCGCATGCTAAGCGAGCGCTCTACCATCTGAGCTACATCCCCGTGATGCAAACTTTCCAATTTTATCATACCTATACACGGAAGCGTTCGGGGCGTTCTACTTCCTCTGCTTACGGAGCAACGGCCTATGCTTACGCGCCTCGAAAACGCGATGAGCTCTGCTTCCGCTTCCGCGTCCTCGCCGGAGGCGGATGAGGAGGAGGAGCCCGGCCGCGCTTCGCCGGAGCGTATGACCACGGTCTCGCGCCACTACTTCGGCGGCGGTTCCTCCGAGCGCGACCACGACCTCCGCGTCGACATCGTCGAGGTCCGTCCCGTCTCACCTCCCTCTCTCTCACACCCGCTTCACCGATGATGCTCTATCGGTACATACACGGCGAGGATCCGCCGATCCAGGCCGGCATTCCGCCACGCACTCTATCGGGTGTGGGCTACAGGTAGAGACGGAGAAGCGGACGAGCTCTATGGGTGTAGCCAGGCTGTTCGGCGAAATGCTGCTTCCACCATGAGCCGCGTCCAGTTCTAGACTTCTAGTGCTCGCTGTCTTGTCTTCCAACGCTAATGCTTCATCACTTCTCGATGCAGAATATAGAGGAGGACTACGGGATGTTCGTCTGGCCGTGCAGCGTCATCCTCGCGGAATACGTGTGGCAGCAAAGGCAGCGATTCTCCACCTCGAGGGTTGTCGAGGTACTAGTAATCATCTTTATGTTAATACTGAATGCTATCCTAGATCATGCCAAATGTATACCTATTATGGCCTCTTTCGTTATTGTGATGTACTCTCTCCGTTCCTAAATGTAAGACTTTTTTGCCTTTTTTGGCCCACATATATCTAGATACTAGATATATGTGGGCCAAAATATCTAAAAAGGCTTACACTTGGAAAGGAGTGAGTAGTGTGGTAGATCTTCTAGCACAGGGTACTTCTTCATGCTTGAGGCTTTGACCGTCTCCACGTAAACTTGTGGAATCTCAGATTTCCCTTTTTGTGATTTTTTTATAGATGGAACTACTTTTTCTGTTCTTCAAACAAAAAGATTTCTCGGATACACTTTTTTCATGTCTATGACTTTGCAGCTTGGTACAGGAACCTCGCTACCGGGTTTAGTAGCTGCAAAAGTTGGAGCAGATGTCACGCTGACAGACATTGCAGATAATACAGAAGTAAGTTAGCTCAAACCAATCCCGGGGAGACCTAAAATACAATTGACGCCAACTTAGTTGTCGATTTCTCAGTACTAATTGCTTTCGTTTTCAATGAGTAGGTACTGAACAACATCAGACAAATATGCAGTCTCAATAATGCCAACTGTAAGGTATGTTTGATTTGAACTTATTTGTTACAGGTTGCATCCTTTGAAAGCAACTTTGTAAGTAGGTCATTACTTAACCACGCAGGTGGTAGGACTTACATGGGGGATTGGGATGAACCTGTATTTGATTTGCACCCTGATATTATTCTTGGAGCGGATGTGCTTTATGATTCAGCAAGTAAGCTACTTACCTACTCCACTTTATTTGCATTCTTTTTACTTTGGCTAACCTAAATAAGTAACGTACCGCTGCATCTACATTGGTAAGAATTTGATGATCTCTTTGCGACGGTAACCTTTCTCCTGGAAAATTCCCCCGGCGCAGTGTTCATTACGACATATCACAACCGGAGGTTCGGAGAAATAGTTCATCCTTATTAAGCTGATATATCTTCTGTGATTCCTTAAAAAACTGCTTGGAGTGTTCCTTAATATACCGATTTGATTCTTCTGTGCAGTGGTCATCATTTGATTGAATTCTTAATGGTGAAGTGGGGGGTTTGAAATGTTTGAAACTCTTGGATGGCTTCTCTTTCCTTCCCTCGTGCAAGGCTGATTCACTACAGGGAAACATTCAGCTTGTTGAGATCGCACTTGAGAAGGAAAAAGCTAAATGATCTTCAGGTGATGGGAGTACATCAGCTTCATGTCACAGATTAGATTAAAAAAAATGCATTTAATATTCAGAACGGTTCTTTGTCTTCATATGTTCCAGTCTTACAGGAGTTGGCTGACAGAACAACCAACAACGACATAACAATTGAATGTTTGGGCAATCACGACCCAACTGTGTATATTAGTTTTGAGTTCGCAAAATTATCCACTAGAACCTTTGTCTCGAAGGATTTGTTTGTTTTAAGGGAACGAAAATGCTTTGCGTACGACACTCAGTGTCGGATCTCTGTACGACGAAGGAATCCGTCGGGCCTGCTTGACTTTCTGGTTTAACTGAACGGCCCTCGTTTTCCGTCGGACGTGTATCGGACGAAAATCGTCGGACGCATAGCAGTGCTCTTAAGGGAAACATTCCCGTTGTCGGATTTCGTCCAGAATTGAACCATCCGACAGCTTAGGAAAACAAAAGGCAAATATTCTGTATAAACTCTGATCTAGAAGGTCATTGCTTGTTGATCCATTGATTGCACCATTGCCTTCTACTTCTTGAGGCACAACAAGTGTTGTGACCAATAATCAAATCTACAACTCTCGAGTCTCGAGACAGAGGAGCTCATGGCTTCCATCAAGACGTACGAGAAGGTCTTCTCTGAAGAGAGCGCTCCAGATGAGAAGCTCAACCTCATCTTTCCGGCGGTCACCTTCCGTTCCCCCGAATGGGGAGAACGCAAAGGAACAACGTACGATCGGCTGTAGCATCGCCGTGGTCGGGGGTATGCCCAAGTATTTGCAGGGCAAAGGCATCGCCTCACAGCCCAGGTTAGCCTTCATCTGTTCACCATCTTCACTTGCTCATCTGTACAGCGGCTAGGGTGCGCTGAACATTTAGGCTAGGTTGGTTCGAAGGCCAGAAGCTGGTTCGCAGATCCATCATTGTTGGGAGAACGAGACAATGCAAGAAGCCAAGACCTATTAATGCATCTTCACTTACACTAAACAAATACACAACCACATGGCCGTGTCAACAATCAGATTGGTTTCTATACAAAGTTAACCGAAGCAGATGATTCTCAGATTCTGGATAATCGTGTAGAGCTCAGGGCATGTTGATAAGACCTGAGCTCTGGCACCCAAATTAAAAAATAAACAATTGACCACCGTGAATTTCTACACTAAAAAGGAATCAGAATCACATGTTCATGCTAGAAAAATGATGTATGAAAAACATGTTAATTATGAGCATCAAGATTTCAAGGAAAATATAAGCATGCATCAATTATAGTCTAGAAACGCACTCATGCAAGTTCATCGTTTTCACATAGGAAATCAAAAGCGTGTAAAATGACCTAATACATTTTTAGTGCATAGCGCCATAACCCTCTTAAGTTTTGATCACCACACGATTGTTGTGAGGTTATTTAGAGGAATATATTATTCAAAATTGGGATTCAGACACACATGCACAATATAGCCTTCAAATAAGAATGTTTTTAACATACTTTCTAACATAAATACACAAAATTTAGTCAATCATGTCAAAAACTGATGTTTCGTACTTAGAATTTATATAAAGATAAAAATGATACAAGACTATAAGGGCGGTGAAAATTAACATAAGCATAAAGGAAATATATCAGATTCCTTGATTATGAAACTTCAAATACTTCAGTTTCAGGGACTTCTCACTTTATATTCATTTAAGTATATTGGAAGTTAAATCTGACTTTTTGCAGAACAAGCACTATCACAAGCATAACATCATAACTAGTAAAATTTTCTATCACACTTAACAAAATCAACCAAAACCATTAAATATTAAGTTACAACCATTTGTGATAAACTGCAATGCTTGATTGCAAATAGTTCCATTTAAGTGAAACTAATCTTGCAATGGAGGTTATTTGGTCTTTTTTTATACATCCCCTCTCTTAAAAAATCTTTCATTAAGTAGAGTCCTGTTAGATTGGAGAAAAGTAAATTTTACAAAAGCACATGAGTTTTCCTATTAATAAGCAAGACTGCAATGAATTATACTTTGATCTTGCCCATTTTCTACACAATTCATAAGCATATGGTCTAACATATATCTTGTAGATGTTTCTAGACTATAGTTTCTTTTTGTATTTTGTGTAAGTAAATATAAAATTTTATGATACATGATTGTTTACTATGTAGATATGATTTTTTTTACGGTGTATAGTGTGTCTGCATGAACCTGTCCTCAACTATTTTGCATTATTTTTTAAAAAAATAAGGTAGGGGAAACCACTACAATATTTTTTTTTTCCAATAATAAGAACCCAAATATGTGTCCGTGATGACTTGAACCTTGGTGGCTATGTACATCCAATTCCCTAACAGAGTGAGTTGAGATCACTTCTTTTTCACTATTTATTCTTTGTCATATATATATTTCACATTGGTGAGGGCTCACCAATCAAAAGGTAATGCATATCTTCTCTCTACCTAGTAGTGAAATAGCATTAAATGTAACTTACACACATGTGAATGTGAAATTTTTATAGGACTTAATTAAAATATCTATATGATTTTGTTATTGGGTATTTTTTAATGTCTCTATATGATATGCGGTATGCATAAAACTATGCAATCCGGCCTAAGAAAATTAATCATGAGTTGCAACCCTCCTAGACAGCTCAAATCAACCCATGTCACAACTTCTGTCGATTTAGAAATCCATGACAATAGTTGTCCCAATAACAATTTCGATGCCAATATTACAAGAGTTGGGCGTTCACCGAACAGTATACAATAGGTAGATCCAGGAACTAACAAAATCATTCACAATAACGTGAAGTTCTATCTACAAGAATTTATTTGTTTGAACGAACTGGCAGCGCCCTCTTTTTCAAATGTGATGGATTGAACGTGCAACAGATCACGCTAGAAAAAACACAATCTTTTGTGTAAATTCGGATTCAATTAGTCATCATAACATGTGCATTTTTTGTATATTCACTGGTTGCAGCATTGCCTTCTTGAAATTTCAAATATGAACCGACTTCACGTTAATTTATTTTCTAATGTAGTCCATCAAATTAGCACGCAAATATATTTTGAAACTAATTGTTGTCTCTGGAAAAGTCATGATGGCTTAGCATTTAGAAAAAAACAATCAAAGAAAATAGGAGAGAGAAATAGGAACTCGTGTGAAATTAAAAGAGAATGATCTGCTGCACGCCCGAATTTCCAGCACAAATTAAGTGAATATTGTTTATTATTGTATCACTAAGAGCATCTCCACTCGTTGGCGCTCCCCGAGCTGAAAAAGACGTGTTTTGGAGGCCAAAATATTTGCGCCGACTGAAACCAGCCGTAGCCCACCCAAGTGGGGAAAATGGGGAGAGAGAGAAGCGGTTGGTGGGGGAAGAGAGAGAGCACGTGGGGTGGGAGAGAAAGTAGGAGAGAGAGGCCTCTTTTGGTGCGCCGTCTAAAATGACGCTAAACGGCACTATTTCAGATCTGGGGACTGAGTGGGAAATTTTAGCGCTATTTGATCCAAAAAGTGGCATGGGAGGCTCTTGGGGCGCGAGTGGAGATGCCCTAACATTCATTTCTCAAGCTTTGCTCATTGGGAGATGATCAGGTTGTAGAGTGGAGTAATCACATAAGCTTTTATGAGCTTCAAATGGCTTCGATTCCAAAGCTTGCTTTGCAGTTCAATAGACTCAAAGTGTGTGAGTATCAGAAACAGATTAAGCTACAATCTAATAGCCTCGAAAGAGCTCATAGATTCCTCATTGGGCACTATAAGAGACTTCAATTCCAACTGAATATCATAAATTCATAATCGGTAAAGATGCAGTTTTCTGGAGTGGGCTCCCAATTCTGAAGAAATTATATGGCATCGCGAGGATCAGGCCAACGATCCATGAGACCTAAGCACCAGCTCTGAAATGAAAAATAACAATATGGAATTAGCCATCATGCTCTGCACGCATAAAAGTGAATCTCATGTGCATGTGTGGGCAATGGAAATGATGCCAGAAACCAGTGTTTAAAAGTCCAGAAATGTGCTCGTCCAAGGCCATTGTTTTCACTTGTCAGGACAGACAAAAGGTGTAAAATTGGACTAATACCTTCTGGTCTCAGAAGATTCCTCTCAAGTTCTTGTATTCCTCGAAACTAAGAAATTTATCCTTAACTTTGAGCCAGTCAGCTGGTTTCGGCATGAAAATTCCTATGTATCCTTCTCTGTCAGCCTACAAGTGAAAATGAAAAAAATGCTGGTCAAAATATGGTACACATAAAAAAGTAAAGAAAGAAATACGTCCACAAAAGCATTTCGGTAAATCTCCTGAGAGACTAGGCTTTTGTATCTTATGTTGGCTGTGGCATGCATGAGCTGTGGCCTGGGCAGTTTGCTCTAAACTTTCTCCTTGCCTAACGAATAAATCACATATTTAAGTATTTTGCCTTCTTTCAGAGTTCAGACAAAAATACAGTAAACTTAACAAACTAACGTGCACAATCAGAATGTTATATGAATAAAGGCAAATACCAAATGATCTCTATTGACAGGCAAGTTTCCCTGCACACTTCTGGAAAAACCAGACATGCTTCAACATAAGCAATGGAATATAATATACATATATGCAAAAGTGCAAGCTTATCCATGTTAAACAAAAAGCTCTCAACTTTGAGCTCAGTTTCAGTGCTGCTCAGCTGGGAACGACACCAACACTGAGTTTAGAACAAATCTAACGTAAATGTCTCAGTTGTGCATGGAAGGTTGTGCCAGCTAACAATCTTCAGTAGGAGACAATCGGTATCAACTAAAAAATATTGGCTCGATGTGTGTATGTAGGAACAGATAATTGTTACGATATTGCTACAGACAAGCCACATTAATAACAAAGCAACAAAATTATCCTTCTCGTTGAGGTACTTACAGAGCTATTAAGCAGATTGGGTTGTTTGATCAATCTGTCATTGATCTCCAAAAGTGAACCTTTCACACAACACCTTTCAAAGTATAACGTGAACAATACTTCAGGGCAAAAACACAATGAGAAAAGGCATAGTCAATCGAGAGATAAAACGGACCAACCTCACCACGAAAGATTTATCATTTGCGTTGACTTTACATAATGCTGAATTTTCTTGCAAATATTGTGCATTCTGTAATGGGAATCAGACATGGGATCATTCGGGCAATTAATTCTTCAAACAGAGAACATAAGTCAATTAATCCAATTACCCTTTTGCGCTTCCCTGTGACTTTGATCTCACTGCGATCTGTCTTCCCAACATTGAAATCAATAGCAGTTATCCCCCCTTCCTCCTTCAGTGCAACATGGGCAGGAGCTAATCCAACCACGCACAACCTAAATGTTTTAGGAACAGAAGAAATAAGAGAGAATAAATGTCCTGCCTGATCAGCATGAATATAAGTTAAGTAAAAAAATGGTCGGCACCACTTGACTAGAGTTGCGCTAGAAATAAGTGGCACTAGAACAATGTGACATGTCAAAGATAAAGATCACTACAGTGATATTTTTTAGCAACTATTTTCTGCTACCCGGAAATAATTCCCAGCTTAAGATTCAACTAGTGAATGTGCAATGTTCACCAACCATTTGTTGGAGCTAATTCTTAGAAAGCCAATTTTGACGTGTTGAAAGCCTACCCGTTTGGATGACGGTACACGTATTGATCATGTCCAGGGTTAAGATAATCTGCCAAGAAAATTAGAAGAGATGACATTAGACGACTTAATGTAGAGTTGTTGGATTCAGTTCAAACATTTTTTTAGAGGAAAGCTTAGAGAGCCTAGCTTTTTATTGAAAGGATGAAAGCAACACATAACTGGTTCAAACATTTTGGTTACGTTTGATATTAGGTTATCTGACAATTTGTTATGTATATTTACAGCACCAGAGTACAGAGTGCACTGCACATACAGAGACAAAATAATTGATTGAAGGCCGTAAATCTGGATTTTCGTTATATTAACTTTTTAGGGAAGAATGAAAGAACACTATTCATTAGGTTGAGTCGTGCAGATGGATAAATGCCTTGATTATAAGAACTAGAAATAGATACTTTCACAACCACTGTATACCCAATAATTCAACATATGCACAAACAATTAGTAGCCAACAAACACTACAGAGAAAGTAAAGAATACTTCAAGTAAATGCGCTGAGAATCTATTAACAGTCCGTTTCCTCTTCCAGAGGAGCGCTAAGCTCAAAATCTTTTCTAGTTAGAGCAATCAGCGGCGCAGAGAAGCTGGGAGTCTTTCTTTTACCGGCTATGAAGTAGCGCACGAAGTTGGCCTCCACAGCGGAGGGCGGGTTCGCCGGGAGGCTCCCGGCGTCGGGGGCGATGAGGGCCCGCGTCTCCTCGTCGAACGATGCTGCCTCCCATGGCGCCAGCTCGTTGACCAAGGGCTCGCATGCCGCTGCGGCTTCTCCGTCCATTCGAGCTGCCGCGTTCACCGTCCGGCGGCCGCGGCGTGGAGGAGCTGGAATCCGGCGGCGGCGCGAGTTGTGCGCGCGTGGGTGGCTGGCTGCTAGAGCGGAAGTGGTGTGTGGGCTTGGGTTTGTAGGCCGGGTGGTCGTTACCAACTAGTGGGCTGGTCTGGGCCGGTTCGTGGGCTGGGCCGGCAGTGCGCTGTGAAATGGTGATCGTAGAAGCACTGAGCTAAAGCTGGAAGGGGTCCTTCTTTTAGCAACGGAAGAACATTCTCTAGAAAAACGCAATGGAAGAATAAGATGCAGGCAGGCTTGAGAAGAGCCCTGCTTTTAATTAACAAAGGCAACAACGGCTGAACGATACAAGGATGAGAACAGCTTACAACACGACGCACAACCCAAGCACACAAGAAAGAAAACGAAGCACCACTTGGAGAAGACGAAGTCCTCCGCACTTGAACGCCGGAACAGAAACAAAGGCATCGGCAGCAAGTCGACTTGAGGCTAGCACCCTGTGATCCGCTGCAGGGGCAAGGGAAAACACATCATCCTCTTCCATCGCCGAAGAGGGCCCCAACCCCCTCGCCCAGGCTCGAGGGCGCCACACCGTCGGACAATGGAGAAGTTCCCCCTAGAACAAGGATAGGTGTGGTCCAAGGAACCACCATGGAAGATCAGACCACAGAGACCGCCGCGCTGCGACGAGCACCGGCACCAAACAACTTCAAATCCAAGGACGACCAAGACGAAAAGGGCAAGCTTGGCGGCAGCCGGCCGCTGCCCTCGAAGATGTCAAACACTCACCGGCCATGGCACCTCTCACCTGCAACACCACCGATCCCCAGACGGCGCCTCCAAGGAGGAAACGACACCCACGGCGCCGCCGCCGTCCAATCCAACAGGATTTGGGTTTTCAACCGGGCCGAGGTTAGTGGGGTGGGGAGATGGGACCACAACAACGCCTCCATGGAGGTAAACGGCGCCCCAAAAGGCGTCGCCGCCGTTGTGGTCAGGTCGACCAGGGATTTCTCCTGGATCCATCTCACACCACCAGCTCCGCCGCCCGCTGCTGTGCCAGCCCCCACAAGGGTGCCGCCAGCCCAAACCGGCGGGGAGGAGAGAACCAGAGGGGAGAATGAGGTGCTGACCTTCGAGATCTGACGGACAAGGCCGCCGACGCATGAGACTCCCACCCGCTGTCGCCCTGCCGCCCACACGGCCGAGGACGCCGGCCAGCATCCGCGAGCGCCACCGCCGCACGGTCGACGCTGCCTTTCCACCCGAGGCCGCCGCCTTGGCGCACGAAACCCTCCGCGCGAGACGCGGAGCGGTGGATTCTCGCCGCCACCATCACCGGCAGGCCGGGCGGGCGAGCCCGGGCCCTTCTCAGGCGGCAGCGGGGGAAGGGGAGCAGAGGAGAGGTGGCGGCGGCGGCGAGAGAAACCCTAATCGCCCTCGGGAGGACGACCGGTGTGAGGACCGGAATTACACTTCCAGACCTCCTGTGTAATCATGTCAATCCCAAGATCAATGTTGACAACACAGCGAAATGATACCATTGCAGAACGTACAAAAAGTACAGTTACATAGTTTGAATAGCAATAACGAAATGTCTTGTGACATTTGTTACAATCAGAAAGCTCAGCGGAAATATAAATGCGAAGTGACTCCATCTAGCCACAGGCAGTCGATGTAGTCCACGAGGCCTCACTCTTAAGTATCGTCGTAGTAGTCGTAGTCTTCTTCTTCTTCGTAGTAATCTGAATAATCAACAAAAGCAATGCGATAAGTACATAATAATGTACTCAGCGTGCCCCCTCATGCAAAACCTATAATAGCTACATGTGGCTTCAAAGAAAGGCTATATGGTTCTTTTGCATAAAAGCTAATTTTGTTTGCAATACCATATGTAGTAGTTTTGATAAAAAGATTTTAGATGAAAACAGGTTTTGTATTCAGTGTAATGTTTCTCATCATTGTGAGTGTCCTCGACACCTCACGTTCTCCATAGAATTCCAGAATAGGGGTAGAGGGAAGTAGCAAAACAGGGTTCCTGTATGTCAAGAAAGATTCATGTGTCGTCCATGACCGTGGACACGGCTATTCGAATAGTTTTACACTCTGCAGAGGTGGTACACTTTCACCACACGTCACAAACTCGCCTAATTGCAACCAGCCGTCGCTAGCATAGCAATAGAGAATTCGTGACAAGGTCTTTTAGCTAGATCCCCCAAAGATGTGACATGCCCACCGGGTATGGCGCCGGAACTGAGAGTACGTCCCCAAACCGGTCCCCCCATCTGTGCCGAAGGTTCTCCCGTAGGCAGACACCCCATCTGCGGTACGGCGACATCGACACAAAGGCTGACTAACTTACTTGACCCAGCCAGAGCCCATTAGCATGTGGTTGTACGGTGGTCACAATCTTCAAATCCAGACTTATTAGGCCCTTATGCGGCACGGACGACGGATTGCCCCCTTCAGCTTGTGAAGGGCAGCCAATCGCTCCTTCATCAGTTGATCCAGCAGTCGCCCGCGCCAATGTTTAGATGGTAAGTTTCACCCAGAGTAGAAGGTAGAGTAGAGGAAGCAACAACGGCTTATCAGCCAAGCTCAACGAGCTCATCAAGTTCAGAAAGATGTTTGTGACCCAAGGGTCAACCAATTCCTCCAAAGAGGCAAGATAAAGATATCCTACTGGATATTAAGCATGGCTAAGCATTTCTACTCTATAGGATTACTATATAATTTCTACTCAGGGTATCAAGTATATAAGGCGACAAGCGGATCAGGCTGGTGTGTCAATCGACACGCCAGTAAATTGAAAATAGCATGCATAATTTTAAAACAATAAATAATGCCCCTTTTAAAAACATAGGATAAAAACATGAGAGGGGGGCATGCCTTTGTTGATGAATCATCTTCTTCTTCAGTAAGCTGATTATATCCACATTCTTCAATAAGCTGATTATATCCAAGTTCTTCAATAAGCTGATCATATCCACGTCCAACCACGTCACTCCCTACTCGTCGTAACGATAGCAAATGGCAACAAAATAAATACCAAAACAATAGTTACCAAATACAAATGAAATACAAATGAGAATGGAGTAGTAGTTGAAGAATAGGATAGAACAACTCAGATAGAAATGTGGAAGTGAGTTGTGGCATCTCGAATATGAATCGAATGGCATGGATAGGATGATGGGATAGATTATCAGAATAGAATGTCGTTATAAGAGATACATATAGATCTTACTACATCTAACTGTCTGCAAACCCGATATAGGAGTTATAGCATGGTTGGTCGTACCCCTGTTACCCGATAAACTCAAATAACATATAGTAGCATAACTAGATTATTAGCAACATGTAAACAAGACATAGCAACGAACCATATCATACTAGTTTGCCATCATCAAACAATACCTATCATACTAGTGGTATAAACAGTAGCTAGGAGCCTAGGATTATCTAGCATGCTAACATAAACATACAAGCAATACAAAAGCTAAGCTAAACACCCTCATCATAAAACAACAACCATTGCAAGCTATAGTTGGGAAACATGCTCTACAAGAATTATATAGCTATACACCACAACACATAAGGTTAACATAAACGATAAATAAATATTACCATAGCTATACCTCAGCAATCATAATCCCAGAGCTAAACATGATTTACTATATATATCTAAAACATATGAATAATGTCATAGCAATATATCAAACTAGGATATGCTAATTGTACTTAACAACTCAAATACCTTCCATGACAATCATAAGATTGCATGTGTAAAGTACTAAGGACATTATAGCCTAAACAAGAATATCATTACAAGGATATAGCAAACAAAGCATAGTATATACTAAGCAAGGTTATAACATAACACTATATGACTAATCATGAAGGAGATACAAGACTATAGATTTGAGAGATACTATAATATGGTACCAAATAACGATCAAGCATAACAATACCAATGTGAGATAACAAAACATACAAGTATATACAAAGATATGGCACTATCATGCACTCTAACCCGACATACGAACTACCGTAAGCACAAGATGATGTACTACAAAAAGTAACACACGAATAAGGTAACGTACATGTATTAGATACTATACACATCAAGAACCGAACAACCGACCAAAACATAATATTATCTAGTCAACAAGTAATACTATGCTTGCATACATAGAGGCAAAACATTGTATAACATGCAATGCTAACATGAAAATAATCTAAACATTAATAAACTTAACACAAAGAACTGAGTAATCAAATGTGACGTTAAGTTAGATCCTTTGTAGCTATACATACATGCAAGACATTAACATACATGCTAGCACAAATATATGCGACTAGAATAAATTGAACTAAACATCATATGCAACACATGGTACACAAGATACAAAGATAACTAAGCATGAATAATAAACTACACAAACAATACACATGTAAGAGCACAATAAGATACTTATAACATTGATACAACAACTAAGTACATGCATGAGCTACTAAATAAACAATAGGAACCAAACAACACCTCTCGTATACAGTACCAACTTACTTCACAACACCAAACAAGTAATAAACTATTAGTAAACAAAACTTAGCTAAACATGCATAAACCAGACAAAGAAATATTAACAAGTCATGATTGAATACAATACTACACAATAATAAATTATTATTAAACAAACCATAACCAAACATGCATCAACTAGAAAACTACTAGCCACAATTCATGCATGAATAAAATATTAATCATGGATCAATATCACACGATATATCACTGCAATCATGCTAGTGATAACTAAAAAGTAACACAAGCAATTCTATTTATAATAATAAACCACAAACTACTATTTAAATACAAATGACCATCTCAACATATTACCAAATAAATACATGCAAATTACAGAGAACTCTACACATGTGATTTAACTAGGAATAATAAATCACACAGAATCAAGCACATAATTCAAATAACATTTGAATTTGACCTAAATTGAAATATATAAAAACCTAACTTAAATTCTACCCACTAGATATAAAATAAAATCCCACCATATGGTTTATAGGGTCAACTAAACACTTTAACATGTGGTCTACGAAACCTACAGATCAACAGTATATGAAATGAAAAGACAATGTTGATGTTGGTCTTTGACGAATTGGCATCAATGGCGTTTTCCCTCTGATGGTCGGATTGAAGAACCGTCTTCTCCTCTGGACTCCTAAAGATGATTTCCACAAACTGACGCGAAAGGATTTCAAAGAATTGTGCTGGAAATTGGGATGGCATAACCACGTCGACATTGGATGGCATGGTCAAGAGTTTGTGCGAACAATGGAACATATGAGCAGTAAAAGATTGCCTAGGAAGTAGTTCTACATGATATGAGATTACGATGAAAAGTAATCGATCTGATTCTCACCATACGCGATGAATTCATCCGACGAAGTCGATGAACACAGCAGATGTGGTCGCAAAATTCGTTGGCTGTGATCAACGAATCCAGCTTCTAGTCGCCTGAATCGGTCCTCCAGCTTCGTAGTACTTCTGGCGCAGCAGTTCGTCATGGCGTGGCCGGACTCGCCTGCAACCCGGGCGGCGTCGAACGGTGGTCTCGATCGGAGCTCCAGGATATTGAATCCTGGGGCGAGCTAGAAATTGTGATGACGGCGAGATGGGAAAAGGAGAGAAAGGGATACTGAATGGAAACTTTAGATAGTCCGGGGCGAGGCGGCAACGACGCTTGGCTTAGTGGCCGTTTCGAGCGTTCTTGTGACGCACACGACTGAAAAATGAATGCCCAGAGTAAAGAGAATTTGATGCTGCAGTTTCAGGTGCAAGCTGCGGTTTCTGTTTGCTGTGTGTGTCCGTCCGTGCTGGAGAAGGAAGAGGAGTACGACGCTTCGCTGGACTGGGCGTGCTGAGAAAACCTGGCCTGTGGCGTACATGCGAGCGAGAGAGCACTCGGCTGGGATGGTTCCACTCGTGCTTGCTGGGCTGGGCGTTTGGGCTGGCGCGATGTAGGAATCGTGTGGAGACTGGGCAGCATATCGCTGGACAAGGAAAGAAAAGAAACAAGGAAAGGATCGACCGGTGATTAGCTGGAAAAGAAAGAGAAAAAAAAAAGGCGAGAAGAGGAACTAGCGACTTGCTAGTGCATCAGTAGGAAAAGAAAATAGATAGA
Source organism: Poa pratensis (assembly GCA_947311845.1). NCBI lineage: Eukaryota > Viridiplantae > Streptophyta > Magnoliopsida > Poales > Poaceae > Poa > Poa pratensis. The sequence goes on from CAMZMU010000062.1 coordinate 8,730,209, forward strand.
AGAAAGACACAAAGAAAGAGAGGCTAGTAACGTGATGGTGCAGCCACCAAAGGCATGCATGCACGAGCATGAGCATGAGCATGTATAGGATTTTGGATGTAATAAAATAAGAAGTAAAAGAAATAGATTTTCCTTTTAAGGGAAATCCTGAAAATGCTTTAAAGCTCCGAATAATATCAAATGAATTTATGAAAACAAAATCAAACCCAAAAGAGGATATTTTAATATCCAAGACCAAGAAAAATACAAATCAATTTTCAAGGACACTCACACTAAGATTTAAATTTGTGTTGGTATTAAAACATAATAAAGCCTCTTGTTGGTGAAAAATCGAGTTAAGCTTTAATAAATTAAACGAAATTTTCTAGTCCTCATTTTAGGATAAAAGTTTTTCTAAAACCCAAAAATCGGTCTGTTACAATTCTACCCCCCTTAAAAAGAATCTCGTCCCCGAGATTTGGGCTTACTATAGACTGGGTTTTGGATGGCTGGCTTTACCATTGATGGGTTGCTCGTTGAGTCTTTGCAATCATCTGTTACATCGGATATATGTCCGCTACCCCCCTTAAATGAACTCCCGTTGGGGTTTTCATACAACACCATGATACTTCAATTCACATATCCTTAATTGTTGTATGATTCTTCTGGTTAACTTTCTGCGATGTTGAGACCTTCTTTTATGGGCCATTGTTCGCAAAACTACATAGGCTGCCACAACTGAACAATACTTATCTCCAATCCTGGCACCACATTTTGAGTCTTGAGATATGTATTCACGGTTGAACTACAACAAGATTGGTATTGACTTTTTCTCGGACAAGTATCACCATAGGAGTAGCGTACATTTCTTGTAGTAATGGAAATAGCCTTTTCTAATTCTAATTCAGAATTGCTGAGGATGCGCGTCAAGGCGCCTTGTTTGTCTTGCTTTCTTCCACTTGTTCAGGCAAATATTTGTTATGCTCCTCTTCACCACCACTCAAACAAGTCAGTCTTCTCTTCAATGTTGACAGGGTCACTGCTTTTCTGTTGGTCTTCGTTCGCTAGAGCATAGGTTTCGAAGTCTTCGGGCGTCTCAGTCGTTGGTGAATAAAAGTACTTTTTGTACGTACGACTAACTCTTGCGCCAGCGAGTTTTTGTTGCTCCTGTTTGTTGACTTGGATCTCTGCAGGTAGTGTGTCTGATTTCACCTCACAGTTCACATGCATGAACACCTCTTCCTTCTTGATTATTGTAAGCGGTGTAAAAAGTCTCCTGTGAAGGTAGCACACATTCTTTTCCCTTTATCGTGTGGGTCTTGAGAGCTTCATGGTAATTGGTGTCATCAACATTCACTATTTGTTTTGCTTCCAAGTGCTCATAGGTAAGAGGGAAAAGAATAAGATGGGTGAAAGAACCTAGCTTGGGAGGGGTGGCCAAGAATAAAACACGAGAATAACCAAAAGGCTTTTAAACAAGAATATAGAAGCAAAAATAGTTTCTTTGAAATTACATAGGATTTTAGCATGACTGCACAAAAAAAGGTGCCAAAGGCAAAAATATGCAGACATTGCTCAAGCAATTATTTTAAAGTCTAAACGATATAAACTATATACCTAGCTATCAGGGTCTTTCCAATCTTATCCTATATTATTTGGTTATAACTTGTCTTGGTGTCGATCTTTGACATTGAAGAACGCAACGTGTGGTTCATGACTCTTGAATCCTTGAGTTCTTGAGATGGCTTCCTTGGATAGGGTATGGTATACTAGAGAGGTAGTTTAGGCAAGAAGCAGTTAAACACAATGTTCGAAAGATAACACAAGGAATAGAAATAGTCGAGAATTAGACTATGAGGATTTATGAAAATATTTTTTTATTTCTTCAAAACAGTCTCTAAGCTTTCCATTTCTAACTAAGGCCACGTGACTAGGTCGACGTCGGCTCTGATACCACTTCTGTGAGGACCGAATTACACTTCCAGACCTCCTGTGTAATCATGTCAATCCCAAGATCAATGTTGACAACACAGCGAAATGATACCATTGCAGAACGTACAAAAAGTACAGTTACATAGTTTGAATAGCAATAGCGAAATGTCTTGTGACATTTGTTACAATCAGAAAGCTCAGCGGAAATATAAATGCGAAGTGACTCCATCTAGCCACAGGCAGTCGATGTAGTCCACGAGGCCTCACTCTTAAGTATCGTCGTAGTAGTCTAGTCTCTTCTTCTTCGTAGTAATCTGAATAATCAACAAAAGCAATGCGATGAGTACATAATAATGTACTCAGCGTGCCCCCTCATGCAAAACCTATAATAGCTACATGTGACTTCAAAGAAAGGCTATATGGTTCTTTTGCATAAAAGCCAATTTTGTTTGCAATACCATATATAGTTTTGATAAAAACGATTTTAGATGAAAACAGGTTTTGTATTCAGTGTAATGTTTCTCATCATTGTGAGTGTCCTCGACACCTCACGTTCTCCATAGATTCCAGAATAGGGGTAGAGGGAAGTAGCAAAACAGGGTTCCTGTATGTCAAGAAAGATTCATGTGTCGTCCATGACCGTGGACACGGCTATTCGAATAGTTTTACACTCTGCAGAGGTGGTACACTTTCACCACACGTCACAAACTCGCCTAATTGCAACCAGCCGTCGCTAGCATAGCAATAGAGAATTCGTGACAAGGTCTTTTAGCTAGATCCCCCAAAGATGTGACATGCCCACCGGGTATGGCGCCGGAACTGAGAGTACGTCCCCAAACCGGTCCCCCCATCTGTGCCGAAGGTTCTCCCGTAGGCAGACACCCCATCTGCGGTACGGCGACATCGACACAAAGGCTGACTAACTTACTTGACCCAGCCAGAGCCCATTAGCATGTGGTTGTACGGTGGTCACAATCTTCAAATCCAGACTTATTAGGCCCTTATGCGGCACGGACGACGGATTGCCCCCTTCAGCTTGTGAAGGGCAGCCAATCGCTCCTTCATCAGTTGATCCAGCAGTCGCCCGCGCCAATGTTTAGATGGTAAGTTTCACCCAGAGTAGAAGGTAGAGTAGAGGAAGCAACAACGGCAACGAGCTCATCAAGTTCAGAAAGATGTTTGTGACCCAAGGGTCAACCAATTCCTCCAAAGAGGCAAGATAAAGATATCCTACTGGATATTAAGCATGGCTAAGCATTTCTACTCTACAGGATTACTATATAATTTCTACTCAGGGTATCAAGTATATAAGGCGACAAGCAGATCAGGCTGGTGTGTCAATCGACACGCCAGTAAATTGAAAATAGCATGCATAATTTTAAAACAATAAATAATGCCCCTTTTAAAAACATAGGATAAAAACATGAGAGGGGGGCATGCCTTTGTTGATGAATCATCTTCTTCTTCAGTAAGCTGATTATATCCACATTCTTCAATAAGCTGATTATATCCAAGTTCTTCAATAAGCTGATCATATCCACGTCCAACCACGTCACTCCCTACTCGTCGTAACGATAGCAAATGGCAACAAAATAAATACCAAAACAATAGTTACCAAATACAAATGAAATACAAATGAGAATGGAGTAGTAGTTGAAGAATAGGATAGAACAACTCAGATAGAAATGTGGAAGTGAGTTGTGGCATCTCGAATATGAATCGAATGGCATGGATAGGATGATGGGATAGATTATCAGAATAGAATGTCGTTATAAGAGATACATATAGATCTTACTACATCTAACTGTCTGCAAACCCGATATAGGAGTTATAGCATGGTTGGTCGTACCCCTGTTACCCGATAAACTCAAATAACATATAGTAGCATAACTAGATTATTAGCAACATGTAAACAAGACATAGCAACGAACCATATCATACTAGTTTGCCATCATCAAACAATACCTATCATACTAGTGGTATAAACAGTAGCTAGGAGCCTAGGATTATCTAGCATGCTAACATAAACATACAAGCAATACAAAAGCTAAGCTAAACACCCTTATCATAAAACAACAACCATTGCAAGCTATAGTTGGGAAACATGCTCTACAAGAATTATATAGCTATATACCACAACACATAAGGTTAACATAAACGATAAATAAATATTACCATAGCTATACCTCAGCAATCATAATCCCAGAGCTAAACATGATTTACTATATATATCTAAAACATATGAATAATGTCATAGCAATATATCAAACTAGGATATGCTAATTGTACTTAACAACTCAAATACCTTCCATGACAATCATAAGATTGCATGTGTAAAGTACTAAGGACATTATAGCCTAAACAAGAATATCATTACAAGGATATAGCAAACAAAGCATAGTATATACTAAGCAAGGTTATAACATAACACTATATGACTAATCATGAAGGAGATACAAGACTATAATTTGAGAGATACTATAATATGGTACCAAATAACGATCAAGCATAACAATACCAATGTGAGATAACAAAACATACAAGTATATACAAAGATATGGCACTATCATGCACTCTAACCCGACATACGAACTACCGTAAGCACAAGATGATGTACTACAAAAAGTAACACACGAATAAGGTAACGTACATGTATTAGATACTATACACATCAAGAACCGAACAACCGACCAAAACATAATATTATCTAGTCAACAAGTAATACTATGCTTGCATACATAGAGGCAAAACATTGTATAACATGCAATGCTAACATGAAAATAATCTAAACATTAATAAACTTAACACAAAGAACTGAGTAATCAAATGTGACGTTAAGTTAGATCCTTTGTAGCTATACATACATGCAAGACATTAACATACATGCTAGCACAAATATATGCGACTAGAATAAATTGAACTAAACATCATATGCAACACATGGTACACAAGATACAAAGATAACTAAGCATGAATAATAAACTACACAAACAATACACATGTAAGAGCACAATAAGATACTTATAACATTGATACAACAACTAAGTACATGCATGAGCTACTAAATAAACAATAGGAACCAAACAACACCTCTCGTATACAGTACCAACTTACTTCACAACACCAAACAAGTAATAAACTATTAGTAAACAAAACTTAGCTAAACATGCATAAACCAGACAAAGAAATATTAACAAGTCATGATTGAATACAATACTACACAATTAATAAATTATTATTAAACAAACCATAACCAAACATGCATCAACTAGAAAACTACTAGCCACAATTCATGCATGAATAAAATATTAATCATGGATCAATATCACACGATATATCACTGCAATCATGCTAGTGATAACTAAAAAGTAACACAAGCAATTCTATTTATAATAATAAACCACAAACTACTATTTAAATACAAATGACCATCTCAACATATTACCAAATAAATACATGCAAATTACAGAGAACTCTACACATGTGATTTAACTAGGAATAATAAATCACACACAGAATCAAGCACATAATTCAAATAACATTTGAATTTGACCTAAATTGAAATATATAAAAACCTAACTTAAATTCTACCCACTAGATATAAAATAAAATCCACCATATGGTTATAGGGTCAACTAAACACTTTAACATGTGGTCTACGAAACCTACAGATCAACAGTATATGAAATGAAAAGACAATGTTGATGTTGGTCTTTGACGAATTGGCATCAATGGCGTTTTCCCTCTGATGGTCGGATTGAAGAACCGTCTTCTCCTCTGGACTCCTAAAGATGATTTCCACAAACTGACGCGAAAGGATTTCAAAGAATTGTGCTGGAAATTGGGATGGCATAACCACTCGACATTGGATGGCATGGTCAAGAGTTTGTGCGAACAATGGAACATATGAGCAGTAAAAGATTGCCTAGGAAGTAGTTCTACATGATATGAGATTACGATGAAAAGTAATCGATCTGATTCTCACCATACGCGATGAATTCATCCGACGAAGTCGATGAACACAGCAGATGTGGTCGCAAAATTCGTTGGCTGTGATCAACGAATCCAGCTTCTAGTCGCCTGAATCGGTCCTCCAGCTTCTCGTAGTACTTCTGGCGCAGCAGTTCGTCATGGCGTGGCCGGACTCGCCTGCAACCCGGGCGGCGTCGAACGGTGGTCTCGATCGGAGCTCCAGGATATTGAATCCTGGGGCGAGCTAGAAATTGTGATGACGGCGAGATGGGAAAAGAGAGAAAGGGATACTGAATGGAAACTTTAGATAGTCCGGGGCGAGGCGGCAACGACGCTTGGCTTAGTGGCCGTTTCGAGCGTTCTTGTGACGCACACGGACTGAAAAATGAATGCCCAGAGTAAAGAGAATTTGATGCTGCAGTTTCAGGTGCAAGCTGCGGTTTCTGTTTGCTGTGTGTGTCCGTCCGTGCTGGAGAAGGAAGAGGAGTACGACGCTTCGCTGGACTGGGCGTGCTGAGAAAACCTGGCCTGTGGCGTACATGCGAGCGAGAGAGCACTCGGCTGGGATGGTTCCACTCGTGCTTGCTGGGATGGGCGTTTGGGCTGGCGCGATGTAGAATCGTGTGGAGACTGGGCAGCATATCGCTGGACAAGGAAAGAAAAGAAACAAGGAAAGGATCGACCGGTGATTAGCTGGAAAAGAAAGAGAAAAAAAAAAGGCGAGAAGAGGAACTAGCGACTTGCTAGTGCATCAGTAGGAAAAGAAAATAGATAGAAGAAAGACACAAAGAAAGAGAGGCTAGTAACGTGATGGTGCAGCCACCAAAGGCATGCATGCACGAGCATGAGCATGAGCATGTATAGGATTTTGGATGTAATAAAATAAGAAGTAAAAGAAATAGATTTTCCTTTTAAGGGAAATCCTGAAAATGCTTTAAAGCTCCGAATAATATCAAATGAATTTATGAAAACAAAATCAAACCCAAAAGAGGATATTTTAATATCCAGAGACCAAGAAAAATACAAATCAATTTTCAAGGACACTCACACTAAGATTTAAATTTGTGTTGGTATTAAAACATAATAAAGCCTCTTGTTGGTGAAAAATCGAGTTAAGCTTTAATAAATTAAACGAAATTTTCTAGTCCTCATTTTAGGATAAAAGTTTTTCTAAAACCCAAAAATCGGTCTGTTACAACCGGAGGGCCAGGCGTGTTTTTTTTTAGGCTGTTGTCGAATAAGATGCATTGGTTCCATCCATGAGAGCATGCCATAAAATGCACCAAAAGTATATTGTATATTTATTTTTCTTTAAAAATAATGTTATACTTACACGGTTACACCACACATCAAAAGAATATCAAGCCGAATCTCAGAACATAGTACACGACACAGGACCAACACTCCTGTGACTAATGATGGTTGACGACAAATTGCATGCTTGATATGTGTTACCTACAGTTGCTTATGAGATCCTTTTGGATGACTACTGGTGACTAGACAAGTTTGCGAGCTCCTCCCCAGTCAGCACCGAAGGGGCGACTTTGATCGGCTCCACGACAAAGCCGGCCTGCTGGCACGCCGTCTTCAGGAGCTCCGCCTGTTCATCACCATCTGGGCAGAACGCGACCACCGCGCCACCGCTGCCCGTGAACTTTGATGCGGCGCCGATGCTCCTAGCGACCTCGACCATCTTTATGTTCATTTCCCCAAGTGCGTCGTCGCCAAACATGTGCCTACGACCAATTATGCTCCACTAGTTAAGTCCGTAGTAGGGATGGTAAATTTGATAAATATATGATCTGGTAACAAGATTGGTTTTAAGACTCGTTGACGTTAATCTTACCTCCGCAGATCAAAGTTCCTATTCATAAGCCTCGCGAGCTCGGTATAATTCCTCTGCAACAACACATTGTGGCCATCATACGCTAGCTGCGCGACTTCCTTCATGGATGATATTATGAACTCGTCGCCAGCAAGCCATCTTTGCCTGACACTGCTATGGACCTAAAATTAGCTCGAAATGGTTACGACTAGAAAGCATCTTCCCGACTGAGATGATAAGATTGTTTAGAAAAAAATATGGAATTTAAACTCAGATTAAATGAACCTTGCCAGAGTCACTTGGGTTCTCAGCGTAGATGAGATACAGAGGAGGGAGTAGATTGATATCTAGCGGCGTGTAAATGCCATGGCCCAGCTTATCCATATGCTCCTGGCTAAAATCCTGAGAAGAAAAACAGAACTTAAAGGTTAGCACAGAAGAGTCATCATCACCATGACAAAACACCAGGTGTGATACACAGGCAAACGTAGCCTTGTTCTTGTATATCTGCCACCCATCTCTGAACGCTCAAACCGCACACCCTTTGCGTACCATGTAAACAAGGCCACCGTAGACCTGCGCGACCCGGTCCTGGAGCCCGGCGACGATCCCAAGCTCCTTCTCGGCATCAAGGATGAGATTCGGCCTGACCTCTGTTTATTTTGTGGTGATCCAAATTCGTTTATACTGATGAAGGCCAACTTGTGACGAAGGAGAGCGGAGCGGTACGGTACGGATCGTTTCCAGGGGCGACCTAAGAGCCTATTTGGCGGCGAAGGTGTTTTCTTTGTTGTTTCAGGGTGAAGTTCTCGTTCATGCTACAAGATGGAATTTGTCTGAAGGTGGAGTTGTGTATTTTTGTGGTGATCCAAATTCGTTTATACTGATGAAGGCCAACTTGTGACGAAGGAGAGCAAAGAATCCGTTGTTGCCCATAATGTCCGCATGCCCATCCGGTATGCACAGAGGGGGGTGCGGGGGCGGCAGCCCCCCGCGGTACGGTACGGATCGTTTCCGGGTCAGACTGCAGCCGACCTAGGGTTTTATGCCACCATATATTCCTCTTGTAAGCTGCCGGTTGGGATAAGTCGCATTGTGTAAATCCCCGGCGTTTGTAATCTCACCCCGATATAGTGAAGTGTTGCTGGCTGGCGCCCGTGGTTTTTTCCTCTTCTTTGTTTGGAGAGGTTTTCCACGTTAAAATCTCGTGTCCCCTTTGGTTTGATCGTTCCGCTCTTCGTCGTTTATTTGCTATCGTTTATAACAACCTCCACCCTGATCTTGTCCCTGACACCGTAGAAATCGAGGAGGCAGCTCAGCGCGGCGCAGACGATGGCGCTCGAGCCGGAGAGCCCCGCATGTAGAAAATACGCAGAGGAAACAGAACCGTCAGTCACAACTCACAACAGGTAGCCTGCAGGATAGCATGACAAACGCATGAGTCTTGAGGAATCTAAGGCCCCCTGTCCGGAAAGCCGGGAATCCGAAACGCACGAATATGAAACTGCGTAGGGTAAACTAGGATAGAGTATAAAGTGCGAACCTACATGCTTTGTAAAACAGAGGAATGAAACATTTGTGGAGTTCGAGCGCTAATGAAGCGTTATTTTATTCAGAGAAGAGGGGAGGACCTGGCGGGGAATGTTGGTGTCGTAGGACAGGGTGAAGTTCTTGTCCTCGAGTTCGATGCCGTGGTTCTTATAGTGGTTGTGGAAGACCTTGCAGATGGCCAGCAGCAGCCGGACGCCGCCGTAGTACCCTACCCCCTCCAGCCGCTCCACCTGTGGAAGGATCCATAGAACAGAGCAGAGGAATTTGGTCGACAGAACCATGATCAAAGAGATTGATTTTGATTAGTTAACCACTCGGTGATGATTAATCGCCGGAAGAAAAGATCACTACTGCTACTATGTTGGTAAATCATGGTGCTCGTCGGAATTTGTTAAGGGAGCGTTGATAGATCTGTCCATGCAGATCAGATTGAGCTAGCTAGCTAGCTAATGTATCTCAGTTGACGCGGGAATTAATCAAAGGATGATAGTAAGAGTTTGGATTTGGGGTTGCGATCGATCTTACGTACGAGGGAGGGGAGGGAGGGGAAGGCGACGAGGTCGTGGCGCGCCTGCGGCTGGACGAGGAGCTCGTCGGAGGGGCGGAGGTGCACGGTGGCCCAGAATATTGCTCTTTATGTAACCTGTTTTGCATCTGTGCAACAGAAGCATCATTATCTGTGTAGATAATGATAGGATTCGAGAGAACTAACACCACATGACTAATGTATGCGGTTTGTCATTCCGTGAAGCCACATGTGTTAACATGAAGCAATGCATCTCAGAATGATCTCGGTAGGTATTGTCACCAAAGTCTAACTGGAAGACATCAATGGAGTGACAGTTCTACCATGTATGTACACATTGTAGGATCATGTAAGTAGCCAATACCAGTGTCTAGATTGGAGTCCAATTTCTCTGAATTGATACTATGTCAAGTCATTGGTGCCTTGGAGATATCAAAAGATATTCTTGATCCCCTAACCAATTATATTGGTAATTGGTAGGTCCAATGGCATTGAGATATGGAACATTATATGCCAACATATGTTCTCCATCTTCCCATGGATCTTTCTCTACGTCTAGAGATCGAACAATCTCTAGGAGATGGACACACTGGCTGGGACATCAATGACTACACAGTGGTTGATCTCTAGGAGATGGACACACTGGCTGGGACATCAATGACTACCTAGTGGTTGATCAATGGACACACTGGCTGGGACACAATCTCTAGGAGATGGACACACCTAATGGGTTGTGGAGGTTTCCCTTCCACTGGGTGTATACTACCCATTAGGTGTTCATCAACGCAAGGTTGACTTGCATTTACTGATTTAGAGGATTTATCCTCGATCTCCTTTTGTTGCTTTGCCAAAAGCTGGATCCTGGTTAGAGGCCGTACTACTCTCCTCTTTTTATAAAACATGTAGTTGAGTGGTTTTTATTGGTACCTCCACTCTTTCGGGCGCATTTCTAACCGGATTGAAGGATTTTGTAACACCTTTTAGATCAGTAAATGAATCTGGCAGGTTATTTGCATGTGCTGCAAATTTGTGAATTCGAATGTAGAGTCCAAATTCTTGAGTACGTGGGCATGAGGAGGAACATGAAGTCCCAATTGATTTCCTGGCATTCGATGTGGTACTTTAAATCTCCTCCTAATGTCTGGAAATGATCCTCCTTAAATATAAGCAATCAGCATACTAGGCTATGAATACATCCCTTATGAGGGGTTCAAGGTACATCGACGGATATCTGTACCCCACATAGATCCCTCATATGTGGGCCCATGATGTATGCTACGGTGGTGAGATTGGTACGCGTGAAGCGTTTCCGAACTTACGCAGATGGGAAATGCTCGGAGGATTTCCACGTATCAATTCTAGAGGGGAAGTGCTGCTATATGCAGTTACTCAGTAGCAGCGTGTAAAGCTGCGTGACTCCAACGTGAAGTTGGTAAATTGCAATTCATTAACATGGGTTGTGCAATGAGAAAAAAATCCTTTGAACAGAGATGGAACCGAAAACAATTATGTATGGACACATAGGACACTGTGCTGAACTTCGATCCTCGGAGCCATGCACTAAATGGTGGAGGCGTGTGAAGAGAATTCTGTAACAGTATTTGTCCATTTGAATCGATTGAATTTGATCTTTAGTCCAAACGATGGTTGGTTGGAACCACAAATATCACCTTTGAATGCGTTCAAGGGACTGAAGTGATCCTTTGGCACAATATGTGCACACAACATCTCATGACTGGGAAAATTTAGCTCATGCAAAAGAGACCAATGGAATTGCATTATATGCAGCATGTGCTACGAGTTGGATGTACGTGTAGTACAATCCAGACAATAGAGTGGGTACATTTTCATATACTTGTTCCACATCCATCGGATTGGCACTCGTAGAAATCTATATATTGAATTGAAGAAGTTCCAGTATGGAATTCTTTATCATATATATAGAATGTATACAATCTTATTCATATCAGAGTGATGCTATAGTATTGACGACAATACAAATGGACATTAATAAAGCGACCACCAAGGAGATAGTGGGACTAGATGAAGTCTCCAAACATGTTGGTTGAGGCGTACTCAACCATCATGTCCTCCGTTACTGTAGGGTCCTATGATGGCTGGAGAGTTACAGTGTTGCGAGGTCCAGAAGGAACGTCTCGCGAACAACCAGCTCCATCGGTGTCATCTGGATGAAGGTTGAAGTTGGCTTTCAAACCTTTTCCCTCAAGGTGTGTTGCGTCCATGGGATTGGTGGTAGTGTCAGCGGCGTGACTCCACCGGGGTTAGAACATCGGAGCCTAGATTGCACGCACTAATCTAGAGGACGCAAGGACGATCTTGATGTCCATGGCCTATATAAGATAGTTGTGGTCGTTGAGAGCCAGTACATCGAACTCTGGAGCCATCGTTTACTTATACGGGTGAATCAGAGAATATTAATTTCCATTTGGTAAATTAAAATCCATCATGATTATGTCATAATGAAATATGCAAAATAAATGAGGTTTCAAGAAGTGGGCTTGAACTCATTAGTGTGAACCTCAAATTGTTAAGAATGACACGGTGTAGATAATATCCAAAATAAATTTGGAGTAGATCTAGCAGCATTAGCGGAGTATAATATACTCGCACTTCGAATGCCTTATGTCATAACTTAATTAAAATGTATGGGAGAGCACATTGGCAATCATAATGTCAAAAATGACAAATGTAGGCATAAACAGTAGTGGTAGATAAATCTACACACCACATCATGATGCCAAAACATCAATTTGAAGAAATCACTATGATTTTGCATCTACATTTGCAAGAAATTGAAAATCTCAATTGCAAATAGACATGTTAATTTTGACATGTGTCGAACATGAAAATATACACATCTTGGAAAGATTCCAGAATACATTGTAATCGACAGAGAAAACAATAGTATAGAGGTACTGAATTGATATTTGCAAGAAATTAAACTCTCAATTGCAAATAGACGTAGTTAATCTCGACACGAGACGAACGTGGAAATTTAATTCTGGAATACATACATTGTACTCGACAGAAGAAAAAAAGTTAACATTCACTTTGAATTTCAGTTCTCGCTCGTATTAAGCCAATATGGCTCAATTAAGATGAACTAAATATTTATTTGCAAGAAATCAAAATCTCAATTGCAAAATAGTGATGCAATTAATCTCAACACATAGAAATACATGGAAATATATCACATCAAGTTTTATTCCGAAGTACAGAGTACTCAACAGAAGCGGTATTGAAAAATAAAAGAATACATGGTCCTAATCCTGATCGGTACAATACTAAATCAATAGTACCATCAAGTTGATCGATTTGTGATATCCCAAAAATTCAGGTTCTATCTACAAAATCAATTAGAACACATGTTTCTTGTATGTTTTGCTAATTCCTGGAATGACAGGGATTATGATGCAAAACGGGGGAAAGGATAAGATTCCTATCCCGTTCCTGGACGGTTACCAATTGATTGGTTCGTCTCAGTCGGCCACCGTACGAGCACGTCGCCGGCCGTCGCCGCCCGTCAGGATCTTGTAGCGACAGGACGAAGCAGAGCTAAGATTCAGACATAAATCGGCAAATAAAGGAAGAACTGGCAGTAATAACTGAGGTAATTGCAGTAATTAAGAACTGGAATTGAAGAACAAGAACGAAGAACAAGATAAAATTAGGTTTTTCTCGCTAACGCGCCACCCAGCCTCCCACTCTCCGGGTTATATAGAGTCCCCCGTGAGCCGCGTTATTCGAATAGGTTTACTGTAGATTACATGAATTCAGCCGAATTGGCTTTACAATTGCTTTTGAATGGAAATTGAACCTCGGCCGTTGGATGCGATGAAACGGTACGAGACGATCTCAGCCGTTGGTCCTCTGAATGTCGACAACTGCCTGATGGTGAACAGGTTCAGAAGTGCAGTCTTGACAATTCCTCGCCGAAGAAACCATACTTCAAGGATGGAAACTTGGGAATGTTGCTTTAATGAACGATGCATCATCCCAAGTTGCTTCTTCTGGTGTCATATTCTCCCAATGAACTAGCCACTATGGAACAGGAATGTTGTATGAACCTGCATTTCTGGGAACTTGCCTGTACTGTAATATGGCCAGTGGTGCTACCTTGATCTTGCCATCTGGAGTCAGAAGTGGAAGTGTAGGATTTGGCACTGCTTTTGGGCCTATGTGTTTCTTTAGTTGATTCACATGGAATACGTTGTGGAGTTGAGAACCTTCAGGTAGCTGTAGCTTGTAAGAAACATTGCCAACTTTCTGTAGCACTCGAAAAGGTCCATAGTACTTTGAAGATAGTTTGAGGGCATTGCGCAGTCCCAGCGCTGTCTCTCTGTAAGGTTGCATCTTCAAGTACATCATATCACCAACTTCGAACTGTCTTTCAGTTCTCTTTAAGTCTGCATACTTTTTCATCCTATTTTGAGCCTGTAGCAGATTCTGTTGAAGTTCCTTCAGAATATTTTCCTTTTCTTGCAATGTGACTTCCACCTCTGGTGATACATCAGATGGGACAGCTATGTCATGAATGTGTGGAGGTGGATAACCATGGAGGGCTTCAAAGGGTGTAGTCTTGAGTGAGGTATGATAGGCGGTGTTATACCACCATTCTGCGGCTGGTAACCAGTTAGCCCACTTCTTAGGTTCTTTGAATGCCATGCTACGCAAGTAATGCTCTAAGCATTGATTTACTCGTTCCGTTTGTCCATCTGACTCAGGGTGATAAGCAATACTGAAATTCAGTTGCACTTTCAAGGCAGTGAATAGTTCTTGCCAAAACTTTGATGTGAATATCCTATCCCTGTCACTCACTATCACTTTGGGAGGTCCATGTAGCTTCAGGACAGTGTCCATGAATAAATCTGCTACCTGAGCTGCTGTGAAAGGATGTGCAAGAGGCAGAAAGTGTGCATATTTTGTAAGTCTGTCCACGACAACTAATATCACATCTTTCCCTTTCGATTTTGGCAATCCTTCTACGAAGTCCATACTGATTTCTGCCCATTTACTTTTAGGGATATTGAGAGGATCCAGTAGTCCTGGGTAATGTACCCTTTCTATTTTGGATATTTGGCAAGTTGGGCAGGCAGCAATCTTGTTACTACGGAACTGTTTCATGTGAGGCCAATAGAATAATTGTTTCAGTCTGTGATAAGTTGCTCTGTTTCCTGAATGTCCACCAAATATCGATGCATGGAAAGAGTTGAATATCTTTTCCTTGATATCTGTGGAATTCCCAATCATAATTCTGTTTTTGTATCTGATTATGCCTGCCTGAAGTTTGTATTTTGATGTTTCTTCAGGGTGCACTGTTAATTCCTGTAACAGCTGCTTGCATTTATCATCTCCAATGTAGCTGGCCGAAATGTCTTGCATCCATAGTGGAACTTTTGCTGATATTGCCAAACATACTTCTTCTGAAGTAGTTTCATACTTTCTAGACAGAGCATCTGCAGCTGTGTTATCAGTTCCCTTCTTGTACTCAATGGTGTAGTCAAATTCCAACAACTTCAGCATAAGTTTATGTTGGATACCTTCCAGCAACCTTTGGCTTGTGAGGTATTTCAAACTTTGCTGGTCTGTTTTGATTTGTAATTTATTGCCTAACAAATAATGTCTCCACTTCCTTAGTGCTTCTAACATTGCTAATGCTTCCTTCTCATAGGCAGAAAGTGTTGAAGCTTTTGGGCCCAATGCTTTGCTGAAGTATGCAAGTGGCTTCCCTTGTTGCATAAGGACTGCTCCGAGTCCCGACCCTGATGCATCAGTTTCGAGGGTGAAGGGTAGGCGAAAGTTTGGCAAAGCCAAGACAGGTGGATTAGTCATGGCCATTTTCAGTTGTTGGAAAGCTTTCTCTTGAGGTTCTGACCATTTGAATGCATATTTCTTGAGTACATCATGAAGAGGTCTACAGATAGAGGCATACCCTTCTATGAACCGCCTGTAATAGCCTGTCAACCCTAGGATTCTTCTCAGTTGCCTGATGTTCTGTGGAGATTTCCAATTCAAGATTTCAATTATCTTTGCTGGATCGGTTGCTACTCCTGCTCCTGAGATGACATGTCCCAAATATTCTACTAAATCTGTAGCAAAGGCACACTTAGACATTTTCACTTTCAACTTATGCAGCCTGAGGATTTGGAGTACCAACTGGAGATGATGTCGATGCTGGTTGAGCGACTTGCTGTACACTAGTATATCGTCAAAGAATACTAGAACAAACTTTCTCAAGTGTGGAGCAAATATATTGTTCATCAACTGTTGGAATGTAGCTGGCGCATTAGTTAACCCAAATGGCATAACCAAGTATTCGTAATGACCCAGATGTGTGCTGAAAGCTGTTTTGGCAATGTGTGTTGGGTTCATCCTAATTTGATGATAGCCAGATCTCAAGTCAAGTTTGGAGAAAACTGTTGCTCCCTGTAGCTCATCCAGTAAATCTTCAATCACAGGGATTGGGTATTTGTTTTTTATGGTCAATGTGTTGAGTTGCCTGTAATCCACACAGAGCTGGCGCCAGCTTTTGTCCTTCTTCTGGACCAGAATAGCAGGAGATGAGTATGGGCTGTTACTCAGTTGAATCTCCGAATTCTTGAGCATGTTTTGCACTAGCTCTTCAATGATATTCTTCTGTTTATGGGGCATTCTATATGGTCTTATATTGGGAGGGTCTGCACCTTCTTTTATTGGAATTTTGTGGTCACAATCTCGGTGAGGAGGTAGTCCTTCAGGTTCCTCAAACAGATCATTGTACTGCTTCAATATGTCTTGTACATCTGCTACCTTTGGTTCACCTTTCTCACTGCTAGCTGTCTGATTATCGACACGGATTAGGTATGCCTTAACACCAGACATCAGAAGTTTGGAACAAGCTTTGGCTGATATGATTGTATTATCCTGAGGAACAGCTCTGTCCAATAAGGTACACCACTCTCCCTTAACAGTTATGGCAATGCTCCTTTTTTCCCAGTCGTAATAGTTGGGACTGTGAGTTTTTATTCCAATTAGCCCCTATCACCATGTCATATCCTTTCAATGGAAGGATCTTGCAATTGTGTGCAAATTCTGTGCTGTTTATTCAGAATTTGCAATCAGGTATCTGGCCTGCTGAGATTAATTGTCCTCCACCTACTACCAGCACTGTGTGTGCAGCTGTAGTCTCTATCTTCAGGTTGGTTTTCTTGATAAATTCAGAATCAATAAAAGTATTTGTGCTTCCAGTGTCAATAAGAGCTATTGCTTGTTTCCCTCCAATATGAACCAACACTGATAATGTGGTGTTGCCAGGAATGCCATGTAATGCTTCAGCTGAAATTTGCATGCTTATTTCTTTAGGAGGAGTATTGATTGTTGGTGTTTCAGCCTGATGTAGCTGCTGTGTTTCTGTCTCTGTTAACACTGCTTTTGCATCATGATACGTTTCTGAAGTGTCAATACTGTCTTCAGAGTCACTGTGGCCTTGCAGCTGAATGGTGTTGAGCATGCTGATCATCTTGGCACATTTATGCCCAATTCTCCACTGTTCTAGGCAATACCAACACTTGGCTGGATCTTTTGGTTTATCACTTCCTTGCCGCACACGATTATCACGGTTTTGTTGCGGAGCTCGAATATTAACTGCATTGTTTCTGTAATTTGCGGCAGTTGGAGTTTGGCGTTTATTAGCCGCCAAATAAGCTAGCTCTTGCTGCTTTGCATGAAAGTGTGCCATCTTCATGGTAGCTGGACTGCGGCTGCGTACTGCATGTTTGATGATGTCCTTTAAGCCACTGATAAACCTTAGCACAAAGAAATTATCGGTCAGAAATGGATGATCTCTCTTCATGCTTATCATATATAAACCTCAAATCTCTCAATGTACTGAGACACAGTAGTTGTTTGAGTTAAATTTTGGAACTGCTCCATGGACTCCTGTTCACTTGGTGCTGGAAATCTATCACACAACAGCTGACGAAATTGGTGCCACCGTAACTGAGTTAAATTCATGCCGGTGCTCAATAGCCATGTTTTTGCTTTCCCACGAATGTGTGCATTGGCCCACTTGATTTTGCTGTCATTTGTTATACCACGACTGCAAACACACCTTCACACTCCTCGAGCCAATTGGGGGCGTTGTCGCCAAAGAACAACGGTAATTCCAAACTGGGTGTCCTGATGTAAGGCTCCTGGCTGGTATTGTTGTGGCTGTATTGTGGGGTAGGTGCTGGTGAAATTGGTTGTGGCTGGATGGTTTGTGGTGGATGATATGTAGGTACTGATGGCTGGGTTTGTGAGTATGTGTACAAAGGTGCAAACTGGGGTTGTTATTGGGGTGGGTAATGATAATATCCTTGTGCAGGTGGATTGTAAGGAGGCAGGGCTTGCTGTGAAGAATGTGGGAACTGATTGCTCACATATGGTAGGCTGACAGGTGCAGTGTACATGTTTGGGTTCGTGTTAGGATTGGTGTTTTGGAAGAAGTGAGAACTTGGTGTTGCAAGATTGGTTGGTGAGACCGAAAAAGGCACCAAATTTGTTGTGGGAGGGGTTTCGGTTTGCTGAATGAAAAGGTGGACTTTTGTGGAGGTTGCTGAAATTGTGGAGTGGAATTCGGTGTACTAGCTTCAGGAATTGGGCTTAGGTTTGGGGATGGAGGTGGTGGGGTGGCGAATTGGTTCTGGGACGTGGTGGGTGGGGAAACGGTGGTGGTAGGCTTGGGTTTGACTGCCAGGGAGATCTGAGCAACCATCTCATGAAGGTCAGACATGGTACCTTGGATCGCGTCAATGGAGCAAATTCAAGATCTCCCGAGGAACTCGTTGACTGATCTCCTCCTCTTCCTTGGCTTGCTGCTGCTGCGCCGCCAAGATCTCAGCTTCTTCGGCTTCAGCCGCCAAGCGCTCTTGCGAGCGTGTCCTGATGATAGACATGGGTAGACTTCTTCGGCTCGATCTACTCCGCAGCGCCGTGCTCGTCGGAGGGATTTTACCACCGGCAGAGGGGATCTGACGGCAACCTCGTTGACGAAGGGGATGGTGTGGGTGGGATCAAGGCGCGGGGGAGTTTTGGCATCTGATACCAATTGTCAGGATCTTGTAGCGACAGGACGAAGCAGAGCTAAGATTCAGACATAAATCGGCAAATAAAGGAAGAACTGGCAGTAATAACTGAGGTAATTGCAGTAATTAAGAACTGGAATTGAAGAACAAGAACGAAGAACAAGATAAAATTAGGTTTTTCTCGCTAACGCGCCACCCAGCCTCCCACTCTCCGGGTTATATAGAGTCCCCCGTGAGCCGCGTTATTCGAATAGGTTTACTGTAGATTACATGAATTCAGCCGAATTGGCTTTACAATTGCTTTTGAATGGAAATTGAACCTCGGCCGTTGGATGCGATGAAACGGTACGAGACGATCTCAGCCGTTGGTCCTCTGAATGTCGACAACTGCCTGATGGTGAACAGGTTCAGAAGTGCAGTCTTGACAATTCCTCGCCGAAGAAACCATACTTCAAGGATGGAAACTTGGGAATGTTGCTTTAATGAACGATGCATCATCCCAAGTCTTGACACCGCCGCGTTTGGGGCGGCCGTGTGATGCATGTAAAATGCATACATGAACTTTGCACTATATCACTTATATTCTAATCATATTTGCATCATATAAGGGTTATACCACTGTTATTTAATGATTTTAGGAAATAAAATAATTGTTTCCTATTTTTATGGAATTAACCCTGCGCAGGCAGAAAACCCTATTTCTTTCCTTTTATGTTTCAAGGACCCAAACGTCGTCATAAAATCCTAGAAAAATACAGAGGCCGTTATTTT
This sequence comes from Poa pratensis, assembly GCA_947311845.1. Lineage (NCBI taxonomy): Eukaryota > Viridiplantae > Streptophyta > Magnoliopsida > Poales > Poaceae > Poa > Poa pratensis. The sequence goes on from CAMZMU010000062.1 coordinate 8,749,830, forward strand.
GGAAGGAAGAAGACGTAGGAGCGAAGGAATCAAGCAAACGGAGCCCGCAAGGCGAAAAGGGGGTGGCCCACGTGGCCAGGTACTGTGGCCGCGTGGGGCCCACGCGTTTGGGCCTCGTGGCTCCGTTGCCGTCGATCTTTCGTCCACCGACTCCGTCTTGACCTAAAAACGCCTATAAAAAAGGTCCCCCGACGTTCTCTGGAAGGAGCGCCGCCGAAACACAGAAACGGAGATCAGGAGCTGCAGATTGGAGGGGGAGAACTCCGGCGGGGCGCTGCCGGGGTGGTCCCCAGCTTCTCCAGCGACTTCTCCACCGTCTCCATGATGAAGGGGAGTAGTCCACCCCCTGGATTTGGGTTTGTGGTGGTAACTTATGTATCTCTCCTCTCTTTGAGCTTCACTAATTAGTACCGTATGAGCTGCTGAACATGATTACGGTCATCTATGTAATACCTTTGTGGTGAATATTGTGGTATGAGATGATTTGTTATGCATTTACTGTTGTGTTGGAACTTTTATGACTTGTCATGATTTGATAGAATATTGTTCTTTAAGAAGTATGATGTATGTGGGTACGGGATGGCCGATGTGACACGGCATAGTTATTGAGTGACACAGTACCGCCCAACATCCTTTATCTGGGGGTAAAAAGAAAGAGTATGATGTGGGAGTGAGAGCAACCACGCTAGCCTTACGAGGGTGACCTAGCAACACAAATGAGTACTTCTTTCAACTATGTGTTTTAGGACATATAGCCGTTATAAAAGCTACCATTAAAACATGACAATTATGTGTACTTTATCTATAACATGATAATCACCGTAGATGAGAGAGAGAGGATTAAGTGAACCCATGAACCCATGTCCATTGTTCCTATAAGAGAAAACCTTTGTTTTGTCCTCTTGCATTGAAGAGGATTGGGACACTTTTACATTCTTGCTTGGTTACATTAAACTTCCATCCATCAAATCAACCACCTTGTTCTTTAAACTTGTTTAGTGCATAATCAACTAAAACTTGTGACACTTTAGTTGTAGGGAATAGATAACTTTTCTTGCTCCTGCGCATCGATACCTTACTTCCACATTGAGAGGTGCTACGGTGATCCCTTGCTCTTGGGGGTAATCAAGTACTTTTCTGGCGCCGTTGCCGGGGAGCGTAGCGCTTAAGTTTCTATTCTTGTGTGCACTAGACTAAGCTTGGGGAGGTTTCTTTAACTTGTTTTATATCTTGCAACCATCTAAGCTTGGGGAGGTTCCTTTAAACTTGTCTGGTTGTAAGTTCCTCATTACTTTTGCTATGGTTTTTTTGGATGATTATACACCTGAGGAACTTGAAACATGTACACTTGAGGAACTTGAAATATTAAAAGAAGCTGATTATTTATTTTCTCAAGTAGATGCTTTTGTTATTAAACATAAAAAAATAACTCTTGCTGCCATAGAAAGAACTAATATTTTTCAGGAAGAGGATGGTGAAAACATAAACTTGGAAGAGGAAGAATGTAAAGAAGAGGATAAAAACCTAAGGTTGGGGATGCCCATGCAATCTCAAGAAGATGCTGAAAAAGATGAAAACTGGAGAATGAAGAGTTGGATCCCCCAACTTCACCATCAACATATGATAGTAACACTCAAACTCAAAAACCTTTTGCTAGTAAACTTATTGATAATAATGAGGAGTTTGCTTAAATGTGCTATATGATAATGCTTTAGATGATGGTCCATGCTTATTGATAATCCTACATGTTTGGAAGTTACTAAATTATGTGAGGATAAAAATGATATACTTGCTGCTCATGATAGTACTCTTACTTATGAGAGTCCTGCTATGTTCTTGAATTCTCCTAACTACACCATAGAAGAAAATTTGCTTATGTTGAGAAATACTTATGGTTTGCAATTATCTTTAGTTCCAAATCTTTGTTGCAACCATGATATTAAACTTGATATTGATCTTAACAACTATTTGAAAGAGGGAAGCATGCTAATAAATTCCAAAATAAATTTAATGACCTCTTTATGTTCCCAAATTATCTAAGTTGGAAGATTCTATTGGTTACATGATTAAACACTTCTACTACTTGCAACTATTATGAAAGAGGAGTGTAAGAACCCTCTTTATGCTACTAATAATTATGGGCTGCAAGTAAATATTGTTAATATGCATTGGAAACTTATATTCATTGTGATTCATTCATATACAAAATGCCAATGCATAGAAGAAGTTAGACTTCGTTGTTATTACTTTTGTGTTCTGTTTTTCTCTCAACTAGGTTTCAACTTGACTATTATTTTGATTGGTTTGAGAGCACCATGGGACCCTGGTATAATGCATGGAACACTTCCCAAGGAAGAGGGGACATCATTCAAGCTCCCTCATGAGCTTCATCTTCGATAAACAACAAGTAAGAAGCCTAGCTATATGGCTATAAAGAAAGCGCTTTGCGGGAGGCAACCCGGTTATTTTTGTGTGTGATTTTTCTTTGTGTCCTCTTGCTGTAACAAGAGATTTGTGTCTAGTTAGTTTCTGGAGTTTTTAATAAAGTGCCAAGTTTTACCCATTTTGGTCTTGAAAAGTTGCTTATAGCGTTCGGAGATTTTATTCCTGCACGAATCAGTGCACGGTATGATTTTTAATTCTTATTCTGTAACTCCGAATGAGCTCATATTTGAACTGTAGTTGCAACTTTTCATCCTCTGTATGCATGAATTTTTTCGGAATTTTTCGAGAAAGTTTGGTAGGGTAGAAAAATACGTTTTGCTGCTGCTGTTTTTCTGGACAGATTCTGTCCCATTTTGTTTGATGCATGCTTTGAGCTTTTAAGTTGAATCTTTTTGATCCAATTGAGTTTATGAGTAGGCATACAACATTATACACTTTCTGGACATCTCATATGAATTTTTGTTCAAGGATTATATGCAGCAAGAAACATATTTGTTTATCACTATTAATGCACCCCACAGAAAAGAAATGGGAGAAACGGTGTTTTGAAGTTTTTTCACAGGGATTGGAGGAGATGCACCAAGAGTTATCCAAGGATGGTGAAGACCATAAGCTTGGGGATGTGAAGACAACCCCACTGGACCTACACACTCTCGGTTTGCACACGTCCAACTTCTGTTTTTCGATCGAAACACTTTATCGCATAAACTTGGAGCGTCTTTTGTTTTGTTTTGGTTTGATTTGTTTGAGAGACCACCACACTATCATTTATATATGGGAGAGCTACTGGAAATATGGGTTGAAATATGTTGGATGCTTTTATAAGATTGGGAAAAGGGATGTTTGAGTTGATTTTTAATGATACATATAGTTGCATGATTCATGAGCTTGTTTATGAGTAATAGTTTGCAAATCCTTTTTGAAGAGCTATCACTTATTCATGTTTTGGTGCTGATTGTTATTTTACTTGGTTTAACATGGATTAGTTAGTTCTATGGACACTCATGCATGCATCTAGATGGTCAACTTTCTCCCTTTTGCTAGCCCAAACATTCCAACAAGTAAAACTTGTTTCCAACACCTTCAACCAAAGTTATTCCAGTGAGTCCACCATATCTACCTACTAGCTATATGCTATTCCGAGTATGTTCATCATGATATTTGTGTTATCTATACCTCTGAATGAAAATGATTATGTTATTGATTGCCATGGGAAAAGTTGGTTATATAGCTCTCATGAACTTGATGCACATTTTTACTATCATTGCTATAAATAAAACATGACCCATTGTGATTAAGATTATGATGCTAGTGGCTTGATAAATGTCCAGGTTGGGAGTTAGCCCATATGTGCTGTCACATGCAAAGCTTTCAACATGCTCCATTTAGTTGATATCATGTGCTTTTGTCTATGGATGCCTATCATGGTGAAATAAGGGGAAAAGATTTAGTTTGAATGAGTTTGTATAAATGGTTAGAGAGACGCCTGGGCCGCTAATCTAAGCCATGCATTATTCATGGTGGAAATTTACTTACATGCTATGGTGAATTATCTATGACACACCTTACAATAAAAAGCTATTCCAATGGTAAATAAAAAGGGTGTTGAGGTGTTCATCTTGTTTGTTTGTCTTGTCATTTTGATATGGGCTTGTTCCATATCCTGGGACAAGAGGTACCCCAGTTGACGCTCTTGATGATACTATTATTACTTACAATGATAGATAACTTGAACTTGCTTTTCCCAAGTTGAGTAATCATGGTGTAGGTACTTGTATTCAAGGGGCATGAGACATCCAACCTTTACTTTGTCAAGCACACTACTCATATTTGCTCCCATTAAACTATAATCATTCAAGATGCTATGATAGGGGAATGAGAGCTTGACACCAAGTATTACCACATTGCAATCATTAACTTAAGTAGGAGAGTTTGGAGGTTAGATGAAACTTATGCATGCTTTACCTCTACTCACTTATTCATCTTTCCAAAGTGTCCACCAAACATATTCAGATTTTCATCATCACTCTATGGACCACATGTATGCAAAAGTAAGAATATCCATTTTACTTGCTACTATGTTACACTTTGTGAACTATCAATGAACATCCTTGTCTTGAATACTTGATATCACTTCATAAACTATTTTGCATATTGCTACTCCTTTGAAGAATGAATCATTTGACTTTATGTAGCAATTGTAATCATCTTTGATATCCATTGTTAGTATTAAATTGCAAAGTCCATGTTAGTTTTATCACCTTCATACTCGAGGACGAGCATGGGTTAAGCTTGGGGATGTTGATGCATGTAAAATGCATACATGAACTTTGCACTATATCACTTATATTCCAATCATATTTGCATCATATAAGGGTTATACCACTGTTATTTAATGATTTTAGGAAATAAAATAATTGTTTCCTATTTTTATGGAATTAACCCTGCGCAGGCAGAAAACCCTATTTCTTTCCTTTTATGTTTCAGGGACCAAACGTCGTCATAAAATCCTGGAAAAATACAGAGGCCGTTATTTTGGAAGGAAGAAGACGTAGGAGCGAAGGAATCAAGCAAACGGAGCCCGCAAGGCGAAAAGGGGTGGCCCACGCGGCCAGGTACTGTGGCCGTGTGGGGCCCACTCGTTTGGGCCTCGTGGCTCCGTTGTCGTCGATCTTTCGTCCACCGACTCCGTCTTGACCTAAAAACGCCTATAAAAAGGTCCCCCGACGTTCTCTGTAAGGAGCGCCGCCGAAACACAGAAACACCGAAACAGAGATCAGGAGCTGCAGATTGGAGGGGGAGAACTCCGGCGGGGCGCTGCCGGGGTGGTCTCCAGCTTCTCCAACGACTTCTCCACCGTCTCCATGATGAAGGGGAGTAGTCCACCCCCTGGATTTGGGTTTGTGGTGGTAACTTATGTATCTCTCCTCTCTTTGAGCTTCACTAATTAGTACCGTATGAGCTGCTGAACATGATTACGGTCATCTATGTAATACCTTTGTGGTGAATATTATGGTATGAGATGATTTGTTATGCATTTACTGTTATGTTGGAACTTTTATGACTTGTCATGCTTTGATAGAATATTGTTCTTTAAGAAGTATGATGTATGTGGGTACGGATGGCCAATGTGACACGGCATAGGTATTGAGTGACACAGTACCGCCCAACATCCTTTATTTGGGGGTGAAAAGAAAGAGTATGATGTGGGAGTGAGAGCAACCACGCTAGCTGTCGGGGGAATAATTATCCCACGACTTATTCAAGCAAAGTGCGACTTATTCACAGTCGCACCACTATTGGGCTTGCACAAATATGGGCCGACTCAAGATCATGAGGAAAGATCCAGAAGCTCGAAGATAACTTGACTTGGAAGACAAGACATATGATTAGTCTCCAAGTAGGACTCTGACTCATACTTTCCTTGGGAGAGAAGTTTCCTTGTAACCTTGCGAGCCACCGTCCTTATAAGGTGGACTCCAAGGACCTAGAACCCCATGTTAAAAAAGCTCTCATACATCTAGAGATAGGCGACTTGACACATCGATCGTCAACCCTTGTAACACCATATTCATATCAATACCAATCTAGGATAGGCAGGACGTAGGTCTTTACCTCGCATCGAGGGGCCGAACCTGGGTAAAAAACATTGTCTTCCTCGTGCCCTGCGATCTTTAGCTCGGAGACGATTGACTCACGCAATCCCACACCTACGAAGTCATCCATGACACCTGACGTGACAAACCCACGACAGTTGGCGCCCACCGTGGGGCCTGCGGTCAAGAGCGTCATGTTCCGCGCTGGATCTGTGCCAGGGACGAAGGATCTCGTCGTCGATTCAAGCTCGGCGACTTCGACATCGCGCCGGTCTAAACGATTCGGCGGTATCACCATCTACATCAAGATCTACCTCAAGCTCGAGTAGGAAGCGTGGAGAAATTCGACCGCGCGATTCGGGGCTCAACTTCGACAACGCCCCTCACGCGCGGGTTACAGGACAGCAGCAACGCCCGCATGGCGGACATCACCGGCGGCGGCTCGAAACTCATCTCGACGATCCCTTCGGTGGAAAGATGCGAAATCGAGTTTCCTAGCATCTGTCCAAAGCGTATCGGATTCCAACGGTTAGATCTCCGTGGACGACTCAAACACTCAAGCCCTGTCGAAAGCTGACGGGGCTCCGCGCGACTTTGGGAAAATAATTATCGAGGTCGACTCGGACATCAATTCGAAGATCCCTCCAGTGGAAACCTGCGGATTACAATCCTGAAGCCCTCGAACAAATTTGAGAGAATTCCAACGGTTAGATCTCCGTCGGCGAGCCGCGCACCACGGCAAGTTTTTGCATCTGGGCGAATTCGTGAAACCTGCACTGACGACGTCATCAAGTTTAGCAAAACTCGCCGTGCCAGCTCCCGTCGACTTGACATCACCATCGCCCTCGTGCGCAAACTTGACGTCCTTCATCAGTCTCATGACGGAGACGGACGAACACCTCTTCATCAACAATGGCAGCTACTGATCGTCAGCCAGGCGACTCGTGCAACTGGACATCAGCAATATCCTTGCATGTGACTGATCGAGTCTACTAGGTCGAAGTTATTTGGCAGTGTTCCGTGCACGGTTCCTCGGATCCGACTCACGAATAGCTGCATGAAAAACTTGGCCGTGCGTGTCAGAGCCAAAGCTTAGTTCATCTCGGATTCCAGGCGGTACTAGTTAACGTATCAATATAAAGGAGACTGTCTAAGTTGGATCAGACTTCTGAAGGCCACCACGTGATCATGTTCCCCATGATGAAAAAAGAAAAAGGGGATCGTAGATATACAAGGCAGCTGCATGAAGATTTTGCCGCTGCGTCTGAGGTCCGAGCTGCGACTTACTGCTGCACGAAGATTTCGCCGCTGCGACCGGTCTGAGCTGCGACTTACTGCTGCCTGCAGATTTAGCCGCTGCGTCCGATTTCTAAGCTGCGACTTACCGCTGCATGAAGATTTTTCCATGCACCAGTTCAAATCAATACGTACCAGCTAGTACTACTTGAGTCGCACATGGATCAAAGAGAGTTGTCAAGAAAGAAAAGAAGTGATCAGACTTGCAGGCTTGTTACATATTTAAACATCACACGTACCAACATGGATTGCACGTGCAATGACAAGGAAGTACGATCAGCAAGATACTAATCTTGGGATGTATGCTACAGCTCACCAACTCAAGGGTCAGGGAAATCAATCAAAGGAAAGAAAAAAAATCTGGATGGCATGCGTGCGCTGATAGCTAAAAGCAGTCCGGTTATTTATCCGCTTCCGCGAAAGCAGTCCGGTTATTTATCCGCTTCCGCGACTTTGGCCATGACGCAGCAGACAACGACTCAGCAGTTCGGCAACCCCGAAGTGGATATACGTCCGACTCACAACATGCATGGATGCGATCAGCGAGACGACCAGCAGTTACAAAGCTTGCTGACTCGCTGTGGTTGATCACCAACACCACCGTGCCCTATTTCGTCTTCGACGGACATACATCTACGGTCCGCGGATTATACCGCGACGTCAAATTCAGAAGAATAAAAATAAGCTAAGTCGCTATTATACTCAACTTTCGTAGTCTTTTACTTTCATCAATAAGTTTAAATTCACCTTCGAGTTTATCTCGGTGGGTGCATATCTAGGTTATTATGCCTTTTATTAATGTATTTGCGTCTCATATTATATCATGTCGTAGACTTTAAATTCATATCGGCTTTTGTAGATTTAATTACATCTACTTCTCAATACATTCGTCAAATTAGAGTTCTTTATAACTCGTATTGCAAAGTCTAGCTATTTACAGCTTGGATTGAATATCAAGATCACCACTACATGTTCAAGCATTGATATTTGGCGATTCATTTGTCATTCTATGACTTATCATTATATCAATTTATGACTGATCGTTATATAATTTCATGATTTATCATCATATCATTTTATTAATCATCATCGACTTATTGTCATATCGATTTATGAGTCGCATAGCGATTTAACCCCATATCATTTTATGAGTCGCAAACAGCTCATCATTATATCAGTTTATGAGTCATTAATGAATCATTATCTTATCAATATTTGAGTTAATACATGTGACTCGTTGTACCACATCTACAGCTAATCAGAGCTGGTTATCATCAAAGCTAATTAGAGCTCGTCACGGCTATTGCAGCCGATAAAAGCAATAATCCTGTTTATTCTCGCCTTAAGTCAGAAGTATCTCGCACTATGTGGCCAAAGTACTGGGGCGCGGCGTCATTCATGAGACTGATGCTTATCATGGCTGCCTATCATGACCGTTCTCAACGACCCTGAACACGCGTTTACACCTGGGAAATACTGAGCCGCGCGCAGACCTACTTAACGGTACCTTAAGTTAGAACTATCTTTGCATTATGTGGCCAAAGTACTGGGGTGTGGCGTCATTCATGAGTTTGATGCCTATCATGGCCATTCTCGACCCTGAACACACATTCCCGGGAAATACTGAGTTGCGCGAAGACCTGCTTAATGGTAACATAGATAATTCAGAAGGACTAAAGTACCCGCATGTGGTGTCAGTCGAGTCTGATGCCAATCATGGCTGCCTATCATGGCCGTTCTCGACCCTGAACACACATTAGAATCGGGAAATACTGAGTCAAAGTACCATATGCTATCATGCATCGTACAATATGCTATCATCTTACCAGTTGCTATCATGCAACTAAGTTGCTATTACGCAACTGTTTGCTATCATACAGATTACAACATGCTATCATGCGACATACCATTTGCTATCATGCAGATTATACTATGCTATCATGTAGGGTACCATATGCTATTATGCGGAGTACTAACTTTCTATCATAATTATTACCAGCCGCCAAGGCTAACATATTATCATCAAGCTATCATCATTGCTTCCTTGGAGGCTTTGCCTTTTGATTTAACAGGAACCTATAACTCGGCCATATGAGTTTGAATTGGCACGACCAGATTTTTTATGATTGAGATAATTATCTCCTGATATCGGCTGATAAAGCCACCATTATTTATTTATTTTCAGCCACATCAAGTGGAATTTTTAAGGATGATTCATTAATTTATATCTAGAGTCTTGACTGGAATTATCTTTTTTTCCTAGCGGCTCAACTAATACTTCACAGTTCGGAGTTTATAAGCAATTTCGCTCTACTCCAAATATCATTATTATCTTGAAAGCAACATTTTTGCTCAAGTTATTGCAGGATATGACATCAAACAGGATAATGAAATCATGCCTGCTTAATGCCTGGGGGCTAGGACAATTAAATTTTTGTCCAACTTGTGATATTTTTGAGTCCCGAGCAGCATGATCAAGCATGCAACCCGGCCTCGGGGGCTACACATCCACCATATCTGGCGGTCTCTATTATATTCATATACCATGTTTATATGCAGATTTCATTTTTTGCAGCACATGAGAATATATATATCCATTTGCGAGTCAAATTAGCGACTCGGAAATCTTTAAATACAGGTTGTGACTATATGCCCTTGAGCCGCCATGTTTCAACATGCGTTTAGATGGCTCGTCATGATAACATGACAGATTATTATTCTAATGATTGACCAGCTTATTTATGCTTATGGTCTTTTATGCTTCGATGTCCATGACTCAGCACCTTATACATATTTGGTTGATATATCTTGATACTCATAAGTTATTATTCTTATGATTTCAGCTCAGTCTTGCATCTAACAGGACAAGATGGTTTTCACCAAAGACTCCACTGACATCTTATATAATTTCAGTAGAGAACTTACCGCAATTGTGCAGCTTCAATGCGACCAAGACATAAGTGTTCAAAGGCTTGTGATACTACATTAGTAGCTAAATAAGCCGCAAAGCTAGCGACTCATCGCTTCTACACCAGTGGCTACGCGCGTGACTCATCATCAGCGAGTCGCCAAGCTCAACATCGACAAGTCGGCAAGAACTACATACGCAAGCCCGCAGGATCATCATCAAGACAGAATCTTCCGCCTGATTCTACGAATCACCCGAAAGCTTGGGGGCTAATGTCGGGGGAATAATTATCCCGTGACTTATTCAAGCAAAGTGCGACTTATTCACAGTCGCACCACTATTGGGCTTGCACAAATATGGGCCGACTCAAGATCATGAGGAAAGATCCAGAAGCTCGAAGATAACTTGACTTGAAAGACAAGACATATGATTAGTCTCCAAGTAGGACTCTGACTCATACTTTCCTTGGGAGAGAAGTTTCCTTGTAACCTTGCGAGCCACCGTCCTTATAAGGTGGACTCAAAGGAACTAGAACCCCAAGTTAAAAAAGCTCTCATACATCTAGAGATAGGCGACTTGACACATCGATCGTCAACCCCTTGTAACACCATATTCATATCAATACCAATCTAGGATAGGCAGGACGTAGGTCTTTACCTCGCATCGAGGGGCCGAACCTGGGTAAAAAACATTGTCTTCCTCGTGCCATGCGATCTTTAGCTCGGAGACGATTGACTCGCGCAATCCCACACCTACGAAGTCATCCATGACACCTGACGTGACAAACCCACGACACTAGCATTACGAGGGTGACCTAGCAACACAAATGAGTACTTCTTTCAACTATGTGTTTTAGGACATATAGCCGTTATAAAAGCTACCATTAAAATATGACAATTATGTGTACTTTATCTATAACATGATAATCACCGTGGATGAGAGAGAGAGGATTAAGTGAACCCATGAACCCATGTCCATTGTTCCTATAAGAGAAAATCTTTATCTTGTCCTCTTGCATTGAAGAGGATTGGGACACTTTTACATTCTTGCTTGGTTACATTAAACTTCCATCCATCAAATCAACCACCTTGTTCTTTAAACTTGTTTAGTGCATAATCAACTAAAATTTGTGACACTTTAGTTGTAGGGAATAGATAACTTTTCCTTCTTGCTCCTGCGGATCGATACCTTACTTCCACATTGAGAGGTGCTACGGTGATCCCTTGCTCTTGGGGGTAATCACTGTGCTCTGTTGCGAGGGAGGGCGCCGCTCCGTTGGCTGTCTCGGCCGATGAAGCCTTGACGACGGAAGCCGCGTCGACGTGAAGACGGAGCCGAGCGCTGGGCTCAGGCGGAGACGGGGAGAGCGTGGCGCTCAGGCTCACGCGGCTTGTTCAGGGTCGAGACGAGCGTTGTCGGGGGAATACTTTCTGGTTTAACCCGTGGTCCAGTGCGACTTACTTTACTCGCACGGACAAAAGCCCACATGGGATCAAGCCCAACATCGAACCGCCACAAGGAGAAGGATCTAGAAGACATATCCTAGAGGACGTGAGGAGGAGTTGGTCTCCGAGTAGGTTCCAGTTGATGTATTCCTTGTGGAGGAAGTTTCCTTTGTAACCTAGCGAACCTCTGTGTATATAAAGAGGACTCGCAGGACTTAGACGGGGTCGAGCTAAGAAGCCCTTAAACCCTAGCTCATACGGCGAGTACCAGATCGGATCGCCTCCATTGTAACACCTCGATTATCATATCAATACCAATCTAGGGTAGGCAGGAAGTAGGTCTTTTACCTCACATTGAGGGGGCCGAACCTGGGTAAATCTGTGTTGATCTTTGTTCCTGCGATCCCAAGCTCGGAGATGCTTGACTCGCGTAATCCCACACCTACGAAGTCATCTATGACACCTGACGTGACAAACCCACGACAGTTGGCGCCCACCGTGGGGCCTGCGGTCAAGAGCGTCACGTTCCGCGCAGGATCCATGAAGGGAGCTGAAGATCTCGTTGTTGGCCGTATCATCACGGTCAATGGCACACCCCTCATTGATGATTCAAGCTGGGGGCCCGAAGCTGACTACCTGGAAACCGGCCACATCATCCCGTTTGGATCTGTCCATGTCTTCGTCGGCTTCATTGGCAGCGAGTCAGAAGACCCATCGCAACATGGCAACTCGGAAGAAGGAGTCGCGGTAACGGTGGTCCAAGAAGAAGAATCTATCAACTACGAGTTGCTACCTATTGAAGACGAAGAAGGCCAATCCATTGAGTATGTCCTTGAGGAAAGGCTACGCGGAGGCCCTGTGGATGGCGACTCGCCCTCTGTAGAAGATCGGCACATTGAAGGGGTCTACAGGACCACAGAAGCGGACGAAGGGCTGGGCATGCCACCAGGCAGCTTAGCCCCCACGCTGCCAGAAGCAGCAGAACAAGCCGCGCTAGACGCATCAGGAGTCGCGGCATCCGCTGCGGTAACACCAGGAGTCGCGGCCTCAGGAGTCGCAAACAGAGAGACTCCACCCACAGTTGCGCCCGCGGAATCAGGGTCAAGGGTAGCCCCCGACGCAGCGGTCACGCTGCCACAGGGAAGTGTGTTGTTCACGCCAATATCTGCGGTTAACGCGGCCGCTAGAGTGACAGAATTGGAGGCTACCAGGATCGGGCTATATGATGAAGTCCAGAGAATCGCAGATGAGAGAGCCAGGCTGGCGCGCGAGGAACAGCGCCTCCAACAGGAGCAACAATGACTCATCGAGGACACCAATACTTTGCAAGGAGTACAGGCCACCTTGCCACACAGACGCCATGCGAGTCGCCTGCAGCCAGGAACAGTAAATCCTATGGAGTTGTTCCAATCGCCTACCGCTAGACCAACAATCGCGGTTCCCGCGGTTGAAACGCCAGTAACCGCGGCACCACCCAGCGCGATCCCATCAGTCGCCACCAACACAGTGTGCCCGGTCGCATGGTCAGGAGTCGCACAACCAACAGTCGCTGTACCCACACACATGGCACCGTCTGCCATGGTTATGCGGTCCGTGGCACCATTAGCCGCGCCAGCGGTTCAAGCGATCGCTGTACCATCAGTTGTACCAGCGGTTCCGTCCTTCGCAGCACCAAGAGCAGCGGAAATACCTGGATCAAGGGCCATAGTACAAGCTAACAACAGGGCCATCATGCCCCCGCCATTGCCGCAGCCAACCTTTGTTCAGCAGCCGCCACAGCAGCCTCAAAGGTTCCACACGCCGCAAGGACATTACGTTAGCCCAGTGGAGAATCTCTTTGCGGCTACGAACATCTTGGCCAGGTTAGCGCCAGCAGGAAACACACCAATGGACAGGGAGGCGCGGCACGCCATTGAGATGCTGAGCACAGCAGTAATACAGCAGGCAAACATGTCCGAACATGCGGGACGGCTGCACTCTACCCCCTACAATAGCAGAGCAACGGCGGAAAGAAGCATCCACGCGGAGTCGCCGCACGTTGCGACCTCAAGTTCGGCTAGGCGACAAAGGGAAAATCAACCTGTGGCTCAAAATCAACCTCAGCAAGTTCAGCCCGTAGAAGTTGTGCAGCCGCGCGCGGCGGCTAATCCAATGGGAAGGCCAACTTCATCCAATCTATCGTCGCGACTCAAAGGCCAAGTCTGTTTTAGCGAAAGAATCAGGTCTGAACCGTTTCCTGCAGATTTCAAAGGACCTCGCAAGGTCGCCAACTACAACGCAAGCATGGACCCTGTTACTTGGCTCAACAATTACGAGATGGGCATGAGCATCCTAAACGCATCCGAAGAGATCTGCGCACGGTACCTAAACATGATGTTAGAAGGCGCAGCTCACATATGGCTGCAGAATTTGCCGCCAAATTCAATAAACTCTTGGGATGAGATGAAGGAATCTTTTATCAAGAATTTCCAAGGAACATGCAAGCAACTCTGCAGTATAGAGGACCTTGAGCGCTGTGTACAGAAGGAAGGTGAGTCGAGTCGCCACTGGATGAGAAGGGTCACAGAAATCATACATTCCTCAGACAACATACCACCCAGTTCAGCAGTCCTTGTCATGGAGAAAAATTGCAAGTTTGAGCCGCTAGTCCACAAACTAGGTCGCATGAAGGACAAAGTCAAGAGCCTAAGCGAAGTAATGGCGGCAGCCAACAAGTATGCTAGCAAGGATAAAACCAGGGACACATCTGATGGGGAGAAAGAGGAAAATACTGGCAAGGGAAAGAAGGCCAGTAGCAAGCCTCAACAACAGCAAGCTAGCAATGCTAATGCGAGTTATAACAAGCGCAAAAACGAGGAAGGAAACTCGGGGTTAGTCGCAAATACGAACACTCGGTACAAGCGAAGCAGCGGCAGAGGAAGGAATTTTCACCCAGTTAACTTGGAAGAGGTTTTTAACCGCCCCTGCGACATCCATATAGGAAAAGATGGAAAACCACCCAACCACACAAAGGCACAGTGCTATCATTACAAAAAGTGGAAGGATGGGCAACCACTCAACACAAACAACAATCATCAAAACAATGAGGGAGGTAACCACGGCGGAGGCAACAACAGCAACAATGCTGTCCCAAATCCACAGCCAGATCAGCCACAGTTCCCAAAACAGCTGGGTCAGTATCACACCATTGTAGTCAATACCTCAAGGAGGGAGCAAAAGCTGCGACGACGCAATCAGGCTGTTAACGCCATAGTACCAGCCGTACCACAGTGGCTAAAGTGGTCCGAGCAGCCAGTAGTTTGGAGCCGCGAGGACCACCCAGGAGAAATAAATGAAGAGGGCAAACTCGCGCTGGTGGTTGCCCCTCAAGTCGCAGGATACAAGTTGGGCAAAGTGCTGATGGACGGAGGCAGCAGCATCAATATATTATACTACGAAACCTTCAAAAGAATGAACCTCCAAGAAAAGCAGCTACACCCATCAAGAACAACGTTTCACGGTGTCATGCCAGGCATATCAGCTCAGCCATTGGGGCGAATCAACTTGGAGGTCGCCTTTGGGACACAAAGCAACTTCAGAAGCGAGTATATCTGGTTCGAGGCCCGGGGGAGTCATCACCATTAATGGCGACAGAAGAATAGCTCAAGAATGCGAAGAAGGCGACAAGGCCATGGCCAGAGCAGCTTGCATCGCAGAGAGCGCGCCCATGCGCGAGTCGCGGGAAATTTTTGATGACATCGTGGAGGCCAAGAGGCACCTGCCTGACTTGCGACTTCAGATTAAAGCCGCAAGGGAAGTGAGGAAAGCAAGGGCAACAGCCAATCACCAATGAGGGTATATCCCCAACATCGCGAGTCGCTATCAGCAGCCGCAACAAAAACCATTAAGGGTTCGTATCATTAAGCTGGCCACTCAGGGCTAAAGTATCACCTCTGGTCGCCACCTAGGCGCGACCGACCCATATATCATTTCTGGTCGCCACCAAGGCGCGACCGACCCATGCAACACTTCAGGTCGCCACCTAGGCGCGACCGACCCATGTATCACCTCTGGTCGCCACCCAGGCGCGACCGACCCATGTATCACCTCTGGTCGCCACCCAGGCGCGACCGACCCATGTATCACCTCTGGTCGCCACCCAGGCGCGACCGACCCATGTATCACCTCTGGTCGCCACCCAGGTGCGACCGACCCATGTATCACCTCTGGTCGCCACCCAGGCGCGACCGACCCATGTATCACTTCTGATCGCCACTCAGGCGCGATCGACCCATTTCTGTTTGCCACCTAGGCGCAACCGACCCAAGCATCATTTCTGGTCGCCACCTAGGCGCGACCGACCCTATGTATCATATAATGATTTTGAAATAAAGCATCTCAAACTACCAATTGAGTTGTCAGTCTTTTATTTTTTAATCATTGGTTCCTTGGGGGCGCGGCAGTTTTTTAGCGCGGCCTATTACCTTGGGATCGCCAAACGAGTGGCATTTATCGTGATTATACTCAACCTCTCTTGGATGCGACTTGCACTATGCGGCCAAAGTACTAGGGGTGCGGCGTCAATCAAGTTTGATCGCCTATCATGGCTGCTCTCGACCCTGAACACGCACTTTTTACTTGGGAAATACTAAGCTGCGCAAGGGCCTAAGTGATGAAAAACCGAGACAAATCATAAGGACCAGCCTATTGGTCGAATCATGTACTGTTGAGATTACTTACACAACCATAACATTGTCTTTGACATACATAATACTAACAAATTATTACAAGCCACTAAGGGCTAAATTCATCAACACATTGTTTCTTCATTTGTGCGCAGCATTTGGCTTGTAGGAAGGAGGAACAAACGGCTTACCATGCTTGCCAGAAGGAGCAGTTGCAGGCTCACTGGACGACTTTTCAATCGCGGACTTGGGGGCTTCAGAGCTGGACACACCTGGAGAGGGGTTCTTCTCTTGCTGAATCGCCATGCTGGTCGATGGAGTGGGTAACCTTTCAAATCTGCTCTCATCTGCGTTATATTTCCCCAGATAGGTCGCAAGAACCACCCCATCCACCAACTCAGTCGCGTGCCCACGCATGCTCTTCCTAGTCGCCGTATATTCTGAGGCCGTCAGATCGGTGCCATCCACCTTCTTCGAGGGCCTGCCTTGTGCAACTCTGGCAGCATCAAAGGATGGCTAGTACGTCTTGACCAAGGCAAGCACATGAGCCGCACCAGAGCGAGCTGAGGATTCCTTCCAGTCCAAAAAATATTGAGGCGCCTTGAGCAGTCTCTTCAATAGTCCCTCAGCATCAGCAGGAGCAGGCTTTTTTGGCAGAAGACAGGCAGACAGCGATCTCATGGCATCGCAAGCATTCCGCGAAAACTCACGGATATAATCCAGCTGTTCTTGAGTACTGCTGCGCTGCAATGCGGCATTTTCACCTACATCAAGGCATTTCTCAGTCAGCTCAACAATATACAAGCAAAGATAGTGGAGAAAACAGATGCAGACATGAGTCGCAACACTTACCAGTCAACTCCTGAGTCATGATACAGACTTTGGCGTGAACAAGGTTGTGGGTGTCTGATAACTTGGTCAATTTTTTCTCAAGACTGCCAATTTCAACAGCCTTTAACCTTGCATCCTCATTAGCCTGAGCAAGGGCGTCCTTCTAGGCATTGATTTGCTGATCCAGCTGCTGGACCCTCTCTTGGAACTTTTTTTCAACCTTCTTAAGCCGCAGCTCAGTGGCTTTGGCTTGTTCAGATAACTTAAATCTCTCATCAGACAGCTCGCCCATCCTGGCTTCCCTCTTCTTCAGCTCAGCGTCACGCTGGCCAAGGAGTTCGCGCAGCCTCTCCAGTTCAGAAGGAGTCTCCCCCAACTGCTTTTCCAAGGCGAGTCTTGCGGCTGTTACGGAACGTAGTTCCTCCTACAAAGAGTACATCAGTTAGTACGTACGTATCAACAGCTAAAGAGAAGTATCAAGTCTCCCTTTATAGTCAAAAAAGAAACTTGATCCTTGGGGGCTAGAGACAGATAAGTGGAGACATAAGTTTACCTTGTAAGCCGCAGACAGATCAGACAGCGCCTTGCGGAGCTCCGCGGCTTGCTGGTCATTTGAGGCGATGATGGCCTCTGACAGTTTCTCCGCGCGGCTCATGGAGGAGGAGGAAGCAACCTCAACACGCAGAGCTGGCAATCGCTGGCTATCAGCCGCTGGCGACTCAATCAACGGCGCATCAGCATCCTTGGTCATTGCAACTATGGAGGAAGGGTTGACCTTCTCCACGTCTTGGATCATAAGGAGATCCGTTCCGTCCTCCAGAGCCACCTCTTGGGTAGCCGTGTCAGGAACAAAGGCCGTAGCCAAGTCATCAGTGGTGGCCACACCCTCCACCATGGCAGTATGAGCCACAGGCGATAAGCGCGGCTCAACCGCAGTTTCAGAGACAACTCCAAGTTCAGTCGCGGATTTAACTGCACTTTCGCAAAAAACAGGGGCATTGAGTGAAGAAGAAGCACATAAACCAGAATAAAGTGTTATAAGCGCAAGGAAAGTCACTAACTCTGGAGCCATCTTCACAGAGGCCATAAGGTCGTCACTTGACGGTGATGACAGGCCTTGGGTCCCAGAATCTACGAGCAGAAATTTGCGTGTCAGTAGAGGAAAAAGAATAAGCAGTCAAGATGTCAAGACAGCAGAAATTACCAGAATGGGGACCCATGTCTTCTTCAGCTGAGCCGGTGGCTTTGTACACACGCCCGGCAGCGGAGGAGGTCGTGCCCGCAGCAGGCTTGCGACGCTTCGCGGCCTCAGGATTTTCCAGAGCATTAAGCTCTGGCTCTTCACGAGATAGCCTCTTGGAGGCTCTGCGGGGAGTTGGGCCAGCCGCGGCAGCAGAACTCGCGGCTGGCACTGTACTGACATCCTCGTCCAATTCAGTTTCTTCACCTTCTGAGGCCGCAGTGGCGACAGAGGGGATGCCAGCAATTTCGCTGCCCTCTAGAGCGGGCAGCAACTTCTTTCTTGTGGCACGCTTGGGAGCAGCAGTGACGGCGTCGGTCGCAGGCAGCGACCAGTAACTTTCATCAGCCTGGATCAGGAAAATGTAAGTCGCAGTATTAAGAAAGGAATGCGACTCAACTACAAAGGCAAAAAGACAGGGAAGAGAAGTTACCTCAAAAGGCTTGTTGTCAACACTAAAAGGGGCAAGCCCCACCTTGTCAAAGGAGATGTCTTTCTCCTCGGTCACGCGGGTGACGAATTCCACCCAATCCTCAGGCGTCCAGTCCGCAGCCTTGATGCGATCGACATCGGCGGAGGTGCCAGCGCACTCGAGGAAGGTTCGTTGTCGTGGACTCACGGGCTGGATGCGCCATTTGGTCCTGCAAGAAAGAAGATCAAGGCCAGTAAGACCATGACCTATTAAGGCGCGGACCTTGATCAGCGACTCATTGATGAAAGCCATGGCCGAGTGGCGAGGCTTTGATTTCAGTGCCTCGGTAGGCACGAAGGTGGTGTTGGACCAGGAGGGGAGACGAGTTTCGCCCTCCGGAGAAGTATCTTGGCAGTAGAAAAAGGATTTTTGCCAAGCCCTGGGCCGATTCACCAGAGCCAGTTTGGGAAGAACAGAGTTTCGATGACGTTGCAGAGAAATGGCGCCGACCTGAACAGAGGCCCCGCCTTTGGAGGTGAGCTGGCTATTACAGGTGAAGGAAGCCAACCATAGATCGATGCTGGGGGCTATGCCGAGATAATCTTCGCACAAAACATGAAAGTTGCTCACTTGGAGCATTGAGTTGGGGCCGATGTCGTGGGTTTGTCACGTCAGCTGTCATGGATGACTTCGTAGGTGTGGGATTACGCGAGTCAAGCATCTCCGAGCTTGGGATCGCAGGAACAAAGATCAACACAGATTTACCTAGGTTCGGCCCCCTCAATGTGAGGTAAAAGACCTACTTCCTGCCTACCCTAGATTGGTATTGATATGATAATCGAGATGTTACAATGGAGGCGATCCGATCTGGTACTCGCCGTATGAGCTAGGGTTTTGGGCTTGATAGCTTGACCCCGTCTAAGTCATGCGAGTCCTCTTTATATACACAGAGGCTCGCCAGGTTACAAAGGAAACTTCCCCCATAAGGAATACCTCCACAGACGCCTACTCGGAGACTACTTGGTCTTCACGTCCTCCGGGATATGTCTTCTAGATCCTTCCCCTTATGGTGGTTCAATACTGGGCTCGCTCCCAAGTGGGCTTTTGTTTATGCGAGTAAGTCGCATTGGGCCGCGGGTTAATCCAGAAAGTATTCCCCCGAGATTAGCCCCCAAGTTTAGATTGGATTTCGAGTGAAGGCTTCTTCGTCTTAACAAACCCCTGAGCCGTGCGCATGAATTATCCCAGCTGAACTCCAACCTTCATATCTGCGACTTATAACTCTTCTCGACGGCTCAAAAAGTGCGACTTAACCTGCCTCGACGGTTGATTTTCAGATCTAAACGTCTTCCGCGCCTGGGCTATTTATCCGGCCCATCGTTTTTCCCAGCGTTCTGCGTCAAGACTTGCATTACGCATCCGCTGCTCCTTTCCGCCGCCTCCAATCCCTTCTCGTACTCCCAATCCTTCGGTGAAGATCTCCATCAATCTGAGAAAATGTCTCGCCGCAAGTGCAACTGGGAAGGCTCGTGGGTCGACGAAGATTTCCTGGAATCCCTATCTGCACGGGCCTTCTTCCGCCAAAAGATCAATGCGAATGGCGGCGCTGGCGAGGAGGTAATTCCCAACCCTCAACCAGGAGAAGTAGTGATATTCGCGGAGCATGTTGAGCGCGGGTTCAAGCCCCCGGGCTCTCTCTTCTTCCGCTCCTTGATGCAGCGGTTGGGTCTCCGCTTCCATGATATTGGCCCTAATTCGATGTTGCAAGTGAGCAACTTCCACGTCCTCTGCGAAGATTATCTGGGTATCCCGCCCAATAGATTTCTGGCTTGCTCTTTTCAATTGCAATAGTCAAAGGGAAACCACAGATGGTCCTTTTCTCCAATGCGGCGCCATTTCCTTCCAACGCCGTAGGGGTAGTATTTTCCCAAAACTAACCCTTGCCAAGAAAATCAAGGATTGGCAAAGGACATTCTTCTATTGTAAAAACACTTCTCCTGAGGGTGAAATTCCTCTTCCTCTTTGGTCTCCTCTTCCCTTCGAGGCTACCGATGCTCTGTCTTCTAAATCTGATCCTTCTTCGTTGCCCTTTATCGAATCCCTTTAGACAAGGTGAGGCGCTGACACTCCATGGTCTCACTGGATTAGATCTCATATCTTGCTGGACTAAGTGGCGAATTCAGCCTGTGAGTCGCCGCTCGCGACTTATATGGATTTCACTTGTCATGCAAACGACGTCGACCGTACTTGCCCTGAAGATTGGGACAAAGGGGAATGGATAAATTTCATTCGCCGAGTGACGGACGAGGATATCGACTCGTATGATAACGTCGGGCTTGCTCCCTTCTGGGCTGAGCACAAGCCTTTTGTGGTAATGTTTACTTGTCACCTGTTTCCTCGAAAATTCCTTCTCCAAAATTAATTATTTCTGACCTGAGCTCCTTTTCAGATCGATCCCTATTTCTGGGTTCTTCCTCAGAGGATCGACTTGAACCAAGAAACCGCGGCTGAGTCGTCAAAGCAAGCCGCAGCCTTTGGCGAAGATACAGTTATGCACGATATTGTCTCCGAGCCTGAGTAGCTTCTGAAGAGGAGCAACAAATGGCCGACGCTCTTCTGTCCTCGACTCCAAATACACCTTTCTTGGAACTTCCTGAGGTGCCTCGCAGGTCCTCGAAGCGTATTTTATGCAAGAGCTCAGAAGACCCCGCAGCCTGAGAAACGCCGCAAAGCCTTGGCGCTACTGGTAGAAACAAGAACTGCCAAATCTTTAAAACTTGCTGATCCCAACAAGGCTGCTTTTCTTCCGAGGCTGTTGCAAAGGACTGCTTCTCAATAAGCTCGGGTAATTGTTTGCGACTCTCTCCTTTTCCTTTTGTGCTTGCGTATTTTTGGCAAGGAATTGCTGATCACCACTTCTTTTCATACTCTGTAGGTTCAGATTTGCAAGGTTTATCTTCTCCTTCCTCTGGTTGCCTGATGAAGAGTATCCGTGTCGCCTCTGGGTATGGTTCGCCTTCTTTTCAATGTTGCGGCTCTGCTAGGTCAGCTTATTAACCCATCAATGTTTTGCAGGGCCATGCCTGAAGAGGATACCAAGTCTAATTCTCATCCCACTTCTTCTCAGCCAGCTATGAGCGAGGATGATGCTGCTGATGAAAACGTGGGAAACAGTAATGGTGCGACTCATCCAAGGCCCTCCCTGGAGGAAGGTATTGCTGATGCGGCTCCTGCCACGACCCAGTCGCAGCTCCATCCGCAACTCCTGCTGTTGGTAGGGTATCCACTGAAGATAGAATTCCAGCTCCAGGAAATAGTTCCAAGTCAATTGCGGATGCCATAATTGCTGCTGGAGATAAGCATGCTGCTCTGCTGCGCGGCCTAGTTGAGCAATTTTCTTCAAGTCGCCAGGTACATATACCGTAGCCCCCAAGGATCAAAACCTTGTGTCATCGCACGGGGTGTTGATTCTTTTCCTGGCTCCAAATCTCGAGCCCCCAAGTTCCTGGATAGTTTACCCATGCATTTTGCTCTGTTTATTTTCAGCTTGAACTGTCCTTGCTTGATGCTTCTGGCTCAATAAAGGGTAAAGGCATTTCCATAGATCATCCTGAAATGATGCAGTCTCCCTGGAGCAGCATAATGAGGTCATTAGGGACCAAGATCAGGAAATAAAATCTCTCAAAGGTCAACTCGACTCCTGTGAAGAGCAATTTAAAGAACTTGAAGCCGATATGCAGCAGCGACTCATGGAGAAAGACGAAGTCATTAGATCTTTGCGAGAAGGGCTGACTCTTAAATCTGAATTGATTGATCGTCTGAAGGGAGACCACGCAAAGGAACTCGCCGCGCGAGATGAAAAATATAACTCGCTGTTCAAAGCCTTTGAGGGTTTTGGCTCCATGGTCAAATCAGCCATCCTGCAGCTTGCTGGTTCGTCTTTTATTCCTTTAATCATATATATTTTGGGTAACCAACGTGAGTCTCTGACTTGTTTCTTGCCTTTTCTTTCTTGACATAGGGCCTGAGGCCCCAGTGTCCCGCTCCAACTTGAAGGATCAACTGGTATATCTGTCTGACTTCAGCCAGCGCTTCTTAAAGGTTACCAAGGAAGTTATGACGGTAATCTCTCCTGCGACTGATGGCCCAACATCTTGCGAGTATTGGATAAATAAACTGCTCAAGGCTCCGCATTATGTCTCTGATTGGAAACGATCCTCTGCTCGCGCCGGAGCCGCGCATGTCTTGACATTGCTCCGAGCATATTATCCAGAAATAGATGTTGGCAAGGTTGCTCGCCACGGCCTGGCGATGAGCGCGGATGATACTGAACTGCCAATAAGCGAGTACTTCGATATCTGGAAAGGGATGCGCGGTATGCCACAAAATTTGTTGATAACTTAGACTTGGGCACTTATCTCGAAAAATTCAATCTTGATGGGAGCAAGGTGCCAAAGGAAAAGTCCACAGGAGCTGAGTCATCTCGGCTACTACTCCAGCAACAGTATCTGGTGGCCCTTCTGCCTCGTCTGGGGCGCCCTGATTATTAGGGCACCTGCGACTGCAACCGCGAGACAAGCCGCGCCAATTCCCACTCCTGTAGCTCGGAAGAAGAAAAAAAATAATGTGGGACATGCCCGTTAGTCTGTAAGACATTCATGTATTATAAACAGTATTTTGGTGACCTATAAGCAGGTTCTTTTCATGATAATTCCATTAAGTAGACGCTCGCGCGGCTCAGTATTTCCTAGGAACATGTGTGTTCAGGGTCGAGAGCGGCCATGATAGGCAATCAAGCTCGATTGACGCCACACCCCAGTACTTTGGCCGCATAATGCAAGACGCTTCTAGCTTAAGGATTGCCACTAGTTTGGCAAAATTTGAGGTGCGATTGGTACTCGCGATGCTCGTAAGGAGCCCTCAAGGGTCAGTGATATATGAAATTCAAAAGACTCAGCGACTCAATGATAGTTGAGGCGAAACGACAAACCCTTGAATGTCAAGGGTGCCGGCTTTATTTCATAATCACTCGATGTTTTACAGGGTGTTACAGGATGATGCAGGCCCTTTAATGCGGGTTTTCTATTCCCCGCAGGCCATGCATACTTGATACTCATCGCACTTAGTTGCGAATTAATACTCCTAACGGAGTGGGTTGAACACCTGATTGGTTCAATTTTGAGTCGCTAAAAGCGACTCGGGTCGAGCATGATAGCTCCGATGTATGTCTCATGTTGAAGCAGAGAGCAAGTTTGTTAGGCGATTAGCCGCACTGAGCTGCGACTTATGTTGAGTTGAGTTTGCTTTGTAAGGACTCACGATAACTGAGCCCTTTGGCTGGGGTTGTTGATCGAGGCTGGGTCTATGCACATGCGCCATTTCTTGTCTTCTTTTTGTATCAAAGCGACCTCTGGGGCATTATCTTGCTGATGCGCGACTTCTCGGTGGGTATTTACCATCCGGTGGCTGCATCCTGTTGGCCGCTTCCGCGGTACCTCCAACGCGACTCGTTTTGAGCTGCGATTACCGATCTGCGACTGATATCCGTGTGAGGAGTTGGCGATGCAAGCTTCTTCTGCGAGTACTGAGCCTGCGTTCTCGCATTCTAACGCTCTCTGCCTGTCTCCATATATTGTAATAACACCGTTTGGTCCTGGTATCTTTAACTGTAGGTAGACGTAGCAGGGGCGGCGGTAAATTTGACATAGGCTTCTCTTCCAAAGATCGCATGATATGAGCTTTTGACTGCTACAACCTCAAAGTCTAGGAGCTCTGTGCGGAAGTTCCGCTCTGTTCCAAAGCTAACTTCAAGTGTTATCTTTCCGATTGGTCGCGTAACAGCTCCTGGGATTATGCCTTGAATTTCTTTCCTGGATGGTCGCAGCCGTCTCGGGTATATTCATTCTTCGGAGCGTGTCTTGATATAGGATGTTTACTCTTCCTCCTCCGTCCATTAGGACCTTACTTAACTTGTATCCCGCGACTTCAGGCGTGACCACAAGAGCTGGCTGTCCTGGATCTCTTACTTCTGGGGGGTGATCGCCGCGACTCCAAATAACCGATTGCTCTGTCCAGCGACGATACCTTTCTGGCGTTGAAATCTGACCGCTCTTCCGGCTTCCATCCGTTGTTTGTACTTCCACTGTATGAAACTGTCCTATGTTTCTTCTAGGTAAAACGTCAGGCCCTTGATGAGAGCTAGATTTATTCTTGTGCTGCATCGATCCGCTGCGAGCCATCTGGCGTGTCGCCTTCTTTCCACCTCCGGTAATAATGACATTGCGCCTTTGTGTGACCGCTGGCCTGCCATCTCTCCTGCGATGTAAGTCGCAAGGCACGTCGAAGATCCCCTTGCAGTTATTAGGGAGTAAGGCCTTATCACTCCCTTGCTCCTTCATCTGGTGTGCGCGATGTTCAGTTTGCGCGACTTGCAATTTCCCTGTTGGGTTCTGTGATAAGCCGCCTGTCCCTTATCTGTCTTTGCGTACTTGTCAGCTGTTGCCAAAAGCTGGTCGAAACTATCAATCTTGTGCTCAGCGCGACTTAATTTGTGCACCAGCGGCTCAAATCTACAGTTCTTCTCATAGCTTGTATTGCAGCTGTACTGTTAAGTTTTTGGCGGAGCCAAGGATCTCCGCGATTCTCTTGATCCAGTCACCGCTTGATTCGTCCTCTTTTTGAATGCATTGTCTAAGGTTTTTCATGTCTTCTGTTTGGAATCTGTTGATGAACTTGTCCTTCAAGTCTTCCCATGTGCTTATTGATTTTGATGGCAGCCTTAACAGCCAATCCCTAGCTTCTCCCTGTATTGCCAAGTGGAAATATTTCGCACTTCCTGAGTTACATCAGCCCTGTCATGCTTGCCTCGTAATCTTCTATCCATAAGGCAGGGTCTTGGTCACTGCGATAGGTGGTGACTCGCTGCGACTCACGAAGTTCGGGGGGAAACGAGTGAGCCGTATTTCCTCTCCAAAACATGCTGGTCCTTTCAATAATGAATAGGAGTTTACTGGCGCTGAATCTTCATCTGAATCAGTTTCAATCTGGGGGCTGAGTCGCTCCGGACGTCCGACTCGCCTTCTATCTTCTTTTCTTTTTCCAATGATACCTGCAAACCTGCTAGCTGGTTGACCACTTCTTCGACGCTGCACTTTTCTCCTCCCCATGATACCTCGTTTTGCGGCTCATTGGGCGTGACTCCATACATATTTGCTTGTTGTAAAGCAGCGGTTTGCAGTAGGTCGATCGCATAGCGAGCTTCCTTATCAGCTCGTGTGTCTCCAACCGGTGCTATCTTTGACAATATCCTATCGCGGCATGCACGTTGCTCTCTGGGTCGCCGTGGAACTGTGATTTCATCTCTCCTCTGTCCATCTTGATCTGATGTTTTTGCTGCCAACGACGGAGTCGCCAATCTTCTTCTTGGAGTTTCTTGCGCTCAGATGTCGTCTTGGTTCGGACCGCCTGGTGCTTTGGCTGCAGCGACGGAGTCGTCGACCTTCTTCTTGGAGTTTTTCGCGCTCAGCCGCGAGTCTTTGTGCCTCTTCACAGAGTTCCGTCCTGATAGCTTCAATCTCTTCAATCTTGAGGTCTCCTTCCTGATTTGGTAGAGATCCCCAAACAGGTCTTGACGGGACGGGGATGGGTAGTCTTGCTGTAGCTTGTTGTAGCTCCTCCAACACGCGGACCCTGACCGGCCGCAGTTCCTCCACCGATTCGCTTCCTTGAGTCGCATCTATAGATCTGCGACTGACGGATCCGACGAAAACTTTTACTGATCCGATGGGAACAATGTATCCAAACTCGATGCGATCTGCCTCGGGTCCCCACTCTGAGTCGTCGATGAAGGGGACCCCATTGATGTCTTCAACTTGGCCGATGGCGATGTCCTTGAAGCCTGATTTCGATCCTGCGCGGAACGTGACGCTTTTGACCGCAGGCCCCACGGTGGGCGCCAACTGTCGTGGGTTTGTCACGTCAGGTGTCATAGATGACTTCGTAGGTGTGGGATTACGCGAGTCAAGCATCTCCGAGCTTGGGATCGCAGGAACAAAGATCAACACAGATTTACCCAGGTTCGGCCCCCTCAATGTGAGGTAAAAGACCTACTTCCTGCCTACCCTAGATTGGTATTGATATGATAATCGAGGTGTTACAATGGAGGCGATCCGATCTGGTACTCGCCGTATGAGCTAGGGTTTGGGCTTGATAGCTTGACCCGTCTAAGTCCTGCGAGTCCTCTTTATATACACAGAGGCTCGCTAGGTTACAAAGGAAACTTCCCCCATAAGGAATACGTCCACAGAGGCCTACTCGGAGACTACTTGGTCTTCACGTCCTCCGGGATATGTCTTCTAGATCCTTCCCCTTATGGCGGTTCAATACTGGGCTCGCTCCCAAGTGGGCTTTTGTTTATGCGAGTAAGTCGCATTGGACCGCAGGTTAATCCAGAAAGTATTCCCCCGACAGCCGATGTCATGAACACGGAGGCCTAGGCGCCGCATCAAATCGCGGAAGAAGAGGGAGCCGGGTGGCGTGAATCCACGCTCCACGTGCTCCACGAACATCACCAGTTCGTTGGGCTTAGGGCACGGCACGATCTCGCTGCCTGGCGCCCGCCAGATGTTGCGCTCCTTCGGCGGCAGAAAACCCTTGGTGGCCAGATCCACGAGGACCTCTTCCGTCACCCAAGATCCCTCCCAGTTGCAGGAAATCGTGCGCTTATCAGTGGATGGCTTTGCCTTGGGCGCCATTGCGAAGAGGAGATTGGATCGGGGAACTAAGCTTGGATTGAGGAAGAAGACGGCGCGGCTAGGGATGAGGAGATTGCAAGGGCAAGTGAATAATGACCCAGGTGGCCGCAGCTTATAACTGGAGGGGCCCGCAACTAACGGCACAATCTGTGCTCGCAACCAACGGCACAATTTGCGCCCGCAAAACGAGCAACGGTACGCAATTAAAGGGAACAGAATATCTCCGGAAGCGGAGATGAGTCGCACAGATAAGTCGCGGCTCTGAATCGCATAAGTCAGAGATTGGCCAGAACGTTTGCAGTGCGGCTCAGCGACCATTTCAAGAGGTCAGAAGGTTCTCACCGTAAAGTCCTGACCAATCTTGGGGGGCTAATGTCGGGGGAATACTTTCTGGATTAACCCGCGGCCCAGTGCGACTTACGTTACTCGCATGGACAAAACCCCACATGGGATCAAGCCCAACATCGAACCGCCACAAGGAGAAGGATCTAGAAGACATATCCTGGAGGACGTGAGGAGGAGTTGGTCTCCGAGTAGGTTCCAGTTGATGTATTCCTTGTGGAGGAAGTTTCCTTTGTAACCTAGCGAACCTCTGTGTATATAAACAGGACTCGCAGGACTTAGACGGGGTCGAGCTAAGAAGCCCTTAAACCCTAGCTCATATGGCGAGTACCAGATCGGATCGCCTCCATTGTAACACCTCGATTATCATATCAATACCAATCTAGGGTAGGCAGGAAGTAGGTCTTTTACCTCACATTGAGGGGGCCGAACCTGGGTAAATCTGTGTTGATCTTTGTTCCTGCGATCCCAAGCTCGGAGATGCTTGACTCGCGTAATCCCACACCTACGAGTCATCTATGACACCTGACGTGACAAACCCATGACAAGCGTGGCGCGGAGGCTCGCGCAGGACCGGCCGCCTCGGGAGCGCTCTCGTGGGCGCCTCCGCTCGGAGGAGCGTCGTCCGCCGCTGTGTGTTGAGGAGCCAGCGACGACGGCGAGCAACCGGGCAACGCCGCACAGGGGGAGCCGCCGATGAAGGCATGACTGCACCGACTGCGTTTCCGGCCGCGTCGCCACACAAACAGGGAAGAAATTTGATGTCAAAATCATTTTGCCTTACGATGTTCGTTCTTCAGTTCTTCGATTTCGATGATGTAGAAGCCCAGTTCGCAGAGCGGGTTGGGGTGGAGCGACGACGACGGCCAGTTCGTCAATTCCTCCTTGTTTTCTTCCCTGCACGGTTCTATTTGGAACGATGGGGGCGGACGCCCCTGTTCTTTCTTCTGTTCATCCGGTTCTCAGCGCTGGAGTCGAAGGAATTGCTCATGGTCGAGCGTGCTGATAACGTGTTGGGAACTATCGAGAGCAAACGAGAAAGACAACAAATGAATCGAACAGTTGGTTTCATTGATAGAATGTCAGGTATATATACCCTGGTACAAAGGCGGTTACAAGGATGCGGTTACCAAAATGGAACCGACATAAGCAGGGATTTAACCCATTAATTAAACTAATTAATTAATTCCTAACAATCGTTGAGCTACGGCGTGATCGAGTAGTGTGCATGGACTCCACGTACGAGGGAGCCTTATCAGCAGTAATCGGCCATGCCGTAGCTGATAGGTACTAATCAGCCACGCCGTATTTGATAAGTACCTACCCACTTGGGCAACACTGGGGGTATATTATATTTTGGCGTTTGCCAGGAAGACACCGTCCAAGTACGTCAGGTACCATTATAATTTACCACATGATATACACGTGGTAAGCAACCAAAAAAAGGTACCATTATAATTTTGTGCACATTTACGAAAACACACCCCAACCCCAAAAAAAGGAAAGTTTGATGACCACATTTTTGAACATTTTTCTCTCCCTTGTGTGAGTAACTGAAATTGTGGCGTGAGGAGCAGTCTCTATGTTTCAGTTATATGATAAAAATGGATT
The DNA here is from genome assembly GCA_947311845.1 of Poa pratensis. Taxonomy (NCBI): domain Eukaryota; kingdom Viridiplantae; phylum Streptophyta; class Magnoliopsida; order Poales; family Poaceae; genus Poa; species Poa pratensis. Next base: position 8,779,373 of record CAMZMU010000062.1, read on the forward strand.
AAGTGAAGGGCGTTCGTGGTTCTGGCTGAAACCCACTACAGGGCGTTGGAGGACTGTGCAGCAATGCAGGGGTTGTTCGCAATTGTTGCTTGTATGCACGCAATTGGCAAAAGGATGAGCGGGCCAGTGGGGGAGAGACGGGCAAGGGAGGTAGAAGCTCGTGGACGAAAAGGCTGGATCGCCGGGGACACACCGACAACAGGAGGACGACCGGGAGGCGGGCTCGCCTTGATGACGGATGGTGGCGTTAAGAGCATCTCCATCGGGGGCCTATAAATCGTTGTCCGACACCTCCCAATTGGGCCTCCTTTGAGGCTGCCGGACATATATCCGGGCAACATTTGGAGGCCCTCCACGGCGTCACACCCCAAAGGCCCACCCCAAACACGCGCAAATGGTCGAACATCTTGCCGGCGTTCAAATTCATTTTAAAAAACTTAAAAGATTCAAATTTCGTTCATATTTGTTATATTTTACAGAGTTCGAATGAAATTTGAAACTACGGCGGCCTAGGGCCCTAGCCTACAGGTCGTCCCACCCGTCGCCGTCGTTGTCGTCCTCGATCTTCACTGGCGCCGCGGAGGAGCCAGCACGGCTGGAGGACGCGCCGTCGTTGCCCGTCACACGGCTGGTGGAGGGGCCGCCGGAGGAGGAGGAGGCCGTCATCGCCAGGGTCGCCTAGAGGCCCGGCGAGTCCTGTTCGATGTCCACCGCGGACTCCGAGAGCGCCGCCAGGAAGCCCGGGCTGTCGCCGTCGTGCTCGTTCCGCAGCTCGGGCGGCACGTCGTAGCCGTACGGGATGGTCTCCACCGGCATTGCCTCCGCCCTGGGTTGACGGAGGAAGAGGCGCCCGCGCGGGCGTGGCGGCGAACGATGGCGGCGTTCGCCGATGGTGATGCCGCCACCACCGCGTGGCGGCGAGCGGCGCGCAACCTGGCGTTGTCGTTCTTGCGGAGGCGGGAGGAGGCGGAAGGGAATGGCGCTGCCCGTGGCAGCGTGGCGGCGCGCCGCATCGATGGCGGAGGCAACCGTGTGGCCGGTTGGTGCCCACCATGCTTTGCGGCAGGCGGTGTTGTAGCGCGTGGTGCGCGAGTTGGGGCCGTCGTTGGTGGCGATGACCGCCGCCCGCTCGCGCTCGAAGCAGTCCAGCCAGCGGACCCAGTTGGCCTGGCCATCGTCGTTCTCGGGGAGGCGCCGCTCCGCCGGCGTCATCCAGCTGCGTCGGCGAGTGATGAACCGGCCCATCTGCTCGTCCGTCTCGGGCAGCGGTGGCACGGGGAGGCCACCGGCCGAGATGGACCAGTGCTTGGGCATCCGGCAGTCGTGTGGCACGAGGAGCCCGTACCGGTGCAGCTCACAGGCGTCCTCGCTTAGGATGGTGCGACCGCTGAACGCCATGGCGGCTCGCCGGAGGTGGAGAGGAGGGAGAGAATGTGGGAGAGGAGGGCGAGAAGGTCGATAAGCACGGCCACGGGCGCCGGCTTTTAACATGGCGAGGGGCGGTGCGGCCGGCGTTAATGCGACGCGTGGGGAATCGGCAACGCCGGCCGTGTGGCCTGGCCGCCTGGGGAGCCTCTCATGCACCTCCGTCCCAATCTAGTGATGAGGAAGCGGCGCCCGAGACCCCAATGCCTAAAAGGAGAAGCAAGAATGCCGACCCTCCATCATATGTTCGAGGCAAGGCTGTCGTGAACAAGGAAGTGAGCAAGATCTCTTGGTGGAAGAGAAAGTTGCTTTGCATGGACGTTGCACTTCACAAGGAGAACCATGATTCATATGTGAGAGAGAAGCACATAATCAGCAACCAAAACATCATGATCAAGGAGTTGCGCAAGCTTAACAATGGTATCATCACTCCTCCTCCTTAACAAGATGAAGATGGAAATGCTATTATCTCCTCCTCATCCGCAGAGACTATCCCTTATGACAAATGGAACCAAGACGTCTTTCCTTGGGCTGATTATGCGGATGTGACATCCATGCCATCTTCTTCTCGCAACCCCGGCAAGGCTCCCATGAATATATCCGATGAAGACTACAATGAACATGGGGATGGTGATGAGGAAGATGAAGACACCGAGTGATCTCCATGGGTTTCGTTAGTTATGCACTTTTCCCTTTTTGGCGTTTCGGTGTCAAAGGGGGAGAAGTAGTTCTATTAGGTTCTCTCCGTGGGATTTGCATGGGTTGGACACAAGCATGTGCTTTTATCATTCTTATTGCCCTTGTGTCTCTTTATGCTATTTGGAACTTATTTGCTTCTTATGAATTGTGAACTATGGATGTTTAAATTTGTGAGTGTAAGACATATGGATTTCTTATTATGTATGGTTGATCCTACATTATTGTGCTATGGTCTATATGGATGTTTATCTACATTTACATGCACAAGGTATGGTTTTCATCTCTAGACTCAACCTATATTCTGATATGTCTTATTTGTGAAATGTGTTGTTTCCATATCATGTTGCTATATATTGTTGGAACTTGTCTCTCTATATGTGTGCATTTGCATTCCAAAGCAATTGATTTATATGCACACATATAGGGGGAGTCTTTCCTTTTGTTAAACATGATATGGTCGTGAAGTTTATTGCAAATCCTTGTGTTGTCATCTAACACCAAAAAGGGGAGATTGAAAGAACATTTTGTTATCCCTTAGTTTTTGTGTGTTAGTTAACAACACATGTGATAGTTTTAATCTGGTGTTAAGTAAATGCAGTTTATAATGTGTACAACACATGTGCATCAACACCAAAAGAGAAAAGAAGAATCTGGAGATTTTCAGGCCGGAGTCTCCGGTCCCCAGGACCAGAGTCTCCAGACTCGTGGGATTCTGGCCGAAATGCTGAAAAGGGGTTCAGCCCCTACCGTAGGCCGGAGTTTCCGGGCAGAGACTCCGGCCCCAGAAGACCGGAGTCTCTGCCTGAGCTGCACCTTGTCTGAAAGTGGTTCAACCCCTGGTCCAGGCCGGAGTATCCGCCCCCAGGGGGCCAGAGTATCCGCCCCAGGCCGGAGTCTCCGGTCACTTAGACCGGAGTCTCCGATGTGAAGCTGTCTGCAACGGCTATAATTTCTGGGAGGGGTATAAATACCCCTCCACCTACCTCCAGCCAGCTAGCTCGCCCAGACTTGAAGACACCATTATTGCAAGCTCAAGAATCACTAGATCTCCCAATCCCTCCACCCAAACTCATTGATCTTTGAAGGATTGAAGGAGAAGGCCCCGATCTACATCTTCACCAAGCCGTTCTTCATTTCCCCCTCATTCACTTGAGGGACCATTGCTAGGGTTTCCACTTGGAGAACCTAGCCCACCGTTGTACTCACTTATTGTCTTTGTGACATATTGTAGCTGTTCGGGAGCCCCCAATCCATTTGTGGGTTGTGCCCTGGATCGTTGTTGTAAAGGCTCCGGACTCCGCCTTGAAGGTTTCCGATAGTTGAAGTGAACCAATCATTTGTGGTGCGGTTCACCGGAGAAGAGGGTGTAGCCTTTGTGGCTGTTGAACCATTGTGTTGGTTCACACCTCTCCAACGAGACGTACTCCCCTAAAAAGGAGGAACTCGGGAATACATCCGTGTCTCCGTGTGCTTTCACTTCAGTTACCTCTATCCTTGTTTACCGTCTTTACTTTGTTCCGTGCTTAGTTTGCTCGCGTGTCATATAGGTAAATTCACCGTAGTGGCATATCTAGAGAATTTACCGTTTTGTGACAAGCCTAATTTTGAAAAGAACTAAAATTAAAGTAGCACCAATTCACCCCCCCCCCCCCCCCCCTCTAGGTGTCATACCGACCCTTTCAGCGAGGCTTTGGGGGGTGCCGCTGGTGGCGATTTTCGCTGTCCGGACCCCCAATGGGCCTTTGGGGGGTCGTTTGGAGGCCCACGGTGGAGATGCTCTAAGGTTCGTGGCATGATGGCGGCCAGCACATGGACTTCAAAACGAAACAGGACATCATTCGGTAGTGCGTATTTCTTGGTTAAAAGACTAAAGTGGTAATTTTAGGCCTCAAATGTTAAAATTTCCTTTTCTTTGGCAGATCGTTGTGTTGTGTTGCGCCATATCTATCACAAAATTATTTGGCCCGTGTATTTTCTCAAACACGGGAAAATAGCATTGTCCTACAGCTAGTTTTGCATTATTTATCTGTACAAATTACAACACCATCATATCACCCAAACACCAACCGACCGAAACACCAATCAACCCAAACTAGTGCTCTATTTTGTAGCACTACATTGACAATGACTCGTACTGTGACTCACAACATGCAATGCACAGACAAAACTAGCTAAAGCTAACTTTCTTAGACTAATTACACTTGTAAAATCAAAATTGATTCTAACACATTGTGTATGTTAAAACTTGATATTTATTTGATACACTTAAAATTTAAAGCAAAAAGCCTCTCAATTATCAGGTGACTTTAAGGGAAAAAACAGGTGTTCAACTCTCGGACAACATAACCATTAAAATTTTCTATCACACTTAACAAAATTAACCTAAAGATGTTGGTATAACAAAATTAACCTAGTGACACTGGTACTAAACATAAAAGGTACGGTTATTTTTGATAAATTGTGATGCTCGAGTGAAATATGCATAAATAGGTTGAATTACATCTTGCAATAAAGGTTTAGTTTTTCTTATTTTAATACATTCCCTCTTAAAAATCATTAAATCAGCTCCTAGATCTTAGATATATATTTTACATTATTGCATGCATCTGCAAAAAAAAACACTTAGATGCATTATAGAGCACCCTAGTCACTTTTAGCAGCCTTGAGTATATCATGTGAGAGTCTTAAGCCTACATATCATCAAGCAAATAACTTGACCAGAGGTTTCTAGACTATATGGTTTTCCATCTAAGGTGCAATAAATTTTAAAATATGACGGTACAAGATTGTGTACTACTATATAAGTAAATATGAAGTACTAGAGTGTATAATGCGTGTCTACATTGATCTATCCTCAAATATTTGGCATTGCATATAATTGTTTCTTTCGTGGTCAAATATGTCTCTAAAGTTCATATGGCTTCAACAATCAAATAGAAATGTATCTTTCAAATTCATATGGATTAACCAATCAAATAGGAAAACGTCTATTCATATCAAAATAGCAATGAAGGTAAGATATGAGAATAAAAAACAATATATATATATATATATATTCTAGTATTGTGTATTAACTATTTCTTGGTTTGTTTCCATAAAACTATGCAATTCAACCCTCAAAATCATAATGAGTTGCTACCGTTGTAACCGCTCAAACCGACCCCAACAAAGCAAGACTTAATTATCCAACTGTGATATATCCAGTTGTCCCAATAAAATCCATGGATGCGCAATATTACTCTAATACTTGCACCTACAACATACTGGAATTTAAACTTTAAATGTGCTTTTATCGTTCAGTAGTAAGCCATGTACGAATGTTTAGAACTTGCTTTTGCCTTGAGTATAAAAAAGTCAAAATATTGCTCGGAATTTTTTCATTGATTCACAATTCATTTTCATCGCCTAGTCGCAATAAGTGCGACAAACTGAATTGCATGTTCTTATGTTTTGACAAAAGAACATGTTTTCTTCTTAGCATGTTGTAATGGTGATTAATTATCATCTATAAGTAATGATTTATAGGATTCAGATTTGGCATCTCATAGCTAGCCTATTTGATATAGTTTTTCAAGCATGTTGAATAACTCTCTACTTTGATTAGAGTATAAGATGTTGCAATATTAGATTTAACTAAACCTTTTTATTATAGATAAAATGTGTGCTTTCGTGTTTCTTCGAAGACCGAATGTGTTAGAATGCACAAATAACTCAGAATAGTTTTTATTTTGTCTAATTCTTACAAATATGTGCATGATTATGTCCTTGATATGATTGAAAATTTTCTTTAGAAATACATATTTGTGTGTTCTAGGTAGGAGCCAAAAACTATGTCTTTTGCACCTTGACAAGTCGATTCTTTTTTCAAAATACCGTACGGATTTTTTTTTTTATGAGACACACATGTGTTAAATTTGGGTTTTAAACTTTGGCCGGCTCGGGATACAACCACTTTCTTATCCATCATACCTGAGAAAAATGAGGTTTCTTATTGTCTGAAGTTTATACACACATTTACGTACCGACTTGGTTATTGACTTTGCTTAAGCTGCAAGAGCATAAGGAGTTGCTTGCCCATTGGAGCCGGTGGCGGAGCTAGGATGTGAAGCCTGTAATGTCATTTCAAATCTGTGATGTCAAATGCATACGTTTTAACTAAATTTTTTTAAAAAAATCTTGACAATTTTTGCTTGTATACAAAGGATTTGTCAAAATCATGTGCGGTCAATTAACCACACAGGTCACAAGGTGGCTCCGCCGCTATTTGGAGCGAGCGACCAAGTTAGTGTTAACCCCATGTGGATGATTATCGATTGTCCTACAGTTTCTCTATAGTTGTTGCAAATATTTGTTTTCGTTATTACTTCTGTGGTGTGCATCCTAAGGTGAATTTGTGGACATGGTACACGTGGTCACTCATGAAAACTAAACTTGAAAAATAAAATAATATAATACTACATAAATCATGTGTAGAGAATATATCACTACTGAAAACAGAATGTCGCCGGGTGGTCAAAAGACTCGGCGAACGCCGGAATCCACCTCGGCAAAGCCTTCGCCAAGGCTGGCACTCGGCGACGGACACTCGGCGAAATATGCATGTATGTGTGTTTTAAGTTTTAAACTAAAACACGAAAATAGGTAACTTTTGCTAGAAAAGTTTTGTCCAGGTATGTACAATGATCTGAATTTTAATCGTGCAAAAAATGAAAAGTTGTACTCTCTGTTTTTAGTGTAGGCCACATCATATCTTATTATTTCTTAAAAAGTTGCACGAGTAAGTATCAACACAATATGTATGTGCGTGAAAAAAGCTCTGCCCTTGCATCTCTAGGATAGATAGCGAGTAAGAGCACAGGCCTATGGTATCCCGTTCAGTCAATAATTGGACTTCGCAATTTCTAGCCAATATTTATCTCATGCCTGCCTTTCCTCGTTCATGGTCATATTTATTTCAATTATTTCTGAAACTTTGAAATACATTTTTTTGGATATTTTCAAATTCAGGTTTCAATTTACCCACGTCCACCCTGATATTTTCGGTGTGCGACGACTGGGTCAACAAATTACAACCAACCATTTTGTTCTGTCCTCCGAATAATGGCGAGCAAACGAAGTAAGGAAATAATAAGTACGAGCAGACTGCAACTCATCAATCGATCAGTCGTCAGTCCATGGCGAGGTACTGCAGATGATGCTGGTGGTGGTATCCTCCCAGCACCTGGTGCTGCAGCTGGTAGTGATCCGCTGGCATCGCCTGCCCGTCAATGCCGTCGAGCTTCGGCTCCATCGGCGTCATCGCCGCCGGCGGGGGCGGACGAGGCAGCGGGGACGACCACGCCCCGCCGCCGCCGCCGTACATCTCCCGCGTCACCTCCAGCAGCGAGTCCCCACCCTGTCCGCCGGCACCGCCACCTCGTTGTCCCGCATCTGCAACCAGAAGCGATCATCATTAATCCATCGATCAGTGCGTGTGCCGCACTGATACTCGCGCGTGTTCTTGTAGTGCGTGTGCCGCAAATGCAACAATTAATGGCGAGCGGTGGGAGGAGGTGCGTACGACGGCGCGGAAGACGTTGAGGACGAGCTTGTTGTAGGAGGTGACGTTGACGTTGGTCACCTGGAGGCCGAGGGCGGCGATCTCGTCCATGATGCGGACGAAGCGGCCGGACTTGTGGGAGCACAGCACCTGCAGGAAGAACTCGTTCCCCTCCACCTGCCGCACCTCCACCTGCGGCTCCATGTCGTGGTCATCCGCCTCCTCGTCCTTCTCCTCCGCCGGCTCCTCCTTCTCCCGGTGACGCTTCCCGGTGTTGGGGAACGAGTGCTGCTGCGGCGGAGAGTCGTCGTCGTTGTCGAGGCCGGGCGGCGGGTGGTCGTCGAGGAGCACGTCGGGGGCCTTGCTGTTGGGCGGCGGTGGGTTCGGGTCCTCCAGCTCGTCCTGCAGATCCTTCACGTCCTTCTGCAGCCCCACGATGTAGTCGATCGCGTCCCCGAGGATCGACGCCCGGTCCATCTGCCACCGCCGCCGCCATGGAATTTAATTTGAGCGCTCCGGAACAGCTGGACACTAATGGTACACGGCGGTGGCGGCCATGGATGCCGATCGATGGTGTTGGTTACCTTGGTGATGTTGGGGACGAGGAGCGCAGCTTGTAGAGTCGGTCGTTGAGCTTCTTGCGCCGCTTCCGCTCCGCCACCAGGTTCTTGCACTGCTGCTTCTTCCCGCCCCTCTGCGGCTCGCCATCGACGCCGTCATCGTCTTGGTCCCCCAGCATCTCGCTCCCTTCCGACCCCGAGTCCGCCACTCGACCCACGCCACCGTGCTGCTGCTTCTGAAGCTGCTCCTGCGCCGCCACCAACGGCGGCTCGCTGCTCCCGGGCGTCCCGTACTGCCACCCCACACCCGCCGCTCCGTCGTCCTGCACAGCTCCCAGGAACGGCTCGCCGCTCCCACCGGCGCCGCCCCCGTCGAACAGGTTGAGCGAGGCCGCCTCGTACAGCCGGCCCGCGTCTGCTGCTGCCGCCCCCGCGTCCCACGCGAACCCCGGCGCCTCCGCCGCGTCCTGCCACACCTGTCCGCCGCCGCACTGCGCCATGACCAGCTCCGCCATCTGCTGCTCCTCCGCCATCTGCATCAGTGACACCGATGATCATCCGCCCCAAGTCAGGGTCAGGCGTTATATATACGCATCATCCAAACGCAAAGGCTGTTGCGTGCAAGGTTTTGGATACCGGTTCAAAAAAAATCTGGGGGGGGCCGATATTTCCGGTAACCGGGGTTACCGGAAAATACCGGCCGGTAACCGGCCCAAAACTCTCCGAATTTTTTTACGATTTAAACTTAGAACGTCGAAAAAATTTGAAATTCAAATTTCTGAGCATGAATTCAATTCAAATTTGACTAATCCGGGATTTTTCATCCGATATACACAAATTCCGGGGGGCCGATAAATCCGGTTACCGGCCGGTAACCGCGAAATATCGGCCGGTAACCGAAACCTTGGTTGCGTGCGGTGCACCGCGAAGCCGGCGCCGCCACCGCCGCGGCGTCGGCTCACGCGAACGGCGTGCTGCCGCGCTCCCTAACTACTTCCAAAACTAACTGATAATAGTATATCCATCACCGACCGGGCACGTACGTATCTCGAGGCGAAGAGCTCGACGATCCCGCCGGCGACGGGGACGAGGAGCCGCGTCCTCTCGCCGTCGCCGGCAGCCTCGTAACCAGGACCCGACGCCGCGCCGCTGCTCTGCCAGATCGGCTGGTTCGACAGCAACGCCTGCGCGTGCATCCTGATCATCATCCGAACAATTTCAACAGTCAGAGCTCCGACCACAGAATCAAAGGCTGCGACTGAGATTGCCGGCAGCAAGGGAAGAAGAAGAAGAAGCAATTACCCAATGGTGGAGGAGTCGAGCGGGACGGAAGAAGGAAGATCGCCTAGCGCGGCGACATGGGCCTCGAACTCGGCGCTGCAGCAGAACCCCGTCATCTCCAAAAACCTGCCATGAATTCGCCATGAATCATCAAGCTCTGGTTGCAAGAATGGTACGAGCACACACGATGACACGAACACACGTGCATACCGCTGGTCAGGGAGAGACGCCAGTAGATGCAGTAGTCCCAGCCGTGGGCGCCGCCGACGAGCGGCCGCAGCGCAGCCTCCACCGTGGCGCCGCATCCCCCTCCTGCTTCATGGCCATGAACAGCTGCAGCAATGCCGATGCTCTGATGGTGATGACCTCCTCCGCCCATGGCAGCTCAGCACGATCAGCTTGTCCTCCTAAGATCAAGTGAGTGACACAATCAAATGCAGCTGCACGCCCAAGGCTGTCAGGAATCAGGGATAGGATTTGTTGATGTCACCACTCACACAGGGCTGCAAGAAACTTCAGGCTACGTACAGTTGCAGACGCCCAATTTATAGTACTATCAGTACTATGCATGCATGATCATGATGATGATCCTCAAACAGAGGATTAAGGCCAACAGAATTACAGTAACCTAGAATGCTTGCCGTCATGGCTGTTCTTGGATGGGGTAAAAAAGAAAGCTACCTTTCAGCAGGCCTGCCGGCGATGGACCGATCGGTCGGTCCGAACCGCCGCGACGAAAGCAATCGCTAACTGAAGAATCATCTCAACTGCAGGCTGCAGGGGTGTTCCATCATCAGTACATACACGATCTTCAGAGATGCAGTTTCTTACTGGTGAAAAACTCACAATTAACATGATTGTTTCCTCTCTTTTATCGATCACCCCGCACCGGTATCATCGCCGCTGTGGAGGCTGTTCGAGTAGGTGGGCTGCAACAAAGGTGTGATTGATTTCAAATTCACCTCCTCTTAATTAATTCAAGTTAACTCTTGTGGCCACAAACTCACTTAGTGCAAATGATGTTGTTGAATTAATTTGTACCTAGTTAAGCAAGTTGCATTTTCGATGAGGTAATTAAATCCAGATTTGATCTGAAAGGTGTATCATGGGGATGCAATGTGCACATCGCCAGTTTCTCATGATCCAGTCAGGAAAAATGGAACTAATGAAACTAAGAACCCTATGATCTTGGTAGGGGTATTCGTGTAATTCCACTAAGAGATAAGATCTAGACAGGGGTGACATAGGAGGTTGTTTGCATCGGCAACGGGCTTAGCTGGTGAAGATATCTGCTGACGAAATGTGTTACTGTACCGTCCACGCATCAGCCCTCTCTTAGTTCATCATATCATGATGTAAAAGGACAGACACAACAGAAAGGCAAAAGGAAAAGGGGATTTCTCGTCGCGGAATTACTTACAAATTTCAGGCATGGAAGGTACCGACAGCGGTATGATTATAACTATGATCTTTGTTTGCTGGTTTTCTTTTAGCAATGCGACGACACCTTGATTTCCATTACCTGAAACTGACAGGTTCTTACAAGTAGTGAGTGACAGAAACCTTTGTTGATGCATGTATGAAATAACGTGTGTTGTGGTTAAGTGGTTTAGATCCTGAGCTGCATGGAGCCCATATTAAAAATGGAAGTCATATCTTGAAGTGTCAAGTATCCTTTTCTGATTTTCTTTTTTGAAGCCGTGGGCAAATGCTTTGCCCATTTTCGATTAATTAAGCGAGAGTTTTACAGAAAGTAAATAGGGGTTAAGCGAGATTTTTTTCTGAAATTTACATCAAGATGGGTTGCACATACCTGTTAAATTTTGTTAATAAACATATTGCTTTTAAAAGTCTGGAATGAAACATACAGACAGTTGCATGATTATGACCAGGATCTTTGATGCCCTGATTATTATACGGAAAATCGACAGGTTCTTACAAGTAGTTACAGAAAGCCTGCTTGCTACATGTATGAAATAACGAGTGCGGTGATTTTGATCCCGGGCTGCATAGAGCACATAAATTTCAACAATGAAAGTCATATTTGAACTTTTTTATTTTGAGTTATTTTCTGAAATTTACGTCAAGATAGGCTGCGCACACTAAAATCTAGTTAATAATATTTTCATTAGGAATTTCAGGCATGAAACAAACAGACAAAACTGTATGATTATGACCAGGATATTTGTTGGTTGTCTTTCTTAGCAATGCGACAAAACCCCGATCACCAAACCGAAAATCGACAGGATCTTTACATGTATTGACAGAAAGCCTGCTCGCTACACGTATGAAATGACATCCTTTCTGTTGATGAAAGAGTTTTGCTTCAGTACACCACCCCCTAGTAACTTCAAATTTTGAAGGGCGCTTTTGTAATTGAATTTGGTTATCCTGTTTGTTTCATCTAACATTAAACGAGTGCCCAAATCTTGGATCGCACTACTAATATCCTGTCAGTTGAGAGTTTGTTCAGTGATCCTACTTGTTGGCAGTTCCGTTCGAGGAATGACGATGACGAAAAAAGTTCGGGGCTTGCTTCGGTACATCCCCCCCCCCCCCCCCCCCCCCCACACACACCCTACCAAAACTCAAACTCGTTTTTCCCCCATAATTAGTTAATTTAATTTATTAATTCCGTGGCCCGCATAGCCCATGTCCAGCCCCCGAATACTCATACGTGTATGCCGCAGAAGTCTCTCACGACTCGATCGGTAGGATGCCTCACATCGGATCGGCCTCTTCGTCGATCGCCTGATCATTGATCACGGGCGAAAACCAGCAGCACCCAAGAAAGACTAGGGAGAGAGTGTAGACAGGACAGCAGCACAGCAGGGACGCTCCAGCCGAGGTGGAACGAAACGGGACGGTGGCTGCTCTAGGGCACGGCGGCGGTACGCTCTGGCCGGACACGGAGTACCAGACAGTCCCGCTTCAAAACCCTAGCCGCTCCTTGCAGCCGCCGCTGAGCGTGCCGGCAACCTACTCCTATCCTGCCGCCACGACCACCACGAATTAACGATCGTACGCACAAGGATACGTACGTGTGCATATGCCTACACGCCCAATTGGGCTATACGGTTTCTACAGGGCCTTAAAACCACTTAATTAATCCTTGTTTAATTATGTACAGACCATCCTGCCGTTGGTTATGAAGGGGTATCGATCAATCACAACCGTTATTGTTTTTGAGTTTGGTTGAGTTTGGGCGAGGGGGGATGTACTGAAGCAGAAGGCAAAAAGTTCATGTGTGGATTCCAGTGTTTGACCAGTAAACTCGTGATCAAGTTTAACAAAGTTATCGTGCTTTCATATGATGCAGATGCCAGGAAGATGATCTTTTTGTAAACCCAGATAAAGGTAACAGAGCAAAGAACCTTCTGAAACAGGAGCACTGGACCTAGTTGAGAGCTCTCCCACAACTGCACCCTGATGCATGGTTCAGACATGGCTGAATTAGAGGGTGCTTTTCTCCACCGTAGTCAGTGCTATAACTCATAGTGCCAGAGTGCTGAGCAAAAAAAAAAAAAAATTGCTCCTCTGCTAGCTTAAGAAGATGACAGTATAACATCATAAGATGTTTGTCAGTTTCACAAATCAGAGCACAGAAGTTCACTTTTTACATATGGTGGACAGCCCTATAAGAGGGTCGAATTTTGATGCATATTTTTTGCTGCAAGGAAGAGTATTGCAACATGGTGTACAAACTTAAACACTGAGTGCTTTTGTACAGCAGAAGTTCTGAACTGATCAAGGGACTCAAACTTATTTTCATTTTTATTTTGGAGGACTAAGTGACGTCCTTCTTTCTTTCCGTCACACTCTTAAAAGTCTAAGCCAGCATAAGCTGCTGGAAGTTCCGGGCGTTTGGAGGAAAAAGAAGATTCAGTGACAGTAAGGCCTTGTGAGTGGCTTGATGTTCTTGCAGCACAACACGTAAGAACCTGCAAGTTTTTTTTAGGGGCATAAGAACATGCAACTGCTAACATGTGGTTTGTGTTATAATTTTGCTTGTGGGCTTTAGCCTATGGCCCAACTAAAATTCTGAATTTTTCATGACCCATTTATGCAAAGCTTTTGGTGAAACTAAAGTTTAGTCACACATTGTTGTGGAACTATTTTAGTTATACCTTGCTAATTTGCAGAGACTTACACTGAAATACGCTGTGAATCTCGGGCACCAGCGGACCCGATATTTATTTTTAAAAAAAATCGAAAATTTCCAAAACATTCAGTCTGGCAAAAATTATCAAGTATTGCACCCGTACAAAATAAATTATGTCAGAGAATAACATAAATTGCAATATGGGTCAAAGATTTGCTAACAGTGACCTATATACATGCTATATTCGTTAGAGAGTTGTCTAGTTTTCCCAAAAGTCAACAAAAAATATTTTGTGGAAAATTTAGTCGAGTAGAATACTTTTTAATATTTTAGCGTAAAAAACATCAGAAAGTTTCACCATCTTTCCAAAAAAAAAAATTAAAAATCATTAGTCTGCATCAAGAGTTGCACCACCTTATGAATTAAACTCTTCTACCACGAGCATAAAAAAAAATCATTATATCAGATGCGCTTGTCTCCATGTGTCATTAGCTAGTCCGCATCAAGAGTTGCACCACCTTATGAGTTAAACTCTTATACCACGAGCATAAAAAGAGGAGCGCCTTATGAGTGAAACCTTAAGCTCGACCTATTTTAATCCATTGATACAACCCCTTTTCGAGAACATGATTGGTCGGGCAAACAAAATTTATTGAAACTTTCTTAGGCTGTTAGAAATCACCTTGCCAAGCTCCTACTTCCCGGATTCAATAAACCCAAGATTTTTTAGAGAGATCGAAACCTACATCTATAGTACGTCCGAAATCCAGACCTGACACTACATGTGGAGATCCTTGACCCAAACTCATCACGCCACCCATTCATATGCCTATAATGTATACCTTTATGATGCATCTTCGTAACTAATTGAAGTATTCTCAGGTTACCATAGAATACCTATGTAGGGCAAAGATTCTCCGTGTTGTCAAACCATCCTTGAGTTAGTATTATTTTGATACATTCGCTCATTTTTGTTTCTCGCATTGACCTCTGTATAAGAGAGCCATGTGCATAGATATCTATTGAATATATAACCAGTGACATACAACATATGATCGACGTTAATCAATTGTAGAACGAATAAATAGTAAACAAACACTTCACCATAAAACATTACTGTTTGGCTTGTGCTTCCATAGACCGCCAAGTCTCACAATCGCATAAACGTACCGAAGGGGTATCTTGGTCTCCACCGCGAGAAAAATGCAGTGGGGCCAGGGTAGCCCGCGGAAGCCCAGATCCAAAGACCCATGTATTTATTGAGAAGATATACGGTGTATCTACGCATTGGTTATCATCGGTAACCACTGTGATCAGCTCGTTAAAGCCGTCGGTTACGGTGACCATCTTTGATCCAGATCTGCTCGGTGGATACTTGCCCTCCCTAGCACGACACGGATCCAGCGTCCATCACAACCTTGGTGTGGCGCATACGAATATGGGAACCTCTCGTCCAAACGGGCCCAAAAGGGCTGCATGGTGGGTTTGGACCGGTTTTGGAGCACCGAGATGACCTAAATGATGACCATGACCCTAATCTGGGACATGTAAGATTAAATCTCAGTCGTCCTTGTGTTCTGCTCAGGATACCTTTTCGTACTTGGGGGTCTATGTAAGCACAAGCATGTCTGTAATCGGCGTGTTCTCGTTGACTGGCTGCATAGGTGCCCCAGTTGTAAATAAGTGTCATTCATTAATTGTACTGCTATGCGTTGTTATGCCCATTATATTTTGTACAAAAAACACTTTACCCTACTACTTTTAAGAGGCTTTTAAGTTTTCTTCATTAGTACTAATAATTATCGAGAAAATGCAGGAATCCACAACCAGATATGGCTAATTTAGTTGTCTAAACCTTGAGAGACAAAGGAGCCCAAGAAATAGCATATCATTTTTTTAGTGATATGGGTCATGAAACTGTAGTAACGAAATAAAATTGCATGTTACTCTACATTCCCATAACAACTCAATCATTGCTGATGTTGAAACTAAGGATGGACAAAGAAGGCTCTACCATATATTAGAATGGAATCTTTTTAGTGAAATGCTTAAAATGATCCCATATATTATTGTTAGAATGAAGTGAAAGTGCATGTGTTGCCCCATGCGTGGTTTTGGTAATTAATGACAATCCTTATGGACTAATGTTTGCATTAAGATATACTTGTAGATCTTGTCCGTAGGAAATGATTGGAGTTCATGTGTTGGACTCTAGAAGATTACATGATGATCAATGCTCTATTCAAGGGTTTATATGAAGAATGGTCATGTGTAGAGTTGAGCTCATTGCAAGTATGGCTTGGAAAAGAAGATTGAGTGAACAATCATGTTTACCTCCAAGCCATCATACATATCAAGAGAAGAAGATGAAGTGCAAGTTCAATATGATGCATCTCGGAAGATATCATTTGATTGAAGCTTACAAAGGAGACATGAAGACGGAGCTTAGCGAGACCCTCCCATAATGGAGTATGGGGGAGCATTTGGAGAAGTCTTCATCAAGCATGTGCTAGCAAGCACAATCAAGAAAGGTGTTCCAACTTGAGAGAGTCAAGATCGTCATCATCAAGCTCAAGTGGAATGCGCAAGACAAAGGTATGATCTTGATAGTTTTCTGTTTTACCAGTCTCATGGTGTTAGTGGGAGACCGGGTTTTAGGATAAACGGCGTACTATCAAGAGGGCTCTCAAGTGAGTAACTTGATCGAATCTTTGTGAAGAGCTCAAACCTTTGCATTCTTGCATATCATCTTTCTTGGTTCTTATTTGGCTTTTATCCATGTGATAATTTAGAGCTTGTGTTCATCGCCATACCAAGCTCTAGTTCATCAAAAACGGATTTCATTCGAATATCTTGTTGCGTTTTTGTTGTTGGAGGTTTTACCGGTTTGTCTTTTATAGAGAGGTCAAACTCTCTCCTTGTGGATTTCTCATCACATGATGGACTATGATGTTTCTCTGCATAATCTTGTCGTGCTCGTTGTGTTGATTCCAACGAGCCCAAGAACGTCAAAATCGGAGTCCGGATGAAAAAGATATTGCAGTTTTCGTTTTGCTTTTTCTGTCAGTTTTCAGGAAACCGGATATTCCGGTCTTTTGGAAATATCCGGTCTGAAATATCCGGTCACCACCAGAACAGTTTTCGTCTGGGCCGGAAATTCCGGTCCTAACTTAAACCGGAATATCCGATCCCTGTTTTCCTGCAACGGCTCTTTATTTTGGGGACCTATATAAGGCCCTCTTCTTCCCCAAAGAGCCAAGCAAGCTTTCCTCTCTCTCTCCCACCATTGTTGACCTTGAAAAGCTTGCCTCCCTCTCTATTCCTCCATGATTTTGCCTCAAATTAGAGGGAAAAGAGAGAGGAGATCTAGATCTACATTTCCACCAATCAATCTCTCCTCTAAGTGAGGGGAACCTAGTAGATCTTGATCTTGGAGTTCTTGGTGCATCTCCTCTTTGTTCTTCCTCTCTTATTCCCCCATAAGCATTTGTTGCTTTGTTGGAATTTGAGAGTGAGGATTTGAGCACTTGTGCTCTTGCCTTTTGCATTTGGTGCATCGGTGTGCTCTCCACGAGGATTCGTGGAAGTTGAAAGCTTGTGAACTTGTTACTCTTGGGTCCTTGGACCCTAGACGCCTTTGTGGTGGTTGGACCCTTGTGTGGTCACTTGAAGCCGTTCGGGAGCCCCCAATCCCATTGTGGGTTGTGCCCCGGATTGTTGTTGAAAGCCGTTCGGGAGCCCCCAATCCCATTGTGGGTTGTGCCCCGGATTGTTGTTGAAAGGCTCCGGATTCCGCCTCGAAGGAATACCGATAGTGGAAGGTGAACCAAACCTTTGTGGTGCGGTTCATCGGAGAAGAAGGTGAAACCTTTGTGGTTGTTGAACCGTTGTGTCGGTTCACACCTCTCCAACGAGACGTACTCCCTTAACAAGGAGGAACTCGGGAATACATCCTCGTCTCCGCGTACCTCGGTTATTTCTATACCCGAGCTCTTTACTTATGCACTTTACATTGTGATAGCCTTCGTGCTTGAAGTATTCTATATTGCTATCACCTTGTTGCTTGTCTTGCTTAGCATAAGTTGTTGGTGCACATAGGTGAGCCTAGTTTATTTAGGTTGTTGGCTTGTTAATTTAAACACCTAGTTTTATTCCGCAATTATCAAGCCTAAACCGGAAAAGTTTTAAACGCCTATTCACCCCCCCCCCTCTAGGCGACATCATTGTCCTTTCAATTGGTATCAGAGCCTGGGCTCTCTTTTTGGGCTTTACCGCCTAGAGAGTAAAAGATGTCGTTTAGAGAATTAGTGCACGATCCCACTTTTATATTCGATGGCACAAATTATGATGTTTGGAAAATTCGCATGCTTAATCTTTTTAGGGCCATGGGTCCAAATTATATTAAGAGGATTGTAGATGTGAGTTTATCTCCTCCAAAGGATTCCCAAGAATTATCTTTAGAGGATGAGAAAACTCTCATCTCGAGACTCAGTTACTAATGGTCTTTATGTGTTTTGAGCGATGTAGTTCTTGCTTCAATCATGCCTTTTCGAAATGCACATGAGCTTTGGACCAAGCTTCAAGATATATATGAAGTGTCCAAAATTAGAGGATGATTGTTCTCCCTCCACCTCCGGCCGTGATGAGTTCACAACTTCTTCCACTTCACCAACATGTGATTTGTCACAAGGTAATGATATGGTGAGTGGTGATAGAAATTGCATTGGTGATGGTGAACTTACTATTGATTATACTTCTTCTCTATCACATTGCAATGTTCTATCTTTGGACTTAAACTCTTCTAGCACTCCAAATGTCATACATGCTAGAGTTGATAGTCCTTGCATATCATGTAATAGTTGCTTAACTAAATCTCATGATGATATGCTCTCTATGTCTTGTTGTCATGAAAATAATGCTTCCATATCCTCTAGTACTTGCATGACTAACAATGTAGAGGAATCCCAACATTTGTTGGAACAAGACATGGACCTCAATGGTGCTTCAAGTTTCTTCATCCTCTTCAATCATTAATCATGTTTGCCTTATGGCTAAGGATTCCGAGGTATCTCCCACCCGAATCCAAATTGTGATGATGTGGATGAGGATTCTCATGAAGAAGGTTTTGATTTTGAATCCTTAACCAAGATGGGTGAGATGGTACTTGGTGCTCTCCCCAAAGGTAGTAAAGCTATCCCTCCTCTATGTGAAATCATTGCTTATGTTATTAAGAGTAGGGAATTTATTGAGGATTTGGAAAGTCAATTTGATGAGAAATGTCAAATTGAGAGGGATGACTCTATTACTATAGCTTCCTTGAAAGCTTCTCTTGAAGAAGAAGAGCTTAGGTCTTCTCTTGAAGAGAGACTTGAATCTCTTGATGAGTCTAATGATCTTATTATTGCTAAAATCATTAAGGAAAGAGATCATGCCCTTGCTAAATATAAAGTGCTTAAAAAGGAAAAAGTTGAATTTGGTGTTGGCAATGCTAGACTAAGTGAGGACATAGAGAGACTTGACAAAGCTCACAAGGCTTTAGAAAGTGAACACTCTCTCCTTATCAAGTCTCATGATCAACTCCAAACTCAACTATCTAAGAATGATAAGCTTGCCAAATTGTCTCCTTCTATTTCTAATATTAATGATGCTTGTGCTACTAACTCCACTTCTTGTGAAGCATCTATTTTGAAGGAGAATGTTGAGCTAAGGGCTCAACTTGAGTTGCTAACTAGCAAGTATGGGAAATTAGAAGAAAGTCATGAAAAGCTCTCTAGCTCTAATGAGGACCTTCTAGCATCCCATGCTAGGCTAAAGTTAGCTCATGAGGCTATTATGTCAAAGGTAACATCTTGTGAGCCTCATGTGGAAATTGGCACAACTTCTTCTAGAAATGCTTTATTGCCATGTGCTAGTCCTAGTGATTCATCCACTCACAATGTTTACATCTTGTGATGAATTACTTTCCATACCTTGTTGCTCTAACAATGAAGCTTCTACTTCCTCTAGTATTTGTGTTGATACTAACCATGTAGAGGAATTAAAAGAGCTCAAGGCCCAAGTCACTTCTTTGAAGAAAGACTTGGAAAAGCGTCATGTTGGGAAGTCCACACTTGACAATATGTTGAGTGTTCAAAGACGCCCCAATGACAAGAGTGGACTTGGATTCAACTCCAATAACAAGAACAAGTCCAAGATCAACAAGAAGAAAAGGGCCAAGAACAAGTCAAAGATTCGGCCAAGATTGTTTGCTTCAAGTGCAAAGTTGAAGGGCACCATGTTAGATCTTGCCCTTTGAAGAAGAAGTGTCTTAGTGAGAAGCAACAAGGGAAGAAGCCTCAAGTTCAAACTCAAGTTCCTCAAGTTGAAGAACGGCCTCTTCCCAAGAAGAATCAAGCTACTCCTCTCAAGTCAAGATTCCAACCAAGAAGAGAGGAGGAAGTCGATGTTGCTACCTATGCCGTGAAAGGGTCACCTTGCTTCTTCATGCACAAATGGTACCTTATCCAACCCCATTATAGTTGATGATGTTTATTCTCTTCAAAGGATAAGGTTGGCAATGTGTTTGCCAAATATGTTGGTACTCAAAGTGGTGTCAAGAAAAGAACCATTTGGGTTACCAAACCTATTGTGACTAACCTCTTAGGACCCAACTTGGTTGGGGACCAACAAGCTAAAACTTGATCAATAGGTGTTGTTGGAGGACATTGGAGACTTGGCTACATCATGAAGAATTAAGGGATCTTCATCAATTATATTCTCTCAAGCCAAGTCATTTGGGTTACATTGTTCTATCTCTTATCCAATGTTCCTCCTTGCGGTAACTTGTGCTTATACCATATATTCATTGAAAGTTGCTTGCACCCTTGCATGTGTTAGGTTTTGTACCTTGCTAGTGTTTGTATGTGTTGTGCTCTCTACTTACTTATCTTGAGAAATCAAGTATGTGTATTTTGGTTTGCACACCATTTACTTGTTTTGAGCCTTATTGCTTTATTTGCTATCTTATCTTGTTGGCTCTCTTTGAGAGATTAATGGACTATCCATTTTTGGAGAGTGATATGCTTTGTGCACTTCACAATCCTAAATATGTGTGTACATGAGAAATACCACTTAGTGTTGATATATCAATATTATCTATTCTCTATGTGGTATGTCATGCTCATGAGAAATTCAAATTCTATAATGTCCATTAATTTCTTGAGTTGGTTTTGTTTGCCTCTTGTTTTAAAATAAATGGATTATCACATTATGGGGGAGTAATAAGCTATGTGCATATTACAAGCCTAGAAAATGTGAAGATGTGAGGTATTGCCACCTAGAATTGTATTGTCAATTATCTTCTTCCTAGTGGCATGTTTCTCAAACAAGTTCCATATTTGCTTAAATGTCTTTTATTTCTCATCTTTTGGATCTTGTGTGTGAGAGAGTTTCTTGGTGCTTTGCATGATCGTGATCAAATTGAAGCCGTCAAGAATCTCTATCTAAGCATGTGTGCAATTCCTATCTTTGACATATGCTTATTTGTTGTGAAGTTGGTCTTGTATATCATTCCTATTTACCACCGAGAAATATCTCCATACTCCTTGTCCATGACAAGTGATACTCATATTTGTGGTGAATTTTGTAGACCATCTTCATTTGGCATTTGCTTTGAATTGCCTTATTTTGTTGCCAAAACGTGTTTTATCAAACTCTTTTTGTCTTCCTTGTATCCTATGGATCTTATTGCTCTTCTTGAATTTGACTAGTGTTGTATAATATATATTGTGTGTGATGATCCCATTGGTGTGCATTTGTATTCAAATGCAAAATCATAAATAATGCACACATATTGGGGGAGCTATCCTATATGTTATTGAACACTATTTGTCTTTAATTGGTTTTAGATCCCGATGATATGTCTCTTTGAAGACAAGCATTTTCCGTCTTGGTACTTTGTGCCATCATGAAAAATGTAGAGGGTTTGGTTATTCCTTGACCATATTTTCATTTGGTATCTTTTCTTTTTGGTATCTTCAATCATGTGTTGATTTGGATATTTGATATAATTTGGACAACTCTTTTTCTCTTGGCTTAATTGGTGTTTTATCCAAATTGTATCTCTTTTGGTTCTTGAAAGTCTTGTGCATGCATATTTACTATATGTATATCTTTGGCATGCTTACTTTCGTTGATCCAATATATAGGATAAACTCCATCAAATCCTATATGGCTAAGATGTGCATGAAATTCAATTTCACATTAATATGCACATATTTATGTGGAGTTTGTCCTATGTATTGTAGTTGCTCTAACTACTTTGGACCCAATGGAGTTTAGGTACATTGGAGATGCATTGGAAGCTTGTCTCATTTACAAGGAAGGTGGTGTCACCATGTGTTCATTGGAGCCAAGTTTGGATGATCGTTAACTCTTATCTTCTACATCACCAATGCTATCTCGGTAACAAGTATCTACCTCATGCATACTTTCTAGCTTTCAACCTTGTGTAGGTTGTATCTTGGCATGAATCTCTTTTGTTGCAATTTATTTGGTTCTTGCAAAACGTCTTTATTGCAAATGTGAGTAAGCCGGGATGATTACATATAAGGGGACTATATATTCATTTCTATGATTCATCGATCCCAATTATGTCAATCTAGCACTTTCTACTTAAAGTCTCTCATGTGCAACATTGATGTTTCTTCAAAATCATTTGCCTTTTGATACTTGTTATCTTACTCGGAGCATCCCTTTTATCACCTTATCCCTTGTGGATACGTTTGATGCTATGATGAGTGTGTGTTGAAGTTTATCTATATCCTTTAAGATAAAATTGGCTTTGTGCTATGCTTTTAAGCAAAATCTTATTGGTGTATTTATGACTTCCTCTTGGATATCATGATCTTTACCCTTGTATCTATCTTGTGTGTACATGTTTATTTGTAGACCCATATCTTAGTGATTCGTGTCTACTTAGAAACTTATACACATGAGAATAGTACATCTTTAATTGATATTCCAATTCTTTAGTGATCACCTTTTTGCTTTTGATTCTTTGGTGGTTTCTAAATGGCACAAGCTTTATTTTTTGTGTTATGCTTTTGCATCTTACTAAGCTTGTGGAGCTATTTGATTTATCTCTTTTGGTGTGTGGGTATGGAAAAGACATGATATGCACTATGTGCAACTCCTTTGAAAGACTATGTTGATGCTTTTGCTCATCCTTGTATTAGTCTCCTAAAATGTCTTCTTTTCTCACACCCATCCTTATTTGCCGCTCCTTGCTCATGTTGCAAAAATTTATTTGTTGCAAGTTGTTTGCCTTTTTCTCATTTATATTCTCTTGCATGGCTTGTGTTCGAATTTATCTAGGAGGGAGTGAGGATTCCATGTTGTGCACACTATATTGAAATAAAATCCTATTTGTGCACGTACCTTGGGGAGTTCCCTCTTGATATTTAGAACATTTTTCGGATCCTTTTGATTGCTTGCTTCTTTCGTTGAAGTATCTTTCTATTTGATATTCTCTTGCAATCTTTGGATCCTCAATATAGTTTGATCTCTCCATCTATTCTTCATTGGATATGTGCATTTGATTTCACTCACATTATGAGAAATGCACACTTTATGGGGAGCTCTTATTATATTGGCTTCTTACTTTTCACCCATTTCGGCAATCGATGCCAATGGGGGAGAAATTTAGAGGGTTTAAGGGAATATGGGTTTGTTCTCTTGCGGTTCTCTTGCATCCTTGCTCTTTGTGTTGCATGGTTGCTTAAATTCATTATATAAACCCTCGTAAAAGGGATTGTCATCATTACCAAAATGGGGGAGATTGAAAGTGCATGTGTTGCCCCATGCGTGGTTTTGGTAATTAATGACAATCCTTATGGACTAATGTTTGCATTGAGATATACTTGTAGATCTTGTCCAGAAAATGATTGGAGTTCATGTGTTGGACTCTAGAAGATTACATGATGACCAATGCTCTATTCAAGGGTTTATATGAAGAATGGTCATGTGTAGAGTTGAGCTCATTGCAAGTATGGCTTGGAAAAGAAGATTGAGTGAACAATCATGTTTACCTCCAAGCCATCATACATATCAAGAGAAGAAGATGAAGTGCAAGTTCAATATGATGCATCTCGGAAGATATCATTTGATTGAAGCTTGCAAAGGAGACATGAAGACGGAGCTTAGCGAGACCCTCCCATAATGGAGTATGGGGGAGCATTTGGAGAAGTCTTCATCAAGCATGTGCTAGCAAGCACAATCAAGAAAGGTGTTCCAACTTGAGAGAGTCAAGATCGTCATCATCGAGCTCAAGTGGAATGCGCAAGACAAAGGTATGATCTTGATAGGTTTTCTGTTTTACCGGTCTCATGGTGTTAGTGGGAGACCGGGTTTTAGGATAAACGGCGTACTATCAAGAGGGGCTCTCAAGTGAGTAACTTGATCGAATCTTTGTGAATAGCTCAAACCTTTGCATTCTTGCATATCATCTTTCTTGGTTCTTATTTGGCTTTTATCCATGTGATAATTTAGAGCTTGTGTTCATCGCCATACCAAGCTCTAGTTCATCAAAAACGGATTTCATTCGAATATCTTGTTGCGTTTTTGTTGTTGGAGGTTTTACCGGTTTGTCTTTTATAGAGAGGTCAAACTATCTCCTTGTGGATTTCTCCACATGATGGATTATGATGTTTCTCTGCATAATCTTGTCGTGCTCGTTGTGTTGATTCCAACGAGCCCAAGAACGTCAAAATCGGAGTCCGGATGAAAAAGATATTGCAGTTTTCGTTTTGCTTTTTCTGTCAGTTTTCAGGAAACCGGATATTCCGGTCTTTTGGAAATATCCGGTTTGAAATATCCGGTCACCACCAGAACAGTTTTCGTCTGGGCCGGAAATTCCGGTCCTAACTTAAACCGGAATATCCGGTCCCTGTTTTCCTGCAACGGCTCTTTATTTTGGGGACCTATATAAGGCCCCCTTATTCCCCAAAGAGCCAAGCAAGCTTTCCCCTCTCTCTCCCACCATTGTTGACCTTGAAAAGCTTGCCTCCCTCTCTATTCCTCCATGATTCTTGCCTCAAATTAGAGGAAAAAGAGAGAGGAGATCTAGATCTACATTTCCACCAATCAATCTCTCCTCTAAGTGAGGGGAACCTAGTAGATCTTGATCTTGGAGTTCTTGGTGCATCTCCTCTTTGTTCTTCCTCTCTTATTGCCCCATAAGCATTTGTTACTTTGTTGGAATTTGAGAGTGGAGTATTTGAGCACTTGTTCTCTTGCCTTTTGCATTTGGTGCATCGGCGTGCTCTCCACGAGGATTATTGGAAGTTGAAAGCTTGTGAACTTGTTCTCTTGGGTCCTTGGACCCTAGACGCCTTTGTGGTGGTTGGACCCTTGTGTGGTCACTTGAAGCCGTTCGGGAGCCCCCAGTCCCATTGTGGGTTGTGCCCCGGATTGTTGTTGAAAGCCGTTCGGGAGCCTCCAATCCCATTGTGTGTTGTGCGCCGGATTGTTGTTGAAAGGCTCCGGATTCCGCCTCGAAGGAATACCGATAGTGGAAGGTGAACCAAACCTTTGTGGTGCGGTTCATCGGAGAAGAAGGTGAAACCTTTGTGGTTGTTAAACCGTTGTGTCGGTTCACACCTCTCCAACGAGACGTACTCCCTTAACAAGGAGGAACTCGGGAATACATCCTCGTCTCCGCGTACCTCGGTTATTTCTATACACGAGCTCTTTACTTATGCACTTTACATTGTGATAGCCTTCGTGCTTGAATTATTCTATATTGCTATCACCTTGTTGCTTGTCTTGCTTAGCATAAGTTGTTGGTACACATAGGTGAGCCTAGTTTATTTAGGTTGTTGGCTTGGTAATTTAAACACCTAGTTTTATTCCGCAATTATCAAGCCTAAACCAGAAAAGTTTTAAACCGCCTATTCACCCCCCCCCCCCCCCCCCCTCTAGGCGACATTATTGTCCTTTCATGAAGTTAATATAAGAGAACCATACATGGAAATTTGAATAGTACATTGATAACATAATAATTATAATGGATCGGCACATGTAAAAATTTCGGAATACTGGGGTATAGTGAAGTCAATAATTATAACATTAGTGCAAATTTCCGAATACTAAAATGAAAACATGTATAAAAACAATAGAATTATATTTGAGATTCGCATGCCTAATATCTAAATCATCTCCAGAGCTTGCATGACATCAGTAATTAATACAAGTATAAATTCTATACAACTTGCTTTTGTAAATATTCATGTTGAACTACATAAATGAACAGTTATCTAATACAACTACTTACATGGAGGATCAAAGATACAATATAAAACTACAAATATAATTTAAAAACTCATCTAGATGGAACTTACATGTTACGCGGTATTTTAGTGGTAAGAGTACGTACGCATTCGGCACAATTCAACTACAAGTTTATTCTGTTCAAAGAGGTTATGGAAACTAAAACTACCATTCAGGAGAAGTGATTCTTAAGCCGCGGGGTGATACTTACTAATGATAATTTAACTAAATGACAATGGCACAAGAATACAACGTGTAGTTATTTCTTGCAACAATATATGATTCACATAATTTTTAACATCCTATGGTTCGAGTGGCATCATGTCTTATTTTTATGCGTTTTAACATCACCTCTACTTGCAGCATGTCACATATATTTTGGTCATGGTTACAAAATGTTGACAAGTCTCACTGTTCTCTTGTTTTTAGTTGAACTACATCGACATTCTATCTATTTGGTTATGTCAAAATGGTATCTCTATTTTGTAAAATAAAATGAAAGTCGTCTCCTTGGGAAGGTGTCGTTCTCATGTACAATAGGTAGCTGTTGTGCACTGTCCTACAAAGTTCACAACACCATGAGAAACTAAAGATTGGAGCTAAGAAGTTTATGCCCCGGTTTGGACCCCATGCCTGCATCACATTGGCTTCTCCGTTCTAAATATATTTTAATTCCTTGATGTTTTGCTTTTCAAAAAATTATTGAGTATTCTATTTTTGTGACATAGAATTTGTACCGTAATGTTTATTATTATTTGATTATTTGGGGGAACTGATTTATTATCTACGACACGTCCCATTTCTTCTAAAAAATATCTTGAAGTGCCAGAAATGTACGTGGGAAGTAGGTAATGATAGTAAATATTACAATATTAGAATAATAATGATTAGACAAAACGATAAATCTTAATTAAATTTAAAACACATATGCTCTAACCTACTATATTGTATTTAGAAGAAGATAGATAGACGATGAAGACGTTACCATTTTCATCGTATTCACGAGGGCCACTACATGCTAGTTTTATACAAAAATAAATATGTATGTATGGTTTATGCATGTGTTTCAATCCACGTGCAAAATGAATCAAGTGCCTAAAATCTAGCAAAAAATATTTCATTGGCAGAACTTTCACAAGAACTACAGCAATGCAATTCTCAGATAGAAATACCCTTTCTGTAAAATAGAGTCATACAGATAATCCATCTTGTGATACGTAAAGAAGACCAGGAAACCAGTTCCAAAACACTCGAAATAAGCAACTACTTTTCATACCACATGATTCTACTTTGAGCATAGAAAAATAAATATCACTTCTTAGAAGTTCCAGGACGATGTCGTCCCAGAATCACTTGAACAATATGACGCCAACAGTCACATTGCTCCTGCTCCCACGGATGATCGCTTGCTTGGCCAACTCCTTTGCGATTATGGTCTGGAAGCCCGTGTGGTCCAATGTATTCGCCAACAACATGTCGGTCGGTGACATGCGCAACTTCTTCAGGATGAAGTTGCACGCCTCATCTGGACTGATGTGACCCCAGAACCCGCTGGTAGCTAGGATCATGAATTTGTCTTGTGGCTCCCGATTCAGCATTAGGACCTCCGGTTCCGGGAAATACGGCCTGAATGCTGTGAACATAGCAGGTGCATTTCTTTAGCATGGTAAAAGTCATGAAATATTGGCCTTCTTTGAAACACATGGTTTTAAAAAAATTTAAAAATTAGACTACATGAGGTACGAGTGCCATATAAATTAAAATCATATGAGAACCACCATTACAATGTCACAATGGAAATTATGGAAGTTGTACGTAAAACAACGAAGAAAACATGAGGGTAAGAATCATGTTTGTTTTGACTATATATTTGAATGTTCAATAAAAAATTAATATATTTTATGATATGTTGTGTGTTTGAAATGGAAAGGGAATCTCCCACATAGTGTTAAACAATACCCCCTCTATGCCACAATGAAGTTCTTATTACTTTCAGTCAAACTCAAAATTTGATAACCATGACCAAGTATATTTTAAAAATTTCAAATCTAAAAAATGGAACCAATATCATTAGAGTGGTCATGAGAGATACTTCCATAATGTATATATTTTATTATAGATGTTGAGAGAGAGAGAGAGAGAGAGAGTGAGAGAGAGATGAATCCTGGTTATAGTTTTGACTCACATATAGCTCGAGAAGTCGCCATATTATCTTGAAGGATTGAGGTAGATCTGACCGCATTACCTCCTTCCATGTGTTCCTCCTCCTTATCTTCTTTCTTACATGGCTGTGTGTAAGTACATTATAAACTGTGTAAGTATCTAGTTTTCTAGATAAAGTAGAGTTAATGCATGACTCTATATGGCCATACCTTAATAAGAGTAACTATATATGTGTAAGTTACTGGTAAATTAACAGATGCTCCCTGGTGCCCGGGCACCTAGATGAGATACTGTACGTTTTGGGTATGTAGACCACACATATAGTTCGGGTATGCACATCTTGGGTATATATGAGGTAGACATACCCTTGGGTATGTGTATTTGAGGTATCTACATGAAACATATAACTCGGGTATATGTGTCCAATAGTACGCGTTCAGATCAGGTATATATATAAATAACTTGGGTATGTGTACATATTAGGTATGTATACCCCATAATGTGCATACCCAAAATCATACATACCTCCTACATACCTAACGTATACATACCCAAGGTATATGTATATGTCTACATACCTAAAACTGTTCGTATTACATCCTGGTGCCCATGCTCCTAGGTGCCCCATATGAGCTTCCTAAGTTACTATAATATATATATATATTTGAATAATGAACTAAAATACCTTAGCATTGTAAATAACAAAACCCGTCGGATCAAAATGATTTCAGTGCAATTGAAATTAAAAGCACGACTTAACTAGACCAAGACATCAAATTACCATGCATATTAACCTTTTCATGGAACTCAACACACGATAATAATGATTTGATTTGACAATGATATTAATGTTTATAGAGCTTGATAAGTGCGTGATAAGGTGCTCCAAAGTCCAAAACCAAGTTCTAGCAGTGCTGGATGGCCACATCCTTCACACTCTAACATTGCACTCGTCACATCGAACTTTCATACTCCTTGTCATTGTCTCAAGTAGCCTATGCCATCGGTTATTCTTATTCGGTACACAATTTTACTTTTTATCTTCAAAATATATACATTATATTAATGATAAAAGCTATAATATCAATTTCTAGTTGCAGTGGCATGAATTGCAGAGAATGTAATTCTACAACGTCATAACACAACAGTAAGAAGTATGGAAAAGATGCAAGTGTGCACAAATTGGTGGAAGAGATGAAGATCCCAATTGGTTATTTTACAGAATACAGGACTCCTCCTTAATTAGTCTTGAACAAGTATTAATAAGAATAAACTATATCCTTAACCTAGCAAAATATGGTGAAGTGAAACATATCCCCATATTCAGTGTTGTCTAGCTTTTTCATCTTCTTTTGGTGCTTCGAGAAGAGCATGATGGTTAGGTGAAATTCGCCAATTTTGAATGAAATATCTCTGAGTCTTCACGCTTGAAGAACTACATACTTGGTCCCATCCTTTAAAACATTGGGATAAGTTTTTCAGTATGTACATATGGTGAATTAACACACATACCCATATTCATTGCAGTGAGAGCCACCTGATTTTGTGAGCAAATTTGGGACTCCATTCCTGACCTAATCACGTGGTGTTCGAATGTGCAAACAATACCTATGATCCCCTTCTCTAAAGATTGAAGAAATTTTCATAGTTTCTCATGAAATACTTAAGTTCCAAATTAAATTTTAGGAAACCATGTAATGAAGAATTTTAGATGAAACTAATGGAATTCTTTGAAGCATCCTAACAATTGTGAGATCATGACCTAAGCGAAATATTTGATCTCTTCCGTTTGCAACAACTTTAACAGATGTGGCTTTATGAAACATGGAAATCGAAACACAACGAGGAAGGTAGCTAGATCTAGGTAGTCCCTGAACTTTATGAAGGGAAGCGTTACCTCATTGCTGCGCTTGGAGGTGAGCTGCACGGCCTCTTGGCCGCGGTAGATCACGGCCCTGGTAGCGCCGCCGCGGTTGGCCAGTACGAGGTACTTCTCCAAGACCAGCGCGACGACAGCCGGTGAGCCGACGGCCACGCCATTCCCGGCGACCCTGGCGACCAGCTCGTCGTCCACGACACAGAAAGCCTGCCGGAGGACCGTCCTCCACCAGCCCTGGAGGTCGGCGCCGGCTTGTAGGTACCGTGGGGCCTCGGCATGCAGCTCGCGCTCGATCTCCTTGGCGACGGCGACGTGCAGACGCTCCACGAAGTGGTTCGCGGAGTAGGCGCCGAAGAAGCCGTCAAAGATGCCGAAGTAGTCGAGGCCAATGCACGGCGACATCACCGTGAACGACGGCACGGCGGCCACGCCGTCCGCCAGCGCCGGACACCTGCCCTTGAGAGCGACGAGGCCGTAGGAGAGGACAGTGGCCGGCGTATGCCCCACGCCCGCACCTCATTCGCGTTCGACGACGTTGTTCGCGACAACATTGTTAGGGAGAGACGAGAGAGGGAGACACGCCTTGCTTGCGAATGCTTACTGTGGCTAGCCGAGCGCCCTATATAGCCCTCAGTTTGTACCAGTGGCATCTTTTGAACTAATCTGGGCCGTTGATGTGCCGCGGTGTGAAACTGGAATGAGAACGCTGTCGCGATTTGGAGCCTAACGTCATCACAGCTGGGTGTCAATAATTAACTGCCAATTATAACCGTCTATGGTTAATTATTGGCTTACCTGTTCAAGGGAAATATTTGGCAACTATTAATACGGTCTTTCTCTTCGTGGTCTGAGAAAATCTCGGCTTATCCTTGGGGTATTCGTATATTCTACTAGCTAAAATCGATATACATATCTTAGGCAATAAAAAAATATTAGGTTAGATTTATGTTAGATTAGGTTGATTAATTATGCGATATTTAGTTGTGCACGAGATCTCCTCGTCAATTCCGACGGGGGCTTCTGCCACGGCTATGAAGCCTCGTGCGGGTGACAAAAGCCACTAGAGTGCCGACTCAGCTCGCACATGGTGAGCTAGTTGGGAGTCTCCCTTTGGCTCCAAGAACCACTTAGGAACCAATATATGCAAGTTGTAGTGGTGGAGCCAGGATTTTAACCGTGTGTAGTCAACGTAAATTGTATAGTCAAATACATGTATTTATAATATGCTTTATAAATTTTGCACGATCTTTTGGTTGTATTTAAAAAAACAGCTGACTACACAGTCTCTAAGGTGGCTCCGTCACTGGCTAGTTGTCTCTAGAAGCCCGACTCCGTCCCATGTGGCAGAAGAAGTCCAAACTGCGAGAGGTTGGTGGCGTGTGGATGTTAGTGAGTTATAGGCATCTGGGTTTAAGGCCTATAAATATCAAGTCCTTATCAACTGCAAGGTACCATTTGACCATATCATGTACCAGACAAACGAGGGGACTCGTGGGTCGCATCTCTAAAACCGTTCCTACAAGGGCTCCTCTCTCGCTGCAAAATCTGAATCTCGTATGCTCCCCACGATCAAGATTCTTGCAATTGTATTTGATTGCTCCATGATCTTGGTGCCTCAACAACGTTGCCTTGGAATCATTCATGGCGCAGCTCGATCAACATTGTTAGATCTTCTGATGACCTTCAAGTACAATAGGCACACTTGCCAAGCTTGATAGCATCAGCGACCAAGTCAATTCGCTAGATTGGAGTGATCTTTACGTGTTCAAACGTCATGGTTCTCAATCACTCACTATATTAAGGCAATGAACTTTGCCGGCCTGAGAGCCACCGGGCACTGTTCCAGCAACAGTAAGTACTGTTGTACACTGTGCATGTCTACAGTAACTCGATCCGGGCCGTCAGCCGGCGATCCGACGGTCCACAGGACACCTCCGTGGCCATTTTATGAAAAAGAACCCAAACTCCCTGGAAATTGCTCCGCAGTCTACACGTTCTAACTACGAAGGACCTACCTGTAATTTTGCAAAAAACACAGGGATTTCTTTGCAAAATTACCCGCGGAACACGACCCTCTCCTCTCTCTCCTTCCGCGCGGCCGGAACTGCCGCCGCCGCCGCGTCGCACCGCCGCTGCACGCCCTCCTGTCCAGATCGAACACCACAGGCGTGACGGCCTCTCCTCCGGCCTCTCCATCTTGACGGAAAATCGAGTCCTGGGAACCTCGGACGCGCCCGCAGCGAGGTCTTCTTCTCCGTGACCGTCTGCCGCCGCCGTGCTTCGATTCGTCGACACCAGGCCTCGCCTTGCCCAGCGCCACCGCCCTTAGGTTGCCGCGACGCGGCGCGTCGAATGCGCTATGCCTCGCTGCTCCTCACGCTCTGAATCGACGCCGCCATGATCGGGCGCCATCTGAGGAAGAAGAAGACGGCAGCCATTGCTGACGTCATCGAATGACGTCAGCAAAAGCCCCACCAGTCAGCCTCCCACTCTTTCCTTTCTTTTTATGAATTGATAAATTTCTGACATGCAGACCCCACCTGTCAGGACTTTAATTATAATTGCATTAAAAAAATCTTATATTTGTTAAACTCAAATCTTCCAACCCGTAATTCAAATATAGATAATTTTTAAACTAAAACATTTTCAACAATTTAAATTTAACCAAACGGATAAAAAATTAGATACGAAAAACACTAAAAAAAACATTTCAACTTATATTTGTTAAACTCAAATCTTCCAAACCGTAATCCAAATATAGATAATTTTGAACTTGGACATTTTTAAAAAAAATTGATTTAACCAAACAGGTAAAAAATTAGATATAAAAAAAAACTAAAAATATTTGAACATTTTCAAATATAATTTCCATGACATATGAACTTTTAAATACTAATTTACATGGAAAAACTTTAAATAAGAAAAGCGTACAAAAACATAAACTTTTTAAGACCTTCATAACTTTTTAATCTTAATTCAAATGGAAAAACTTTTACTAAGAAAAATGCTCAGAAGTATTTGAATAATATAAAAATGACAAAAAAAAATACATAACAACTATTTACATCAAGATACAAATATTTTTTGTACATTTCAATTTAACAAATATTTAGAGAAAACCTAAAACACATTCCCTCTAATTAAATGGAGTTGGAGTAATAAAAAAATACACACTGTATTTCCACTGATCATGAAGCTTAATTGAATATGTCATACTACAAACATGAACCTACAAATTTTTGTACATTTACAATTGCTGAAATTTTAAAGCTCATCCAAACGACAACTTCCAACAAATTTTAACACTTTAAATTGGAAAATTACACCCAAAAAAAACAAATAAACCAATTCTCTTTGCAATATATATTGTACACCTAAACCAAAAGGAACAGAGCATCAACACCTATCTAACTTTTTTATTCAGTAAAAAGAATGCTAGCTGTTTATAGGGGAATTTTTTTTAAACATACCAATTCGATAACTACTTCAAGAGAAAAAAAAAGCACTCCCCCCACTTATATGAAGTTAAATTTATTAAATATTTAAAACATACATTCCCTCTAATTACAAACTTAAATTGGACATCCCAATTTGAAAATTATTTACATACAGTCAAAATTAATTTAATCCAATTACAAAATACAATACAACAAATGTGTATTTCCACCACTACATACTTAAATTAAATATTAATGTAAGAATATAATTTTAATATTTTAATTCGTTAGGTATTTAGATATACTCCACACAACAAAATTTCATCGAAATCCAATTTTTTTTAAAACCCAACCGGTGCGGCGTGCGCCGCACCAAATTTACCTAGTATCACTCTTAGAAAGGGTACTTTCATTTAACTTAAATTTGGCTTCTTGTTCAATGCTCAGTCTCATCATTTTAGAGTTTATGTAATCTTTACTATTAGAGATATATACATGGTTGGTCACTGAACTTGGTCGAGATGAGTACTTTGGTCACTCAAGTTGCAAGATGCTATCCGCGGGTCACTCAACTTGATAGAGATGAGTAAACTAGTCACAGTCATGAACTAACACACTGAATAGACTGTTGACCGCATACTTTGACCAATATTTTTGCTAAAATAACCCTATAAAATCATAAAGTATGCGGTCAACGGCATAGTCAGTGTGATTTCATAGGGTTGTTTTATCAAAAACATTGGTCAAAGTATGCGGTCAACAACCCAGTCAATGTGTTAGTTCAAGATTGTGACCAGTTTGCTCATCTCTGCCAAGTTGAGTGACCCGCGGGCAACATCTTGCAACTTCAGCGACCAAAATACTCATCTCGGCCAAGTTAAGTGACCAACCATGCATATATCTCTTACTACTAGTTGAATACCCATGTGTTGCTACGACATAACAAATATAGGTCTACATACATTGGTCACGTCTTGATCTGTTCACAAGGACTATCGTCTAAAACTCTTTCTCGGATTAACGAAAGGTTAAAAGAAATATATTTTTTCAAAAGTACACCTCGGCGTACCACATTTTCATTGAACTGTCAGTTACAAGATCTACATTTTACGTTTCATACAATGTATGTCGCACACTCGACACACTAAGCACCATTCTGCTCCTACTGGCCTAGCTGAAGTCCAAAGCTGCCATTCCTCCATAACTTGAATGATCATATGCCATCCACCGTCCTCTAGCGATTCAAGTTGGCAAATGTCCGGCCGTTCCGCTGCTTCCAAAGACATCAGCAGATAAGAATAACCAATGTGCCAAGCTCCTGCTTCCCGTTCCTGTTCAGATGCTTCCTTGCGTCTAGCTACCAACTGTATAAGGAATCATTAGCATCAGGAATTTGAATGTCCACCTCAAGCCTCTAGCAACAGTCAAACCAAGCTTCTCTAGCATAAACACACTAAATAAAGATGTGTTTCACCGTGTCCTCCTCCTGCAGACAGATAAAACAGGGGGAGGTAGCATCTAGAAAACCATGACCATGCCTTGTTCTTCTATCCGATGTCCAAGGTCGATGTTGCCGAGCTAGCATGCAAAAAAATACATTTATGGGTGCCTAGCTTCCCCAGATACAGTTTGCTCCCTCCATGGTTGTGCTCCCCCAGCAGAGCATCTTCTAAGTGGATAGTGTATATGCCTGATACAGACCAAGGCCAAGAGAACACGTCTGGCTGTGCGACATCTCTGAACACAGTGACCATTACAGATCACAACAGCAAGCGTTGTGTGATCCCAGTTGCCAGTAAGTGGCCAGCAATGTCGTTGATCCATCGCTGGTTCAGCATGCCGCCCTTCACCGTTCTCTATTGGAACTCTGTGTTCTCAGGGCCTGAAGTACATTTGGCGCTATATCTTAGGCTGCTGCTCCTCAATAAAATCGTCATTCCAAAAGATCACTTTATCTCCCTCCCCTACCTTGATCTTGACCAGGCTGTTGAAGAATGAAAGTGGCTCTGTATGCTTCAGTGGCGGTAGCCCTTGCCATGGACTGGAGTCATCCATACGTCGCAGACACTCCTAGCGAATTGTAAGTGCAATACCTTGTAAGTGCAGATTCTTCACCCCAAGACCTCCTGAAATAGATAGTACTTTGATTTTGAGATTTCCTAGTTCCATCACGGCATCAGTACATGACTGCACCTCACTCTTTACATCTTTTAGTTTCTGTTTATAAAAGCAAAGTACAGGTGCTGAATTCTGTAAGATTACAGATGTACATGTAAGAACGCAGAAATAACACCAACTGAACCAAATACATGTTACAGTACAAATGATCAACTACTATTTAAATATATAGTACTTTGATTTTCAGATTTCCTAGTTCTATCACAGCATCAAAGCAAGCAAACACAAAGCTACAAAGGCAGCTTGTCATTCTTACCATGATGATTTCAGCATCTCTCTCTTAAATTTTCAAGGATGCATTTCCCTGAAAATAAATTGTTGATGAATTTCAGACTGCAAGTACATTAGTAGAAATAATACCTGCATATTACAGAGTTTTGCATGTTCCTCCATGCAATTACTTGTGATGGAGCTATAGCAACAGACCATAACTTAGTTTTGCAGAATCCAGTCATTCCGATGAAACCTTTGTAGTTATTTATTGGCATTATGCCAGGAGCGATGGCAGGTTATGAGTTATGACAATCTGAAGGAGTCGTTCACAAACTTGAGAAAGATATCAGTGCCATATAAATCTGTGAAAAGGTCAGCACCAACATCAACACGTAGAGAAAATGCAGATTAGAATGAAACTAACAAATGTAACGTTATGCACAGCCAGTACATTATAATCCAGTTTTGGCATTGAGAAAAACTGGAGCAATGATACAACTTTGTGATCTATTTTGCTCTAACCGAATTTCGTGCTCCTGACGATTTTGTAAAAACAAATGTCAAGGTCAACGACTCTGCACATACATGCAAGACACTGGAAGTTTTTACAGGAACTACATAACTACAGCTGTAAAACATTCTATCCAATCTAAATAATATAGCAAAGAGCCCCTGCGTGCAACAGAACTATAAAAATACAGATATGACTTGAATTATTGTAAAATATTTTAGGGGCAAGTACTAAGTACAAATTTGAAAACGTACCATCCACAGATGAAAGAGATGCAGGGCCACAGTTGCATCTCCAACGACAACCAGTCAGTTGGTCCAGTAGAGTCGCAGAGGCAAATGAGCTATTGAGCTTATAGACGGGAGGAGATTGGATCGTTGGGGTTGGGGTCGGGCTCGGGAGCCATGGCAGAGATTAAACGGATGTGGCAATCTACACCAGTGGTTCCCAGCATCTCGTCCTCTCCACGACCAGCAGAGGGCGAGGCAGCCTTCAGTAAGGTAATGGGGCACCCGCGGCCTTGGCCCTTGGAAAGACAGCTCCGGCGCGGCGGCGCTGTGCCGCTGTAGTATGAGTCGGAAGCGGCGTGACGTCGCTCAGATTGAGGTAATGAGGGGCACGGCGAACCGGCAGAGGTGGATTCCCTAGCGGTTCTCAACTCCACCCGTGCAGTCGTCCAATTCACGCCACCCCTCCGGCGATCGAATTGACTGAACGAATGCCGGAATCGATCCCTAGACGCCCGGTTCTTCATCCCTGCCACGCGAATAGCTAGACTACATGCTCGCTGCCGCCGCCAGGAGTCTATGCTTATTCGCGACATAGCACCTCCTCTCCCCCACTCTCGCGCATGCGCCCTCGGCTCCATCCTCGACACTACTGGAATCCCGGCGGCGCAGCAACGGGAGACCGCGGGATCCTGGGCAGCATACTGTTGGGAGGCAAACCGCCGGTGCCGGTGTCAGAGACGGGGAGTCGCGGTAGAGCACCGACCTCTGCTCCGTGCTTATTCGCCGTCGACCCCTGCTCCGTCCCCTCCCTCCATCTTCTTCCTCCTGCAGCAGCGGAAGCGGCGTTCGTCATTCCCAACCCGGCAACGCCTCGTCTTTCGCCCACGGCCCTCCGTGATCTGCAGTTTCTGCTTGCCTTCCGGCAAGGCGGCAAGAGAATCCCCCACC
This sequence comes from Poa pratensis, assembly GCA_947311845.1. Classification (NCBI taxonomy): domain Eukaryota; kingdom Viridiplantae; phylum Streptophyta; class Magnoliopsida; order Poales; family Poaceae; genus Poa; species Poa pratensis. Next base: position 8,816,844 of record CAMZMU010000062.1, read on the forward strand.
AGCGCTCCGGCACCTCTAGCCCCACCTGCCGTGATTGCTGAGGATCCTCCTTTATCGCCATGGCTGAATCGGCGGCAATGGCGGGCGCGTGTTGCTGGCGGTGGTGGCTCCGGGCGGATCGGAATCCAAATTGCCTCTTCGCATCATGCAATTTGGCACTTCCTCACCAGAGGGGGCCGAACGCCAAGTTTGGGCAACCACAAGGGCAGCAGCTTTTGCCGGCTCCTTCTACTGTGTAAGCAATATCTTCTGATCGTCAACATATACAGAAATATTTTTGCTTTACCCGTGCAGCTTTGATGTGAAAAGGTTGGACTTGAGATACTGCAAGTACATGGCAACAACTGCCTCTTGATGATCTGAGATTTTAATTTTGTATTGCTCTGCGCACGACATGTGAGATGTTGTTTTTACCTCAATACAGTGGCATATAGTTTACGGCTTTGCAATCTCGATCTCTCTGTTGTCCTGTTAGCTGGATGATAGTTGTTTTATAATGCTAGGCTATTATTTACACAATCATTGCTTGTTCTTGATAGCGAATTTTCTAGATTCTCAGCAAATGTTTTGGACATCGTCAGATGAATGTATGCCTTATGCTCTAGCTCAGGTCAGTAACATTAGCAGTTTAATTGATTATGTTCTAATCTTTACTACAAGCCGCCAAAATGCAGTATACTTGTAACAACCATGCAGTCATTTTCCAGCTATTTGGATATATAGATGTACGTTTCGGACTTTCATTTTAAGCATCTTTGTTTCTTTTAAGGTTCTACTACTACTTTTCAGGTTTAGGATTCCAATGTACTGCGTCCAAGATCAGAATGAGCTTGCCGGCGGACCACTGCCGTCCCATTCTTTAGTGAGCTGGAGCGCTGCCATCTTATCCACGGAAAACGCGTCAAGCTATCGCTTCGGGTCGAAGCACTAAAAGAAAAGGACCGGGAAACGCGGCGCGGAATCATTTGATTCATTTTCACATTATGCCAGGCTTGAGCCATCACTCATGTATGCTATACCGGTTGTTGTTCGTTCTTCACTTTTGTGCTCCATCGCCCCAGTTACAAGAGAAAGAG